>OX438618.1:5939239-7139239 GCA_949316135.1 Choreutis nemorana
TTATTCAGATCTGATCAGAGGTTTGAAAATTACTCTTATACTTATTGATGAAGGGAAATTACTAAATTCAATAGGTCCGATTGACCTTTTAAAATTATAAATCGATTTTTAATACATTACTAAATGTTTAAGAAAACTATTTTTATTTATGATTTTAAAAAAGTGAGTTAGACCCTTTGAATTTGGAGGGAAAGGTCAAAGGGACAACCAACGCATTTAAAGTTTTTACTTTTTACATTTTTTTGGATGTGTGACGGGTGTTTTGAATTTATAAATTATATTTTTAAAGCATATACCACTAAAAGAACTTCGGAGCGTAGACATCCCGTATGTCGACCAACAGCAGTGCAAGGAGAAATCTGTTTTGAATGTGACAGACACCATGTTATGCGCTGGCGGAGATCCCACAAAGAAGCCAGTAAGAATCATTGAATATTATGTTTAAGAAGCAGCCAGACCTATTTCTGGCCCTTTCTGTCCGTATTTTGTGAATAAATACCTTATGACACACAAAAATAAACATACACAAACTTCAGTTGACAGAGCTATTAAACAGCGCATTTCGCATGTTTATGTTAAGTCCCAGTGTGACAGGTTGCGAATCTGTCGCCACTATCCGGGCTCAATGAGGAACATGGTACCCCTTACCTGCCTGGGAATACGTAATGAGTTTTTTTTTAGATTTTAAGTTGATTTCGTTGAGTTTATATAGTCATTTTTGAGGAGGGTTGCTTTATAAAATTTCCTGAATACTAGTTACTATTTATTCTTCTAGCTTCAACTTGGTGGACCGCTAACATTTAAAGGCAAAGTAGCGGGATTTTTCTCGTATGGGGTCGGAACGAAGAAGAAAGGTGTTCCTGCTATCTTTTCCAGAGTCTCGGTTATGAAGCAGTGGGTCGAGGACACAATCAAGGAAAATTCGTAGTCATGTAATAAATATTTCGTCGTGTAAATTTTGTTTACTTTTTATGAGTTCCTTATTGCAATGCAAAATTATTAGGTGTCTAGTTACTAGCTAAGTTAAATTTAGATTATCACGATCTTTAAGGTTAGGTAAAAGAAGAAGAAAATAACAAATAAAAAATCAAGATACTGTGATCATGCCATGATACGGTCTTTACAGTGTCACACACGCCATTGATTGGTTAGCTCTACAATCATATACATCTGATGTAAGAGATAAAGACCAAAACTGTTTTTGGGAGAAAAGCAATATTAGTTCAGTTTAAATTTTTCAAGTTGTATTGGCGGCAATTTCTCGCCAATATTGGATATATATACTAAGTTGAAAGTTTGACTTGTTGGAATTTCTTCGTTATTTTTCTTAAAGTCTTGAGCACCTTGTTCAGAAAAAAACACTTTTATTTCAAGGACAAAACAAATGTATGACACACGTCAACGTAGTAGCTTAGTTCCTCTGTACCACTTTGGGAAACATTTACATTTTTACTGTGACGATAAAAATTTGCAACTTAAACTCAACCTAATTTCTCCTATTTTTGCAAATTTAAACTGCTTAATTTACATCGGAAATTCCAAAATCAAAGAAAAGCTGTTCGCACCGTTTGCGTTTTGTTTTTAATTTGTAATAATCTAAACAGAACAAATGTCATAAAACTTTATTTAGCAATGAAGATATTATGAATGATATTATGAATTTTCTTTGATAGTCTCATTGACCCACTGCCGCAGAGTCGATACATTGGAAAAGATATACGGGTAGCCCTCCAACCCACATTCGATGTAGTAGGATACAATTCCCGCCAGCTTGCCTTTAAAAGTCATTGGTCCGCCCACGTCAAACTAGAAAGAAACATGGTAGTGAATGTTATATATTCGTGAAATCTTAAAAAAATACGCGTACCTACACATAATCAGAAAGTTTACCGCGGATCGACGATAAACGAAGATTCTACAGTAGCGTAGTCACGTAACGTATCTGGTACTGTATGAAGTGAGTGCTGTCGCAGCGGGTTCGTGCCACAGTTAATGCTGCTTACCGAATGTTCAAATTGTTTCCGTCGTATCGGTCGGGCTCGCAGGTTCATTCGTTCCGACTAGGTTAATGCCACCGACATATTGAAAAAATTGAAAACACTGTATCGTTGACATGCGCCATTTTGATAAAAATAATTAAAACTAAAATAGCATCAAACAAAACGTGAAAAACTAAAATAAAAATTAAACACTAACAAATCAATGTCAAGATATGATGTCATCAAATGGCCGCTAGGCGCATCAGCATTTCACGGGGCTACTAATAGTCCAGGAGCCACCGCCTGTTTTTTTCAGTGATTAATAACATCCTTATCAGGACCGCTTGACATATACTTAATTTTATAATACATACTACTTTTATTGTAGGCCAGTGGTGAAATAGTGTTCCACACTTTACCCCCGATAGGAAAAAATTTAAACTAGGCTGTTATTAATGAAAAAAGTATTACCATAGAATTGACAACTTCCAAGTGTCGGACTGAGAATACCTACCACTAAATTCGTCTGACTATACGGTCATTCCATTCTAACAGTATTTACAAAGCTGCATACAAAAAATCTGCTTGTTCGAAAACATATTCGAAGTGGAGGACACTCTCAAAAAAAACTATCCATTTTGTAGGACAATTATTCCTCCCAGTTCATGTTACAATTATTTAAACATTCCAATAAAAATATTAACTGTTAGTCAGACAGTTTCGACACTCCACCGATTCACAGCTGCTGCGACATGTTTAACAGCTGCGCACTTTATTAGCTACCTCGATTGAGAATTTTCACAGAGGAAAAACTTGGGCGTCTTTGCATTCAACAGAATAATTGTACGTTTTGTATTTAGTACAATTTCTTACCAAAATGAATAAATGCTCCCCCCGCTGTTCAATCGCTAGTGCGCGTAAAGTAAGTTTCATTTTTAAATCTAGAGCTACTTACGTCACATGGACCTTTCATGTATTCTCCTCCAGCGCAAAACATGTTGTCTGTGATAGTATAAAAATCTTCAAATTTCTCCTTGCATTGCTGATAGTCGACATACGGGAGATCAACGCTCAGAAGTACTTTTGATACAGAATTATGTAAAATGTGCTAGAAATAAAACTTCTAATTAATTAATTGTAATTTCTCGTAAATGAAAACCTCAAGCAAATTCCTCTCCATAGCTATGTTTGTATTTTTAAATCGGCAATAATCGGCATATTAATATCGAATCAATTAGTTCGTTTAAAACTAAGAGAGTGTAGGTATAGCTTTTTTTTAAATATGAAGGTAAGTACACTAGTAAAACTTCGCAGTCGTCTAATGGCACCGTCAGGCGGGCCGTGTGTTTGTTTGTATAGTATGTGTAATAAAGCAAATACCGGTCTCTTTCCAAAGCCCATGGTTGTCATGAACTCTCCTGCCTCGATGACATCAGTGTCCACCATTTCGATTGGCTTTACTTTGTCGTTGAACTCAAGTTTGTCCTTTAGTTTAATGACAGCGATGTCGAAATCTAATGTTTTCCAATTGAATTCAGGATGACGGATCAATTTCTCTACTTCATGTTTAGTTCCACCTCTTTTTACCTTGTCTGTGCCTACGAACACTTCGTATTCATCGAAGTATCTGATGAAACAATGGAAATTGATACCTAAATATTTCATGATTAACATGTTCATTAATTGTTAGTGCCTTAAAATCAGGGCAGTCTTAAGTCTAGCTGAGGCTATTAGGGCACCAGCCGAATCGCGAGGGCCCTTCACTGGCTGGTGACATTATTTGCCGTCTTGACAGACTGGCGATCTTTTTTTGGAATCTACTTTTTGGAAGCCCCAAAAATTTTGGTAAAGGTCTTTATTGAAGCCGTCGTCTTTATAAAGTGGCGACCTATGTTTTTTTGATGACGTCCGCAGAAAAGTTTTCACCTTTTTTCGAACCAACACTTTTGGAAAACCTCCTAGTGTTGGAGGACATGGGACCGAGCCCTGTGTGCCCCCATGGGAAAGACGGAATAGCTTAAACTGTTTGTATAAACTTACTCGATACATTGCCCGGCCGTGACTAGGAATCTCTCAGTGATGATACTCGCCCCACAATGAATCCTATAATATTTAGGCACGAATAGCGCCACAAATGGTGCCTTCTCTATTGCTATAGGATGACCTCCATAAATTCCAAAAGAATCTGGCAAAAGTAACGGCGGCGGTGCAGCTGAACAAAAACATAAAAAAAAATGTTTCTGGTTTCAAAATGATTACTATTACGTTAAAAACATGTTTCTGACAGGGTCGTCAACGCGTGCGTTGAACCCTTGGCATTGCGGTGACTGCTTTCCTATTCAGGCAGACT
This sequence comes from Choreutis nemorana, assembly GCA_949316135.1. Lineage (NCBI taxonomy): Eukaryota > Metazoa > Arthropoda > Insecta > Lepidoptera > Choreutidae > Choreutis > Choreutis nemorana. The sequence goes on from OX438618.1 coordinate 5,943,569, forward strand.
GTATGCTTTTGTGCCACTTTGATGGTACCTATTTAAAAAAGTTTAAGTTTAAAAACCGGCGGAGATCACCCAAGATTCGCACAACGGTGACTTGTTTCTATCACAAAAATGGAAGACAAAGCATCGAACGTATACCTGAAGGAACCGGAGCTCTGACTGATCGAAAACGAATTAATACGTCTTAAGTGTATGCCAATCAAAATGTTACTAGTTAGAATACCGAGCAAGATGGTGGAAAGTAAATTAAAATAATACAGGAACTTACCAACATGATAGTCTAGGCAGGTAGTAAATACAAATAGAATTATAAGCTGAAGCTGAAACATATTGAATGTGAAATGTTTCTGTAAAACAAAACACGTGGATTTATACCATAATGCTATATCTGGAGAATTTCAAATGTGCTAATAATTCGATGATACGATATGGAAAAGGTAATTAAAACAAATTAACAAACAACCTCATATGTTAACAAGTGTAGCGCTAGGCTTTGTAAGGCGATATTATTGACATTTTTGAATAGTACTGTACTGTATTTAATTTCTGGAAATAAAGTAAAAAATAAGTATCAATAAACTAGTCGACCCCGCCAACTCCGTACCACGTGACCTTTCCATTGGAAACTTCTTCTGGTGTTATACATTATTATATAAATTGTTGCTTTGTTGAGCGAACAAATTAAAATAGAAGAATGATTGAAATTAGTCATACTGTTTTCGAGTTTAGTGAGGATAATTAATTATTTCATTTATTTAATAGGATCCTCAACAGGAGATATAAAACTTAAATTGCTATAAAATTTCCATTATCCTGCAAGATATTTGTTCTCCTATTCAAAGTCAAAATATTTTACTTAAAAAAGACTTAAAATAAGTACTTTTAAATCGTCATCTTTTTATACTACCAACGGTTCGAAACGCTTTTTCTACGGGGAAGAATCTAGCAAGAAACCTCTATAGATGGTAGATGCTTTTTTTCAAAATAATTAAGTACAATAAATTAATTTCTATTACAATTTGTAAATAAAATACAGTTTTCTAATTATAAATCCATTTTTTCTTTAAATTTAACTGAAATAAAACTAATTTTATAAATTTAGGTTGATGACTAGGCCTATATTCTAAAATAAAAATAATAAATAACATAATTAATTATATCGCACGAAGCCTTTTGCTACACTTGTTAGAAAATGTGGTTGTAATTAGAAATTAATGTTACTTGTGAAATATGCGATGGAAAAAGATTTACTTATAGATGTAGTGTAAATAGTAAAGTGAGCCAGCCCACACAAACAGCACCTGATCACGAATATGATGTGGATTTCAGCCATCGCCCTCCTCAACCATATTAAAGGGAAGTGAGCGACCCGGCACCCAAACCGCGTAGTTATTTTTTACCGCGGATCTTTATTGCAACTTTTGCACTTCAATTGTCTATAGATAAACCTGTGCTGGTGTAAAATTACTTCCATATATCTTTATCCTATACATAATATAACTGTTTTGCATTACAACAAAACAATAATTATGTGCATTTATAAAGCACAGTGTTGTGGTGAAGAAGCTATCTGTGATCTTTAGCCTTATTTTTAGGTATGGCAATAAAACTTACCAAGTTCTTCCATGTCTTTTTCGTAAATTTGGTTACTACCTGTGTCAGCAGAGGGCGCCGTCGTCACGAAGCTCGACATGTTCAAACCTGTCCTTTTCATAGTCATCACCGGCAAGAAATTCTTGCAACACTGCTTTATTCAACACATAATAATTGTTTTATTCCTCCGAAGCTCTCCTTCCTCGATGACTACATCAGTGTCCTACATTTCGATTGGCTTAACTTTGTCGTTGAACTCAATCTTGTCCTTTAGTTAAATGACAGCGATATCGAATTCTGGATATTTGTTATTGAATTTAGGATGGGGGACCATTTCCTGTACTTTATATTTGTTTCCAACATTTAGTGTATCGGTGCCCACTGAGATTTGATGTGTTAGTGGGTACAAACAATCTGGAAAGTGGAGGAACCACATATGAAGTGGAACAGATGTTCCGTCATCCTAACTTCAGTATAGACACAATAGATTTCGACATTGCTGTCATTAAACTGAAGGACAAGCTTGAGTTCAGCGACAAAGTAAAGCCAATCGAAATGGTGGACGCTGATGTAGTCATCGAGGCAGGAGAGCTCATGACAACCATGGGCTTTGGAAAGACGGAAAAGGTTTTTGCTTTTTCAATAAAGGATAGGGCAAAAAAAAAACAGAATCGACATGGATTAAATGGGTGGGTACTAATAAGTATAATTCACAATTTACCCCATCGAAAGAAAAATGTCAAAAACAGTGGGGTTTAGGAGCTAGAAGCTGTTAAAGTATGGAAAAATGTATGGAGAAATCTAATCAAATTCCAATTACAATCCAATCCCAAGAAAATTACAAATACTTTCTTCATATATAGTTGAATCGAAATAATACAAAAGGAATCTTTTCAATATTATCGATATTATATTTTTATCTGGTGTAAAATTGATAAAAACTGTCGTTTTCAAACCATTGACAACTCCTAAACCACAAAGTTTTCAGTATTATTTTTCGGTGGAGTAAATTGAACATAGCAATGAACCAATAGGTACCCGTTTAGTCCATGTCGATTCTGGGTCAATTCTGGGAAGTCAACGTACTTTGACCAACAAAAATGCAAGGAGAAATTGATAAATATAATATCATCACAGACAACATGTTATGCGCTGGCGGGGAACTCAATAAGGACTCATGTAACGTGAATAAATATAGGAGTCCTCTTTTCTGTGCAGTGTATAGTAAATCTAGTCTAATTTCTATGTGATCCAACTGTTCCTTTGAAAACGATTAACTATGTAGGATATCCACAAATAGTATATCGGGCACTAGTTCTTTTGGTGAAAGTAGGATAATGCCTATTTTCGGCACTTTGTGATTTTTCAAAAACAAAATGATTTTATTTAAATACAAAGTAGCGTTACCAAAACGCTCGTAGTCTCTGACTCTGCCTTCCTATAGTCCACACTGTCTTGTGAAATTTCTGTTTGAGAAGATTTCATGAAGGAGTTTGAATTTTATACTTATCACTTTTTTCCGTCCAGGGTGACAGCGGTGGACCTATCAGTTTTTAAGGCAAGCTTGCGGGAACAGTATCCTGGGGCAATGGCTATGGGGTGGAAGGTTTACCCAGGTGTCTAATAGTAGGCTATCTGTTCTTCGGCAGTGGATTGATGACACTATCAAAGAAAATTCGGATTAATCTTTTCAATAATTTAAACATGTTTATTGTCTTTTAAATACTCATGACATTAGATAAACCTACATATTATTTAAAGTAGTAATTCCGCCCTATCAGCTGTACATTACAGTACAGTATTTGTAAGAGTACATGACAATGTACATAGCTTTAAAATAACGTGGTATTGTTCGTCAACAACTTGAAACAACATCAATTTATTTCCTTTGCAACAAATTTCAACCATTAGTCCTAAAACTTTTTGTATTTTTATACCACGAAGGTGGCAAACAAGAGTACGGCCTGCCTGATTTTGCGCAGTCAACGTAGCTTATGGCCGTTTGCATACCAAGGAGGACCCTGTAACTACTTTTTAACACCCCATCCACCTATCACCCATGTCAGGAAATTCAATCCACAGCCTGGGCGTTTGTGGGAAGAAACTTCTTTGATCGCGAACGGTCCATGACAAATTCAGATGATGATAATAATCCCTGACGATAAGAGTTGCTGTGATAAAAAGTGGCCGTTGGCATCATCTCAAACTATTCCTCGGAACACTGTCTGATTTAAGGGTTCAATACCGCTTGTCATCTCGGGACTTACTGATACTGAAATCCTTTTCTAATTCGATTTACCTAAATATATAGATGACTCTAATAATTATAAGTAACTTTAAATGAAAATAATGATACTAAATATAGTTGTTAGATAGATCAAAAAGTCGCGGTCCTTTATTTAAAGGCGGAGGATGAGTTGTAAATTAAGTCAGTCATGACAGTTACAAGACTACATTTATGAAGAATATATCTGGAACAGATTGTTTTCCTACGACTGGTGTTAATTCAATCACAATATTATTACTAAAGATGAGATACATTCTCACACACGTCTAATTTGCACTAAAAATTAAAATCCCGATAACTAGTACTATTAAAACGAGGTTAGATGGCGCTGTTTGATGTTTCGTTTCACTTTCTACTAAATGCCACAATTTGGGCTAGCAGAAACTAGTTATTTATTTGTATGTTACTGAGTAGAAATCTCCTATCTACTCGGTAAGCTTTTCTTTGAAGAATAAGAATAATTTATTTGCAAGAAATATGACCAAACAGGAGGCGGAAATTCAATTCAGGCAACAAACAACGCATTGAATGCTAAGATGGATGTTGCCCAAATGAGGCTGAGACGGGCCAACTAGAATTATAATATAGTGGAAACTCTTTTTAAAGAATGTCAAGCTTGGTACGTAATTGTTTTACGAGTGACAAAACGTACGAGTGTGCTTTGCGAAGTGTGTACGAAAACTGATACCAAAAAGACAATGGGCAAAAATTTATGAAACTTGTCCTTTAACACACACAAATTATGTACAGCAGGGTTATTCACAATCGTATCGGAACACGGAATCGACTTGGGATTCCACCACTTCGCTTTTAACATTCACCTTTCGGATAAATTTCACATATGTTGTCGGATATTGACAGTTCGCATCGTAAACTATCGAGCCCTCTGAAGCTGGTGAGATCTTGAAAAATAATTCTTGTAAGATAATTAAATAAGCCTCTTTGGTAAGATGGGTAACACAAATTAATTGAAATTGATTGCATTTATAGGACGTATTTTTATTTGAAAACCCGTTTCTTTTGTGAATATTTGGAAGAAGGGTGCGTTTTATTTAGATACTGTTCGAGTCGAATTTTAAACGGAAGTATATATGAATTCAGTCTGTAACATTCGGATCAAATACTTGACGATCGTGACGTTCCCGTTTCTGATAGTGAGACGTATGAAGAGATGAATTTAAGCACTCCTTTGGTCCATTATGGATTTCTTAACATAATTTTTAAAAGTCCCCTTTGATTTAGCAAAGATATCGATCTGTTCAAATTTTTCAATGTACGTGCGAGCGAGTCGCGATAAAACGCAGTTTTGGTGGTACTATGTGTGATGTCTAGGAGTCTCTAGTAATGTTGTTTTGCGAGTACGGTATCTCGGAGTACGAAAGGTTATACCTGAGATCAGATTTGGACAATCAATTTTACTGTTTATTACACCATACAACAAACCCATATCCATCAAAACACGTCTATCTTCCAAAATTGAACACGATCTCTTGGACTCCAAAATACTTCTGATATAAGCAAAAAAAACTACTTTAATTGTGTTTATATCAGAGAATAGTTTACAGGTGCGAAATAAAAAACCGTTTTTTTTTTGTATTCTTTACCAAAGACATAATTAATGTGGTCGGAAAATGTCATTTTCTGATAGAAATGTACACCTAAATCTCGAACATACCATTTGCGGCAGATCTTTACTCCGTCAAAGTGGTAATTATGAAGAATAGGCTTAGATTTGATTAAATTAAACGAGATTTGGTGATTTATTTATAAAAGAAAAAGACTAACAATAATGACGTGATGACGTTCACAATATATATGAAGGAAGGACCTTGGCAACTTCAAACTACATGGCACTCACATGCAGTTTTGCCTCTATGCTTTTAATAGGCGTTCAGTTTGAGTTCACATTTTAACAAGATTTTCTCCTGAATTGAATGCACTCGCTCTTACTTGCGTTAACAGCTTCATTTATAGTATTCAAGCAAACGGTGCAAATCCATTTGCATAAATAAACAGTCTTGAATATTGTTAACTTCGCAAAAAAAAATATGTCTTCAGCATACATGCGGTAACCAGTGTGTCATACTTTAAATTCATGCAAGATTTTATGTCATACAGATAGGAATGATAAAATAATGGACCTAAATGAGATCCATGGGGCACTCCTGTAGGTATATTTGCAAAGCTCGAGCGGTAACCACCTATTACGACACCCTGTGAGCGATACTTGAGATATGATTCAGTCAGTCAGGAGCAAATCACCATGGATTCATAGTACTTGTAGCTTATTGAGCAGGGTCACGTTACCCACCCGATCAAAAGCTTTTTCAAATTCCCTATAGATCACGTCAACCTGCCCACCTCAATCCATACTCTCAAAGGCAAGAGTGGAGATACTAGCCAGTTTTAGTAATAATGGATCGCCTTTTCCAGAAACCATGTTGTTGTTCGGGGATGGAGCTAGAAAAAGTGTAATGTATTTCGTTATATACTATGCGTTCGAGAATTTTAGCAGCGGTGTTTAATACCTCTATAATTTTTATATCAGTACGTGATCCCTTCTTATGTACAGGCACTATGTGTGCAGACTTCCATTTATTTGGGAACATACCCTCACATTATAAAGTATTAGTTTCGTTGAAGAAACAATTAAAACTAATTGCCATTATCTACCTGGGAGCCTGGATTCTTATTTTACCATTTTATACCCGGGAAAAATTCTAACTCCATGAACATTTCTTACCATGAGCCATTATTAGCCGGGCTCTCGCAGTCAGTCAGTTTTACGATAAAGTCAATAACCATTCACCGAAGAATTTTTGTAAAGCTTTTCCTCACACTTCTATTCACCAGGTCATTAATTTTTTAGGCGGTCACCTGGCTTTTCAATCATTCTAAAGCCAAGTGACCTAAGAATTTCCTGGAAATGTATCATAATACTCACCCTGGAGACAAATTGCTCATTGAATTATATGGATTTATTCAAGTACACACGCACATGATATTATCAGAAGTAGATACGTGAAAGTACTTTGTAAATAAATCCCCTAGTGGATCTTAGTGGACATCGGCACTTTTATCGTAGATATGGAAGCTCTCGTTTATTTTTATAATTTTTTCAAGAGTGATAATTATGTACGTTTTAACTTTTAGGGGTATTTGCCAGTCATTTTGAGGTTAGAGTTGATTGAGTCAATTGTCAATAATTTATTTCACTAAAATACCGGCATTTAAGGTCTCGGATTTGTTAAAGAATATTGGCCATAACTGTTGTATTAAAAGCCCCTTGCTCAAACATGTTTATGGACCTTTAATTCTTGGCCCGGTCTGGTATTGAAACTCATTATTTTTCTATTCTTGATTAAACCCAGACACATTTTATACAATACAAATGCAATGTTTAAATAAACCTACCTACTATTTTATCGTGCTATTTAAGAATTTTAAAATATTATTGTAGGAATTACGGAAATTTTGCACCACATACAAATATATGAAATTCTTTGTTAAATATTTGTTTTCATTACCATTTCTAAATCGCCAATAATTTTTTACATGTTTGAAATTTGTAAGATACAGAATTCTTGTATAAATTCATGGTTTTGGCATCACGGAAACATAAGCTTGTTTACTCCCATTGTGTTGGCATACAATATGTTGCCACTTGTAACACTATTTTTGCTAGCTGCCAGCTTCAACTATAATGTTGGTAAGTTCCTGGAAAATCCTCTAAATGTTTAATTTACTTTCCACCATCTCGATATACTAATTGGTGCTCGGTAACCGTCCGGTTTTCGTCGTCCCGTCGCTGGGTTGAGTAGTAATGTATGAGCTATTGAGACAGCTTTCATGTGATCCGACGAGCGCGCCGTGTACAAACATTTACACATTACCCGGTGACTGGTCGGCGAAAACCCGGACGCATGTGAAAAGGCGCTAACGGTTCAGTACCTTTTAGAACGTCGAGTCAGACGTTTTAGAGTTCCGTGCCCAAAGGATAAAAAACGGGACCCTGTTAATTAGAGGAAAGTATCTCACGGACCATAACAGCTAGTCTTGAAATTTGCAGATAATGTCTATTAATGTTACCGCTATAGCAAGAAATACTAAAAACATATATAGATTAATAATTAAAGGGGGCTTCCATAAATAATTTTTTTTTGCTTGTTCTCGTTTATTGTACGAAATAATCTAAAAAATACAAAATATTTAATCTTGTTCGCGGGTACGGAACCCTTGATGTACGATTCGGACTCGAACTTGACCGGTTGTTTGCTTATTTAAAGAAATTATCTAAGAAGTGCATATTGTAAAATCTTGTACGATGGAAGCATTCATATGCGAGTCCGACTCGCACTTAGTGTGTTAAACATTATACAAATTATCATAAGTTGATTTCACTAGTCCATTTGGATAGATCTATACTGTTATGGGAGATTTCGTCTTACATGTCACAAAATAGTAAACAATTCTTTGTTCAGCTGTGCCACCGCCGTCATTTTTGCTAGATTCTTTTGGAATTGTCGGAGCAGATCCAATAGCAATAGAGAAGGTACCATTCATGGCGCGACTTAGGGCAATACGGGATCATGATTTACAGTCAGGAGCAGTTATCATCAATGAGAGGTTCCTTATCACTACTGCGACTACTTACGTGTAAGCCCATTTAGTCAACTTGTACTTAATATTACCCTACAATAACACTACAATATAACAATTCCTTCATTAAATCAGAGACTTCCTCGAATACGAAGCATTGGTCGGCACAGATCAAACATTTAGTGGTGCAACAATATATGATGTGGAGGAAGTATTCACTCATCCCAAATGGATAGACTTTGATTTCGACATTGCTGTCTTTAAACTGAAGGACAAGCTTGAGTTCAGCGACAAAGTAAAGCCAATCGAAATGTTGGACGATGATGTAGTCATCGAGGCAGGAGAGCTCATGACAAACGTGGGCTTCGGAAATACGAAAAAGGTACTTGAGCTTTGACAACTAAGCTTATTATTGATCCATTTCAATATGTAGTTAATACTCACTCTTAAAAACCAAAACCAAAAAACTAAATATCACGCTCTGAAATGTAGGAAATAAAAAACAGTCTCATGTGAATTTGTAAACTATTCAATTATTAGTCGTGGTGACTGTTTTCTGAGTTTCAGTTTGTGGTATCGTATCTCCCACAGGTATGGATCAATTTTCATGTGGCTTTTTTTTGAAAGCTGACGCGATCCAGATGGTTTTTACGAGGGGAGGTTTGGTGGGGGTAGGTTTACCCGTCCAGGTAGGCACTAGTTATGCACCTCATTAAGAGTATATATCAAGTTTGAACCTAACCGGATATTTCCCCCTGGCACGCCCAGCCGCCCGCTCTTATCCAAGCGACTTGGCTGCCTCAGCGGACCATCCGACCATCAGCACCACCCCGAGTGCTCCTCCTTGTTGATCGCTCGCTGAGCCTCCTCGAGCGGGGTCTCAACCGGCAGGGTTTGATCGTAATAACAGGTTGAGTAGAGCTTATTTCAAGTTGGAATTGGAATTGGAATCGAATTTCCAGCCCTAGCTTGACCGATGTCCACCGCCACCTAGTGGCGCCACCATCGACCCGCCTGTAGTCGCAGGCGGTGCAGAAAACCTCACCAAGGAGGCATAGCCCCGACATTCGAGTCGGGTCATTAACTTTTGAGTTATCGACCTATAAACACCTGAATCGGGAAGAAGTCAGTAAGTATGGAGGAAATTGAACACCGCGCCGTTACTAAGTTCCTTACCAAGCAAAGAAAATCCGCTTCAATTGTTTTTCAAGACCTGTTGGCGGTTTACTCGGTTTCTGCCCCTGGTAAAACCATGGGTTACAAGAAACGACCCCCGCTCCTTATTCCGCGAACTTTTAGACCTCCCCTCGTGGCTTTCCTTTATTCAGATCTGATCAGAGGTTTGAAAATTACTCTTATACTTATTGATGAAGGGAAATTACTAAATTCAATAGGTCCGATTGACCTTTTAAAATTATAAATCGATTTTTAATACATTACTAAATGTTTAAGAAAACTATTTTTATTTATGATTTTAAAAAAGTGAGTTAGACCCTTTGAATTTGGAGGGAAAGGTCAAAGGGACAACCAACGCATTTAAAGTTTTTACTTTTTACATTTTTTTGGATGTGTGACGGGTGTTTTGAATTTATAAATTATATTTTTAAAGCATATACCACTAAAAGAACTTCGGAGCGTAGACATCCCGTATGTCGACCAACAGCAGTGCAAGGAGAAATCTGTTTTGAATGTGACAGACACCATGTTATGCGCTGGCGGAGATCCCACAAAGAAGCCAGTAAGAATCATTGAATATTATGTTTAAGAAGCAGCCAGACCTATTTCTGGCCCTTTCTGTCCGTATTTTGTGAATAAATACCTTATGACACACAAAAATAAACATACACAAACTTCAGTTGACAGAGCTATTAAACAGCGCATTTCGCATGTTTATGTTAAGTCCCAGTGTGACAGGTTGCGAATCTGTCGCCACTATCCGGGCTCAATGAGGAACATGGTACCCCTTACCTGCCTGGGAATACGTAATGAGTTTTTTTTTAGATTTTAAGTTGATTTCGTTGAGTTTATATAGTCATTTTTGAGGAGGGTTGCTTTATAAAATTTCCTGAATACTAGTTACTATTTATTCTTCTAGCTTCAACTTGGTGGACCGCTAACATTTAAAGGCAAAGTAGCGGGATTTTTCTCCTATGGGGTCGGAACGAAGAAGAAAGGTGTTCCTGCTATCTTTTCCAGAGTCTCGGTTATGAAGCAGTGGGTCGAGGACACAATCAAGGAAAATTCGTAGTCATGTAATAAATATTTCGTCGTGTAAATTTTGTTTACTTTTTATGAGTTCCTTATTGCAATGCAAAATTATTAGTTGACCGGTTTAAAAGAATCGTTCGAGTCGGAATCGGACTCGTCCATGAATGGTTCCGTAATATCGTTGAGGAGTTTCTAGAATGTACTTTATAGATTTTTCTCAGCTGGACTTAATCTTTTTGTGTCTAGTTACTAGCTAAGTTAAATTTAGATTATCACGATCTTTAAGGTTAGGTAAAAGAAGAAGAAAATAACAAACAAAAAATCAAGATACTGTGATCATGCCATGATACGGTCTTTACAGTGTCACACACGCCATTGATTGGTTAGCTCTACAATCATATACATCTGATGTAAGAGATAAAGACCAAAACTGTTTTTGGGAGAAAAGCAATATTAGTTCAGTTTAAATTTTTCAAGTTGTATTGGCGGCAATTTCTCGCCAATATTGGATATATATACTAAGTTGAAAGTTTGACTTGTTGGAATTTCTTCGTTATTTTTCTTAAAGTCTTGAGCACCTTGTTCAGAAAAAAACACTTTTATTTCAAGGACAAAACAAATGTATGACACACGTCAACGTAGTAGCTTAGTTCCTCTGTACCACTTTGGGAAACATTTACATTTTTACCATGACGATAAAAATTTGCAACTTAAACTCAACCGACTTTCTCCTATTTTTGCAAATTTAAACTGCTTAATTTACATCGGAAATTCCAAAATCAAAGAAAAGCTGTTCGCACCGTTTGCGTTTTGTTTTTAATTTGTAATAATCTAAACAGAACAAATGTCATAAAACTTTATTTAGCAATGAAGATATTATGAATTTTCTTTGATAGTCTCATTGACCCACTGCCGCAGAGTCGATACATTGGAAAAGATATACGGATAGCCCTCCATCCCACATTTGATGAAATGGGACACAATTCCCGCCAGCTTGCCTTTAAAAGTCAATGGTCCGCCCACGTCAAACTAGAAAGAAACATGGTAGTGAATGTTATATATTCGTGAAATCTTAAAAAAAATACGCGTACCTACACATAATCAGGAAGTTTACTGCGGATCGACGATAAACGAAGATTCTACAGCAGCGTAGTCACGTAACGTATCTGGTACTGTATGAAGTGAGTGCTGTCGCAGCGGGTTTTGCCACAGTTAATGCTGCTTACCGAATGTTCAAATTGTTTCCGTCGTATCGGTCGGGCTCGCAGGTTCATTCGTTTCGACTAGGTTCCGAGCTAACTTTAGTCTGGCATGTATTGCTATGTAAACCTCCGAACGCGTAATGCCACCGACAAATTGAAAAAATTGAAAACACGTTATCGTTGACATGCGCCATTTTGATAAAAAGAATTAAAACTAAAATAGCATCAAACAAAACGTGAAAAACTAAAATTAAAATTAAACACTAACAAATCAATGTCAAGATATGATGTCATCAAATGGCCGCTAGGCGCATCAGCATTTCACGGGGCTACTAATAGTCCAGGAGCCACCGCCTGTTTTATTCAGTGATTAATAATATCCTTATCAGGACCGCTTGACATATACTTAATTTTATAATACACACTACTTTTATTGTAGGCCAGTGGTGAAATAGTGTTCCACACTTTATCCCCGATAGGAAAAAATTTAAACTAGGCTGTTATTAATGAAAAAAGTATTACCATAGAATTGACAACTTCCAAGTGTCGGACTGAGAATACCTACCACTAAATTCATCTGACTATACGGTCATTCCATTCTAACAGTATTTACAAAACTGCATACAAAAAAACTGCTTGTTATTAATCATTTTTATGGCGGCGTCGTTTCGACATATTCGAAGTGGAGGACACTCTCAAAATAAACCATCCATTTTCTAGGACAATTATTCCTCCCAGTTCATGTTTAAACAATTATTTAAACATTCCAATAAAAATATTAACTGTTAGTCAGACAGTTTCGACACTCCACCGATTCGACATGTTTAACAGCTGCGCACTTTATTAGCTACCTCTATTGAGAATTTTCACAGAGGAAAAACTTGGGCGTCTTTGCATTCAACAGAATAATTGTACGTTTTGTATTTAGTACAATTTCTTACCAGAATGAATAAATGCTCCCCCCGCTGTTCAATCGCTAGTGCGCTTAAAGTAAGTTTCATTTTTAAATCTAGAGCTACTTACGGCACATGGACCTTTCATGTATTCTCCTCCAGCGCAAAACATGTTGTCTGTGATATTATAAAAATCTTCCAATTTCTCCTTGCATTGCTGATAGTCGACATACGGGAGATCAACGCTCAGAAGTACTTTTGATCCAGAGTTCTTTAAAAAGTCATGGAAATAAAACTTAATTTTCTAATTAATTAATTGTAATTTCTCGTAAATAAAAACCTCAAGCAAATTCCTCTTCATAGCTATGTTTGTATTTTTAAATCGGCAATAATCGGCATATTAATATCGAATCAATCAATTCGTTTAAAACTAAGAGAGTGTAGGTATAGCTTTTTTTTAAATATGAAGGTAAGTACACTAGTAAAACTTCGCAGTCGTCTAATGGCACCGTCAGGCGGGCCGTGTGTTTGTTTGTATAGTATGTGTAATAAAGCAAATACCGGTCTCTGTCCAAAGCCCATGGTTGTCATGAACTCTCCTGCCTCGATGACATCAGTGTCCACCATTTCGATTGGCTTTACTTTGTCGTTGAACTCAAGTTTGTCCTTTAGTTTAATGACAGCGATGTCGAAATCTAATGTTTTCCAATTGAATTCAGGATGACGGATCAATTTCTCTACTTCATGTTTAGTTCCACCTCTTTTTACCTTGTCTGTGCCTACGAACACTTCGTATTCATCGAAGTATCTGATGAAACAATGGAAATTGATACCTAAATATTTCATGATTAACATGTTCATTAATTGTTAGTGCCTTAAAATCAGGGCAGTCTTAAGTCTAGCTGAGGCTATTAGGGCACCAGCCGAATCGAGAGGGCCCTTCACTGGCTGGTGACATTATTTGCCGTCTTGACAGACTGGCGATCTTTTTTTGGAATCTACTTTTTGGAAGCCCCAAAAATGTTGGTAAAGGTCTTTATTGAAGCCGTCGTCTTTATAAAGTGGCGACCTATGTTTTTTTGATGACGTCCGCAGAAAAGTTTTCACCTTTTTTCGAACCAACACTTTTGGAAAACCTCCTAGTGTTGGAGGACATGGGACCGAGCCCTGTGTGCCCCCATGGGAAAGACGGAATAGCTTAAACTGTTTGTATAAACTTACTCGATACATTGCCCGGCCGTGACTAGGAATCTCTCAGTGATGATACTCGCCCCACAATGAATCCTATAATATTTAGGCACGAATAGCGCCACAAATGGTGCCTTCTCTATTGCTATAGGATGACCTCCATAAATTCCAAAAGAATCTGGCAAAAGTAACGGCGGCGGTGCAGCTGAACAAAAACATAAAAAAAAATGTTTCTGGTTTCAAAATGATTACTATTACGTTAAAAACATGTTTCTGACAGGGTCGTCAACGCGTGCGTTGAACCCTTGGCATTGCGGTGACTTCTTTGCTATTCAGGCAGACTGTATGCTTTTTTGCCACTTTGATGGTACCTATTTAAAAAAGTTTCTGCTATGATTGTGCTCATGGTTAGAAATACAATTTGATTTCAAAACCGGCGGAGATCACCTAAGATTCGCACAACGGTGACTTGTTTCTATCACAAAAATGGAAGACAAAGCATCGAACGTATTCCTGAAGGAAACGTAACTCTGACTGATCGAAAACGAATTAATACGTCTTAAGTGTATGCCAATCAAAATGTTACTAGTTAGAATACCGAGCAAGATGGTGGAAAGTAAATTAAAATAATACAGGAACTTACCAACATGATAGTCTAGGCAGGTAGTAAATACAAATAGAATTATAAGCTGAAGCTGAAACATATTGAATGTGAAATGTTTCTGTAAAACAAAACACGTGGATTTATACCATAATGCTGTATCTGGAGAATTTCAAATGTGCTAATAATTCGATGATACGATATGGAAAAGGTAATTAAAACAAATTAACAAACAACCTCATATGTTAACAAGTGTAGCGCTAGGCTTTGTAAGGCGATATTATTGACATTTTTGAATAGTACTGTACTGTATTTAATTTCTGGAAATAAAGTAAAAAATAAGTATCAATAAACTAGTCGACCCCGCCAACTCCTTACCACGTGACCTTTCCATTGCAAACTTCTTCTGGTGTTTATACATTATTATATAAATTGTTGCTTTGTTGAGCGAACAAATTAAAATAGAAGAATGATTGAAATTAGTCATACTGTTTTCGAGTTTAGTGAGGATAATTAATTATTTCATTTATTTAATAGGATCCTCAACAGGAGATATAAAACTTAAATTGCTATAAAATTTCCATTATCCTGCAAGATATTTGTTCTCCTATTCAAAGTCAAAATATTTTACTTAAAAAAGACTTAAAATAAGTACTTTTAAATCGTCATCTTTTTATACTACCAACGGTTCGAAACGCTTTTTCTACGGGGAAGAATCTAGCAAGAAACCTCTATAGATGGTAGATGCTTTTTTTCAAAATAATTAAGTACAATAAATTAATTTCTATTACAATTTGTAAATAAAATACAGTTTTCTAATTATAAATCCATTTTTTCTTTAAATTTAACTGAAATAAAACTAATTTTATAAATTTAGGTTGATGACTAGGCCTATATTCTAAAATAAAAATAATAAATAACATAATTAATTATATCGCACGAAGCCTTTTGCTACACTTGTTAGAAAATGTGGTTGTAATTAGAAATGAATGTTACTTGTGAAATATGCGATGGAAAAAGATTTACTTATAGATGTAGTGTAAATAGTAAAGTAAGCCAGTCCACACAAACAGCACCTGATCACGAATATGATGTGGATTTCAGCCATCGCCCTCCTCAACCATATTAGAGGGAAGTGAGCGACCCGGCACCCAAACCGCGTAGTTATTTTTTACCGCGGATCTTTATTGCAACTTTTGCACTTCAACTGTCTATAGATAAACCTGTGCTGGTGTAAAATTACTTCCATATATCTTTATCCTATACATAATATAACTGTTTTGCATTACAACAAAACAATAATTATGTGCATTTATAAAGCACAGTGTTGTGGTGAAGAAGCTATCTGTGATCTTTAGCCTTATTTTTAGGTATGGCAATAAAACTTACCAAGTTCTTCCATGTCTTTTTCGTAAATTTGGTTACTACCTGTGTCACCAGAGGGCGCCGTCGTCACGAAGCTCGACATGTTCAAACCTGTCCTTTTCATAGTCATCACCGGCAAGAAATTCTTGCAACACTGCTTTATTCAACACATAATAATTGTTTTATTGTAATGCAAAACAGTTATATTATGTGCAT
The DNA here is from genome assembly GCA_949316135.1 of Choreutis nemorana. Lineage (NCBI taxonomy): Eukaryota > Metazoa > Arthropoda > Insecta > Lepidoptera > Choreutidae > Choreutis > Choreutis nemorana. The sequence continues at coordinate 5,959,718 of OX438618.1, forward strand.
TTATAAAGCAGTGTTGTGGTGAAGACCTGTTTGCTATCTGCTGGTGACAAGCACAAATGCTATGTGAAATATGAAATACACAATAAATGTAGAATTAGAAGTAGAAATCAAAACGTACTTTTACACTTAGAAAACTATAATTCAAAATTATGCAATTCAAATAATCCTCTCAACTTATAACACAAACAATTGTTAAATATCCTCATAAATCAAACAAAGCTATCCCAACTTCACTATCTATTAGTAGGTAGGTACAAGTAACAAAAATTAAATTTTCTCAAATCTATATAATACTTATTATAGTACTCTTAATATAGTAGTTTTGAGATTCTGAATGAAATGAAATAAATATTTAAATCAATTATTAAAATTAATTACTTTCAAAAGAATCAAACAATAGATCAACCCTCTCATTTACACTTTGAACTTTCCGACAGTAGTATTTTGTAAAAGTTTGCACACTTTTCTATCCATCCTCTTGATGCTACTGCTGATCTAATACTTCCAGGTGGATCTCCAATATTTGCACAATTAAAAATAGTTTTAATCCAATTTGCAATTGTTGGTCTGGATGCTGTTTTTTTGGTTCCTCTTAAGGATAAAAATTAGGATAAAAAGTTTTTAACAAAAAAATTCTTTGAAATTTTGTCCCCAGATGTACCACAGAAGGAAGATACAACTGATTTATGTAACAATATACATAGTACTATACGCAAGCTTGTCTTTTAGAAATAACTTAGCCAAAAATCTGGCAACATTATTACCATCTGGTTGTCTAGGATTTATACTTTCAGACCTGCACCATGAAATCCATCTGTTGATTGGAGCTTTATAAGTAGATTTAGTGCATTCACGCCTACACCGTTCTAGCAATTCTTTTTCCTCTGTGGTCCAGTGTGCTATTTCTCTGGTCCAGCTCCAATTTTCCATGCCATTAGTACTAATCTGTCTACTTGTGGAGGACATTTGCCCGTTCTATCAAGGTCTTCCGCAAAACCTTGATAAGAATGGGGTCTACTAGAGCTCTGGCTTGTAGGTCTGGTAGCCAAAAACATTGACCCCATTGAGGTGCTATCAGAACACATGTTCCCTTGGTAAAGTTCAAGTGAGCTAGAACCCGTCGAATTAAGTTTGGTGGTGGGAATATCCATCCTAGTTGGTAGAACTTTCCAATAGTGATGGCGGCGACACAGCTGAACGAAGAATAGTTTGAAGTTTAGTTTAAATTGTATTATTATGTTCAATTTTTGTGGGTAGGACTATATCATAAGCGTTATACAAAGCAAAATGCAGGTTCGACCACTACAAGAATGAACGTATGTAGTTTATAAGATTTAAATTGAATTAAATACAAATTTCATGTACCTATTGTTCGAAGTTACTAGTATCTAAACAAGGCATAGCCTGTATCTTACAATTCTAGTTTCCTCCAAGGTGATAGTTCTTATGTAGGTATGCGATTTAGTTAGTATGCAGTTTATTTGATATTACTTCTATTTTTCGAAATAATAAACTCTGCTACTTTGTTTTTCATTAAGGTTGTAAAGTTGTTATGATGATAATTTATATACAGTTAACATATATACATTTCATATATATTAATAAATACATCCATACATACTCACTTAAACATACAAATCTATTCAGTTCATTTTACTATTGTGAATAAATTTTCGATCTCATTGTAACATTGAGATTTAAGCCAATCTGTCAATTTAGCTTTACATTCTTGGGTATTAAGCGAGTGTATTGAAATGTAAGCGTTTATTTTATTATAAAGATATGGACCGAGAAAAAATTTAAATGTTTGAGCAAATGAGGTTCGACTAGAAACACTGGCGCATGCTATGTCTTTTCTTCTTTTTTGAAGTCGATGTAAATCAAGAGGGAGTTCACTGTGCTGTGTTAAAACTGTCTTCAAAACAAACGATCACCTCACAGCTAGTACATCATACAGTGTAAAAAGATCAACAGTGGAAAACCTAAAAGGATTAAATGTTGCAACTTTAAGCAATGCCTATTGGGCTCTTTCTATTCGAATCATGTGAGATTTACTAGCACCTCTCCAGGTCTTAATGCAATATGTCAGTATTAACTGAACCAAGGCATAATAAACTGTTTGTATTTTGATAAATGTAGTTAATTAGAATATTAATAAATGTAGTAGAGGTTATTAATTCAGTAAAATAATAACAGTGTTATGTCGTATGACAGGTATCCCTGGGGAGGAGTTGGCGGGTCGTGGCGTGGTTACGTGTGGGCCGGCGGAGTTTGCGTGCGCGGACGGGTCGCGCTGCGTGCCCGTTGTGTGGCGTTGCGACGGACGCCCGCACTGCAGCGACGCCAGCGACGAACTCGATTGCAGTAACTATTACTTCATAATCTTATGTCAATAATTATGTACAAGCATTCAATTATCCTATAGTTCAAGTTAAAATACTAAGCACAAATAGTCCAATTAGGTATCAAAACAATGTGTTTGAGTTAGCTGTAGCTTAGAAGGTTATAAGGAACGTTATCTACATGGTATGCCTTTTTTAAACCGATATTTCCGACGCTGTTTTTTCTCGGTCCTGAACGGTGCGGCAATAGATTTTATTCTCGTCACTCGTCCTCGGCGTATTCACGCTCTCCGCAAGACTACTTCCCAAAATCAAATATTTATGGCTATTCTTGCTTTGGGCAGCACCACCACATCATAAAAAGAAAACAATTTGATCTTATTGAATATATATCATCTTCGGTCTTGATGAGCGTAGTGAGTGAGGTATCTTGTTGTATTAGATTTAGGATTTGAAAGTTAGGTCCATACATGATTATTGATCCATAGGCCGCGCTAATCCATGGTCGTCACTCTATCCATACGTTGCATGATAAATGATGATAATGTTTGTTACAGCTTGGAACACGACATGCGGAGTTGGTCAGTTTCGTTGCGCTCGCAGCGGCCTCTGCATAGCGGCTAGCTGGCGTTGTGACGGTGACTCCGACTGCGGCCCGCACGACAACTCCGACGAGGATGCCTACCTCTGTTAGTATTCATATTATCATTTTTTGATACCTACACACTAGTTTCTTCTTCCTATTTCTTTTTACCAAATTCGATGCGGATCCCAAGATACCCGGCATTATGTCGGGGCTCATAGCCTGTGCTTTATTGCGCACTCCATAAATGGACGCCCTTGTCCATCTGTCTGTGAGTGTCTGATGGTTAACAAGGATTGCATGGATGGATCAGAATATCGAGTGTCGTGAAAGGTTGAGTTCATACCTTTCAAATCTAAATGCAATCACGAGACAACTGACGACGTTTGAAGTAGAATTATTTATTTTACCACACTAACAGCATAAAATAAAAAATAGGTTTTCGTATAATAAAAATTGATTAAATACGTATAGAATAACGTATGTATATAGTCAGTTTTTCATTCGCCATGCCAACAGTACATATAAAGACAATTCTTAAAAATAATTCAAATTCAAAATGTTTTTACTTAAATAGACTTAAAATAAGTGCTTTCATATCGTCATTTACGGGATTTAGAATGCCATCTACGGGAAAGAAGCCATCAAGAAACCTCCGTAGTTGCTTTTTTCAAAAATTTACAATAGTTTTATTACAATTTGGAACATTTAAGTTTTATATTTCATACAACTTAAAGCTACTATGAGTACCTCTATGTAAAGCAAATTACAATATATTATACGTTTAATCTCATTGGTATACGAATTATAAGAGAAAAAAGTCTAAGCTAAATTACTATATACTAACAGATCAAAAAACCGCAAGGAGTTTAGGTTTGAGTCTTGTTTTCCCCTTGCTATATTATTTGTGTCTATTTGAAGAAGATCTATGTCTAATGGTATATTAGTAGTTTTGAATATTTTAAAATCATTCTCCAAAAACAACACGTGAGAAAACTTAACCTTCCGTGTAATTTCATTGATAAACAGAGAAAATAAATTTGGTCCCAGATGCGATCCCTGAGGTACACCCGACTTCGACACAACATTTGTTCTGTATGTACGTTGCATGGAAATTATATAAAAAATGACGAATAAAAATGTCTTTTACGTCGTAGTAGTTTATTTTTGTAGACCTAATTTAGTCAACCCGTGACCGATCCTTTGAGAACATTTTCCCATATTATATTTTAAATATTCTCTGTATTAGAACGAACAAAGATAAATAAATTATACAAATCTCCAGCCGTCTTTGAGTTTTAGCTAGACTAACAAACAGCTCTAAAAAATCCATTCATAAATGAGAAAGTTTCAAGTTAAATCAAAAAATATAACAGGATTGGGAATTTCCTCGTTCTCTTCTCTTTCATGTATTTCATTTCTAGTTAAAAGCCTTAATAGACTTAGAATCACTAATCATTTAAAATATTACACATTGTAATTTGCTTTATAAAAGGTAGTCATAGTTGCTTTAAATTGTATAAAACAATTAGAAAACTTAGATGTTCAAACATGTAATGAAAAATACTATTGTAAATTTTTGAAAAAAAAACAACTACGAAGGTTTCTTGCCGGCTTCTTCCCCGTAGATAGCATTCCGAACGGGTGGTAGATAAAAAAAATGACGATTTGAAAGCACCTATTTTAAATCCATTAAATTAAAAACATTATGAATTTGAAGTTGGACCCATTTTCATCAGGTCGGTAAAAGAAGTTATTGTTTTCAGGTGAGAAAGACTTCAAGTGCCGTGGTAACTACGCCCGCTGCTCCACGCCCGTGGGCGGGCAGTTCGAATGCGTGGCGACGCAGGCGTTCTGCGACGGGAAGCGAGACTGCGTGGACGGTAGCGACGAATGGGACATCTGCGACAACTGTGAGTTGGTCCCATTACTAAATAATTATATGTTAATTGTGGCTGCTTAATATTTCAGCTACAATAAACATAAAGCTTGAGTAGAATTTTAAAATATCTCTAAAATGATATTCAAAAAATGTTTATATTCTTCTAGAGGAATATTTTAGTTAATTTAATAAAAAATAATTTCAGCAACAAGTATTACGTAGTGGCTCTTTTTATTTTTACAATAACTTCGAAAATAAATGTTGTATATTCAAAAGTTTCAGGTCGATGAAATCAGAAATGGGATCCTTGAGATGTTATGAAGAATTGTTTATTTTAAGTCTAAAGAGTTTAAATATAGTTCGTTGTTGCGTTTGAGACTTTGGATTGAATCTTCTCCATGTGAAGCGTGAAATGCTTACATCTTATCTTTTTTTTTCAGTCACTAAGGCAGAATGCAGCAAGTTAGGCTGCGACGTTGGTTGCAAGCCAACACATGAAGGCGTTCAATGCTTCTGCAACACTGGATACGAACCCAGAGGGAAGACCTGCGTTGGTGAGATTTGTTTTTATATGTTGCAAACGTCCTCAGCCTACGGTGACTGCATTTCATCAGGTGTATGTTTGTTGTAAAAAAAATAGGTTGAACAAATATTTTTCTATGCCCTATGTATTCATCTATCTTGTAGTAAAAAAAAATACAGAAAAGATTTTTATAATCAAGTATAGCTATTAAACACAGACATACAAGACGAGTTTTGTATTCGTTTTCTCGTAGATCTAAACCAAGATATTGCTCTTGTTAACTTTGTACGTAATATGAAATTTATAAGTAAATTAAATATGTCTACTATGATTTATCGTTTCAAATACCAATATTGTACATGTTGTTATCGCAGACAGCGACGAGTGCGAGCTTGAAGGCACGTGCTCGCAGCGGTGTACGAACACGCGCGGTTCGTACGCGTGTTCGTGCGTGCCCGGGTATACGCTGTTGGCAGATGGACACAGTTGCCGGGCGGATAACGGTAAGTAATTATCTTTTGACAGTGGTGCCGACTGCTACGCTACAGAATCCGGGTTCGAATCCCGGCGGGGGAGCCTTTGTGTTATTTGCGAGACGCATTGTTTCGCCTACCGGTCCTGTGTGTTGTATTCTTATCTATGTAGTTTAAACCATATCGATGCTTAGTGTCTGCCATACAAGATTATATCTTAGTACAGGGCTGAGTCAATGTGTGTGTCGTGATGTTGTTATTATTATTAATTTTATTTATAGCAAATTTTTAAATACATCTTTGGCGTAGCGGTGTAAAAGCTGGCTACCAACGCAAGATAGACTAAGATGCCAGGCCCTTGGAAATGTTTTGTCTTTCGTTTTTGTCGTGATGCATTTATGCGGATGACAATCGTGCGTTTGTATCGTTACAAAAGTCGCAGTTTATGAAAATGCCATCCTAATTTTTTTCCACAGTTCCTATAAAAGAGACGCAATCTTTGGTGGTGGTAACGCAGGACTCGGTCCGTCGCGTCTGGTCTAAGAAACCACCGAAAGGGAACTATTCAACGCCAGCATTAAACGTCAGGGCTGTCGACTTTGACTACTCCAACAAGTAAGTTACTAGTTCTTAATTCTTATAGCATAAGGATTGGTATTGTAAAGCTTTATGTGTTACCGTCTATATATGTATCACTTTTTGTTGATCCATTTACTGAAAAAAAAAGTTGCACTAATGTTCTTTTTCTGTGAGTACGCGGTTTTTCATATGATATAATGTATTTTTTTTTCAGGTCTATCTGCTACATACACCACAATATTAGTAAATCCAGTATAGTATGCTTGGATGCCAACGATTTTTCTAAAAGAAGAGTTTTACCCACTCCTGCTCTGTTTCCTGACGTTAACTGTGAGTTTTGCATGTGATACGCTCGGAGTGTTAAAACGCTTTTTGAAAGAAAGAAAGAGAAAGACAGAGAGAGCGATAGATAGAGAGCACTGCTCACAACGCGTTTACTGCGTTATAACGGTTTGAGCTGTTTTTCGTTTACTGAGCTTTTTTAATCCTTGACAGAATACTAAAGACTTTTATAGTAAAAACATTTCATTGAAGTATGATATTCAAATATCGACTCCATCCGCCATCCGACTAAAGCCAGAACTTATGAGTCCAGGATTAATATCGAATTTTGAATTTAGTATCAGTACAAAAGTCATACTTTCATAAGGATTAATTTTTTATGTATTTCTTTAATTTTTTTTATGTATTTCTTTAACGGCATTGGTTTTGGTACCATACTGCCAATTCATCAGTATTTTTTTGAATTGAATTGAGATTGAAAAATGAAAATTGTGAACCTTCCTACAGTAACATGCTAGTAAGGTTTCTGTTGGCTCTAACGAGTTACTTGGGAGACTACGAAAGGATAGTACTAAGTGTTTAGCAATTTACTCATTAAAATCCGCTGATGTCAGAAACAGACAATAAAATACGCAAATTCTAAATGACACTTCCCGTTCCCGCCAAGTAATTCCTCTGCCTTGTAATTGTAATGACATTGACATTTATGAGTATGGTTTACTCTTGTTGTTTTTTAGCGTTATAATATGACGGCATGAGTTGATATATAAGTAAAGTTGAGATGTGGTCGTGTCGCAGCCGTGAGCCACATGGGGTTGGACTGGGTGTCTTGCAACTGGTACTTGGTGGACGAGGCGCGCGAGGCGCTGTACGCGTGCGACGCCGCGCTGGCCAGCTGCCGCCTGCTGGCCGACGACGGCCTGGACAAGGTGCACGGGTTCGCGCTCGACCCCGTCGCAGGGTGAGATCAGTTTAAGGAAACAATGTGTAGCTTTAATATGTTTCAGAGAGATATCAAATGTTAATAAAAACGGCAGTTTTGTATGTGAGGGAAAACCGATATGTTAGTAGCATAAGTATATTAAAAAATAGGTGTTAATCTAAAAAAAAAATGCATAAAACTAAAAAAAGTATATGGGTTTCTGCTTCCAATAAACCAAAACAGATAATTCATAAAATATTCGGAATCAGAGTTGTCGTTTTTGGACACATAAGTATTATGTGTTTCATAAAAATGTATTGATTTGGCCAGCATTGTTTCTTCTATTACTACCATGCTAACATTAAAATTCTACTTTTCTCCAGATTCATGTTCTGGAGCGTCTGGGGCGCTTCACCGGCGGGGATCGAACGCGCTCTCCTCACTGGTGAAGAGCGGCAGTCTCTCCATTCACTCAGGCTGGTCTACCCGACGGCTATTACCCTGGACTATGCTAACAAAATGATATACTGGGCGGATTCGTACCTGGAATGTATCGACAGCTCGGACTATAATGGCGATAAAAGACTGACTATACGAAGGGCTTACGTGGTAAGCGAAATTTTAATATTTATTTAAAGTATTTGTTTACTGATAAATGATTCATATTTTACATGTATAATCCATCGAATAAATATTTAATAAAAAATAAATATTTAGTCATTACATTTCATCGATTTAATATTTTAATAAATTATATTAAGTCTGAAAATTAACAAAGTACCTCATTATACAGCAACAAAAAAAAGAAATTATTTAAATAAATGGAATTGACACTTTAGTTAAGCAAGGATTTCAATTATTTCGCTTTTATTATTGAAAAATGTTTTTTAGCTAATATTCGAGGTAAAACTTCAAGTTATTTGCGATAATAAAGTGCAATAAAAATATATAGATAAAAATATAAGGTTGAATTCCTTACATAGAATGAAGATAAAATTGTTAGCAAAATTCCAAATTTTTAATTACTGTTCGGACCTTGTTGGATTGTCTAAACATTTTTAGAATTATACATAAAATTGTTAATATTTCTCCAATACCTAAGCTAGGCTTAATGCTAGTTAAATATAACATAACATACATAAACTCACGCCGCAACACTCGAGTGGTGTTGCCAGAGATGTTAAGCACCGCATTCCGCATGTCTATGTTGAGTCCCAGTGTGATAGGTCGCGAATGTGTCGCAACTATCCGGGCGCATTGAGGAACATGGCAGCTACAATTTACGGCAGCCAAAACTCGAACCCTCCACCTCTCCGGTCGGGTCGGTCGGTTAACCAAAGCACGTAACAAATTGAGTTATCACGTCCAAGTCCAATTAAATATTATGTTATGTAATTTAAAACTAAAACAATGTATATGTATCCCATATGTTGCTTATTTACTACCTGAGATATATTCTTATTACACTTTTTTCAATAGTTGAACTCCAAAACTGTATACAATATGTATGAAGTATAAAATATTTGAGTAATATTGTTAAACCTTGTAACGGGTTCCCTCGGTACGAGCTTGCCTAGTGACGGGACCAAACGACATATTGCTTTGTATTTAACATGTTTGATGTAAATAAATATTTTCATTTCATTTTGATATTGATAGTATTGTACAAGGCAATACTATTGATATGCAAAAATAGTATTGACAGTATTTGCACCTATAGTATAACTTTATCGCCAGCTTGTCGATACTATGACGTTAGACAAATAGTTCAGAAGTGATCGATGATCAACGTGGTGCTCTGAAGTCTTCTCCAAACAGAACGCGTACTTTATAATAATAATTTCTTTATTTTCATAAGTATTGCATTTTAGAACTTAAATTAATGACATAATGTCCACATGACTCACTTTAGCATGCGAAATGTGTTTCTATACTACATACCTAGTCAGGTCATAAATTCTGTCACATGTTTAATGTAAAATAATTGAAACAAGTTTATTCATTATATAACCATTTATATACCAAAATGAACTTAACAAAATATAGATTCTTATGACTCTAAAGTTTATTCAAAATGACCTCCGTGATTTTGTTGCATGCTCCCATTGTAAAAAAATTCTCCAAAGAATAATAATAATAATAATAATAACCACATCACGACACACACATTGACTTAGCCCTGTAGTTAGTATCGTAAGAACTTGTGTCACAGGAACTAAGCAACGCTATGGTATATACTAAATAGATAAGAATACAACATCCAAGACCGGTAAGCGAAACAATGCGTCTTGCAAATAACACAAAGTCCCGCGCCCGCCGGGATTCGAACCCGGAACCTCTAGCGTAGCAGTCGGCTGTTTACACCACTGCACCACCGAGGTCGTCAAATCGTAAAATCACTAACGATATCTGTCAAAATGTGTGTGGCAGTGTCGATGGAGGCGGTGTAACGTTGTTATTATTTATTCCAGACACAAAGGCTGCATCACATATCAGTGTTCGAAACTGAGCTATATTTACCTATATGGGGTAACAATACAATAGCAACAGTGTCCCGGTACAGTAGAGATAGGAAGTTCACCACTCAATACCTTGCGTTGGACTCGAGACCTACTGCTGCGATTGTGTACCACAGGCAAAGGCAGCCGCTTGTTTGTAAGTTATTTATTAGTAGTTGTTCCTATTCTAAAAGCGTAATTCTTAAATTTAAGTAGCCTAATAGAAGCTATCTGCCAGTCAAAGCCCCGTTAAAATCGATCTGTCAGTTTCGGATATGACCTGAACAGAATGACAGATAGTATTTTTTTACAATTCAATTTTGTTTTTAGTGCCATAAAGAATTTAGTAAAAACCTGTCATTGTTACATTACTGACGACTCTGTACTTTTATTTATTTGTACAGAAAAGCAAGCATGTAAATTTGTTATCTATGTCTTCTATAGGTAACTGTATCGTTCGGTGGTTTCGTCATATTACAAGCATCGTTCAGAAATTAAATGACAGATGATACTGGCGCTAAACTTAAATATTTTCACAAATAAATTAATTTGATTTGAAACCTTTGGCCACTATCTCCACTTGTGGTAACGGTTAGGTAATGACACAGAGGTATACGTTTCAGCGCAGCACCCGTGCTCGGTGGACAAGGGCGGGTGCGCGCACCTGTGCGTGACGGCGTACCGCGGCGGACAGCCGCACGCTCGCTGCATGTGCCGGCACGGGTACCGGCCCGCCGGGCACAGGGACTGCGTGCGTGAGTAACGTGCTCCTATTGTCGCTGTTATTTTCTATATAACACTGTCAAACATCTGTATTGTTAATTATATTTTAGAAAGCGACTTTTTTTGTTGTTTTTATTTTAAAATTGTCACCGCTTTGGTTTAAAGATTTTTTTGTTTTGAACTAAAACTGTTTATTATTAAATCCAATCATTTAAAAAAATGATTTGAATTTGACTTCATTTTAAAAATCATATATATACTTGAAGATCTTTATTTTGAATAGGACTGTTTTGGCAAACATGTTGATTTAGCATGTCGTGTTGCATGTATAGAAACGGAAGCAGATCGTTACCTGGTGGTAGCCCGCGGGGCGCCGCCGCTGGTGCAAGGCGTGTGGCCGCCGCACGCGGGCTGGGAGCCGCTGGCGCCCGCAGCCGACGCCGCGCGCCCCACCGCCGCGCACGTACACCTACGGAACCAGTACCTCTACTACTCCGACGTGCACAGGTAACTTATACATGTACGACTTGGAAGAAGCTATGTAATACATGTGTTTATTGGAGAACATACATACAGGTACCTACAGCTACAAAATGATAGACAAGATAGGAGAGTAGCTAAACGTGTTGTTTTGATATTTCTTGCTCCGACTTGACATTCATTGTATCTCTTAAGTGGGTGTAAAATGTTTAATTTTGCACGGCTGTCACTGTACAGAACTTTTCGTATGTGATTCCAACTCGCACTTAATCAGTGTAGACACACTGGAACGACTCCCTTTTTGCCTTGCTGTCAAACCGAGGCTATACGATACCGTTCCGATGTAAATAAGTGTGCCTCGCTGTGTGGAATTACTACCTTAAATGATTTTTTTCATTTTGATCATATCCCGCCAGTTAGTTATCAAAATAGATACTATTTTAAACAAAATCATGGGCAAACAAACAGTGTGTCTACCATGAGTTCGTATAGTTCTAGTCCTATGGCTCAGGTACAATGATTTTGTATGAGCAATCTCAATTCCTCATCAATCCGTTTACAAAAAATCATACAAATTTGTAACTGCAATCTAAGGTAAAACTCATGGTAGGCACACAGGAAACGACGTGAAATGCTATTTTAATTTCACCTGTATTCTGAGCACGTCTCCTCGTTCTAGATATGAAATCGTACGTCAGAAACTGGACGGAAGTCAACGTGAAGTGTTCATTGGACAAGACGTGGACAATGTCGAAGGACTGGCCATCGATTGGATGGGTGAGTTATACCAAAAAATGTCGCATATTCCTACTTAACATAATTTTTCGGCTTATACTTTGTATTGAGTTCAGTAAATAATCTTAATTACGTAAGATCGATCTTTATAAAATTATAAGCCGATACTTTTGACAAAAATTCCAATAAAAAAAAGTTTAGATCATCCAGAATTTTAAATTTCCTATAGGAAACTTGTCTATAAAACCTTCTTTGGACTATTTTCTCTGTCTTACTGAAAATATATAATATTCATAAACCAATGCCGTAATTAATCCTTCGAGAGGGGTTGGCAGAAGTGTAACACCGCATTTCGCATGTCTATGTTGAGTGCCAGTGTGACAGGTTTTGAATCGGGTCGGTCGGGTCGGGTCGGTCGGTTAACCAAGGCACGTCACAAACTGAGCTACCAAGTCCTCCAACATACTGAAATATCCATAAGGGAACTGGTGACATTCCACAATAGCTTAAGATTTTTTTTTTTTGTATATAGGTAACAATCTGTACTGGACTGACGACGCGCTAGGCCAGATCTGCGTCGCCAGAATGGACTCAGCCGCCACAAGGAAAGTGTTAATACAGGAACATAACTTCAACCCGAGATCTATAGCGGTGGATCCTGCTAAAGGGTGAGTTAAACTTCTTTATTGAGGTTACAATGAGTTGGACTGAACTTTAAAAGTAAATAATAATAATCAAAACCACATCACGACACACACAGTGACTCAGCCCTGCACTAAGATAATCTTGTATCGCAGGCGCTAAGTAACGATATGGTATAAACTACATAGATAAGAATACAACATACAAGAATTATTATTATTTGACACTTCAGTCAGAACCAACCTTTTTCTTTCTATAACATTCAGTTCAACAAGCCACGCCATATTTTGGAATACCTTACCAGCGAGGTGTAACAGAGGCTGGTAAGGTCCCGACATACATGACCAACCAAGGTTCCTGACCTTGGTTCTAGGATATTCTACGAATCTCAAAATCCGAGCATAACCATCTATAATACATTGCGTAACTTTGAATTTTCCGACTAGGCCAATAGTAAGGGATCACGTTTTCATTCCGTAGGTCATCACCACTAACACCCACTAAACAACCATTTTAATGAACAATTCTTTAGTGAAAACATTGAATTATACAAATCACAAAAAATACATCGGACCCCAAACTAGGATCAAACCTACATCATCACTTGTAGATAAATACATTCAACGTTGCTTTACTTTGGGAATACTCATAATCCAGTCTAATAGTTAACGTGTGTTGTCCGCAGGGTGATGTACTGGACCGTATGGGCCAGCGGCGTGTCCCCGCGCGGGGCCATTGAAGCCGCCAACATGGACGCCAGCCAGCGACGCATACTGCTCAACTCCGACGCACATTGGCCCAACTCCGTCACCTTGCATCCACAACTGAACCAGCTATACTGGTGTTTATATGTTTATCTTCCATGCCTAAAAATTACTAGTTGTTCGCTAAGAACTTAAATGAAAATGTTGTATCCAACTATAAGACTAAACAGTACAGCTGCATTTATATGTTTTTGGATCCATAAATAAATAAACTCACGACCCCTTTACCTCGGGAATCCTTTGATCGATTTGACTCATAATAAAATTTAACTATTCCTTTTACCTCTTTAAGCCGCCCTACTAAATTTCTCGAAGATCCGAACAACGATACTGGATTCATCGTCTGACAAACTTTTATACATACGAATACCGGATTGCTCCAGTAAGATGTGAGAACTTCACTCGCTTTTCTTGTGACATATTAAGGCTAGAGCGGATTAGACTCGGTTGCGTTACGAGTACGTACCAACGCCGCACGTACGCTACCGGTGCCGTACCGCACCGTATTTTTTATGACGTCTTTAATAGAGATTCATACTTTACGAGTCTTCAACACGCGCGTAAGTTCCGCAACCGCACCGTAACCGGATTTGTTTTCTTTCGCTTTAGCTTTGTTGTTAATAATTTTGTAGGGATGACTATGGTAGACTATAAGGTGCTGAATACACAGGTTGTTGGGTACACATTATGTATTTCGTCAACAATACTTATGCACTTGTGCAGTAGGGAGTGTGCAGTGCTGCTGCACTTTAGTAGTACCTAAAGCGGACTGCCTTGTAATCGACATAATTCTCAATGTTTATTTTAATACTGCAAGTCTCGCATTATGTACTACTGTGTCGGCACAATTTAATTTAATTTTGACAATGTATTTGGCTCCTGCACCCACAGCTCCGATTTTTATTGTGATTCGCTAGAACCCTCGTCATTGGTTCAACTAGAGTCTTGAACGGGGATGTATGATTTTTACTCTGCCCTTGTATATATCAAACGCCAACAACGCGTACTAATAGGTATGTTGGGTGTATGAGCTTCTTCTTAGATGGTTGGAGAGTAAATTAAAGTCTCAATCCGCACGTAAAACGTAATTTTTGCACCTACGCCAGACATCCCTTGAAGAGAGCACCGGCCCAACAGCGCCGCGCTTATACCTAACATATATGTGGTATTTATGACTAACTGGAACAATAAAAAAATATGTATACACCCTTATATTTACATCGGACGCTACAGGTTTATCTGAGACTCATTCCATTTTATGTACATAAAATGTGATTATTTACAATTAATATCTCTATTTAAAGGTGCGACACTTACTTGAACAAGATCGAAAGCTTGGACCTTAGTACGATGACAAGAAAGGTGATAATACACGACACCACCGAGACGCCTATCAAGAAACCGTACGGGCTTGCTTTTTATGACAGTGAGTATCGAAATAGATTCATGTCGAACTAATGTAGTTAACTAGTTGATTTAAATTCAAAATAGTTACAATTTACAAAAATTTTCAACATTTAGACGTTTTTAAGAATAAAATATAAAAAAATTATGCTCTTAAATTACTTGAGTAGTTAATTTTATACTTTGTCTTAATTTTTTAATCATACACACACACTCATAAATATAGACTTCCTACACAAATACACTCACATGTACACCCAAGATAGTAGCAATTTTTAGTTTATTTTTGGAGTACCATAATTCTTATTTTATTTTATATAATGAAAAACCTTTATTGGCATAAGACCTTCTGACCTTTTAAGTACCTTATGAGAAATAAAATAATCAGAAAAACTGAATCAGAAGTCCGTTAGGGTGTAGTTGTGATTAGATGTGTACATTTACATTGTTTTAGTATGCGCATCTGAGAGAACTCGAGGTCACGTACGCCGAAACAATGTGCACGTACGCGTCTGTAGAAACTTGCAACAACCCGAGTAAAAAGGACTCGAAGTCAAAGTTAAATTTCCAAACGTTTCGGTTTAAATGGACTAAATGTGTAGTTTAAAGTATAATTACCACCGATACGAAATCCTTTTCTATAGGAAAGAATCTCGCAAATAAACCTTTGTAATAGAATACAAAGACAAATACAGTACAAGCCTTCTACAACTGTTTTAAAAAAGTATTTCGTGTGTGTTCAGATGTATTGTACTGGAGCGAGCATGGAACTGGTACGCTGGCGCGATTAGAAGCAAACGGATCCGTCGCAGTAGTGAGGAAGTTCCCGCCGCCGCTCTACGACCTGGTCTCCGTGGCGGCTGCCGACCAGACCGGTGAGAAAAAAAACACATTACTGTGATACTGGTCGATAAACCGGCGATCTCCACTAATATCCCCCTAGAAGCATACAAGAAGGGGATTTTGGAGAACTTAAAAGATCCCCCAGAGGAAAAGACATGACAGTGTAAGCAGATCCCCAGGGGATTTAGTTTTAATGGTGGTAGCACATCTATTAAATCGGAAATGGAACGCCTCGCTTTTTGCCTTGCTGTCAAACCGAGGCTATACGATACCGTTCCGATGTAAATAAGTGTGCCTCGCTGTGTGGAATTACTACCTTAACTGATTTTTTAATTTTGATAATATCCCGCCAGTTAGTTATCAAAATAGTATCGATTTTGATATCTGGTTGGGCAAACCAGCAATGTGTCTACCATGAGTTCGTATAGTTTTCCTACACGTCAGGTAACATAGATTACTGCAGTGATTTTTTAAAAGCAATCGTAATTCCTCATCGATCAGTTGAGAGGCGCTTTGCAGTGATTCATACAAATTTGTAGCTGCAGTCGCAAGCGGCAATCGAAGGTAAAACTCATGGTAGGCACAAAGACGGTACACCTGATGGAAAGTGATACCGCCGCCTATTGACACGACGAAGCCCTTGATGTCTGGAACGCCAAGAGTACCACTAATGGCAACGCTAATGACCAATGCGTTACCCATGTATGAGGATATTCTCATCTCTAAACTTTTTGACGTAGAGATATGTTATTGACAGGTGAGAACTCGTGCTCCAAAGACAACGGTGGTTGCTCGGAGCTCTGCCTGGCGACTAGTGAGGGCCATACGTGTGGTTGTCGCACGGGGCGCACGTTGGACTCGCGCGATAACAGCACGTGCGTGGCGGCTGCGGCGGCCAACGCTCCGTGCGGACACGGCCGGTTCCATTGCGGGCAGGGGTGAGTCAACTATATTATGTGGTTGGGACCAATCAAATTAGCTTATGTCTACTTGATAATATACAAACATAAACAAATACTACACTATACTATGTGAACTATATTTGTATTGGGTTTTTATGTTGATAGTTTGAAATTTGACTCAGTAATTTATTGATGTTAGAAATTGGATACAAGATCATCGATAATTTATATTTATTCGAAAGCAACTCCATTTTAATTTAAGTTGTGGTAATATGGGCGCTATAATTGTCGCCTAATTGGGATCAAAATTTATACGAGAACTGTTAAAAAATTAAATAAAGAAATCTTTCAAGAAGCTATACAAGTAGGATTTTTATCTATGAATAAAAACGAAATGTACTCCAAAATAATAATAAATTTTGAAGTTCATTTCTATTAATTATCAAGTATTTATTCAAATTCCTAATACTCTATTTACAAATATGTGTACATTATATGTTCGGTTAAAAATATAGTATATATTTAATTGCACGCAGCCACTGTATCGACGCTATGTACATTTGCGATGGAGACTCGGACTGCGCTGATGACTCTGATGAAGATAAATCCATTAACGGACCCTGCGGTAAGAGATTATGTACACAATACTTACACAAGCTACCTATGTCATGTCATGATTTTCGAAGTATTGGCATAACCAGGCCTGGCGCACTCCGCACTCTAGGTATAAAGCAAAGTAGGTGACGGGCCGCTTAGAAACGGCCAAAATGAGAGTCTAACGTTCGTCAGAAAAGATACGCGTTACACTATAGAAAGAGAGGCAACCTGTAGGTGAATATAACCGTAGGTAAATAACGCTGCCCGAACTGAATTGCACTCTATTGTATCGTAGCAAGAGTCGCTATTTATATGAACGATTTTGCGTGTTGTGAGTGATCTTCTGTAGTTAAATATTCTGTGGCATAACTAGGAATTTGTATGTGTTATGTATGCTTGTGTGTGTGCCACTTTTGCATTGTTTATTTATGTTATTAAATATCAGTATACTAATAGCCGTATTTGATTAAATGCGCAAAGCAAATATAATATTGGCGACTAAAATAAAATTTTCGGAATGTCAGTTTTTGGTACACTTACCAAGCTTAGAACTTACAAGAATCGTCTTAATCAATGTTTTATTGCAAATGACGTATGTGGAGATGTAATCAAGCCAGCTCTATTGTTTAGCGCTTCCTACAAGTTCGGGGCTCGTGACTGAACGTATTCCTTAATCATACCTGCATTCAAGGGTGTATTAACCCTAGGGCCAAGAGGGTTATGGCCCGGGGCGTCAGGGTTAGAGGGGTGGCATTTTGCGTATGAATTTATTTGTTTTGTTCAACAGCTAATACGACATGCAATGAGGAGCTTTACATGCAGTGTGATGGTAACCGGTGCATTGCGAAGAGTTGGATATGTGATGGACTTAAAGGTGAGGGAGTTTTTTACGTTTTAATACATATCTTAATGTAAATTTCCTATTAGATTATTATTAGATTAATTTTAGAAAAGGCCAAAAATTATTTTTTTTGTAACAAAATACTTATGTTAATTCTCCATAGCTTGTGAAGTTGTAACGGTGTGTTACATTTTATAGTGGTTTTTCTTTTTTAGGTTTCCGAACCCAAAAGGAAAAATCGGGACCTTATCACTAAATCTCCGCTGTCCGTCCGTCTGTCTGCCAGCGGGCTATATCTCATGAACTATAAAAGTTTATACTTGAAATTTTCAAAATGTCTATTTCTGTTGCCGCCATAACAACAAATACTAAAGACATTAAACTCAAATCTGAGAGTCTAGTTTACAGTTGTCCAGCTCTATTTATTGTTTAGTAGGCTGTCTTTGACAACACTTTAAATCGGTATTGAAATTCGGTCATCTACCCAGTCTCGTTTTAAGAGACGTTTTACTAGACGTTTTCACACCTGACGATCCAAGCGATCTCGCGCTTCGCGTTCCATGGCCGTGGACTGCGAGTCATGATTTGTTCAATTTTATAGAACAATGTTTATGAAATATGACATCAAACAGTTGGCGTACGCCAAGAAGTACGCAATGTATCTACACCGAGCATAGATCGGAATGGATCGGTCGTTGTGAACACTGGCTCTTGTTATCAGTATGTGGCGACACAGTTGTACGTAATGCGAGACTTGCAGTATTAAAATATTTAGTGAAAATTATGTCATTTACAGGGCAGTCCGCGTTAGGTACTACTAAAGTGCATTAGCTTCCCTACTATACAAGTGCATAAGTATTGTTGGCGTGATACATAATGTGTACCCAACAACCTGTGTATTATTCAGCACTGAACGGTCCCTCATAGTAATTCCTACAAGTAGGTCAAAATGTGTTAATAATGTTGTGCAGACTGCTACGACGGGTCGGACGAGGCGGCGGCGACATGCGCGCGCATATCGTGCGGGCCGGCGCAGTTCCTGTGCGTGACGTCACGCCGCTGCATCCCCGCCGCCTGGCGCTGCGACGCCGCCGCCGACTGCGGGCCCACCGACCTCAGCGACGAGGAACACTGCCGTCAGTAATACTGTACACTTACACAAACACAGACACATATACATGTTTACCTATACTGATTCACAATAATTCCATCTCACACAGACTTGCATAGCCGAAAGGTCTTAGTGAGTGAAATGACCGTACCTTCTCTGTGTATCTATCATGAGTAACCTTCGATTGCCGCTTGCGACTGCAGTTACAAATTTGTATG
This sequence comes from Choreutis nemorana, assembly GCA_949316135.1. Taxonomy (NCBI): domain Eukaryota; kingdom Metazoa; phylum Arthropoda; class Insecta; order Lepidoptera; family Choreutidae; genus Choreutis; species Choreutis nemorana. The sequence goes on from OX438618.1 coordinate 5,979,062, forward strand.
AATCTTTGTAAAGCGCCTCTAACGGATTAAAGAGGGATTAAGATTGCTCATACATAATTATTGTACTTAGCTATGCTATCATACGTGTACGTGTCGAAAAATAATCTGACACACTGATCTAAAAGCGAGTTCCGTGTAACAGAGAGCGTGGAGTGCAGCAGCGTGATGTTCCGCTGCAGCAGCGGCGCGTGCGTGCCGTGGGAGTACTACTGCGACGGACACGCCGACTGCGCCGACGGCTCCGACGAGGCACACTGCGGCCACAACCGCACCAACGCCGTCACCACCACTACCAAGCGACCGCTGTCAGTATTATTGTTATTACTGTATACGGAAACAATCCTAAAATTCTTGGTTTGTCAAGAAGGTTTCACACTTCAAAAGGAAGAAACTGATTCTTAAACGTTCAGTTTGTTGTCCGGTTATCAAGATAAAGGGCCTCAAAATATGTGCACAGTTTCATAGTAGTGAAGTATAACTACGTCTTGTTACAGTAACCCACACCATCACGAGTCCGATAGGAATGGTCTATGCGAAGAACACGAGTTCCAATGTACTGACAAGGAGTGCATCAGAAAAGTAAGTCTTTTCAATATTTCTAGCTTTTGATATCCACCAAATGCATATGAAATACATTTTGTTACATTTTTGCTACTTTTGTATTTCATTAATTAGGTCCTTACATATGAAATTGGCGTTTTGTCGTACTAGCCACTTTAATCTCAAATATCTCCTCTTTGGTTAGGAATCCCAATTTCAAATTTATGCAGCTATTTACTCATGCATTTGTTTTTCGAAAACCGTAATCCATATGTTTTTTCTTTGCGTTACTCAGTTTACAAAATGTACATCTTAAAATATCGCGTTATTTTAAAGAAAGAAAATTAAAGGCTATTATGGAAGCGGATCCATTGCAAACCACGTCCGAGTTAGCTGCAGGCTGCGGTGTTAGTGACAAAACTGTTTTGATCCACTTGATGCAAATTGGGAAGGTGAAAAAGCTTGAAAGGTGGGACCCTCATGAATTGGGTGGAGCAAATCGACAAACGCGCGTAGACTGCTGCGTTACATTAGCCAACCGGCATTATAATGAAGGGATTTTGAATAGAATCATTACCTGTGATGAAAAGTAGATCTTGTACGATAATCGGAAACGCTCATCGCTATGGCTGAATCCTGGCGAACCAGCCAAATCCTGCCCCAAGCGAAAATTGAAAAACAAGTTACTTGTGAGCGTTTGGTTTACTAGTGCTGGTGTTGTTCACTTCAGCTTTCTTAAATTTTGCCAAACGATTACAGTAGATGTGTATTTTCAGCAATTGCAAACCATGATGGAAAAGCTAGCTGCTAAACAACCGAGACTGGTCAATCGCCGTAATCACTGCTGCTTCAGGACAACGCTAGACCACACACTGCACAACAGACAGTTACCAAATTAGAGAAGCTTCAATTGGAATGTCTAAGACATCCACCGTACTCCCCGGATCTTGCTCCAACAGATTAATATTCTTTTCGAAATTTGGATAATTCCTTGCAAGGGAAAAAAATCAACTCCGATGGGGCAGTCCAAAGCGCCTTCAATTTTTTTTCTTGATTCTCGTTCGAATGGTTTTTTTTAGTAAAGGGATCAATGAACTACCTATGAGATGGCAAAAGTGCATAAATAGCAATGGTACATACTTTGATTAATAAATATATTTTATTTTTCAAAAATCGACTTTAGGTTACTTACAACATGCCAATTTCATATGTAAGGACCAAAAATAAAAGCAGTTGATATTATATATTTTTAAGTAAATAAAAAAATATTACCCGCAAAAAAATAATCTCCTAACACAGTTCGTACATAATCTTACTGGAATTCATACCCCATTGATATTGACCTGTTATTCTGTACTTTAGGAGTTTCGCTGCGACAGCCGCGTGGACTGCTTGGACGGGTCGGACGAGGTGGGCTGCTCCCAGCCCGCCGCCCCCAGCGCGCCGCCCCCCGCCCCCGCCGCCCCCGCGCCCGCCGCCGCGCCCGCCTGCGCCGCCCCCGCGCTGGCCTGCGACAACGCCACACGCTGCGTGCCGCTCAACAAGCTGTGCGATAACGAACGCGACTGTACTGACGGGGCTGATGAGGCAGATCGCTGTGGTCAGTGTTGAACTAAACTATACCTATACTACTATAAGCCTCGTGAAATTGTAATGCGCCTGGCGGCCATTGTGATGACGTCACATCAAAACATTTAACTCTTATCACCGTACCATATCTGTTTTTATTTTTATATTTGACAAGATTACAGAGTATTACCATTTTATATACGTATGTAGACCAGCCAAATCGTCGTATTTTACTTTCTCCACATTAGCAGTTTTACTCATTACAATTGCGCTCATACACAAGAGAAACTCCCTACCATGTCGTCTTAATAAGCTAAAGGTCGCATTTGTTTGTACTGCAACACCAGGTGAGCCAATGTGCGCCATATCGGCGTGCTCGCACTCGTGCCACGCGTCGCCGTGGGGCGCGGTGTGCACGTGCCCGCCGCCGCTGCAGCTGCAGGCGGACGGCCTGCACTGCGAGACCACGCAGCACCGCTGCCGGGCCTGGGGCGTCTGTAGTCAGGTCAGCTAAACATACTGCAACACCAGGTGAGCCAATGTGCGCCATATCGGCGTGCTCGCACTCGTGCCACGCGTCGCCGTGGGGCGCGGTGTGCACGTGCCCGCCGCCGCTGCAGCTGCAGGCGGACGGCCTGCACTGCGAGACCACGCAGCACCGCTGCCGGGCCTGGGGCGTCTGTAGTCAGGTCAGCTAAACATACTGCAACACCAGGTGAGCCAATGTGCGCCATATCGGCGTGCTCGCACTCGTGCCACGCGTCGCCGTGGGGCGCGGTGTGCACGTGCCCGCCGCCGCTGCAGCTGCAGGCGGACGGCCTGCACTGCGAGACCACGCAGCACCGCTGCCGGGCCTGGGGCGTCTGTAGTCAGGTCAGCTAAACATACTGCAACACCAGGTGAGCCAATGTGCGCCATATCGGCGTGCTCGCACTCGTGCCACGCGTCGCCGTGGGGCGCGGTGTGCACGTGCCCGCCGCCGCTGCAGCTGCAGGCGGACGGCCTGCACTGCGAGACCACGCAGCACCGCTGCCGGGCCTGGGGCGTCTGTAGTCAGGTCAGCTAAACATACTGCAACACCAGGTGAGCCAATGTGCGCCATATCGGCGTGCTCGCACTCGTGCCACGCGTCGCCGTGGGGCGCGGTGTGCACGTGCCCGCCGCCGCTGCAGCTGCAGGCGGACGGCCTGCACTGCGAGACCACGCAGCACCGCTGCCGGGCCTGGGGCGTCTGTAGTCAGGTCAGCTAAACATACTGCAACACCAGGTGAGCCAATGTGCGCCATATCGGCGTGCTCGCACTCGTGCCACGCGTCGCCGTGGGGCGCGGTGTGCACGTGCCCGCCGCCGCTGCAGCTGCAGGCGGACGGCCTGCACTGCGAGACCACGCAGCACCGCTGCCGGGCCTGGGGCGTCTGTAGTCAGGTCAGCTAAACATACTGCAACACCAGGTGAGCCAATGTGCGCCATATCGGCGTGCTCGCACTCGTGCCACGCGTCGCCGTGGGGCGCGGTGTGCACGTGCCCGCCGCCGCTGCAGCTGCAGGCGGACGGCCTGCACTGCGAGACCACGCAGCACCGCTGCCGGGCCTGGGGCGTCTGTAGTCAGGTCAGCTAAACATACTGCAACACCAGGTGAGCCAATGTGCGCCATATCGGCGTGCTCGCACTCGTGCCACGCGTCGCCGTGGGGCGCGGTGTGCACGTGCCCGCCGCCGCTGCAGCTGCAGGCGGACGGCCTGCACTGCGAGACCACGCAGCACCGCTGCCGGGCCTGGGGCGTCTGTAGTCAGGTCAGCTAAACATACTGCAACACCAGGTGAGCCAATGTGCGCCATATCGGCGTGCTCGCACTCGTGCCACGCGTCGCCGTGGGGCGCGGTGTGCACGTGCCCGCCGCCGCTGCAGCTGCAGGCGGACGGCCTGCACTGCGAGACCACGCAGCACCGCTGCCGGGCCTGGGGCGTCTGTAGTCAGGTCAGCTAAACATACTGCAACACCAGGTGAGCCAATGTGCGCCATATCGGCGTGCTCGCACTCGTGCCACGCGTCGCCGTGGGGCGCGGTGTGCACGTGCCCGCCGCCGCTGCAGCTGCAGGCGGACGGCCTGCACTGCGAGACCACGCAGCACCGCTGCCGGGCCTGGGGCGTCTGTAGTCAGGTCAGCTAAACATACTGCAAGATTGATGTCTCTGAATTGTTAGAATCAAATCTTACGAGTATGGAGCAATCGAAATAATTACTTCTACGTCCTAAATTACGATTTCTTAGTGACCGACTCAGTGACGTGTTCGTCTCGTACACGGTAAGTACTCGTAGCTCGGTGGACGCTAGTGTGAAAATGTCCTAAGGATTGAAAAGAGATTACTTAGTGACGTGTTCGTCTCGTGCTTGCGGTTCACTGGACGCTAGTGTGATAAGGTCCTATGGATTGAAATTATCAAATGTACATGTATGTGTAACTGTACACGACTACAAAATGAAAATCGAAAATTTTGTTCAAATGGACTTAAAAAGATTTGATTAAAATAATCACGAGTAAGTTTTAAAATAGTAGTAGGATCTTTCTTTCGAACTTTACTTACTAAGACACTTTTATTTTAAATGTGTTTTGACGATTGGTATTGTAAATTTATCTATAAAATGAAATTTTCTTCTTGTGACATACAGACATGCCAACCGTACAACAAGAACAGATACAAGTGTACGTGCTACGACGGGTACAAGCTCGCGGACGACGGGTTCACATGCAAAAGTACACGTGAGTAATGGTTTATGATTGCTTACTTTGTAATTACTTAGTTGATTGGTTGTCCTATGTGTCGGATGTTGGAATAAAAACAAAGCATCTATGTAGTCACAGTTTAACTAAATATTTAATTAATGTCTCCGAAGCTCCTTTTGTTTTCCATTTAACTGTTTTGTTTTGTATGGATCAACTGCTTTCAGATCCGATTAAATTCTTTAATAATCCGATACGATAAATTTCGTTGATCAGACTCTCATTATTAGACCCTGTTTATAATTTGACTAGCGACCCGTCCCAGCTTCGCACGGATGTAATGTTTGTAATATATATACATATAAACCTTCCTTTTGAATCACTCTATCTAATTAAAAAACCGCATCAAAATCCGTTGCGTAGTTTTAAAGACGTAAGCATACATACGGACATACAGTGGGAAGCGACTTTATTTTATTCTTTGTAGTGATAAGCTTCTTTCAGTGGCGTGCCTAGTTGTGGACTTGCTAGCGTGGACGAGCTCAGCGAAACACTCAGAAGTTTGCGAATATGTCAGCAAACCACAATTGGGATGGCTTTAAAAAAGTCGTTTGATTTGTTAATGAATGAATAAGAGCGCGAACTTATTTCAGTTTGATACGGCAAGCCGGGCTTTTGGGCTTCTATGACAATACCGCCACTGGCTTCTTTCAGATAGTAATAAATCATTAGCTAAAATCATCTTTATTTAGCCCTTTAGTGATCCCGTTCATCTTTTCCAGTGAACGTGACCCCGCTGCTGGTATTCAGCAACCGCCACGAGCTCCGAGGAGTTGAGCTGCCTTCCCTGACTTCCAGAGCCCTGGTCTCCTCATTGAGGAACACTATCGCTTTAGACTGGAGACTGGATACAGATAGTGGTGCCGTGCATCTTTACTGGACTGATGTGCTCGATGATCATATCTACAGAGGGACTATCATGGGGACGAGTTAGTGTTATTGTTTGTTTTTTAGTTAGTTATTCCATGTCGCGAAGGCCGTTTCATTAAGGTTGTGGTTAGCGTCGTCAGGCGTGCACGTGCACGTTGTTTCAGTGTGTGTAACCTCAAGTTTACTAAGTAGTCTGCCCAAAGAATGGTCTTTGTGAGATGAAATGACTGTAGATACTTCATAAAGATAATAAGTAAGAAGGTGGTAGATCTATGTGCGAGACTGTCTGGGTTGGTACCAGCCTCCTTTCTATATACAACGTGAAGCACTTCGCTGTGTTATATATATATATATATATACATATATATATATATTATCTTTATGAAGTATCTACAGTCATTTCATCTCATATATATATATATATATATTCTTTACCTATATATATATATATATATATATGATTATGAGGTATATATGATATATGTGTTAGATGGGCAATGCTCGGGGGTGCTCCTAGTGTTTCACAACATCAGGGGCATTGTCGTGTCAAAAAGTGATGGTATCCAAAAGGTGATCCGTTCGCTTGTTTGCCCATGAAGTTGCATTATAAGTTGTAGTAAACGTCAAAAGCCCAGGCCCTCTCATATTGAACCAGAAACAGAAATAGCTCTAAGGAGAATTCTATTAACTTTTGACTTTGAATGAAATATAGCTACTGATGTTTAAGACTGAGAATTAATATGATGTGATACATAAGGGTCAGCAGTGGTGTTACACACCGCATTTCGCATGTTCATGTTGAGTCCCAGTGTGACAGGTTGCGACAGGTTGGTTGGGAGATGATGACAGAAGGGCATTATATCTTTATCTACTCTATAATACATAACCAAAGTTGTAAAAACCGTTGGCACATTGTATATGTTTAGTTATTAAAGTGACAATAGATTCTCCTTTTACAGCGATAAGCGATTCAGAAGTGGTAGTTCAACAAGGCCTGTCGACTGCTGAAGGTCTGGCAGTCGACTGGATCGGACTCAACTTGTACTGGGTTGAGAGCAGCCTGCATCAGATCGAGGTAAATCAAACAAATACCATAACTACTATCGAAGTGGTTCTACCTGTGAAAGCTTCGGTGGGTTTGAATGTGTTTGTGTAAAATTAAAATGTTTAAAATAAAAAATGGAAATATTGTAAAAAAAAACTATAATACGTAGATAAAGTAGATGACAGATCGCGTTAAGTGAAAGAAAAGTTAAAATATAAACATGTGTACCTGCGAGACAGGCTTTGCCTAGTGCAGGACTCGTAGAAACTCAGCAAGTAAGCATTGCAACAATATTGTTTTTCTATGTTATTTGTAACCTCTTTGATAATTGTAAATTTATATTGCTGTCTAATAAATTTTGTTTTATTATTATTATTATTAAAACAAACACAAAATCAGTTTATTGGATTAATGTATATAGATGTGCTATTTTCAGCCGCTAAACCGATTCTGATCTAGTTTAATAGACATTCTTAAATACGTTACACTTATTTAACACTTTTTTTCTGTTCGGTATTCACAAGAGGTTTTGTTTTAAAATAAAAGTTCCCTCAAAATGTGTTCATCATTTTCATTTAACACGCGTGATCAACGCAAAAATGTAGACCTAGATATTATATATTTTTTTGGTAGATTATATAAAGGGTGTGTTCCGATATACACTGCGACCAATGTAAGCTGTGACGTCAATTCAGTATACTGCGAAGCCGTTCCTTTATAGCCAGTTACCAATACTAGTTACTATTTAAAACGAAACGCAGCAAGTATACTACGAAACTCCGTTTTCTACACCTTTTTCAAATAAATATATTTTACGTCAGTTTCTTTAACGTTGCCATTATTACATTCACAGCCACAAACTTTCATTTATTTATAATATAATCAGTGGTTGATATTGCTTCTTCCAGTCAAAACTATTGTTTGCAGTGATCACGTGATCAAAGCACTGCGAGTATCTTACCTCGAAAACGTCAGTGCTCGCAGTGGAAAAATGGCGGCGATTCATGACGTCATATATTTACCTAGTGCACTGCAGCAGTGTACTTCCAGTGTATAACGGAAGGAATTTTCACTGCTGAGACCACTGCGCAGTGCATATCGAAACTTAGATTTTCATTTTAAGCCTTAATAATTGTTGACAGGTGTCACGTTTAGATGGTCAGTACCGTCGCACTCTTATAGCTGGTGACATGGACAGCCCGAGAGCGATTGCGTTGGATCCTAGAGTCGGTGAGTTTTATTACTTTTTTCTTATTATCAGTTTAGGAATCGTATACAAATGTATTTTATAACATACGTGTACGTGTGTGTAAGTTGCTTATGTCATTAAAACCTGTCATCTATCAAAATGTTGCCACAATGTAATATCAATTCTGTAGATTCATGACGGATTATTGTCACGGATTAAAAAGGCAGTTTAAAGCATTCTTGAAATATTTCTATTTTTAATTTGACGCATACTTCTGATATTTGGCGTCAAAGCAATTCGCTTTTTAGGTATCATTTTTCGAACCGCGAATACGCGATATACAAATATTGGTTGGTTACAAATTGTTTTAATGCGGCTATTTCACGGTTTGACAAAAGCTGAAAATTATCAGATTCCATACAAACCTTACTGCTGTTGTTTTAACAGTCATTTTGCTGTCCAATTTATTGTAAATTTATTGGACATAAAGTACTACATTACATATTACTTACTTCTATTATAAATACAAAATAAATCATGTTTGCTTTTTTTATCTTCAGTTGCCTTCATCATCCTCTGTTATTATCGTGGAGTTGCGATGTTAGCATTATATCTGATGTTTATATCCACTAGGTTATTTATTCTGGAGCGACTGGGAGCTGTCGGCGCCTCGTATCGAGCGCTGCTCGCTGTCGGGTCGGCGTCGTGTCAGCGTCGTGAGGGTAGACGCGTTGACTGACGGAGCCTGGCCCAACGGGATCACACTGGATCACTTAGCTAATAGGCTGTATTGGATCGATGCACGGTTAGTCAGAAACTATGTTATGTTTTATTTGTTATTTTGTTATTCATTAATGAATGTACAGTAAATAGATTGAGTATGAATATCGTATGGATTTATATACACGCTGTTGATTTGCCAATTTCAATAAATAAATAAGTAAAAGTGTAGTTGTCTCAGAAAAATTAAGTGCTTTAAGTTTTGATAAATGTCGTCTAAACAATACATTTACAGTTTTATTTGATGTTTTTTTTTTGTTAAACACTGTAAAATACACGGAATCTTTGAATTAACAAAGCTTCAAATTTTGCCCTAACTTTGGAACAATTGTGATACTTTTCTACCGCAAAATGATGAATTATTTTCATAAGATGATTTACATTGGTACACGGGCGTCATCGACAGTTTGTCAAGATTTATTGGATTCAGAGCATAGATACACGCAAAGCATACGCGTATCTCTCAAATGAAATAATTTTCAATAATACCTTTTACGAATCTTATTTTATTCGGTTCGACATTGACCTGCTTTTGTTGGAAACCCCTTCATATGAATTTTTTACATATTTATATCAGCCTCTATATAAAAGTGTATGACACAAATGTGTACAAATTTCATTATTTGCATGTAACGATTGTTGCAACTATTTTATATTCAAATAAGATTTACATATAGTTGATTTAATAAAATAATTTTGTTGTAACAGTTCGGATTCGATCCACACGACAAACTACGACGGCGGTGACTACCACGAAGTGCTGAGAGGTCACAGCGCGCTCTCGCACCCGTTCGCGATCACGGTGTTCGAGTCACACGTGTACTGGACCGACTGGAGGAGCAACAGCGTGGTGAGGGCCAACAAGTGGAACGGCTCCGATGTGGCGGTCGTACAGCGGACGTTCACGCAGCCTTTCGACATTAAGGTGAGATAGGAAGTGACACAGTAGTATGTAATTCGAGACTTACAATATTGAAATATAAGCAACTAGCTTGTGCCAGCAATATCGTACGATTTTTATTTACTTGACATTTATGATTATATTTTGGACATTTCACACAATATCTTTATAAATAATAGCCTATGTGTTATTGTGATGTATAAGCTACATTATTGTATAGTTTCATTAAAATCCATTCAGTAGTTTTTGCGTGAAAGAGTAACAAACATCCATACATGCTTACAAAATATCGCATTTATAGTATTAGTATCCGTATCTTATTAATGTTTATGTATTGGTTTGTCGGAATACATATGTATAGCTAACATCATTAAAAATTCCCAGAGCCACCTTTACATTAATGTTCAGAGCCATACTTGCTCCATACATTATTATAAATTTGTTGTTTTGATCGAAATTTTATTTTGTACTCTTTTAAATAATCTTACCTCATTTGCAACAAAAAATCAAATTTTACCGCCAAGAAAACAGTAAAAAATATAGTATTAAAATACACTTGGTACCACATTTACCCAATTTCAAAGTAACTGTCATATAATGAATGTTGAATGAATCTGTCAGGTGATCCACCCGAGCCGTCAGCCGAAGTCATCCTTCAACCCGTGCGGCATCAACAACGGCAACTGTTCGCATCTCTGCCTCATTGACGGCGTGGACACGCGCGTGTGTGCGTGCCCGCATGTCATGCGACTCATGACTGACAATGTCACATGCCAGTGTGAGTATTGTTTATAGCTGATACGCTCTGGTATGAGTTTTTTTATACAACGTCATGGGCAAACAAGCAGACGGTTCACCTGATGGAAAGTGATACCGCCGCCTATTGACACGACGATGAACTTACGCCTATGCTTATATGTAATGCATTAAAAGGCTAGATTTTATTTTTTATTTGATACGAATTTTACTAGTCGTGAGCAAAGACTGGAACAAAGATTCTTACTAATTACAGAGCTAAGTTAATGTTTATAAAATTTCCAACCCTCATTTAATCTCCCCATGTAGTACACGAGGTAGTCCTACTGATCGGTCGCGCGGGGGAGATCCGAGGCGTGGACGTGACGGCTCCGACACACAACACGATCCCGACGCTGTCCGGACCGCATCTGACAACGCCGTACGCGATACAAGTTTACAACAAAGAGTACGCTATACTGTGGGCCGATACTGAGGTATATAGTGTACTTTATTATTTATAGATGTTTCTAGGTAAATAAAATACTTTGATCACGATTGCGTTGCTAAATAAAATGTATTGATATAAATACTGAGTTAGTTCTCGACGCCCAAATGTTTTGTCTCAAAAGATTGTAAGTTTATAATAATAATAACCATAACGACAGACATTATTCAGCCCTACACTAAAAAGAAATCTTGTATCGCACGTGCGATACAACGATATGGTATAAACTACATACATATTAATAGGTACAACATCCAAGACCGGTAAGCGAAACAATGTGTCTTAAAAATAACACAAAGTTCTGCCCCCGCCGAGATTCGAACCTGGAACGTCTTAACTACTGTTGTTTTTGCCGTATGATTATTTTCCGCCTTGCTTTGGTAGTAACGACGGGCATAAGTGTATAACAAGCTGACAAGATAAATATTTGACAGCACTTGGAGGACAATGTAGGTCTCTGCGTATTATTTCGTATCTCAAATAGACAAAAATGTCAACAACTTTTTCTTTAGACAAACGAGATCCGTCGCACCGGTCTAACGCGCGGTCCGACGCGCGTTCTAGCGGACAACGGCGTGGACAATCCGCGCGGTTTTGCGGTTGACTGGTCGGCTGGGCTCATGTACTACTCGACAGGGAAGTCGCTCAATGTCGCCAACCTTGAGGGAGAGTATACGTCGAAGCTGTTCAATGAAACGTTGCATAATATAACTGCGTTGGCTGTTGACGTGAAACGGTAAGGATTTTGTTTTGTTCTCTATTTGTGACAAAATATAGATTTACATTTATGGGCATAATGAAAAAAAAAATTGATTACGTTTTTTTAAAATACATAAAAATGGGGACCTAGATGCGAGCTATGCGGAACTCCAGATAAAATGTATGTACAAGAGTAACATACAAACTTACTGCTTCAAGTCGCCTCCTGTTAGACGGATAAGATGTAACTCAACGCAAAATATCATTTACTCTAAAAATAACAGTTTAAAGATTTATCAACTCTGTCAAACGCTTTGCTAAAATTTGTATACCGCGAATCCACCAGTGAATTCCTTACGTATATGTTTTTGTATGTTTAAATCCAATACGTGTTTCCAAAACCGAGTTTTAATTTATTATTTTAATGTTATAGAGGCAAGTTGTACTGGGCGCACTCCCCGGCGGGCGGCGAGCGCATCGAGATGTCCAGCTGCGACGCGTCCATGCGCCGCCTGCTGCTCGACACGCACACTGACCCGCTGCTGTCGTCCGTAGCCAGTGAGTACACACTGTACACACAGTTAATGCAGGTATAGAGGCAAGTTGTACTGGGCGCACTCCCCGGCGGGCGGCGAGCGCATCGAGATGTCCAGCTGCGACGCGTCCATGCGCCGCCTGCTGCTCGACACGCACACTGACCCGCTGCTGTCGTCCGTAGCCAGTGAGTACACACTGTACACACAGTTAATGCAGGTATAGAGGCAAGTTGTACTGGGCGCACTCCCCGGCGGGCGGCGAGCGCATCGAGATGTCCAGCTGCGACGCGTCCATGCGCCGCCTGCTGCTCGACACGCACACTGACCCGCTGCTGTCGTCCGTAGCCAGTGAGTACACACTGTACACACAGTTAATGCAGGTATAGAGGCAAGTTGTACTGGGCGCACTCCCCGGCGGGCGGCGAGCGCATCGAGATGTCCAGCTGCGACGCGTCCATGCGCCGCCTGCTGCTCGACACGCACACTGACCCGCTGCTGTCGTCCGTAGCCAGTGAGTACACACTGTACACACAGTTAATGCAGGTATAGAGGCAAGTTGTACTGGGCGCACTCCCCGGCGGGCGGCGAGCGCATCGAGATGTCCAGCTGCGACGCGTCCATGCGCCGCCTGCTGCTCGACACGCACACTGACCCGCTGCTGTCGTCCGTAGCCAGTGAGTACACACTGTACACACAGTTAATGCAGGTATAGAGGCAAGTTGTACTGGGCGCACTCCCCGGCGGGCGGCGAGCGCATCGAGATGTCCAGCTGCGACGCGTCCATGCGCCGCCTGCTGCTCGACACGCACACTGACCCGCTGCTGTCGTCCGTAGCCAGTGAGTACACACTGTACACACAGTTAATGCAGGTATAGAGGCAAGTTGTACTGGGCGCACTCCCCGGCGGGCGGCGAGCGCATCGAGATGTCCAGCTGCGACGCGTCCATGCGCCGCCTGCTGCTCGACACGCACACTGACCCGCTGCTGTCGTCCGTAGCCAGTGAGTACACACTGTACACACAGTTAATGCAGGTATAGAGGCAAGTTGTACTGGGCGCACTCCCCGGCGGGCGGCGAGCGCATCGAGATGTCCAGCTGCGACGCGTCCATGCGCCGCCTGCTGCTCGACACGCACACTGACCCGCTGCTGTCGTCCGTAGCCAGTGAGTACACACTGTACACACAGTTAATGCAGGTATAGAGGCAAGTTGTACTGGGCGCACTCCCCGGCGGGCGGCGAGCGCATCGAGATGTCCAGCTGCGACGCGTCCATGCGCCGCCTGCTGCTCGACACGCACACTGACCCGCTGCTGTCGTCCGTAGCCAGTGAGTACACACTGTACACACAGTTAATGCAGGTATAGAGGCAAGTTGTACTGGGCGCACTCCCCGGCGGGCGGCGAGCGCATCGAGATGTCCAGCTGCGACGCGTCCATGCGCCGCCTGCTGCTCGACACGCACACTGACCCGCTGCTGTCGTCCGTAGCCAGTGAGTACACACTGTACACACAGTTAATGCAGGTATAGAGGCAAGTTGTACTGGGCGCACTCCCCGGCGGGCGGCGAGCGCATCGAGATGTCCAGCTGCGACGCGTCCATGCGCCGCCTGCTGCTCGACACGCACACTGACCCGCTGCTGTCGTCCGTAGCCAGTGAGTACACACTGTACACACAGTTAATGCAGGTATAGAGGCAAGTTGTACTGGGCGCACTCCCCGGCGGGCGGCGAGCGCATCGAGATGTCCAGCTGCGACGCGTCCATGCGCCGCCTGCTGCTCGACACGCACACTGACCCGCTGCTGTCGTCCGTAGCCAGTGAGTACACACTGTACACACAGTTAATGCAGGTATAGAGGCAAGTTGTACTGGGCGCACTCCCCGGCGGGCGGCGAGCGCATCGAGATGTCCAGCTGCGACGCGTCCATGCGCCGCCTGCTGCTCGACACGCACACTGACCCGCTGCTGTCGTCCGTAGCCAGTGAGTACACACTGTACACACAGTTAATGCAGGTATAGAGGCAAGTTGTACTGGGCGCACTCCCCGGCGGGCGGCGAGCGCATCGAGATGTCCAGCTGCGACGCGTCCATGCGCCGCCTGCTGCTCGACACGCACACTGACCCGCTGCTGTCGTCCGTAGCCAGTGAGTACACACTGTACACACAGTTAATGCAGGTATAGAGGCAAGTTGTACTGGGCGCACTCCCCGGCGGGCGGCGAGCGCATCGAGATGTCCAGCTGCGACGCGTCCATGCGCCGCCTGCTGCTCGACACGCACACTGACCCGCTGCTGTCGTCCGTAGCCAGTGAGTACACACTGTACACACAGTTAATGCAGGTATAGAGGCAAGTTGTACTGGGCGCACTCCCCGGCGGGCGGCGAGCGCATCGAGATGTCCAGCTGCGACGCGTCCATGCGCCGCCTGCTGCTCGACACGCACACTGACCCGCTGCTGTCGTCCGTAGCCAGTGAGTACACACTGTACACACAGTTAATGCAGGTATAGAGGCAAGTTGTACTGGGCGCACTCCCCGGCGGGCGGCGAGCGCATCGAGATGTCCAGCTGCGACGCGTCCATGCGCCGCCTGCTGCTCGACACGCACACTGACCCGCTGCTGTCGTCCGTAGCCAGTGAGTACACACTGTACACACAGTTAATGCAGGTATAGAGGCAAGTTGTACTGGGCGCACTCCCCGGCGGGCGGCGAGCGCATCGAGATGTCCAGCTGCGACGCGTCCATGCGCCGCCTGCTGCTCGACACGCACACTGACCCGCTGCTGTCGTCCGTAGCCAGTGAGTACACACTGTACACACAGTTAATGCAGGTATAGAGGCAAGTTGTACTGGGCGCACTCCCCGGCGGGCGGCGAGCGCATCGAGATGTCCAGCTGCGACGCGTCCATGCGCCGCCTGCTGCTCGACACGCACACTGACCCGCTGCTGTCGTCCGTAGCCAGTGAGTACACACTGTACACACAGTTAATGCAGGTATAGAGGCAAGTTGTACTGGGCGCACTCCCCGGCGGGCGGCGAGCGCATCGAGATGTCCAGCTGCGACGCGTCCATGCGCCGCCTGCTGCTCGACACGCACACTGACCCGCTGCTGTCGTCCGTAGCCAGTGAGTACACACTGTACACACAGTTAATGCAGGTATAGAGGCAAGTTGTACTGGGCGCACTCCCCGGCGGGCGGCGAGCGCATCGAGATGTCCAGCTGCGACGCGTCCATGCGCCGCCTGCTGCTCGACACGCACACTGACCCGCTGCTGTCGTCCGTAGCCAGTGAGTACACACTGTACACACAGTTAATGCAGGTATAGAGGCAAGTTGTACTGGGCGCACTCCCCGGCGGGCGGCGAGCGCATCGAGATGTCCAGCTGCGACGCGTCCATGCGCCGCCTGCTGCTCGACACGCACACTGACCCGCTGCTGTCGTCCGTAGCCAGTGAGTACACACTGTACACACAGTTAATGCAGGTATAGAGGCAAGTTGTACTGGGCGCACTCCCCGGCGGGCGGCGAGCGCATCGAGATGTCCAGCTGCGACGCGTCCATGCGCCGCCTGCTGCTCGACACGCACACTGACCCGCTGCTGTCGTCCGTAGCCAGTGAGTACACACTGTACACACAGTTAATGCAGGTATAGAGGCAAGTTGTACTGGGCGCACTCCCCGGCGGGCGGCGAGCGCATCGAGATGTCCAGCTGCGACGCGTCCATGCGCCGCCTGCTGCTCGACACGCACACTGACCCGCTGCTGTCGTCCGTAGCCAGTGAGTACACACTGTACACACAGTTAATGCAGGTATAGAGGCAAGTTGTACTGGGCGCACTCCCCGGCGGGCGGCGAGCGCATCGAGATGTCCAGCTGCGACGCGTCCATGCGCCGCCTGCTGCTCGACACGCACACTGACCCGCTGCTGTCGTCCGTAGCCAGTGAGTACACACTGTACACACAGTTAATGCAGGTATAGAGGCAAGTTGTACTGGGCGCACTCCCCGGCGGGCGGCGAGCGCATCGAGATGTCCAGCTGCGACGCGTCCATGCGCCGCCTGCTGCTCGACACGCACACTGACCCGCTGCTGTCGTCCGTAGCCAGTGAGTACACACTGTACACACAGTTAATGCAGGTATAGAGGCAAGTTGTACTGGGCGCACTCCCCGGCGGGCGGCGAGCGCATCGAGATGTCCAGCTGCGACGCGTCCATGCGCCGCCTGCTGCTCGACACGCACACTGACCCGCTGCTGTCGTCCGTAGCCAGTGAGTACACACTGTACACACAGTTAATGCAGGTATAGAGGCAAGTTGTACTGGGCGCACTCCCCGGCGGGCGGCGAGCGCATCGAGATGTCCAGCTGCGACGCGTCCATGCGCCGCCTGCTGCTCGACACGCACACTGACCCGCTGCTGTCGTCCGTAGCCAGTGAGTACACACTGTACACACAGTTAATGCAGGTATAGAGGCAAGTTGTACTGGGCGCACTCCCCGGCGGGCGGCGAGCGCATCGAGATGTCCAGCTGCGACGCGTCCATGCGCCGCCTGCTGCTCGACACGCACACTGACCCGCTGCTGTCGTCCGTAGCCAGTGAGTACACACTGTACACACAGTTAATGCAGGTATAGAGGCAAGTTGTACTGGGCGCACTCCCCGGCGGGCGGTGAACATACGATCCGCCATATGGTAAGCAGTCACTATTGCCAAATATGTGAGGGTAGAGGGATGGTAAAGGCCTCATCGATTCTCTTAAACGCTTTTATAAACAACGCAGTTAATCTACCTGACTTTATGTATGACTTGATGATTTGTATTTGTTTGAAACGAATAAATCACTTAAACGCCTTCATCCCAAAGGCTTGCAATAGTGACATAGTTTCTCTTGCTCCAAATCCACATTTCTTCATACATGAAGTTGACGTGTACTTTTGATACGTCACTGTCATTATTAGATACACATTGTTACACTACGAAACATCAAACACGAATCAGCAAACAACCGTAAAATAATGGAATGGAATGTCTCATATTCACTCAATGTATTTCTATTGTCTAGGTTTGACGGTTGACATCGAAACGAATCGGCTATACTGGGTGAACATCGGCTCCGGGACTATACAGTATCTAGATGTCAAATCAGCGAAGTTGACTACAGTAAGTTAAGCTTTTGAAGCTTTAATTTTAATAAATCAAAATACACACAGAAAGACATAAACTCACGCCGTTATTAATCCCTCGAGAGGGGAAGGCAGAGGTGTTAAACACGACATTTTGCATGTCTTTGTTGAGTCCCAGTGTCACAGGTTGCGAATCTGTCGCCACTATCCGGGCACAATATACGGCAACCCGAGACTCGAACCCTCGACCTGTCGGCTCTGGTCTGTCTGTCAACCAAGGCACGTAACAAACTGAGCTGCCACTTCCTAGCTTACTTTTAATTGAGATTATGGATTTATCCTTTATTGACTGTATACCATGAACAGTTCCGGAACCAGTAACTATGAATAATTTCAGTTTCAATTAAATTGCACCTGATAATAATGAAAATCTACGATTCCATTTAACAACTCTATTCTTTGTTAATACTAAAGCTACGTTTTGCGTTGTCTTAATGTTTGCTATTTACCGTCCATGTATGATAATTCACTTTTAACTTTTGAGTAAACTTAGCAAACTGTTTGCTTCCACAGTTACCATTGGAGACCGGTGCTCATCCGTCAGCTTTGGAAGTGTATGATGGGGAGGTGATCTGGGCTGACTCCGAGGAGGGCACCCTGAAGGCCTGCAGCAAGAACGACTGCTCCAACTCCAGGCTGCTTAGGAATAATACTGGTGAGTTGATAACTCTTTATCGTTAAAGAACTGAGGGATGATGTTTTTGTCTTAAGAATAAATTATTTTCTTTTTGTTATTTCTAGTCTAACTAGGGAAGTTTATAAGGGATGAATTATGTTATTTCAATGACACTCTTTATTTCTTTTGTTACTATTTTACTGGTAGTGTCATACTTACCCTGTGAATCTAAATACGATTTCGCAACCCAATGTAAACGATCGAATGTTAGTAGCCACACTTCAATGGTTGAGATTTCTGCTTTATTATTTGCTTACACTTTATAGCGTTAAATCGAAACAACTCCACACATTGCATTGGCGACTCCATTTATCCCAATTGTGGCTTTCCCATACGATTTACTGGTTGCGTAGCTTTGGTCTGGACATAAAAGTTTTGAAAGTAGAGTTATAATGTGATATTGATTTTGTCGTTTGGCAGAGGGCGTGATATCCCTGCGCGTGTACGACGCAGCGCTCCAGGCGGGCGCTACGGGCGCGTGCACGTTGCGGCGGCCGGCGTGCGCGCAGCTGTGCGTGGCGCGCGACGCCGCCGCCGCCGTCTGCCGCTGCGCCACCGGGTACTTGGCGCGGGGGAGCGCCTGCCACGGTCAGTACAACACACATATCGCTAGCGTGTACTAGCGGGAGGCAGGCGGGCGCTACGGGCGCGTGCACGTTGCGGCGGCCGGCGTGCGCGCAGCTGTGCGTGGCGCGCGACGCCGCCGCCGCCGTCTGCCGCTGCGCCACCGGGTACTTGGCGCGGGGGAGCGCCTGCCACGGTCAGTACAACACACATATCGCTAGCGTGTACTAGCGGGAGGCAGGCGGGCGCTACGGGCGCGTGCACGTTGCGGCGGCCGGCGTGCGCGCAGCTGTGCGTGGCGCGCGACGCCGCCGCCGCCGTCTGCCGCTGCGCCACCGGGTACTTGGCGCGGGGGAGCGCCTGCCACGGTCAGTACAACACACATATCGCTAGCGTGTACTAGCGGGAGGCAGGCGGGCGCTACGGGCGCGTGCACGTTGCGGCGGCCGGCGTGCTTTTGATTATTTATGTACAAGGAGTATATAACTTTGTGCTTTTAATTATTTACCTATTATCTTTCTTGAATTAGTGAATGTTTCGGTTGGTAAATTAAAAAATATATTTGTGTAGGTTTGGACGAGATACTGATATACTCTACAAGCTGGGAAGTCCGGGGACTGACATTAGATGGTGCCAGGGACGTGCTCGCTCCACAATCGCAGCTTTCCATGGCGGCCCAGATTGCGTATCACGCTGGTAAATATATTTTTATATGTAAATAACTAAACAAAAATAAATATACGAAACAAATTAATCAAAATGGTAGAACTATTTAATCTCAGGAAATCTAATGTTACCTCGATTTTATGCAACACCTAAATGTCGTGCTACAGTATTTTAGAGATCATACATAGCGTATTTTATTTAAAAATAAGTGGACAAATTAATATGGAGTGTTCTATGTATAAATTACCAAACCTACCTCTTCTTTGAAATAATTAAACCTGAATAGATGAACCGTGACATAAGTCTAGAATTTATTGTGTTATTTTGACTGACGTTTATTGTTTTTGGACAGCGGAAGACTGGTTATTCTGGCAGGACAGCGACTCCGGTGCTGTTTGGCGAGTCAGGCGTGATGGTACCAACAGGTCCGCTCTGCTTCAGCACCCTCAAGGAAGAGATGACTCCGACTGGTTGTCAGGTTAGTACGGCTATTCCACGTTTTCAGAGCTCAACTTATGGTGGTTCTCCAGGTAGAAACATGACTATCAATTACAACAAGATCCCAGAGACAATGCACTTAGTTTTCGGACGTCATTCTAGCTATGTTGGACCACTCATTTAGTAGATAGAGTCCATTATAACCTAAACTACGGTGT
Source organism: Choreutis nemorana (assembly GCA_949316135.1). NCBI lineage: Eukaryota > Metazoa > Arthropoda > Insecta > Lepidoptera > Choreutidae > Choreutis > Choreutis nemorana. Next base: position 5,998,951 of record OX438618.1, read on the forward strand.
CTTGACGTAAAACAAATTGACGTTATATCCTTACGTTGAACTCTTTGTTCCTTACTCTTATCTGTATTTTTAAGTTTTTGATGACGTCATTTGGACGTTAATTTGACAAGGTACAAGGGCATTATCCACATCACACCGCATTACCGCGCTGTTCGTTCCACAGTTAGTTATTGCGAGCGCGAGATCGCTAACAGCGTTCGCTTTCTTACTACCTTCTATTCCTTCTGATTAAGTTCATGGCGGGTCCAAAGACAGCCGGTAGTGTCCGGGCACAGCCTGTGCATCATTGCACAGCTGCTGACTATTTACCATCATAAGTTTGAAGGCATGAAAGTTCTTTACACAGCTGCATATCCGCAAGCTTTGCTGAAAAAGTAACGTGTATACAGCAATAAGCATGTGGTTTGTACGTGCAGGTGGGCTGGCAATAGACTGGGTGTCAGGCAACGTGTACTGGTCGTCGCCGCGGCGCGCGCTGGTGGAGGTGTCGCGCCTCGACGGCTCGCTGCGGTATTGCCTGCTGTCCACGCAGGCCGCTGCTGTTACAAGTTAGTTATACGTACAGGCAGCCTGGCAATAGACTGGGTGTCAGGCAACGTGTACTGGTCGTCGCCGCGGCGCGCGCTGGTGGAGGTGTCGCGCCTCGACGGCTCGCTGCGGTATTGCCTGCTGTCCACGCAGGCCGCTGCTGTTACAAGTTAGTTATACGTACAGGCAGCCTGGCAATAGACTGGGTGTCAGGCAACGTGTACTGGTCGTCGCCGCGGCGCGCGCTGGTGGAGGTGTCGCGCCTCGACGGCTCGCTGCGGTATTGCCTGCTGTCCACGCAGGCCGCTGCTGTTACAAGTTAGTTATACGTACAGGCAGCCTGGCAATAGACTGGGTGTCAGGCAACGTGTACTGGTCGTCGCCGCGGCGCGCGCTGGTGGAGGTGTCGCGCCTCGACGGCTCGCTGCGGTATTGCCTGCTGTCCACGCAGGCCGCTGCTGTTACAAGTTAGTTATACGTACAGGCAGCCTGGCAATAGACTGGGTGTCAGGCAACGTGTACTGGTCGTCGCCGCGGCGCGCGCTGGTGGAGGTGTCGCGCCTCGACGGCTCGCTGCGGTATTGCCTGCTGTCCACGCAGGCCGCTGCTGTTACAAGTTAGTTATACGTACAGGCAGCCTGGCAATAGACTGGGTGTCAGGCAACGTGTACTGGTCGTCGCCGCGGCGCGCGCTGGTGGAGGTGTCGCGCCTCGACGGCTCGCTGCGGTATTGCCTGCTGTCCACGCAGGCCGCTGCTGTTACAAGTTAGTTATACGTACAGGCAGCCTGGCAATAGACTGGGTGTCAGGCAACGTGTACTGGTCGTCGCCGCGGCGCGCGCTGGTGGAGGTGTCGCGCCTCGACGGCTCGCTGCGGTATTGCCTGCTGTCCACGCAGGCCGCTGCTGTTACAAGTTAGTTATACGTGCAGGCAGCCTGGCAATAGACTGGTTGTTTGGACAGACTACATTTCGTGTGACGGCAATCCAACCTGATTTGCTACATTTCAGCCTTTAGACAGCGGATCGAAGCCTTCTTACTTCATATTATCTGTTTAAGTAAAATTCGTTGAGAGTCTCGAGCCATCAGCAATGTTTGGGCGCCACATTAGACGAGTTTGGTGGTACAGCGGTGGAATCAGCCGATTGCTACGGCGTTAGCGGAACTTTGTTATTTGCAAGACGCATTGTTTCGCTTACCGGTCTTGGATGTAGTATTCTTATCTATGTAGTTTATACCATATCGTTGCTTAGTGCCTACGATACAATATTATATCGTAATGCAGGGCTGAGTCGATGTGTGTGTCGTGATATGGTTATTTGATCCTAGATAGCAGCAGTTGCAGTGGGGGGGACAGAATCTATCAAATGTCACTGTCTAAAATGGCGAATTACCACAAAAAATGTTGTAAAATGGTGATATTTTAATTACCACGACATATGTGGTGATATTTTAACAAAATGCTTTTAGAAAACTATATATTAACTAACATATACCAAACTTGTCGTCCAACAGATCTAGCGATCGATCCGTACCGCGGTTGGTTGTTCATGTCCGGTGGTGGTTGGATACAGAAGTCGAGGTTGGACGGGACGGGAAGGGAACTGCTTTACAACGGCACCGCGGTCGCTGATATTACTTTGGACATTCAGGTATATTTAATACATTATGTATGTTATTTTTGCATATATTGTCGGTTTATGTAAAATATACTATTTGAAATTGAAAAAGGATGAGTGAGGGTAATCGATTATGTTTATGACACAAGAATGAAGCTTCCGCCTTAGTAGCAGATTCGATTTACGCTGGCAACGAATTTTTCTATAAAATTCAATGTTTTATTTTAGGTGCGACAGACAGAAGGCACATTACGTCTTATACTTTTGGGATTTTAGATTTTCACAATATAATCTGTTGGAAAACCCCTTTTTTTGCTTCACATCGACATATTTGACAATGTCTTTGCATATGAATTCATATAACTAAATTCATAACTATTGGTCCTTATAAATTTCTGTAATGTTTCTTTAAAAAAATATTTTTTGCTTACTAGCACGAGCTGGTGTACTGGTTGGAGTCATGGTCGGGTACCATCAGCTGCATGAGATACGACGGCGAGCAGAAGGCCACGGTGGTGCAGCTGCCTCCCGCCACACACCATCCGCTGTCCATAGCCCTGCACAAGAAACGCCTTTACTGGCTTGACACGTAACTACTTAATTTTTAATGACAGACAGAAGTTTCCTTCTTCATACTTTGTTTCAATATTTCCGACATAAGCGCGAGCCGTCAAATGAGTGAAAGAGAGAAATGAACAGCTGTCAAAAGAGGAAGTGATATTGAATGATTTATTATTATTAAAAGTGGATAATAAACATTGAATGTAGTGTCTTTGTTTTTTTTAAGGTTTGCGTGCTTTAAACAGCTGTAACTGAAATTATGAGTATTTACTTTAAATAAATGATAAAACTTTGCTTAATTTAGAGAAACATTTCTTGTTTGTTACTCCCAAATAAATACATTATACATATTTTTAATAATTAAAGCGAGCATTCGCTCGATTGAGTAACAAACATCCGACCATCGGTACAGACGTATCGTTACCTATATTTAAATAATTAATGTTTATATTATTGTGTACGACAGGTACTTTTCAAAACTACTCATCTGATTTCTATATATATTTTTCTTTCATTAATAAATACTTTTATTTCCTCGCTAAAAGAGTTTTTATATCTTCCTTGCGGCATATTGAAAGATATTATAAGATTTAATAAACGCAAACATGTCAAAACAAGTGTTGGGATTACGAGCTCAATATCAAGTACTCAAGTACTTTATTTTAGTATTCTTTGATTCCAGCATGCTGCGAGGCGGCAGCGTGGTATCCGCTCCACTTCTAACACCATTGAACTACACTGTACTAAGCGACAACTTGGGGGACAGCCTCAAAGACATCCTGGTAATATTATACTTAAAAATTAACTTAATTACAGTATTTGTTTTAGGTGAAAAATAGTATCATCACAATAAAGTAGAGATTCAATTATAAAAAATAATTAATATGTTTGAAATCTTTATCAGGCGGAGAAAAATTCGTTTTAATCATACGAATACATATTCGTGTAGGGTTCGCATTAGTGGCGTGGCATGCCATGGAGGGGCTCTTTATCAAAATTAGGTGCCTAAATGAAGGGTAAAGATTTCGCATAAAAGAAAAAATTGCATTGTGAGTTATCGCTTCCTTCCGTTTCACGGGAAGCACCAGACTAAGTGACATTGTGGATAACATTTTACTAACTTTTGCTACCACACGTTAGGGGCCTCTGTAACCCGGGGGCCCGGTATCATTGATAAGGCTGATACGGCGGTAGATACGCCGCTTGAACGAACTCTAAACACTCAGTTCTGCAAGCAGAGTTACTACCAACTTACCATTTATTATGTACCTATAAAAAAATCATTCTTCTTAGATCTGGTCGAAAGCGGACCAGTCTCCGCCGACGGGCGTCACGTTGCCTAGAAACCCTTGTCAGGAGAACAACGGCGGCTGCGAGGCGCTCTGCCTCGCCTCCTCCGCCGGGAACCGAACCTGCGCCTGTCCGCATGCACAAGTCAACGCTACTACTGGGAAGTGTTCGCGTAAGTATATTATAACTATACGGCCAGCCTGATGTTGCAAAATAATTACTACATAGCATCCAAACCAAAACATAACAGAACGCGTACTTAACGGCGCTTTATAGCGGTATAGCGTCGCGTTTTAAGGTCAAACTGACTAGAATAATATAACGTAAGACGTCAAAGCGTGTTGACGCCGCGTCAGAGAGTTACGTACAGCTAGCGCCGACACTTTGACAGGATGAACTGTCATACAACAATACAGGTCGACAGGCGTCAGGCTAGCGTCCTCACGCGTTTTGTTTTGACCCTTTATCCTCTTTCTTTGTGATGAGTCTTTATTTTATGGTTCCAATACGCACTTCACACTTTGAATACAGAACTTCGTTTTCATTCGAGCCATAACACGATTTTCGCGTTGTAGATGAACAACACAACACTACACACAACTAACAACAATTATAACACCACAACAAAGCGTTACGTGACCAGTTTTTTTACTCAGTGACCGCTTTCGGTCTTTTGAGTATAACATTTGTATGTACACGTAATCATGAATACATTTTCTTTCGCACACATTCAACATGAAACTTAATTTATATATATATAACACGTAATTGTTTGTTTGTCTGTATACAGCGTACGAGTCATTCCTGATGTACTCCCGTGTGACGATGGTGGACAGCATACATCTTGTGAACGACAAGGACGAGAACTCACCGTATCCAATCATACAGAACAAGTAAGATTATATTTTAACTTTAAAATATATACTTTATTAAACCAGTAACAATACAAATTTTAGAAAATAATTTTAAAAGGTGGATTTAAGTTTTTCAAAATTAAAACATACTAAACTTTAACTTGATTAACCTTTTTTTAATTAACAAAGAAAGAAATTTTATATACATTTGTAATGTCAATGTCTTTTATTTTGAACTAATATTCAATTGTCTTGCATCAAAACTATCTTATTCCTGATCCGCACGTGAGGTAACCAAAAAACTATCTCTCTGGGTTATCTCCCGTCTCACTCAGGCTAAGGTCGTGTGAGCGATGGTGGCCGAGTAATCCCGAACGAAAGTGACCGAATCGTGTTAAGACGCGAATTTTTGAACTTACATATTTCATTAAATGATAAACTTCAATGGTTTTTGTTTACTAGATTTAAAATTGGTAATTTTAACTTGCTTATGTACTGTGAGGAATCCCTCAAGAAACCTCCGTTCCAATGTTTTTAACAATTTGTAATATATTGTTTTGTTTCGTCAGAGATCTGATGCGTAACGTGATATCACTGGCGTACAACTACAACAAGTCACTGCTGTTCTACTCTGACATACAGCGCGGATCGATCAACACTGTATTCTTCAACGGAACCAACCATCAAGTATTCGTTGAGAGTAAGATTTTTTTAACTTAATTAATCGTCTAGGTTGGTACCACTCTCCTTTCTATCTCTGCCGTGAAGCAGTTTCGGTTGGAAGGATTGGAGAGCCAGTGTGATTACCACCATGAGAGGTATATAACACCTTTACCTGTACATAGACGACTCATAGGCGGTGTTCTTGTAGTTCATCGTCGTATCAGTAGGTGGTGGTATCACTTTCCATCATGTGAACCGTTTTCTTGTTTGCCTATGACGTTGTATACAAAAATTCATAAGTTTTTTTTTCGTGACATGTGAAAATAAAACGATTTCACCATGTGAGACTATTTTATTCACATTTTAAGTAGGTTTCTTCAGCATATAACCAGTAAAAGTCTTACTAAAATCGATGTAGCCGTTTCAATGGTTAGACTGGACATCTGAAAGAGTGATTCAGTGTCGTTAATAATATTTTGCTTTAGCGCATATCCATAGATAGCTTTGAAACTGATCAATTACAACTTGTCAAAGGAGTACGACGTGGTGACAGGAACTACATAACTCTTACCTGGTGCATTGCCAGGTTCCAGTTCCTGTAGTCCATGTTTACTGTCAAACTCGGCACTCATTTCAAATACGTTTTGTTTCCATTACTAATTAACATCAACATTATATTAGAAACCGGTGCAGTAGAAGGCATGGTGTTCGAATCCAAGACGGGCATTCTTTACTGGACGTGCAGCGGCAACGCTACGATACGACGTGCTAGCGACAAGAGCAACGAACGAACCGTGCTTATGCTCAAACCTGGAGACAGGCCTCGAGGGATCGATGTTGATCCATGCGAGAGGTTTGTTTTTTTTGTTGTTAAAAAAGCCAAGCGAGCCAAACGAGCCGAACGTGCAATTTTTTAAATGAGAGATATATATATACATACACAAAGATTCTATTCGTATTTAACAATGATAATATCGCATTGACTTGTCCAAGCCAGAATTTGAAATTCTGATAACCAGTTTCAAAGACATGACCGCTTACAGCCTGGCTGTCATGAATAGAATTTGCTTGACTTGGGTAAAATTAAACGTGTTCCCATTTTTACCAATATGTTAAACTATATCTTGGCTTGGTACCTGAAATATGCTATTATATCGACTGAGTCAATCAATGTATTTAATGTGCATATTTTTATTTTCCAGTCGCATATACTGGACGAACTGGAACGAATCCCACCCTTCAATCCAACGTGCTTACACATCAGGGCTTGATATCCAAACCATCGTGTCATCTAACATATTAATGCCAAATGGTTTGGCGTTGGATCACGCCGCTAAATACATATACTGGTGCGACGCGCGGCTCGATAAGATTGAACGGGTTCGATATGATGGATCGCATAGACAGGTACGTTTGTTAATGTATTGTAATTTATTTAATGTTTTCTATAGATTTTATTTCATCCTCAAAGGTTTTTATGTATTTTTCCGAATTTTAATAATAATATTAATTTTATTTGCCAAAATGTAGGTTACAATGTTGTTACAAGTTAAGGAAGACCCATACCTTTCAATTTACCTCTGAAAAGGTGTGCAAATATTTGCTTACAATTAAAAGTCATATTTTAAGGACAGTTACAAAGTAGAATGTCAAAATCGGAATTTACAATAGGTAGTTACAAATTAATTAAATAGCGATACCAAACCATTATTATTTTTAGTCCAGATTAAACATCATTAAAATGATCTGTCGTTTAGGAAATCATTAACTGCATAGTAGGCTTCATCGTCAACATGTGTTTCAGGGCTGATTTAAATTTTTTAATGTTACTTATCTTTTTAATTGATAACGGCAATTTGTTATAGATTTTGGCTCCCATGCCAATAATACTTTTTTTGTAATTGTACCGTTTACATTGGGGCAAACATAATTTTGTAGTCTGCCATGTTTTTCTATACGATGAATAATTTAAATGTAACTTATTTTTCATACATTTTAATGTTCCTATCAGTTGATCTCTAGCGTTTTTGCAAAATTTATAAGAAAATAAATAAATGGTTTATTGTGTAACAAAATGTTCTGAGAAGTGAAAGTAATAGGGAAACTTCCGTGCTTCTAAAAAGTTTTGCCACCAATATTACTGGTGTAAGATTTAGGTTAGTATTTAATTTATCCCCTATTAGTTAGTGGTATACCGTAGTGTTTAGACAGTCAGGCGTCTCTTGAATGTCTCCCCTTTAGTTTTTTTGGCCTCTGGGCCATTTCAATTGCTGTCTCCGCTTTGGTGGGAGGGAAATCTGAAACCGCTTTTACTACCTCCTATTTCTTCTGATTAAGTTCTTTGCGGGTCCCAAGACAGCCGTTAGGGTGTCCGGGCACGGCCTGTGCGTCATTGCACTGCTGCATTATTAGTTGACTATTCGATCAAAGGACGCCACTGTTGATCCTGATAAACAGGAGTTGCAGTGGTGGGACAGAGTGACGGGTGTGACCCTGTGATGTTGGGCCAGTTGTTTCAATAAAAGATGGTAACTCCGATATATGATTATATTATTCTTAATATGAATACATATCGAGACCGTGTCTCCAGCCGAACTGACTCCTGTTATCAAAACTAATCTATTAATAGATACAACTTAACACAAGGCTTACACTACACTACACCCCGAAGTGAAAGTATATGGTCAGGTACATGTTTTTAATGATGCCTGTTTTAAATGAATAAAGGACAGCGAGCGAACTTGACAGGTCGCTACTTGATTTTTTGTGTATGAAAACAGATCAAGTTTTTTCTTTCATTGTTTTTTTAGTGGAGGACGTTGTAGCTCATTTTGCTACGTGTTTACCGACCGACCCGACCCGATAGGGGGAGGGTTCGAGTCTTGGGTTACCGTGAGTTGTAGCTGCCATGATTGTACCCGGATAATGGCGACAGATTCGCAACCTGTCACTCTGGGACTCCACATAAGCATGCGAAATGCTGTGTTTAATACCTATGCTAACCCCCATCGAGGGAGGGTGTGTAACACCTCTGTCTATCTCTCTCGAGGGATTAATTACGGGCCTATGTTTATTTTAATGTTTTTTTTTTCAGTAATTTTAATAGTTATGTATTTTATCACACACATAGATAGTGACAAACACGCACATGGAGCATCCGTTCGACGTAGCGGTGTCTGGTGACTTTGTGTTCTGGACGGATTGGCTGTCCCACGGCGTGTACCGCGCGGACAAGCGGACCGGGGACGTGAGGCGGCTGCGGAAGGACCTGCCTAGACCGATGGCGATTATAGCTGTCACGCCGGATCATCAGACCTGTCAGTGTCATATGTTATATATATTTTTTCTAAATAAAAAACAAAATAACGACTAATATCAATTTAGTTGTTAAACGCTCACATCAATACTTTAATAGTTACTTATTTTTAATCGTCTATGTTTTCCTTCTCGTGTTTATGCGGATTTTATAAGCACAATTCACTTTAATAATGAAACATCCTTATGTATCATATTTCTCGTAAATAAATTTGATTTGATTTGATTAAAAGAAAGAAATGAAAAATTCAGTATGAAAACAACAATCGAACGTAATCCAAATAATACTAATTGATATAATGTTTATTGTTCTGTAATGTCTTTCGACTTAAGGTTCCGCGGATCCGTGCGCCATACTGAACGGCGGGTGCGCAGAGATATGTCGCGCGGACGCGTCCGGGCGCGCTGCGTGCGCGTGCGGCGCCGGACGCGTGCTGGCGCCGGACGCGCGCTCCTGCCGCCCGCCGGACACCGCCTGCAGCGCCGGACAGTTCGCCTGCGCAGAGGGACCCTGTATCCCGGCCGAGTTAGTTTGCGACGGATTGCCGCACTGTGATGACAGTGACACGGCTAGCGATGAGGACCTGTATTATTGCAGTGAGTATACTTGGAAGTCTATCTCAAGTAGCTCTTCTCTTGTTCATATTTAAACGCTTGTGCAAAAATCCAGATTTATACTGAATATAGCCAGTGCTTTGTCCAAGTAGAAATTAAAAAATTACATATATTCGTGGACTGGCTTCGTTTGAACCGAACTGCTTCACAACAGAAACAGAAAGAAGCCTGGCACCAGCCTGATCGTAGATCTTCCAACTAGTAAATCCTCCTCTCCTCATGAGATGGTCCAACAATAGTGTCGGTTGATGTACTGTATGTATGACGTCGGCAGCGTCCCGCTCGTGCCCGGCGGCCACGTTCCGCTGCGCGCTGGGCGGGCGCTGCGTGCCGCACGCGGCCGTGTGCGACGGCTTGCTGGACTGCGACGACGGCGCCGACGAAACCGACTGCGACTGCCCGCCTAACAAACTCAAGTACGTGTCACTCACTGCTGTGTCTGGCTACTACTGCATATTTATTGTTATACGCCCTAATAAACTCAAGTATTAACCTTTTGTATACTCTACGAACTATGTATATACGCAAACATATTATTAGGTCTGGCAGAAAGTCTGCTTGTTTGACCGCGATGTTGTATAATAAAAGTCTTCTCGTATTTTAATAGAAAAAAATTGTAAGCTTCATTATTTTGTTGTCATTTTCATATGTTTCCTCTTTTTAAACTGAGTCTGCGACACTTGTTAAAAACAAATTTTTACCTATTACTCTACTTTCACCTACAACACAGGTTTACGCCTAGAGTGAAGGCCATTAGTTATACCCCAAAATGTGACACTAGTTTAAAGTAAATAAATAAATATAAAAGTAGGTTTGGCGCCTTTTTATTCGCCTTCGATTATTCAGACAAAAAGTAGGTTAAATTAAATACATATTATCCCGCAGATGTCCGGAGGGCATGTGCGTGGACGTGACAGCCCGCTGTGACGGCGTGCTGCAGTGTCCGTCCGGCTGGGACGAGCGCGGCTGTCCGCAGCTGTCCTGCGCCAGTCTGCCCACCACGGCGCTGCCTTGCCGGACACATGTGCGTCACACACCTTTTATATTCTATGTACTACATACAACATCTCTAACAACACGTTTATCGCCTTCCCCTTTGACAAATATCACTTTTCTGCAAGAGTTTACGATACCTATAAAAAAATAAAAATGTATGGAGATGACATTTCCTCACGCTCGAGTTACGTCATTATTTATATTTCAGTACATTATGCAAAGCGAGGCGCACTCTGAGCTCTCATCTCGCTTGCAACTCACCAATATGTTAACCCTCTAAGCTTTGTCTTTTATAACTTAAATTCGTATACTGTAAGTTAGCCAATTCGATTTTTTTTAAGTTTATGTCAAATTGCATGTGACAGGGCCACTGTTACCTGCCATCGTGGAAATGTGACAACTACACTGACTGTATCGACGGAACGGACGAACAAGACTGCGGGCAAGGTGAATATTCCTTATTTTTATCATCTATAATTATATTTGTTTTTAGTGTGTCAATAAATCAATTTTGGTTAATTTCGATATATTTTCCTTAAAACTATTTTTCTGGAACTTTTGTATTCAAAACTACTTTTATTCTGTTATGAGAAGTGATAGAGATGAATTCAACGTCCAAGGTTTTGAAAAAAATCGACTCTGTTAGTACTGGCGGCTTGTATCTGCCTTTTCCCGTCAAAACCAGCGCGAATCCGTTCCATTGTTAAACGTCGTCGAAAGGCCCATTGTCACTAACCTGTTATTGCGCACATCCTGTGCGTCATTGCACAGCTGCATTATTCCTTGATGATTCGGTCAAAAGACGCCGCTGTTGATCTTGATTAACACAAGTTGCATTGGTGGATCGTGGTAAGGGCGACCCGAGAAAAAACCTCTTGTTGCGCCCGCATTGACGGCGCGAAATCACCGCCATAGCGGGTACCCGGTCTGACGCCCGCTAGTGTGAACAACCTATAATTGTTTGTAGTAAAGATTATGTATGTTTTTAATTATTAAAAATACAATTGTCAGATTCATCAGAGTCAGTATACAGTACGGAAGTGTTCGAGGACTCGTCCGGCGAGGTTTGCGGCGAGGACCAGTGGGCGTGCCTCAGTATGGGCGAGTGCGTGCCCATCAGCTGGCGATGCGACGGCACGGCCGACTGCTCTGACGGCACTGACGAGAATACTAACTGCAGTATGTATCCTACAGGTTGATACTCGTTAAGTTGGTCATCATTACTCGCAGTTACTGTAACGCCGTGGTATTTTCGCAGGTCACCCAGCAAAAGGTGTGTGCGGTGCGGATGAGTTTCGATGCGGGCTGTCCGGGATTTGCGTCCCATTGACGACACGCTGCGACGGACGCGCGGACTGTCCCGCGCGTGAGGACGAGGCCAAGTGTGCTTGCGCGCCCAGCTCCTTCAAATGCGCCTCCTCCGACACCTGCCTGCACACGGTCAGTACTGTGCTATATACTATATACATTGCGTGCGCGCCCAGCTCCTTCAAATGCGCCTCCTCCGACACCTGCCTGCACACGGTCAGTACTGTGCTATATACTATATACATTGCGTGCGCGCCCAGCTCCTTCAAATGCGCCTCCTCCGACACCTGCCTGCACACGGTCAGTACTGTGCTATATACTATATACATTGCGTGCGCGCCCAGCTCCTTCAAATGCGCCTCCTCCGACACCTGCCTGCACACGGTCAGTACTGTGCTATATACTATATACATTGCGTGCGCGCCCAGCTCCTTCAAATGCGCCTCCTCCGACACCTGCCTGCACACGGTCAGTACTGTGCTATATACTATATACATTGCGTGCGCGCCCAGCTCCTTCAAATGCGCCTCCTCCGACACCTGCCTGCACACGGTCAGTACTGTGCTATATACTATATACATTGCGTGCGCGCCCAGCTCCTTCAAATGCGCCTCCTCCGACACCTGCCTGCACACGGTCAGTACTGTGCTATATACTATATACATTGCGTGCGCGCCCAGCTCCTTCAAATGCGCCTCCTCCGACACCTGCCTGCACACGGTCAGTACTGTGCTATATACTATATACATTGCGTGCGCGCCCAGCTCCTTCAAATGCGCCTCCTCCGACACCTGCCTGCACACGGTCAGTACTGTGCTATATACTATATACATTGCGTGCGCGCCCAGCTCCTTCAAATGCGCCTCCTCCGACACCTGCCTGCACACGGTCAGTACTGTGCTATATACTATATACATTGCGTGCGCGCCCAGCTCCTTCAAATGCGCCTCCTCCGACACCTGCCTGCACACGGTCAGTACTGTGCTATATACTATATACATTGCGTGCGCGCCCAGCTCCTTCAAATGCGCCTCCTCCGACACCTGCCTGCACACGGTCAGTACTGTGCTATATACTATATACATTGCGTGCGCGCCCAGCTCCTTCAAATGCGCCTCCTCCGACACCTGCCTGCACACGGTCAGTACTGTGCTATATACTATATACATTGCGTGCGCGCCCAGCTCCTTCAAATGCGCCTCCTCCGACACCTGCCTGCACACGGTCAGTACTGTGCTATATACTATATACATTGCGTGCGCGCCCAGCTCCTTCAAATGCGCCTCCTCCGACACCTGCCTGCACACGGTCAGTACTGTGCTATATACTATATACATTGCGTGCGCGCCCAGCTCCTTCAAATGCGCCTCCTCCGACACCTGCCTGCACACGGTCAGTACTGTGCTATATACTATATACATTGCGTGCGCGCCCAGCTCCTTCAAATGCGCCTCCTCCGACACCTGCCTGCACACGGTCAGTACTGTGCTATATACTATATACATTGCGTGCGCGCCCAGCTCCTTCAAATGCGCCTCCTCCGACACCTGCCTGCACACGGTCAGTACTGTGCTATATACTATATACATTGCGTGCGCGCCCAGCTCCTTCAAATGCGCCTCCTCCGACACCTGCCTGCACACGGTCAGTACTGTGCTATATACTATATACATTGCGTGCGCGCCCAGCTCCTTCAAATGCGCCTCCTCCGACACCTGCCTGCACACGGTCAGTACTGTGCTATATACTATATACATTGCGTGCGCGCCCAGCTCCTTCAAATGCGCCTCCTCCGACACCTGCCTGCACACGGTCAGTACTGTGCTATATACTATATACATTGCGTGCGCGCCCAGCTCCTTCAAATGCGCCTCCTCCGACACCTGCCTGCACACGGTCAGTACTGTGCTATATACTATATACATTGCGTGCGCGCCCAGCTCCTTCAAATGCGCCTCCTCCGACACCTGCCTGCACACGGTCAGTACTGTGCTATATACTATATACATTGCGTGCGCGCCCAGCTCCTTCAAATGCGCCTCCTCCGACACCTGCCTGCACACGGTCAGTACTGTGCTATATACTATATACATTGCGTGCGCGCCCAGCTCCTTCAAATGCGCCTCCTCCGACACCTGCCTGCACACGGTCAGTACTGTGCTATATACTATATACATTGCGTGCGCGCCCAGCTCCTTCAAATGCGCCTCCTCCGACACCTGCCTGCACACGGTCAGTACTGTGCTATATACTATATACATTGCGTGCGCGCCCAGCTCCTTCAAATGCGCCTCCTCCGACACCTGCCTGCACACGGTCAGTACTGTGCTATATACTATATACATTGCGTGCGCGCCCAGCTCCTTCAAATGCGCCTCCTCCGACACCTGCCTGCACACGGTCAGTACTGTGCTATATACTATATACATTGCGTGCGCGCCCAGCTCCTTCAAATGCGCCTCCTCCGACACCTGCCTGCACACGGTCAGTACTGTGCTATATACTATATACATTGCGTGCGCGCCCAGCTCCTTCAAATGCGCCTCCTCCGACACCTGCCTGCACACGGTCAGTACTGTGCTATATACTATATACATTGCGTGCGCGCCCAGCTCCTTCAAATGCGCCTCCTCCGACACCTGCCTGCACACGGTCAGTACTGTGCTATATACTATATACATTGCGTGCGCGCCCAGCTCCTTCAAATGCGCCTCCTCCGACACCTGCCTGCACACGGTCAGTACTGTGCTATATACTATATACATTGCGTGCGCGCCCAGCTCCTTCAAATGCGCCTCCTCCGACACCTGCCTGCACACGGTCAGTACTGTGCTATATACTATATACATTGCGTGCGCGCCCAGCTCCTTCAAATGCGCCTCCTCCGACACCTGCCTGCACACGGTCAGTACTGTGCTATATACTATATACATTGCGTGCGCGCCCAGCTCCTTCAAATGCGCCTCCTCCGACACCTGCCTGCACACGGTCAGTACTGTGCTATATACTATATACATTGCGTGCGCGCCCAGCTCCTTCAAATGCGCCTCCTCCGACACCTGCCTGCACACGGTCAGTACTGTGCTATATACTATATACATTGCGTGCGCGCCCAGCTCCTTCAAATGCGCCTCCTCCGACACCTGCCTGCACACGGTCAGTACTGTGCTATATACTATATACATTGCGTGCGCGCCCAGCTCCTTCAAATGCGCCTCCTCCGACACCTGCCTGCACACGGTCAGTACTGTGCTATATACTATATACATTGCGTGCGCGCCCAGCTCCTTCAAATGCGCCTCCTCCGACACCTGCCTGCACACGGTCAGTACTGTGCTATATACTATATACATTGCGTGCGCGCCCAGCTCCTTCAAATGCGCCTCCTCCGACACCTGCCTGCACACGGTCAGTACTGTGCTATATACTATATACATTGCGTGCGCGCCCAGCTCCTTCAAATGCGCCTCCTCCGACACCTGCCTGCACACGGTCAGTACTGTGCTATATACTATATACATTGCGTGCGCGCCCAGCTCCTTCAAATGCGCCTCCTCCGACACCTGCCTGCACACGGTCAGTACTGTGCTATATACTATATACATTGCGTGCGCGCCCAGCTCCTTCAAATGCGCCTCCTCCGACACCTGCCTGCACACGGTCAGTACTGTGCTATATACTATATACATTGCGTGCGCGCCCAGCTCCTTCAAATGCGCCTCCTCCGACACCTGCCTGCACACGGTCAGTACTGTGCTATATACTATATACATTGCGTGCGCGCCCAGCTCCTTCAAATGCGCCTCCTCCGACACCTGCCTGCACACGGTCAGTACTGTGCTATATACTATATACATTGCGTGCGCGCCCAGCTCCTTCAAATGCGCCTCCTCCGACACCTGCCTGCACACGGTCAGTACTGTGCTATATACTATATACATTGCGTGCGCGCCCAGCTCCTTCAAATGCGCCTCCTCCGACACCTGCCTGCACACGGTCAGTACTGTGCTATATACTATATACATTGCGTGCGCGCCCAGCTCCTTCAAATGCGCCTCCTCCGACACCTGCCTGCACACGGTCAGTACTGTGCTATATACTATATACATTGCGTGCGCGCCCAGCTCCTTCAAATGCGCCTCCTCCGACACCTGCCTGCACACGGTCAGTACTGTGCTATATACTATATACATTGCGTGCGCGCCCAGCTCCTTCAAATGCGCCTCCTCCGACACCTGCCTGCACACGGTCAGTACTGTGCTATATACTATATACATTGCGTGCGCGCCCAGCTCCTTCAAATGCGCCTCCTCCGACACCTGCCTGCACACGGTCAGTACTGTGCTATATACTATATACATTGCGTGCGCGCCCAGCTCCTTCAAATGCGCCTCCTCCGACACCTGCCTGCACACGGTCAGTACTGTGCTATATACTATATACATTGCGTGCGCGCCCAGCTCCTTCAAATGCGCCTCCTCCGACACCTGCCTGCACACGGTCAGTACTGTGCTATATACTATATACATTGCGTGCGCGCCCAGCTCCTTCAAATGCGCCTCCTCCGACACCTGCCTGCACACGGTCAGTACTGTGCTATATACTATATACATTGCGTGCGCGCCCAGCTCCTTCAAATGCGCCTCCTCCGACACCTGCCTGCACACGGTCAGTACTGTGCTATATACTATATACATTGCGTGCGCGCCCAGCTCCTTCAAATGCGCCTCCTCCGACACCTGCCTGCACACGGTCAGTACTGTGCTATATACTATATACATTGCGTGCGCGCCCAGCTCCTTCAAATGCGCCTCCTCCGACACCTGCCTGCACACGGTCAGTACTGTGCTATATACTATATACATTGCGTGCGCGCCCAGCTCCTTCAAATGCGCCTCCTCCGACACCTGCCTGCACACGGTCAGTACTGTGCTATATACTATATACATTGCGTGCGCGCCCAGCTCCTTCAAATGCGCCTCCTCCGACACCTGCCTGCACACGGTCAGTACAGGCGTGCGATAATCAATTAGAAATGTTTAACACTTAGTTTTGTTTCTATGTAGAATCTATACTGCGACGGTGACTCGGACTGCCCGGACGGATCGGACGAGCCCCCTGGGTGCTCGCAGCCAGTGGGTGCCCCCGCCCCGCACCCGCTATGCTCGGGGGTGCCGGGCTCGCTGCACTGTGCCGGACGGTGTCTCCCACCTGAACTTGTTTGTGATGGACGCGACCATTGCCTCGATGGAGCCGGGAGCGGGGCTGGCAGTGATGAGGATCCTTATATGTGCTGTGAGTTTTTGTTTAGCTTTTGTTAATTAAGATAAGCATAGTCATATAGCTTTTATTATATCGAAGGACGGTGTCTACCGCCTAAACTTTGTTTGTATTAAAAGCAAAGATGAGAAGATGTCTTGCCTTGTCGTTGAGAGAGACACAGAGTTTATCACTAAAGAAACATTTTTCCCATCACCCATTTTTCTTGTCACAATCAGCAGCTTAAGTCACTGGTTCACGACTGTTGAAGAATCTTTTCAATAGGTTTGAATTCCCATGTTCATACCGGATTCACCGGATTCAGCATGCTTCTGGCACGCGCGGCTTTAAAGGTGATCGAAACGTGCGCTCCATGTAGATGTGTCGTGCGCGATACATTGAACGTGCAATCCTTGCCCTCACACACAGATCAGGGAGATTATCCGTAATGAATACTACCAATGTCGTGTTTTGTTGCAGCGTCATTCAGCCGCGCGTTCAGCAGCGGCGTGGAGGCGGCCGTGGCGCACTCCAGCCGCGGCGCGTGTGCGGCGGGCGAGTGGCAGTGCGGCAACCAGGCGTGCACGCCGCTGCACACGCTGTGCGACGGCACTGACGACTGCCGCGACTACACTGACGAGTGGCACTGCAGTAAGTATACACACGTGGAGGCGGCCGTGGCGCACTCCAGCCGCGGCGCGTGTGCGGCGGGCGAGTGGCAGTGCGGCAACCAGGCGTGCACGCCGCTGCACACGCTGTGCGACGGCACTGACGACTGCCGCGACTACACTGACGAGTGGCACTGCAGTAAGTATACACACGTGGAGGCGGCCGTGGCGCACTCCAGCCGCGGCGCGTGTGCGGCGGGCGAGTGGCAGTGCGGCAACCAGGCGTGCACGCCGCTGCACACGCTGTGCGACGGCACTGACGACTGCCGCGACTACACTGACGAGTGGCACTGCAGTAAGTATACACACGTGGAGGCGGCCGTGGCGCACTCCAGCCGCGGCGCGTGTGCGGCGGGCGAGTGGCAGTGCGGCAACCAGGCGTGCACGCCGCTGCACACGCTGTGCGACGGCACTGACGACTGCCGCGACTACACTGACGAGTGGCACTGCAGTAAGTATACACACGTGGAGGCGGCCGTGGCGCACTCCAGCCGCGGCGCGTGTGCGGCGGGCGAGTGGCAGTGCGGCAACCAGGCGTGCACGCCGCTGCACACGCTGTGCGACGGCACTGACGACTGCCGCGACTACACTGACGAGTGGCACTGCAGTAAGTATACACACGTGGAGGCGGCCGTGGCGCACTCCAGCCGCGGCGCGTGTGCGGCGGGCGAGTGGCAGTGCGGCAACCAGGCGTGCACGCCGCTGCACACGCTGTGCGACGGCACTGACGACTGCCGCGACTACACTGACGAGTGGCACTGCAGTAAGTATACACACGTGGAGGCGGCCGTGGCGCACTCCAGCCGCGGCGCGTGTGCGGCGGGCGAGTGGCAGTGCGGCAACCAGGCGTGCACGCCGCTGCACACGCTGTGCGACGGCACTGACGACTGCCGCGACTACACTGACGAGTGGCACTGCAGTAAGTATACACACGTGGAGGCGGCCGTGGCGCACTCCAGCCGCGGCGCGTGTGCGGCGGGCGAGTGGCAGTGCGGCAACCAGGCGTGCACGCCGCTGCACACGCTGTGCGACGGCACTGACGACTGCCGCGACTACACTGACGAGTGGCACTGCAGTAAGTATACACACGTGGAGGCGGCCAGAAAAATTTAGGATACATGTAGTACTTTTTATTCAAAACTAATCTAGGTTCCTACAGACTAAAGACTACATACTAATTTGACTAGCCTCTGTGCATTTAACGTAAAAGGCCCTGAATCTTAATTAAGTAATTTCTCTTGAAACAAATTGTAAAGCTAACGATAAAACAATATGAATAATGTTTGCAGACATAAACGAGTGCCTAGTGATGAACGGTGAGTGTGCGCACAACTGTACGGAGCTGGTGGTGGGGCACGCGTGCTGGTGCCGCGCGGGCTGGCGGCGGCGCGGCCTCGGCGCCTGCAGCGACGTCGACGAGTGCGCCGAGGACAGCAACCCCTGCCAGCACCGATGCAGGTTACCCATGAGCTTTAAAAACTATTCTCGCCTCATGGTACTCGTAGCTAATAGCCGTTTACACACTGGATGTTCCAACGAGCTCATGCCGCGATCAGCAAAGAGTGCGTTCATTTCAATGTAACCGTTTAAAAAATATTGTTTTAATACGCACTAAGCATAGGGTACAAACCTCTGTAAAACTGTAAAAAGGTAAATAAATTTAAAAAAAATGTGCAGACGTACTGCAAGCTTTTCACGCCGCGGCCGATCCGCGCATCACATATGACGAATTAAAATAATATATCTGACATACAATTCCATATGTAGAATTAGAACCTATTCGCTATAGCGGTTTAACCGCAAGCCGCTAACCGCGCGGCCGGTCGCTTTGACATTTTTCTCACTAGCGGTTAAAATTTTGTGCCTGTAATATATATGCCCAGTAACTCAACCGCTAATCCTTATAGAAGCTTAGTACTGTTTCCATAGATTTTACTTAATCTCTATGGATTGAAAATGTTGTTTTTATCTCAGGAACACAGTGGGTAGTTTCGTTTGTTCTTGTGACAAAGGATACAAGCTAATGGAGGACGGCGTCAGCTGCACGCCTATATCGCGTAAGTCTCTGATAACACTGTTTGAAACTATCAAAACTCAAAACCAAACACTACAAGAACAATAAAAATAATGGCCGATCAACTTGAAATCATTTATTATTTTATATTTCTTTGTGAATCTCTTTTAAAATGTCTTCTTTTTTGCCAACTAACTATTAACTTTTAATGTCAGAATCAACTGAAAAACCGAAAATGTTTCTTGAACTAAAAATAATTAATATATACACCAAATTTTATAAAATATTAAAACCAACAGACATAAAAGCATCCCTGATATTCACGAACCTCTACTACGTACGTCGCACGCCTATCACTCCGACCAATCACGAGCCAGAAACAACGTTACTGCTGCACGATCTGACCAATGCGGTCGCGTTGGACATGGACTGGGACAATGGCTGTTTATACTGGAGTGACGTCACTAGATTAGGAAGTTCCATCAAGAGAGTATGTAGAAAAGATATAACGAAGCCTGAGCCCGGGGAGAAGTATAAAGTAAGTTTTTTTACGTCAAAAAAGTCTTATACTGCTATGAATATGTATCTCTTTTTCATTTGGTTTTGATTTTAATTTTCCTTCGACAACGTAAATACATTATAAATAAAAGATCGACATCAATGGTCACTTGAGAATGTAAAAATAAAATTTATTTCAAATTTAACCAACTAAAACAATAATATCCACATCACATTAACTCAGCCCTACACTATGATTTAATCTTGTAACGTAAAAAATCTAAGACACTATATAGTTAAACTACATACGAGTATATAAGAATATAACATCGTAGACGGGTTAAGCGAAACAATGGGTCTTACAAATAACACATAGTTACGCCCCTGAAGGGATTTGAACCCGGAACCTTTAGCGTGGCATTCGGCTGATTACACCACTGATATTTTTGGAATATTTATTTAACAAAATTGTACGATCATTTGTTCTATACCTACAATACTTACAAAAATTTTCAGCTTCTGATTCTTGCTGATGTATACAAAATTTTTCAGCTTCTGCACGGAGCGACACTTCAAAACCCTGACGGATTAGCAGTGGACTGGGTGGCCGGCAACATATACTGGTGTGACAAAGGAACCGATACTATCGAGGTGTCGAGGCTGGACGGATCGCATCGCAGAGTGCTGGTACGCAACAAGCTCAGCGAGCCGAGGGCGCTCGCATTGAAAGTTGATAAAGGGTGAGGATATTTAGTGATGTTATGTTGATTCAAACATTATAGTTTTCATTAATATTTTACACGTTGTAATTGTTATCGCGGACGTCTGCAGGTGGTGTTTAAATGTAAATGTGTTTAAATGTGTGTGTGATTAATATTTTCCTATAAAATTTCCATATTGATGGTATGAATCAATGAAAAGGTAAAAGAAAACTTAGTCAAGGCTCCCATTGCGTTGCGTTATCTCAAATTAATTTTAAAATATAAAAAAAAATGTTTTAAAGTTAAATGATTTTATTAAACTTAACGTCGTTCTCTGTTTTTTTTTTTGTTTTTGCAGCGTCCATATTGCATTTTTTTATTGTGTACTATATTCTTCTAGTCATGCCCTTTCCTTTGATACTTATATTGAGCGGGTAGTGAAAGAACATGTAGTCTGCCATTTTGTATTGGCGGCCAACTTAGATATTCGATGATACTGAATTTTTAGATTGCATTGTCATCAGACCTAAAGGTGTATGCTACAAAATCATATCGATCTGTCAACAGTAACAATTTGTTTTTAACCACAAAGGTTAATGTTCTGGTCCGACTGGGGCGCGAACCCCCACATCGGTCGAGCGGGAATGGACGGCTCCCAGCAGACCATCATCATATCATCAGGGCTGGTGTGGCCGAACGCCCTCGCCATATCAGACAACGACGAGCTGTTCTTTGCTGATGCCAGAGAGGATTACATAGCCAAGACTGACCTGGACGGGAAGCATCAGCAGATATTGTTCTCTAGAGGTTAGTTTTTCCATGGCATAATCAATTTGGTTATTACACTATCAATCTCGTATCGTATTATAAAACTAAATATGTCGATAATTTCAATACTTCCCTCGTGTCTGGGTTGGTACCACTTTCCTTTCTACATCTGCTGTGAAGTAGTTCGCTTGTTTCGGTTCGAAGGACTGGAGAGCCAGTGTAATTACCGGCACGAGAGGTATAACATCTTTACTTTTACATGGGCAACGCATTGTCAATGCTTTTGGTGTTCTCAGATATGCACGTTGTTTTAGAGTGTATAACCTCGAATTCACTCAAGAAAGTTACGCACACTGTGTGCACGAAATATATTAACTTTCTATCATTTTCAATCTGACGTCTATCTGTCGAAGTTCATCAAAATATGTCAGTTTAAAATTAAATTAAAAAGTTAAAAATACATTTTGACTTTTTAGAAATTCCTAAAAATAGGTTTATTACGGAAATATCCATATTTCAGCTGTGAAGACTATATAGTTTTGGCTATGTTGATCATCAGCACAAACGATCAACTGCTATAAGCTTTATAAAATTTTGTATAACTATAGCAATATATTTTATTAACAGAGCGCATGCCGTGGCTCCGGCTGCACCACGTGTTTTCCATAGCAGTGTGGGAGAACAGGGTGTATTGGAGCGACTGGGAGAACAAAGCCATCGACAGCTGCAGGCTCACACCTAACATGCACTACAAGGTATGCTTATGTTATTTCTTTAATGCCCAATTACTTTAAGATATTAACTTTATTTTGTATGATCGTAAATTACATACATAAAACTTAACTCACGCCATAATCCTTCGAGAGGTTGGCAGAGGTGTTGAACACCGCATTTCGCATGTTTATGTTAAGTCCCAGTGTGATAGGTTGCCAATCTGTCGCCACTATCCGGGCACAAGGAGGACAATGGCAGCTACAACGTATGGCAATCCAAGACTCAAACCCTCGACCTGTCGGGTCCAAGGCACGTAACAAACTGAGCTACCACGTCCACTGCGACGATATCATAATTACATAAATAATTATTGTAAATTAACTGTGGATAAGTATTTTACTTTTGTAATGTGCTAAATAACTATTGCAGCTGATGTAAAAATAATGTTTATTAAACTATTTAAATAATCATGTTTTTTTTTTTCAACTTATCAAATAATGTAAGTAAATTTGGTAACTGTGAAACTTAATATTTATCTTGTTCATTAACAGGAGTCGAACAACAGCGACCCATCAACGGGCGGCGCGTACGAGTGCCGCACGGTGGTCCGCACCGTCCACAAACCCATGGACCTCCGCGTCTACCATCCCGCCAGGCAGCCGCCGCAACCAGGTACCTTGCCCTTTAGACAAACTTCCTTTTCCGCAAGCGTTTACGCTAGCACTGAACGAAAACGTATGGATATGACATTATAAGAAAGTATCTCTAGCGCGAGGAAATATCAATTATTTACATTTTTATTTTCAGCTAGCGTAAACGCTTGCGGAAAAAAGTGTCTAAGGGGGTCGTTACCATACTGCATACCACTGAATTTTATCTATCGTTTTAAATACAAGCCCACTGAACCAGTGGCATATATAGATCGTCTTGGGCCCGTGGCAAATGAATAGAATGGAGCCCTTAAAAAAACTAGCGACCTTTTTTTTAATTGTCCTTTAGGCTTGGGTGCCAGGGGGGCACTAGTTAACTACTATTTACGTCACTGTACTAAATATACGTATATATTAATATATTAATAGTTTACACGGTTTTGTTTCTGACAGATAGAACTGTCAACTAGAGAAACAGACAGATATTAGTGATATGTTTTATAGAATACTCTAAGGAAACGTTTTGCTATTAGCTCACTAAATGTAGCCCTTGAAGATAGAGTATGCTTGCCTAAAAAATTTCAACTTATTCTGGACTTTTAGAGGTCTTACTTGTAATGCTATATTAAAAGTTCATCTGGATTCTAAGAAAGATCTAATATACAGAAACAGCAGAAAAAAATAAATAATAACACCCCTCTCTCCTTCCAATAGAACTATCAAGCCTGTGCGAGCGTCTGAACTGTTCCGGCCTTTGTCTCCTTACCCCCGGCTCCCCGGACGGTCCGGCGTCCGCAAGATGCGAGTGTCCGGAACACTTCGCTTTGGCGCCGGACAACCGGACGTGCACGCCGAATTGCACGTCCGCGCACTTCGTATGCGAGACCGCCTTGAAGTGTATACCTTTCTGGTGGAAATGTGATACTCAGGTATTTATTTTTACATAATATGACATAAACTCACGCCTTAGTCCCTCAAGAGGGGTTGGCAACTACACACCGCTTTTTGCATGTTTATGTTGAGAGCCAGTGTGACAGGTTGCGACCCTGTCGCCATTATCCGGTCACATTGAGAAACATGGCAGCTACAACTTACGACTGGAACCCTCGATCTGTCGGGTCGGTTAAAACCACGTGCTCATTTGCATCATTTATGTACACACAATTAATAATATATGGTTTCATTACTAGTTTCTTATTTTCTCCTGTTTTTTACTACACTACACAACGTGATTCGCAACGAATAAATAGTAGAATATATAGAAGAAATTTAAAAAATTAAGGAATTAATAGACATTTTTTTCCTGCTTTTGTATATTTTACGACATTACATAAAAAGTATGTAATATTCAACTCATCATGTTTGAGTCCGGCTCACGCTTTACGGTTTTATTTGTCCCAGGACGACTGCGGCGACGGTTCCGACGAGCCCGCGTTGTGCCCGGCGTTCAGGTGCTCCCCGGGCCAGCTGCAGTGCAGCAACGGCAAGTGCGTGCATCCCGCGCTCATATGCGACGGCGAGCAACACTGCGGTGACGGCACGGACGAGGCCGATTGCGATAACGTATGTATATATATGCGACGGCGAGCAACACTGCGGTGACGGCACGGACGAGGCCGATTGCGATAACGTATGTATATATATGCGACGGCGAGCAACACTGCGGTGACGGCACGGACGAGGCCGATTGCGATAACGTATGTATATATATGCGACGGCGAGCAACACTGCGGTGACGGCACGGACGAGGCCGATTGCGATAACGTATGTATATATATGCGACGGCGAGCAACACTGCGGTGACGGCACGGACGAGGCCGATTGCGATAACGTATGTATATATATGCGACGGCGAGCAACACTGCGGTGACGGCACGGACGAGGCCGATTGCGATAACGTATGTATATATATGCGACGGCGAGCAACACTGCGGTGACGGCACGGACGAGGCCGATTGCGATAACGTATGTATATATATGCGACGGCGAGCAACACTGCGGTGACGGCACGGACGAGGCCGATTGCGATAACGTATGTATATATATGCGACGGCGAGCAACACTGCGGTGACGGCACGGACGAGGCCGATTGCGATAACGTATGTATATATATGCGACGGCGAGCAACACTGCGGTGACGGCACGGACGAGGCCGATTGCGATAACGTATGTATATATATGCGACGGCGAGCAACACTGCGGTGACGGCACGGACGAGGCCGATTGCGATAACGTATGTATATATATGCGACGGCGAGCAACACTGCGGTGACGGCACGGACGAGGCCGATTGCGATAACGTATGTATATATATGCGACGGCGAGCAACACTGCGGTGACGGCACGGACGAGGCCGATTGCGATAACGTATGTATATATATGCGACGGCGAGCAACACTGCGGTGACGGCACGGACGAGGCCGATTGCGATAACGTATGTATATATATGCGACGGCGAGCAACACTGCGGTGACGGCACGGACGAGGCCGATTGCGATAACGTATGTATATATATGCGACGGCGAGCAACACTGCGGTGACGGCACGGACGAGGCCGATTGCGATAACGTATGTATATATATGCGACGGCGAGCAACACTGCGGTGACGGCACGGACGAGGCCGATTGCGATAACGTATGTATATATATGCGACGGCGAGCAACACTGCGGTGACGGCACGGACGAGGCCGATTGCGATAACGTATGTATATATATGCGACGGCGAGCAACACTGCGGTGACGGCACGGACGAGGCCGATTGCGATAACGTATGTATATATATGCGACGGCGAGCAACACTGCGGTGACGGCACGGACGAGGCCGATTGCGATAACGTATGTATATATATGCGACGGCGAGCAACACTGCGGTGACGGCACGGACGAGGCCGATTGCGATAACGTATGTATATATATGCGACGGCGAGCAACACTGCGGTGACGGCACGGACGAGGCCGATTGCGATAACGTATGTATATATATGCGACGGCGAGCAACACTGCGGTGACGGCACGGACGAGGCCGATTGCGATAACGTATGTATATATATGCGACGGCGAGCAACACTGCGGTGACGGCACGGACGAGGCCGATTGCGATAACGTATGTATATATATGCGACGGCGAGCAACACTGCGGTGACGGCACGGACGAGGCCGATTGCGATAACGTATGTATACACAATAGCTTTTGTACGCGACTTCGTCCGAGTTCAAGTGAAATATGATTTGTAGTGATATTTATCTTTATATTGTAAAGATTGGATAATTTACAAAATATCTTTATAAATTATATGCCTATGTGTTATTGTGATGTATAAACTATATTATTGTAAAGTTTCATTAAAAACTGTTCAGTAGTTTTTGTATCAAAGAGAAACAAACAAATTTACAAACTGCCGCGTTAATAATATTGTTAGTAAAGATGTATAAAATAATGATAACCACATCTCAGCAGCCTTACGGTAAGATTGTTAACAATATGGCATCCAAGACCTGTAAGCGAAACAATGCGTCTTGCAAATAACACAAAGTTCCGCCTCCGCTTTGATTCAAACCCGGAACCTCTAGCGTAGCAGTCGGCTGTTTACACCACTGCGCCACAGAGCTCGTCATTTTGAAGTTATATAGTACTTAAATGGGATTTGAGTAGAAGCACATGAACAACGGTTTATTCATCAATTTTTTCGTTTAAGCGCTTCTAAAGGAAAACATTACTTTTCTCTGTTGTTAATAGCAAACTTTAATTTTGTATAATTATACTGGGAGTGTAATTATTGTGGTATTTATAGGTTGTAATCGTAATTATTAAATGTTGTTATGGCATGGACGGATCAGACAGGACTAATAATTTAACTAGAATATATCCATTAAACATTTTACATTTTATTATGTTAAAAAGTTTATTATGTATGTTTTTTTCTAAAAAAAGAAGTACAATATCAAAATTTAATATCGTATTTTTTTTTTTGGTTTTATTTGATGGTACATTTACAGCATATTTTTTAAACATTTCACATTTTAACCTGGTTTATTTGTGGATTTTGCCGGAACCCAAAAATATGTACCTTCTCATGAAGCATTCGGACCTTGTTCTTTGTTCACAGTTCACGTGTTCGTCGAACCAGTGGCAGTGCCGAGGTAACGCGACGGCGGGCGTCACGGCGCGCTGCGTGCCCAGTAGTAAGCGATGCGACGGCAACAACGACTGCCATGACGCTGATGATGAAATGGACTGCCCTATTGCGACTTGCCATCAGGTAACAAAACCAAACACGGTCATATATCATGGGCTTTTACAGGTGTCAACAAAGATCACAAACTGTATTAACATATTAAATTACCTATTAGATAAGATCATGGTAATTAATCCCTCGAGAGGGGTAGGCGGAGTTTTCCACCGCACACACCGCATTTGGCATGTTTATGTTGATTCCCAGTGTGACAGGTTGCCAATCTTTCGCCACTATCCAGGCACAATGAGGAATATGGCAGCTACAACTTACAGCAACCCGAGACTCGAACCCTGTATCTGTCGATCAAGACGAGATATAGATATCATGTAAAAGTTATTTCAGTTACAAATATAAACAAATAAACAAACAAATATAATAAAATCTCAAAATTGACATCCCTAGCGCAAATGTCAAGCGGAACTGTCAAAGCTGAAGTACATAAGCTTTACATGTGTACACTCTCTGATTTATGGTTTGACACTACCCGCTGTACCGCTACCTGTGACGACCTCGGTGGCGCAGTGGTGTAAACAGCCGACTGCTACGCTATAGGTTCCGGATTCGAATCCCGGTGGGGGTGTGTTATTTACAAGACGCATTGTTTCGCTTACGACGCATTGTATATACCATATCATTGCTTAGTACCTGCGATACAAGCAAGTTCTTACTATACTTAGTGCAGGGCTGAGTGAATGTGTGTGTCGTGATGTGGTTATTATAATTATAATAATATGATGTTACAACATCCTCCAGAAGTTCCGTTGCGGCAACGGCATGTGCGTGCCGCGTGTGTGGGTGTGCGACTCGGACGCGGACTGCGCCGACGGATCCGACGAGGGCGCACATTGTGCTAATACCACATGCCGGTCGGATGAATTTAGGTGTCGCTCTGGCAGGTGCATACCGAACGAGTGGCTCTGCGATGCTGAGGTATAGTATTGTAGAGTATTAATTAATTATTGGGTTTAAAAAAATATGATTTCATAGAAGGAGTCATACAGTTTAATTATATTCTGTTTTTTTTTTTTATAAAATTGACAAGCCCGACTGAAGTTTTTGTAGATGATATAATGAAAAATAAGAAATCAATGGTGATTGCGGCAAACACGCTCTACATTCGGCCATATCGTCACTTATAAGTGACATTATGGCTGAATACCTCAACTGTTTAGACTCTAAGATTTATGAGTTAAGTTTTTTATTTATAAGTTACTGTCTTGTTTTTCTACAACCTCATCATACATAAATGCAAAGAAACAACTTCATTCTCATGTACTTACGTCATCTATATTACATTGACACATCTACAATTTGTCTCAAAACCTAGTGTTGTTTTATATTGTTTCCGTCAGGCGGACTGCCCGGACCGTGAGGACGAACTGGAATGCAGCAGTCACTCGCTGCAGCCGTGCGACCCGACATACTTCAGGTGTCAAATGTCAGGGAAATGTATACCCGGCAGGTAAGTCTAGTCATAAAAATAAACCACATTACGACACACACATTGATTCACCCCAGCAGTAAGTATCGTAAGAACTATATCACGACACACACACACACAAATAAGGTTAAATTTTGCTGGGTAAACTGTCGAAAAACAACATTCTCAATTTAAAGCGTATACAACAAATTGAAACGTCTCATGTGTGACCTGACCACGTATTACTTTTCACAACGTTGTCCGATTGTAGTGTGTGTTGGATGTCGACTATTTCATCCAAAGTGGTGGGAGAAAAAAAGTTATTCGAATTTTGAAACAGTTGATGAAAAAGTTAACAAATTATTTTATTAGACAGTAGTAGTCGACATTGTATAATATATTTTGTGAATGTGTAGGATTTGTTTTTCAACTGTTTGGTCAATAATTATAGTAACATACACGCAAACAGAACGCGAATTGTTTTTGTATAAGACGTTACGTTTCACTCAATAGATGGCGCTGTGATTTCGAGGATGACTGCGGAGACGGCGGTGACGAGTTGAACTGTACGCCGAGGAACTGCTCTGAATCTGAATTCCGGTGAGGCAACTTTATCATAATATTTATACTTGAAGCAAAACCTTTTAACCGCCAGACGTAACATCAGTTCGTAAAATAAATACCTACAACAATTTATCTAACTTTAGACTCTATTTTTAAGTCTTCTAATTAAGAAACTAAAGTGTAATCAATTGTGAATGATAACTTCATCAACTATTTATCATATATCAACATTTTTATAATATAATGAGCTTTAAGGCAGGTTAACCGAGTAGTGATATTTGGTTGTATATCCGACCTTGCCGATATGAGCACGAAAATATTTGTCGGATTAATCCGACCTTGGCGGTTAAAGGGTTAAAAAAAAGTAAGTATGAATGAACAATGGCGAACTCAATTATGATACATATTTATATAAAAATATCGCAACTCATTGACTATTACTTTTTGATATAGTATATTGTTTACATTTTTATTTAAAATTTGGGAATAATTCTTATTCAACTCTTTTTCTTAGATTATGTGACGTCATATGTGTGTGTATGTGTACCCATGAAAAAATATTTCAAAATAGAATAAGTCAAGTTTGTTCATAAAAATATATATAATATAAATATAAGAATCCGGCAAGAAACCTCCGTAGTTGCTTGTTTCTATATTCAATTACAATATTTTCTACTACAAATTACAATCTGTGGGGATTCATCCTTAGTTCCGAACGCGGACTTATTTTTACAGATTGATTGTCTTGACTTCTTTACTTTAATATGTGATTGATTGTTTGTTTGTTTGATGACCTTATTATGTACCAATGATAAAGTAGAAGGAAATCCTTAATGAAACGAACGCTTAGCCAAAACCTGAATAAATATCGACCGTTGCGTTTCCCAATTTTTAACTGGTCATGATAAATTGAAAACTTTGTTCTTTTCACATAACTCTATTTGAATGTTCGACTCCAGATCAAGAATTAATTCAAATTAATTGCTAATTATTCCCTGTAGCTTTGAGTGTAGTCTCTAACGAAGAGAACGGCCAAAAACATTAAATTAGTTGGCATTTCTCACATTTGTTATAACTTATTTAGATCTTTCGCTAACATGGGGAAAAATCGGTACATTCTTAAACGTTTTCCTTTAGTAATATTCGTGTAAAATTAAGTTTTATTTAGATGTAGTATTTTTAGTGGCATAATTTAATTGTTTGACAGTCAGGCTTATCTTGGCTGGTTCTTTTTAGTTTTGGCCTTCGAGCCGATTCAATGGCTTCTCCGTTTTTGCCAGGAAGAAAGTTTACAATCTCATTTCATAATTATTTGTGTTTCTGGTGACGCACAAAGGCACAAAGGCTGTGGTTTACAAGAGATACTATGATGGTACCGAGAAGCATTTTTGGCTAGCCGGAGTTGGCATAGGCGAGTTGTTTGTGATGAAGCTGTAATTGTATTTGTACGTGTCAGTTGTTCGAGCGGCGAATGCGTGAGCGGTCGTGCGCGGTGCTCGGGCGTGGCGGAGTGCGGCGACGGCTCGGACGAGCTGCACTGCGCGCCGCACTGCGGGCCCGGCGCCACCGCCTGCGCCACCACCGACCACTGCGTGCGCAAGTACGTATGCGTCAGTCGCTGGCGGAGTGCGGCACTGCTGGAATAGAACGATGGTACGTATAAGGCAAGCAATGCGCCTACATGTATTACGCGTGCGTGTCCGCAGCGAGTGGTGGTGCGACGGCGAGGCGGACTGCGGCGACGGGTCGGACGAGGCGCGCTGCAGCGAGGCCGCGGCCGCGCCGCCGTGCCGCGCGCGGCAGCTGGCGTGCGGCGCGCGCTGCGTGCCCCGCGCCTGGCAGTGCGACGCGCGCGCGGACTGCCCGCACGCCGCCGACGAGGGCGCCGTCTGCCAGCACATGGCCTGCCCGCCAGACACGTTCCGGTCAGTACTTATGCGGATCGACACCGTACATTGGAAACCTTGTAAATGCAAGATTTCTTTGGCCAACAAATTTGTGAAGCAGGTGTATGTTCCACAGAAATTTGAAGGTACCTCGATGGATATACAATTAATATGTAAAGCAATGTAGAGTGTTTCATCAGTATCCTTAAAAAAAGAAATATGAGGCATTTGTTTGCTTCTCCTGTGAAATTTAATTGACCGCCCAGACCAGAATTTCATAAAACAGTGTCTATATCTACACGTAACATGCTCCGGCCTCTGTGGCATTGCAGTGTCATTACTGGCTACCAAGCAATAGGTAACATTTTGTATGCAATGTTAAATATAATTATCTATTTTATCGGGTCTGAAAACCTTCGTCACTTTTACAATGTATCCCTCAATGAAGTCATAGACAGCTGCGTATTTTACAATGTATCCCTCAATGAAGTCATAGACAGCTGCGTATTAAATCATACGTAATCAATATTACAACAAGTTTTAATATACACTCGGCGTCAAAAATATCGCCCCTTTGCAAAAAATGTTTTCAACCAACTTTATTTCACTTTAAACTTGGGTCAAGTATTGACTTAAAGGTATCATTGGAAAGGTGATTTAATGGTTTTTATGGTTATAAAGAAAAAAATAAAGATTTCCTCCTTTGTCAAAAAATATTGAAAAGACATTGTAAACAGTAAAAAAAACATTTATTTCATCATACAAAACAATAACAAAAAAAAATTACAAAATAAAACAAAACTAATTTAAAACCTAGTGTTCCCCCCCCTTGCCCTTATTACCGCCTCTAAACAGTCTTTCATCGATCGCACCAACTTTACAACCGATTCCTGCGGAATTCTGTCCCATTCCTCGATGACGGCATCTTCAAGTTCCTGCAGGGTGGTAGAGGCGACATCTCGTGACCGAACTTGTCTTTTTACCTCGTCCCAAAGATGCTCTATGGGGTTTAAGTCAGGACTTCTGGCTGGCCACGACAAAATAGGGATCCCAACCTCCTCCAGATATTCTTGCACAATTAAAGCTGTGTGGGATCGCGCGTTGTCATGCATTAATTTGAAGCCAGAGCCGACAAAACCCACATATGGGACCACATGCTGCTCCAGTATTTCATTAATGTAGCGACCAGCAGTCAGAGACCCCTGGCCGCGAGTCCCTCTGGTCGATGAAACGCAGACAAGGTCGGTCTTGCCATCTATAGAGATGCCTCCCCAGAACATGCACGAGCCACCTCCGTAACCCACTGTTTCTTCAATGCAGGCCTGAGCGAATCGTTCGCCCGACCTCCTATACACCCTTGCACGCCTGTCGTTGCAATAAAGGCAGACTCTTGTCTCGTCGGTGAAGAGAACCTGCCTCCATTGCTCAAACGTCCAATCGACGTGATCTCGGGCAAATTGTAAGCGGGCTCTACGATGTGCTCCAGTCAACTTAGGGCCAGTAGCAGCCCTGTGAGCCCTAATTTCTTTCTCCCGCAGTCTCCTTCTAAACGCTACGCTAACTGAAGTCCTGCAAGCTTCTCGAAGACGTTGTTGCACCTCGACAGCGCTAGAGAAGCGACTGCGCAGGGACGACGTCACAATGAAGCGGTCATCCCGCTCAGATGTGCAGCGTCCCCGACCAGCTCCACGTCTTCTAACGAAGGCTCCAGTCTCCTGGAACCGCTGGAACACTCGTCGGACAGCATGGCGGCTCAAATTCAATTGTCGAGCGACATCACACTGTCGAACTCCTGCTTGCAGTAAAGCAACAACTTGAGCAGATTCAGCCGCGGTGGTCTCCATGTTTGAGGGTTGATTTCTTGCTTGTGCTCCTGAGGTGTATAGTCTTCAAAGTCTGGGTAGCGAATGACTGACATTTTACCCTGTCCAGGCATTTTATAGCTCTGGAACTGAGCTCAAGTCGCGACCCTTGAAACGAGTGTTTTGGTACATTTTCTTACAACTTCTTCGACATGGAAATTATGACGTTTAATTTTAAAAAAAAACATGTTAATTGAAGGGATATTAAACAAGCTTTAATTTGACACCATGATCTATTAGCCAGAGTTCTTATTATAAAAGTTAGATGAGCTTGATGCTTAATTTCAGCGAGGGGCGATATTTTTGACGCCGAGTGTAGTATGCACCTGATAATCTAGTTTCGTCTCAATATCATACCTTTTTATCTGTTTGGTCATTCCGAAAGTCGAATTCATTGTTTTCAGTATGTCATAAATTCCCTTTTGAATTTAATTCAATAAATGTTAATATGTTATTCTATTTCGTTTTTTTAAATGTTGATTTAACTGATAAAGTAGTGGTGCAAACAAATGTCGAGTTTAAGCTGACGACTGATTGTGGTGTATGTGGAACGTCCGGCAGATGCTCGGACAACACGTGCATCCCGCAGCAGCTGGCGTGCGACGGGCGCGCGGACTGCGCGGGCGGCGCGGACGAGGCGGCGGCGTACTGCGGGCGGCGCGCGGCGTGTGCGCCCGCCGAGCGCGCCTGCGGGCCCGCCGGCTGCGTGCCGGAGCCCGCCGGCTGCGCGGACCGTCAGTAGATGCAACACTGCCATATTCACTATCAAAATATTGACACACCTAACGAATATGTTTTAATTTAAACTTGTGATTTTTTTTTTTCTCTCCTCGTTATTTACTGTCATGTTTATAAACAGATTTTTGTATTTAATTTATAACATTTTATTAACTCATACTATTTACTTATTTATTTTCCTCATGATATTTATTTATTTTATGTCTCTTGACAATTTTATGTGGTAATATTATGTTTTAGATTTAGTTACTTTCAGTTAATAAATAAAATGAACTAATGTAAGGAAGGATGCGTGATGAATAATTACAAAATGTAACATCTTTTGTGACGTTATGTGATGCAATAGTTTACACATCTAATGTTGCATTTTAATCGGAACTAAACAGTAATCATATTATCAATATAAAATTTTATATATTGAAAAATAACCAGTTCATTTAGTCAATGGATGTAGAGCGTTTTTTTGACAAGCCGCTCACCACTCTTGAAACACTATAAAAAAAAACAATTATTTTCATCACCCTTTTCTTTGTACGTATAGTACAAATATTAAATATAAGACCTGTTTCATCAGCGTACGAGCTCCCGTGTGCCTGGAACACGTGCCCGCAACTGTGCCACACCAAGCACGGGCACAAGCACACGTGTAAATGTGTCAGCGGGTACAAGCAGCTAATACTGTCGGACGGGACGCTCGCGTGCCAAGCTACAGGTAAGCAGAATGTTTGCTAAGCACGCTTGACGCTTGGATGTCAAAGTATGTTGTTATCCTTATATCCGATTACATATCTATTCAAAATCTAACTATTAACAATAATAATAATAATCTTTATCTTATCTTTATTGAATTACCTTTATTATATAATTATCTTTATGATTTTAGATAACCCATTGACATTAAACTTACTTTTTTACTAATGCTACTATGGTTTTAGAGACAGTCTTGTCAACAATATTGATCTGGATGTATTTATTTATCTATTTTCTATCAATTGAATTCTTAGTCGCTCTAAACAAAGCATAATATTAAATTATGTTTATTGATTTAATGGAATGAATTGTATTTATTGTTACATATAAAGA
Organism: Choreutis nemorana; assembly: GCA_949316135.1. NCBI lineage: Eukaryota > Metazoa > Arthropoda > Insecta > Lepidoptera > Choreutidae > Choreutis > Choreutis nemorana. The sequence goes on from OX438618.1 coordinate 6,033,761, forward strand.
TTTGTCAAACATGATGGATTCCTAAATTATATAAATATGTTTAGGTCCCAAAGCTCAGCTGTTCGTTGCTGACCCTACCTCGATACGTATACGCGAACTGCACAAATATGAGCACGACGGCAGGGTAGTACATGAGTTCAACACAGACGGCGACAAGTGAGTTTGAATTAACTTGGTGAAGTTCTAGAAAGAACGATTTTCATTATCACAGTGGAAATAAGACTTAATTTTACGAGTATGTTATATTGTGTGAATTTACACACACTAGCATAACCTTGTGAATTATACCTACACTTTAGTTTTTTTACGTTCTTATTCAAGCAAATAAACTTTACTTATATCGTTACATACTATTTTATGTCTCCTCCTCATTGGTATCCCCCTCCTCCTCATTGGTATCCCCCTCCTCCTCATTTTGGATCTCATCACAGTATATATCTAATTATACTATATGGTGACTTTTTTTACTAGCTTGGAGATAACGTCACTAACCGTGGCGTTCATAGATGAGGCATGGTTGGCTTGGTGGTCGGACAGCAAAGGGAGGATATACCGCGCTGACGTCACCGGCTCGCTGGTCTCGCCGGACTCGCAGCCGACCGCTAAAAACGTTCAACTCATTGTAAGTAGCACTAACATGTCACAATCATAATGTTTTTAACTGTTTTCTTATTTCAGCACGTAATTAAAAATTTATTTGGCTGGATGTCAAATCTGAAAGAGGTTGCAGTAGAATACACAAGCTTAAGTGTATTTTATTAATTTGAATCCACCGCCACCATCCTTTATTCTTTGATTGAGACCTGTCTAGATAGAGAGTTCGAACGTAAAGGTAAAAAAAAAATGAAAGTTTTTGCTACATGTTCTTTTCGCCAGATTAATAGCCAAACGGTGTGTGAGTAAATTATGTGTAAAAAAATATTTTTAAATTAATACCAATTAATACATTTTCAAAAAATATTATCGGAAATATTCAAAAGCTGGTATCACTCGGCATGCTTGTAAGACAGGAGACTCCACGTCTACTTGTGTGGGTATTACAAACAAATACAAGCCTTCAAAAAATTAACCGTGTTTTGGTTTTGATAGCTGCTTGACGTTCTAACTAGACAGGCAAATACTCAAAGTGTACTACTTAGCGACTGTGCCTGCTCAGTATTTCAATTAATAAATTAATAGTTTCTTCGTAGTTTGAATGAAAAATTTTGAGCTCCATACAAAAATAGGGTGACTTTGCCGGCCTACAGTGTTCCGTTAAGGTCGTACGTTTCTCTTAAATATTGAAATATCAAAATTAAGTTCAAAGTATTAGGTATGTTGGTTGTGATTTCATTAAAATAAGATTCTTTTTTTTTAACTCGAAGTCAATGCAAAAATAAACATTTTATGATTTTTTCCGGTTACTCAACAATTTTTTGACAGATCTTTCCAGTTTAATAATTAAAGACATTATTTTAAAACTCTTCATATGAATTTACAATAATGTGCTTAAAACAGGCTTTACAATACGAGAATATTTTCCCCCCTATTAAGTTTCATGTTTAAAAATTCCTATGTTTTAAAAGTCTGCTTGATCAGTCCATGCGCGTCACCATGCAGCTTTCAGTGATCTGATATCGCAAAATATAAAACTACATAACATCGACTACGATTAGGCTTCTCCAAACAGAACGAAATCTTAGCGCTGCCTTATAGCGTCTCGTTTTAACACCGCGCTCTTTTATTACGTCAAACTGACTAGAAGATTATAACGTATGACGTCAAAGCGTGTTGACGCCGCGTCAGAGCGTTGCGTACAGCTAGCGCCGGCACTTTGTTGGACAGCATGAACTGTCATATAACAAAATACAGTTCGTCAGGCGTCAGGCTAGCGTCCTCATGCGCGCTATGTACGCGTTCTGTTTCGAGAAGCCTTTAAACAGATGGTACCTTTGTTGCAATAAAACTTTTGTAACCTACAATTTTGGCAAATAAAATCATGATTACAATGCAGTAACTATTTCAAAAGGATACAAAATACCGTGTCTGCGTAGGTATCCAGCGCGGAGGACGACATTCGCGGCGTGGCAGTGGACTACGTGTCGCGCGTGCTGTACTACACGAGCGCCGGCGACGCGGGAGGCGCCGTGCTGGCGTGCGACGCCGCCGGCCGCCGCTGCGCCACGCTGTACCGCGCGCGCCACGCGCTGCCCGACGACATACTCATACATAACGCCACTAGGTCACTATATTACTTCAATATACCATGTCTTAAGTTATATTTTGGAACATGGCCGAGACAATGTGTTTGATTATATTCCAGGAGCGTGATATGGTCGGACCGCGGCACGTCGCCGGGCATCATGTCCATGCAGTTGGACGGCAGCTCCCCGCGCTGGCTGCTGCGCCGCCGCGTGCGGAGGGTCACCGCGCTCGCACTCGACTCACCGACGGACAGGTACTGTACTGTACACAGCGGCATCATGTCCATGCAGTTGGACGGCAGCTCCCCGCGCTGGCTGCTGCGCCGCCGCGTGCGGAGGGTCACCGCGCTCGCACTCGACTCACCGACGGACAGGTACTGTACTGTACACAGCGGCATCATGTCCATGCAGTTGGACGGCATCATGTCCGCGCTGGCTGCTGCGCCGCCGCGTGCGGAGGGTCACCGCGCTCGCACTCGACTCACCGACGGACAGGTACTGTACTGTACACAGCGGCATCATGTCCATGCAGTTGGACGGCAGCTCCCCGCGCTGGCTGCTGCGCCGCCGCGTGCGGAGGGTCACCGCGCTCGCACTCGACTCACCGACGGACAGGTACTGTACTGTACACAGCGGCATCATGTCCATGCAGTTGGACGGCAGCTCCCCGCGCTGGCTGCTGCGCCGCCGCGTGCGGAGGGTCACCGCGCTCGCACTCGACTCACCGACGGACAGGTACTGTACTGTACACAGCGGCATCATGTCCATGCAGTTGGACGGCATCATGTCCGCGCTGGCTGCTGCGCCGCCGCGTGCGGAGGGTCACCGCGCTCGCACTCGACTCACCGACGGACAGGTACTGTACTGTACACAGCGGCATCATGTCCATGCAGTTGGACGGCATCATGTCCGCGCTGGCTGCTGCGCCGCCGCGTGCGGAGGGTCACCGCGCTCGCACTCGACTCACCGACGGACAGGTACTGTACTGTACACAGCGGCATCATGTCCATGCAGTTGGACGGCAGCTCCCCGCGCTGGCTGCTGCGCCGCCGCGTGCGGAGGGTCACCGCGCTCGCACTCGACTCACCGACGGACAGGTACTGTACTGTACACAGCGGCATCATGTCCATGCAGTTGGACGGCATCATGTCCGCGCTGGCTGCTGCGCCGCCGCGTGCGGAGGGTCACCGCGCTCGCACTCGACTCACCGACGGACAGGTACTGTACTGTACACAGCGGCATCATGTCCATGCAGTTGGACGGCATCATGTCCGCGCTGGCTGCTGCGCCGCCGCGTGCGGAGGGTCACCGCGCTCGCACTCGACTCACCGACGGACAGGTACTGTACTGTACACAGCGGCATCATGTCCATGCAGTTGGACGGCAGCTCCCCGCGCTGGCTGCTGCGCCGCCGCGTGCGGAGGGTCACCGCGCTCGCACTCGACTCACCGACGGACAGGTACTGTACTGTACACAGCGGCATCATGTCCATGCAGTTGGACGGCAGCTCCCCGCGCTGGCTGCTGCGCCGCCGCGTGCGGAGGGTCACCGCGCTCGCACTCGACTCACCGACGGACAGGTACTGTACTGTACACAGCGGCATCATGTCCATGCAGTTGGACGGCATCATGTCCGCGCTGGCTGCTGCGCCGCCGCGTGCGGAGGGTCACCGCGCTCGCACTCGACTCACCGACGGACAGGTACTGTACTGTACACAGCGGCATCATGTCCATGCAGTTGGACGGCATCATGTCCGCGCTGGCTGCTGCGCCGCCGCGTGCGGAGGGTCACCGCGCTCGCACTCGACTCACCGACGGACAGGTACTGTACTGTACACAGCGGCATCATGTCCATGCAGTTGGACGGCAGCTCCCCGCGCTGGCTGCTGCGCCGCCGCGTGCGGAGGGTCACCGCGCTCGCACTCGACTCACCGACGGACAGGTACTGTACTGTACACAGCGGCATCATGTCCATGCAGTTGGACGGCATCATGTCCGCGCTGGCTGCTGCGCCGCCGCGTGCGGAGGGTCACCGCGCTCGCACTCGACTCACCGACGGACAGGTACTGTACTGTACACAGCGGCATCATGTCCATGCAGTTGGACGGCAGCTCCCCGCGCTGGCTGCTGCGCCGCCGCGTGCGGAGGGTCACCGCGCTCGCACTCGACTCACCGACGGACAGGTACTGTACTGTACACAGCGGCATCATGTCCATGCAGTTGGACGGCAGCTCCCCGCGCTGGCTGCTGCGCCGCCGCGTGCGGAGGGTCACCGCGCTCGCACTCGACTCACCGACGGACAGGTACTGTACTGTACACAGCGGCATCATGTCCATGCAGTTGGACGGCATCATGTCCGCGCTGGCTGCTGCGCCGCCGCGTGCGGAGGGTCACCGCGCTCGCACTCGACTCACCGACGGACAGGTACTGTACTGTACACAGCGGCATCATGTCCATGCAGTTGGACGGCATCATGTCCGCGCTGGCTGCTGCGCCGCCGCGTGCGGAGGGTCACCGCGCTCGCACTCGACTCACCGACGGACAGGTACTGTACTGTACACAGCGGCATCATGTCCATGCAGTTGGACGGCATCATGTCCGCGCTGGCTGCTGCGCCGCCGCGTGCGGAGGGTCACCGCGCTCGCACTCGACTCACCGACGGACAGGTACTGTACTGTACACAGCGGCATCATGTCCATGCAGTTGGACGGCATCATGTCCGCGCTGGCTGCTGCGCCGCCGCGTGCGGAGGGTCACCGCGCTCGCACTCGACTCACCGACGGACAGGTACTGTACTGTACACAGCGGCATCATGTCCATGCAGTTGGACGGCATCATGTCCGCGCTGGCTGCTGCGCCGCCGCGTGCGGAGGGTCACCGCGCTCGCACTCGACTCACCGACGGACAGGTACTGTACTGTACACAGCGGCATCATGTCCATGCAGTTGGACGGCATCATGTCCGCGCTGTATTAGTCAATAGATAATACTTAACTAACAATAGTTAGTTTCGCAGAATTTTAATATAACCGATGATATAACAAACAGGGTTTTGCCGAACTTCTTTATAAAAGATTTATGATTTAAAAAAAATAATAATGACATTAAGTTACATGCCAATATAGATATTTTTATTCACAGATTATACTTCGTGGATCAATATTACGGGATATTGGAAAGCATACGAGTGGACGGAGGCGGGAGGGTGCAAGTTGCCATGTTCACGCACTCTGCTATTAGTTTACCGAGACTTGTTCACGGCGAAGGTCAGTGTTAAAAATTGGAAAAAAGGTGAAAAAATATTTCGGATAAGATTTTTCCTTCGTTATTGTTTTAAGATGTATTTTGATGACTTTGGCAATCGGTACATTATTTAAGTTGGTCACACGTTTGGCGTTGATTTTTTTAATCGTCTTTGTTGATATTTCGTTTTTTTTTTGTGAGATTTGGTTTATTTATTATTTTAACAAACCAACATGTTTCTGTATTAATAGATTTATCTGTCTTTAACTTATTTACCGTCCGCACACTGTTAACAATGTTTGGTGGTTAGGGGTGTGGGTGCAAAGGTCACCGGTACGGTTACTAAATAATACTACCACACTTCACTATTAACCAAGTTTATTTTGGAAGGTGTGTGTGAATTGCACAAATATATAATAGTCACGGAACACAATTACCGAACACAATTAACAAACACTATGAATAAAGTTCTATAGCATAAAGCGAAAAGAAGCGTAAGCAAAAAGCAACTTTAGCATGCAGGAAACAAAGTACAAAATAGCGTAGCCGAGAAAGCATATAGCGGCAAGCGTGCGCTTCGCGTCGTAGTGAGTTTCCGACTGACTTGATGTTGCTATGCGGCTGTGCCGGAGCCGGCGGGCCGAGAACAATGGGTGACGTATTGAGTAGCGGTCAAGAAACTTGTTTCCACTAACTTGAATTCTCGTCACGGCGAAGTTTGCTTATACATGATTAATAATTGATTTGTGATGACCATAGTTTTTGAATGCATATATAATTAAAGCTATAATAACTAATATGTATTAATGTATAAATGCTATTTTAGATTAAGTGTTACGAAATGTTTTGTTTTAGATATTAAGGTGTATATAATATTATCTTTAAATAATTAAGTTTAATTAAATAAGCATGCCACATCACTCCCCCGCGGAGACCGTTACTTCGGTCGAAAGAAATCCGGGAAATGAACTTGGCGGCCGGACCGTGTCGTTATGACTCGGGAAGCAGTCTTAGGTTCTTCGTCTTTTGGTGGAGGGACTACGGCATTGTGGGAGCTGGAATTGTTCAGTATATAAGCCGGCTTAATGCGGTCTATGGATACTGTGACATTCTTTCCCTTTATTAATAATGTGAATGTCTTGTCACCTCTGCTAACGACGTAAAAGGGACCTAAATATGGTGGCTGAAGACTTCTGCGGACTGTATCGTCGCGTAGAAATACATGACTGGCGGTGTTAAGATCCTTGAAAACAAATATTGAGTTCTTGCTATGTCTGGAAGTAGGTAAGGGTTTAAGTGTTCGTGCGTACACGCGGAGACGGGCAGTAAGGTCCGTTATATCCGTGGTACCTGAGCTAGTAGGAGTGAAGAATTCTCCTGGCAACCTAAGGGGCTCACCGTAGACCAGTTCAGCAGAGGATGTCTGTAGATCTTCTTTAAATGCGCTCCTAATACCTAATAACACTAATGGTAGTGACTCTGTCCAGTTCTCATTAGCATGACATACTATAGCGGCTTTGAGATGTCTGTGGAACCTTTCAGCCAAGCCATTGCAAGCTGGGTGGTATGCTGTGGTGCGTTTGTGTTGAAATCCCGAGATATTTGACAAGTGTTGAAACAAAGCAGATTCAAACTGCCTGCCACGGTCGGTTACAATTTCAACAGGACACCCAAATCTACCTATCCATCCTGATAGTAAGGCCATACTAACAGTTTCTGCTGATATGTCCTGTAGTGGTATTGCTTCTGCCCATCTAGTGAACCTATCTATTGCTGTCAGGCAATACTTAAAGCCTTTTGATATAGGTAAAGGACCTATGAGGTCAATATGAATAAATTTGAACCTCTCAGTAGGCAATTTAAATGTGCCTAAGGGTGCTGTAACATGGCGAGTTACCTTAGCTCGCTGACATGCTAAGCACGATCGAGACCAGTCCTTACAATCTTTCCTAATTCCAGGCCAAACAAAACGATCTGCTACAAGTTTTGCACTAGCATTTGTACCTGGGTGGCTTAAGGAGTGAAGACTTTCAAAAACCTGACGTCTCATTTTTTTAGGGACAAAAGGTCTAGGTATTTTGGAACTAGTATCACAGTATAGTGATACTGTTGATCCCGGAACCTTAATTAAACCTAAATGGAGGGAAGTACTATCCTTGAGTAAGTCTTGCAACTCTTGCTCGACATTTTGAGCATCAGACATGCCTGTAATGTCGACTGGTTTTGTAATTTCATCTATGCGTGATAAGGAATCGGCAACAACATTATCCCTACCTGCAACATGTTGTATGTCAGTGGTGAACTGAGCTATGAAATCTAGATGCCTGAACTGTCTAGGTGAGCAATTATCTTTGCGGCTGTGGAAGGCAAAACAAAGCGGCTTGTGATCCGTGAAAATCGTAAAATTTCTGGCCTCAAGCATAAATCGGAAGTACTTAATTGACTCGTAAATGGCTAACAGTTCACGGTCGTATGGAGAGTACTTAGCTTGAGTTGACGTAAGCTTCCGAGAAAAGAAGGCTAAGGGCTGCCATAAACCGTTTTTAAACTGTTGAATGACAGCTCCTATGGCTGTGTCCGAAGCGTCTGTTGCCAAGGCTAGCTTTGCATCGCAGTCTGGGTGAGCTAGAAGGGTTGCTGTACAGAGGCTATCTTTACAAGATTGGAAAGCTGCAAGAGATTCGCCTGAAAGACTAATAGGATGAGAACCTTTGACAGAACCTGTAAGAAAATTGTTAAGCGGAGATTGATGTTTGGCGGCTTCAGGAATAAAGCGTCTATAAAAATTCAACATACCTAAAAATCTACGCAACTGCTTAACAGTTTTTGGAACTGGATAATTTCTGATGTCTTCAACCTTATTATCTAGTGGCTTAGTGCCTTGAGCCGAAATCTTATAACCTAAGAATGCAACTTCTGAGCTACCAAAAACACACTTAGCGGTATTGATAACCATGCCATACGCTTTGAGTCTGGTAAAGATCTGACGTAGGTGATCCCTGTGCTGCTGTTCATCCCTGGAGTACACCAAAAAATCGTCCAAATACGTGAAGACGAAATCGAGTCCTCTAGTCATTTCATCTACGAACCGCTGGAAGGTTTGACTTGCGTTACGAAGACCAAAAGTCATATAAGAGAATTCGTAAAGTCCGAAGGGTGTAGCGATCGCAGTTTTCGGGATATCTTCATGAAAGACGGGGATCTGGTTGTAGGCTTTCACCAGGTCCAGGGTCGTAAATACCGTGCATCCAGATAAGCTATGAGCAAAGTCGTGGATGTGACGAATTGGGTACTGATCTGGAACTGTCCTGGTATTCAGCATGCGATAGTCTCCGCAAGAACGCCAACCGTTGTCTTTTTTCGGAGCAAGATGTAGCGGAGAAGACCAAGGGCTATCTGAAGGACGAGCAGTGCCGGCTTTCAGCATGGCGTCAAACTCGCCTTGAGCAATCTTCAGCTTGTCTGGAGCTAACCGTCTTGGGGAGCAAGTTACTGGTGGGCCAGATGTCGTCTTGATGTAGTGTACGGTACCGTGGCTCACTGTGTCTTGTCTACCAGCTGGACGTGTAATATTTGGATTCTGCCATCATGACCTTTACCGAAGAAATCATGTTCGGAGTATCGACAGGCAATCCAATTGTCGATACTGTTGTGTTGTTGTCGGTAAGACGTCGATTACGGATGTCCACCAGGAGGCTGTAATTCTTTAAAAAATCTGCTCCTATGCTGGGCTTTGTGACGTCCGCTACAACAAAGCGCCAGGGGAAGTCTCGACGCAAACCAAGATCCAGTTCGAGGTGAGAGTATCCGTAGGTGTCGATTGGAGTACCATTTGCTGCACAAAGCTGGTAGCTGGTTTTAGGACGGCGTTGTTTAAGTGCAGAGCGCGGGAAAACACAGAGTTCACTGCCTGTATCAATGAGAAACTGCATCTTTGTCCTACGATCTGTTACAAACAAGCGACCAGATGAACTAAGGCAATCAGACGTCGCCATTATCGACTGCCCTGAGAGTTTTCCGAGAAATCGCAAGGTTTTACGCATCTCTGTGCTTTATTTCCAAATTTGGCATGATACCAACACTGTGGAAACTTCCTGTAGTTGGAGCGGGAACGAGAATGTGAGCGACTTCGCGAGTTTTTTGGAGAATGCTTAGAACGCTCCCTGAGGTTGTTGCTGAGCTGGCTCGTGAGGGCTTGCATTTGGCTTCGTAGCTCTGCTATCTCCTTGGCCATGGCATCTAACGTGGAGCCAGGCGCAAACGAAGATGTTGCAGCTATCTGCGGCGTAGGTGTGGCAATATCTTGAACTCTGTCTGCCAAGTCAGCAAGAATTTCCAAAGACGCGTGTGGCTGTGCAGCTAATACTGTCTGGGTGGATTGCGGAAGGCGACTAGTCCATATAGTTTTTAAAAACTCCTCCGGAATGTCGATCCCTGCCAGACTTTGTCGATGTCGCAAAAACTGTGACGGCTTACGGTCTCCGAGATCTTCATGCATGAGCACCTGTTTGACCTTGTTTTCCCTTGAAGCGGACAAACGTCTGATGAGCTCAGTTTTCAGCTTCTCGTACTTGTCCGTGTCTGGTGGTCGAATGATGATATCTTTCACCTCTTTCGCATATTGACGATCCAATTGGCCGATGACGTAATTAAATTTCGTTACGTCAGACGTAACGTCTGACGTATGTAAATTGTCCTTCTACTTGCGCAAACCAGATCTCTGGTTCATCAGGCCAAAAAGGAGGAACTCTTACACCGACTTTACACGTCTCGGATGACGTGCCGGATGGAACATCGGAAACAGGATTTTTATTCGAACGTGAGGTAGACATGACAACGAACTACACGCAATAGTCACTGTGTTCAATTTTGTCCGTAAATTATGCACAATTCACTAAAGTGTTCAATTAGGGTCACCAGTTTAAATAAGTTAAATAAGCACGCCACAAATGTAACAAATTAATTGAATTTAAATTAATACCTGGGCACTCGGTTTGTGAGTTACGGGAATCCTATTGAAAGGTCGGTGTATGTTTTATCACTGAGCAGAGACTACAAACACGTCGTCGTTCCCGGGCACGCCATGCCTCCGCGCCCGCGCGTGGGAGGGCGGCGTGTACTGCGGCGCGCGGCGCGGGCTGCAGCGGCTGCGGCCCGTGGCGCCCGCCGCGCCCGCCGCGCCCGCCGCGCCCGCCCGTGCTGCCGCCACCGCGCTGCACGTTGTACACTCCATCATGTACACGCCTGGTTAGTGTGCATTTACAACTCAAGCATTATTATTAGCTGGAGAAACTCCATTATTCTATATAGGCCTTATTTAATTATTTCCATATAAATCGTTTTTTATCTTAAATTTTTAAAGCTTATTGAAAATGAACTCCTATTGATTTGTAATTTTAATAAAAAAAATGTTAATAAATGTAGTTTTATAAATACTTATTTTTAAATTAAAAAATCACAGTAATAACGACGTTTGACTCATATTTTGATGGTGATAAATTTTTGAAAAGTAAGCCAATAATTTGCAAATCTCAATATTGCTTTTCTATATAAACAAACATTTTTGATCAATCTAAATCCCATCATCGTTTAGCTTCGAACCCGTGCATGGTCGGCAACAGGTCGATATGCCACGACAGCGCGCTCTGCGTCCGAAGCTCCGCGGGGTACTCGTGTCTGTGCCCGGACGGACTCACGTCCACCAACGACAGCGACGACGTAAGTAACGCTATCGAAATTAAAAAAAAAAAAATACAGTCAAAACCTGTTACAACGATATATCGGTTGTTTCGACTCAATGGAGAAATGCCAGCTGTACCAATACCATGTATATGTTTAAGTAAACATAACGCCTAAACGATATCGGATATAATGTCCAAGTTTATAGGATCCCTTCGTCATAAAAAATTACAAAAAAAAAACTGGTTTAAAAAATGTTGGTTGCAAAAATACTAGAAAAAAGTACCAACTTACAATGTAATGAACTACAAAATAAAACATTTGTAAATATACATTTAACGATACAATATGTGTGTGTGTGTGTGTATACAGAAGCACCGTGTCTGCGTGATATCGGGCACGCCCGTCGCCAACGCCACGTGCCCGACCTCATGCGGCACCGGCACATGCGTTAATAATAACGGTGGGTATGCAGTGTAAACACAGGGTGTACATTTTATTTTGCTGTTTTAATTAAAATAAAGAAAATTATTTCTGCTTTTCTAACATGTTTAAAAAAAATATAGAAAGTTTGTTTGTGTTTTTGCTGGAACGCATATTATCAGACATATTAAATTATAATTTAAATCAATCCCTTATTATTAACAAATCTAATGTAACTTAAGGCAATTAAACCATTAAATTCTTATATCAATTTAAAAGATTGTCATATATTATAGTCATATATTTCTACATAAGATCGTCGTGTCTATAGGCGGTGGTATCACTTTCCTACAGGTGAACCGTTTGACATGACGTTGAATATATCAAAATAAAAAATGTTCCCAAAAGGTACTTTAATCAGACTCCCTTTCATTATAATCGTTTATGACGGATTGTTTCGTTTTCTTGTCTTGGATGTAGTATTCTATTTATGTAGTATATACACCATATCTTTGCCTGTGTCTGCGATACAACAATTATATCTTACTGAAAGATTGAGTCAATGTATGTGTTTAAATGTGGTGGTGTTAACAACTAACTACTACGCTAGAGGTTCCGGGTTCGAATCCCGGTGGGGACGGAATTTAGAGTTATTTGCAAGACGCATTATTTCGCTCACCGTCTTGGATGTATTGTTATCTATGTAGTTTACACCATATCGTTGCATAGTGCCTGTGACACAAGTTCTTCCGATACTTACTGCAGGGCTGAGTCGATGTGTGTCGTGATGTGGTTATTTATTTTATTATTTATGTTCTCAATAGGTACATATTCGTGCAAATGTCCGGACTTGTTCTCCGGTGCAAGCTGCCAGCACTACAGATGCGCGCAGTTTTGTATGAGACGAGGCACCTGTGTGCTAGATCTGGACAAGCCTAAAGTGGATGGATTGCAGCCGCTCAAGGTAAGAATTAAAATAATTTTTTAGAGTTCCGTATACGAAGGGTGAAAAAGGTGACACTATTTACTAGGCCTCCGCTGTCCGTCCGTCTGTCAGGGGGTTGTATCTCATGAACTGTAACAGCAAAAAACTTTAAATTTTCAAGGAATGTTTATTTCGGTTGCCGCTATTAAAGGGGGGCTACAAAAAACAATTTTCTTTTTTGCTTACTCTTGTAATGCAAACAAAATATTTAATTAATGCATATTTTTTTATTTTGTGTTTATTTAACATATTATTTATAAAATGACATGACATGATATAACATGACACACATCAAACATACATAGTAAGTGTGGGTTGTTTTTGGATAAAAAAAGAATAGAATTTAAAAAGTTCGATAACTCTAATTTTCTGATTAATAAAATTTAGGGAGTAAAATTAGTTCTAACTCGTTACTTACATGTTTTTTACGACAGTTTTTGTGGTGAACAAGACCTGGGCGCCGTCTATGGGGGTAGGGGTGGGCAGGTGCCCCACTAGAAATTAAAAAGAACACACGAGTACACATTGAACTAAGACATAAGGTTCTACTATACATATTGCAATCACACAACAAAGAGTGACTACAAATATAATGCTTAATTTGTTTCTTCCACTGCCTACAATTCATATTTTCTCATCCTTATGTCGACTGCTCCTCACTAGACCATTGCAACTAGATACTAGAAATCAAACTTCCTTAGTGATTTTATTCAATTAATAAAGTCTCGTTTTAACCTATATGACTGTATGGCAGTGCATCTGCCACTCGGGCTACCACGGCGACCGCTGCGAGCTGTCGTCTCCCAAGGAGGACTGCAGTAAGATGCGCTGCGACAACGGCGCCGTCTGCCGTCAGACGCGGTACATCGCGCACTGTGTCTGCCCGCCGGGGTACTCGGGTACGTACACGTATGCATACGTTAGTCAAATTACAATCAGAACATCACGATAAACACATTGACTCAGTGTCGCTGGTGCTAAGCAACGATATGGTATAAGCGACATATATAAGAATAACAAATCCAAGACATTCCATTTATGATGGAAAATAAAGGAGGTTATCATTTCTTTATCAAGACACGAACTTCTTTATAGGATAGCAGTTGCAAAAGGGAAAAAGGTACAAAGCTAATATTTTATAAAAAAGTAAGTAAAATTTTGTACAATTCTATATTTTACGTGACATTGACGTGAGAAGACGTGGTAGCTCAGTTTGTTACATGCCCTAGTTAACCGACCGACCTGACCCGACAGGTCGAGGGTGCGAATCTTGGGTTGCCGTACCTTGTAGCTGCCATGTTCCTCATTGTGTCCGGATAGTGGCGAAAGATTCGCAACCTGTCACACTGGAACTCGACATGAACATGCGAAATGCGGTTTTTATCACATATACCTACCATTCTCGAGAATTAATTACGGCTTGAGTTTATCTGATGTTATTTTTTGTGTCCATATTTTAATTTTAAATTATATAAAGTGTGTGTAAATTTGTAACCCAAATTCTTTATAGAAATTTCGAAAGCTTCTGTTATAATGCAAACCATAACAACGTTGTTTCTTACTGTATTCTAACTGATGTTCTAGAATGTATCTTGTCACACAGGTACTCGATGTGAAAAGTGCACGGATGGTCCGGAGTGTCCGGACGGGAACACCTGCGTCCGGACCGACACCGGACCTCAGTGCCAGCCTCAAATCTGCGCCAACTTCTGTCTGAACCAGGTATGTTAAAGATGAGGATACTATAAAAATTGGTTTACTGTAATAGAAGATTTCAACGCGTCCATGATGCCCCTGGTAATGCAAGGTGTCACTGATCTTATATATTTTTTATGCAACGTCAAACAAGCAGACGGTTCACCATATGGATAGTGATTCCGCTGCCTATTGACACGACGCGATGCCTTTGATGTCTAGGCAAGAGCATCGCTAATGCGTTGCCTGTATAGTGGTTTAGATGGTATACCTCTCGTGCCGGTAATTACACTGGCTCTCCATCCTTCGAACCGAAACACGCGAACTGCTTCATGTTGTAAATAGAAAGGAGGGTGGTACCAACACGGACGGTCTCGCACACAGATCTACCTTCAAACTACTTATCATCATGCGGGCCGTATGTTTGTTTGCTATCTTAGTGGTACAAAAAGGAGTGATTGCTATGCCATGTGGTAAAGTGTTTGATATGTATGGAAGTGTGTCACATATTGACATGTTTGTGTGGTATGTGTCCAGTGACCTGTGACGTGTATGTTTATGAACAAGGAACGTCTAGTATGAATACGTTGAGGTATGTAATCATAACATCAATGTATGAGTAATAATCCTATACTTGTATGCTATATTATCAAGTGTGATAGTAATGTATCCATATTCATATTTGGTCTAAATGGCATATGCAATATTGCTAGAGGTACAGACAATATTTTTTCTTTTGAAACTCTTATGAATTACTTGCGGTTTTTTGGACGTGTATTTCGATTGTAGAGGATAAACCCGTTGTGAAGTTGTATGTACATATGTGCTTAGTCGAGGTAGTAGTAACGTGTGCGTGTCGGCGCAGGGCACGTGCGCGGTGAGCGCGGCGGGGCGCGTGGCGTGCGCGTGCGCGGCGGGCTGGGCGGGCGAGCGCTGCCAGCGCCCCGCCTGCGCTGACGACGCGTGTCGCGCGCGCGCGCCCGCCGACACGACGCACGACGCCGTCGGAGGCGACGCCCACGACTACAAGCCGCACCGTGAGTACTCGCTTTACGTTACCTTTACAGCATTAGCCTGGTCTCCCATTTGATTCGAATTCTTACATAAACGTTTAAAATTGTTCGTAGGAATTGAGTTGTGGATACATAAACTCTTTGAATAAACACTCAAAAAATTTTGAATAAATTTCAATAATTTTTGTTTTTTTTTCGGACGTAACTAAACGTAAGTATTCGTACTATTAACACAGACGAAGTTTGCGCGTTCCAGTAGTACATGGTACATCGGAATTGTCCGTGCACGTACACGTTCACAGTACAAATCAAATTCGTAAGAAAACGTATCCAAAGTGAAACCATCACCAGTGAATGCGTTCCAGTGGTGCAGATAATTCCACGCAAAATGTACGTGCTTGAGATGGAACAAGATCTTGCCTGACGTTTAATCGTGAAGATGGCGAACGGCTGCGTGTACTTTACCACCACGGAATGGAGACCACACCTGATGGAGACTGGACATGGTCACGATTCTCAGTAGCGAGGGAACGAGATAGTAAAACAACGTTATGTGTTTTAGAATTATTTTCATATTTGTAGCCCGATATACCGGATGCGTACGCATCGTATGTCAAAACACAATTTCAAAAAAGTTCAGAAACTAAAATATAATTTTATCGAAAGAAACACGTCAGTATAAAGTTGTGAATAAATTAACAATTATGACAGCAATGACAGCACTCAACCTGACAGTATTGTTGTTGTTATTAAGACGAGAAATTGGAGCAAGCTTTCTTTTTCAGATGGTACCTGTGAACTTAGGTTGATGTACCTACCTATTTACTTGTTGTACGAGTCATTGTTGTTTAACTGTCACACTTTTATAAATCTAATCTACACAATCATTACAGTCAAGGACCAACGCGACAGTGCAGTCAACATACATAAAAACAATAAAATCTATTTAAAGACCACCGACATTAATAATTAAGATATAGGTTACTCTAAAGAAAAAAGCAAACAAATGATCAAAGGCAAAAAAAAATCCCAACATCACTCTTAATCATTTATAGCACATAACATGTAAGGCAACTCTTGTAAATTCATTCAGAGAACAAAAGAATATGTCAGTGCGACCGGCTATTTGGTTGAGAGTGCGCAGTGCTCGCGTGAGAGGCGCCTCCAGCAACAGTTTCGTGCGTCCACGCGGCACACGGAACAACTTGGCCATCCTACGTCGCCATACGTAATTGTCAGGGACATCACACTTAACAATAGGGAATATGCATGACTTTTTTTATTTATTTAATATAATTCGATACCACATGTATACACAAATCCGTTAGATTTTCGCAAATATCTAACTTATTAACTAAGTAATAAAGCTTCAAATTCGTTTGTTAGACAGAGAGATCCGATATGTCGACGTCAAAGTACACAGACGCCATACAACTTCCATAGAAAATTCTGTTCTGACGAGCGAGATAGATATATTTTCTTTGAATGCTTATATCTCCTTGGTTTATCGTTCAATTCTAATTCTGTTTTCACTATAATACTATTTCCACATACTTGACGATAAATTGGTTGAATAATCAAATTAATTTCATGCATATTCCCAATTCTGCATTATTTTAGTACCTCACGAAGAAATTTCCACTGAGGTAATGCACGTTGTTTAAGAGTGCTTTACCTCGAGTTTGCTTCGTGAAGAGATTACTTATATTAGAACGATGTGCATGTACATGTCAAATCACAACCGTGGCTGAACCTTCTTCGCGAGATGAAATATCTTTACCATAGGTTTTAGTATTTTTTTAGTATTGACTGGATGAGACTGCGTCGTTTAAAAATTGCTAATGATTCTCTGCTCTTACCACAATTTTAAATAGTAACAGCTGTCTTTTTGTCTCGCTCAATCAGATTGCTTCGGGTAAAAATGAATAATAATTTGGTTCATACCTACATTGTCTTGTTATATATGTAACAGTATTTTTGTCTCGCTCAAAGCAATGTCACTATTCCTGAGGTATTTTTTTAAGAAGCACTTTTTGTATCATCTGCAATTATATTGCCTACATGTTTGTTAGCCTTTATCGTGGCATATAAACAGGGCCGTCTGAAGCCTTGCCGAGGCCCTAGGGCACCAGTCGCATAGGTACCCCTTCGCTGTGCCTTTTAAATCTACGTGGAGGCCCCACTAATGTTGGAGGAGGCCATTTGTCTTAAAAAAGTGGTTCATATTTTTTTGAGAACTATACTTCTGGATCACCTAATGTCGACCCTGTGTCCGTGCCCCGTATGCCTCGGCATCTGTTAACGCAACACCAATGGTATAAACCGCGAGTGACAATCCCTTTACAATTGACCATTACTTTCTCTAATAACTTTTTGATGCTGAGGATTATGTAAGTGGGTTTAGTTATCAACTTTAAATAGATAATAGGAAAGTACACGATATAGAATGAAAACGTGTGTAATTAAACAGGTCTGCGGGATTTACTCACACCTCGGAAAGCACGTCTCGGTGTGACGTCATCTCAATGTCAACACTAAATTATTACGTACGTTTTCCTTGTACCGGTGATTGTGTAGTGTCTTTGACCCATGATATGAGAGCGGAGTAAGTACCTGCTTCTTTTATATTGTATGACCATCGATCTTATATTTTATAAACGCACAATCAATTCACAGAAAATGACCTCACCAAATGTCTACCCCCGCCTAAAATAATCTCTTATCCTTCGGCGCCTAGAGCGCGGCGGGCGGTACAGTCGCTCGACCCTCGGGCCGGCCCTGCTTTTTTAACTCGCATCTCAAATCTAAAACCGGCTGTTAGTAGCATGCAAAAGTTGCTATGACTGCATTGGACCAAACCTGAAGTCTATTGACGGTCATGTACAGTCGAATATTTTTTACAACTTTGTCCTCGAAACAACATGCAAGTCTAGACTTTGGAATGTTGAATTCATTTCTTAATACGACTGATTTTTTTAATTTTAAAAGCCAGTTATAATAAGCACATCATGTGTGTGATCTTTAAATGCGAAAAAATAAAACTATCAAAGAGACGACCTCGATGGCGCAGTGGTGTAAACCGCCGACTGCTACACTATAGGTTCCGGGTTCGAATCCCGGCGGGAGTGGGACTTTGTTTTATTTGCAAGACGCATAGTTTCACTAGTCTTGGATGTTGTATTCTTATCTATGTAGTATATACCATTACGTCGCTTAGTGCCTGCGGTACAAGATTATATCTCAGTGTAGAGCTGAGTCAATGTGTGTGTCGTTATGTACATATTTATTGTTATTATGATCTATATATAGATTTTAAAAGGAAAGATTGGACCTATATTGGATCTGTTTTAAATATCATAGTTCATCAGGGAACTCTACAAAAAATACTTAGAACTGGTTGGTAAAAGCTTATTCGATTAAAATAATAGCTTGAAATCCATAAATAAAAATAATTAATATCATAAAAATAGCTACCGCCGTAACAAATTAACCGCATGCAATTAAGGCCCGTTTATTGTTAATTAAGTTATCGATCCGTCAATTTATGTAACGATTTATTACAAATTAATTATCCACTGTGTTTCCTGGATTATATTAATTTAGTAACACCTCTAATAGGTAGTACCTATAATTAAAATTGTGTTAGAATTAATACCAAAAATGAAAACGCCTGATTTTACGACGGTCTTTTAAACATGTATTGTTTTAAGCTAACTTTATAATTAAGGCTGCAATTAGAGTTAACTATATCTATGACATGGTCTAACTCTGAGCAAAGTTTCATCCAAATCAGCTTAACGGTTTACTCTTTGTTGAGAAATCTACAAACGTCCAAACATGGACCGGTACGATCTTTCACATTTTTTATATGAATAGGTTACGTCTCATAAATATTAGTTTTTATTCGTAATTAAAGCTTATAAAGTATGTTTTAATTTGTAGATATTTTGCATTAATTAATTATATCGGTTGGTAGTTTGTTCGGTCGCCATGACAACGTAACCTTCGCAGATCCGACCTTGACCCTCGATACGATGACATCGCCTCCGTGAATTACATTATATATATAACATTATTTTAACTTCAAAAAATTATACATCCAAGACCGATAAACGAAACAATGCGTCTTACAAATAACACAAAGTTCTGCCCCCGCCGGGATTCGAACCAGGAACCTCTAGCGTAGCAATCGGCTGTTTACACCACTGCGCCACCGAGGGAGGTCATCAATAATAACGGAACAAAAACATATTTCTCTCACCCCATATTTAAACTCACGATTCTAATATCTTTAAATATCTAAGTAGGAGTAGGGTCGGTAGATAGATAAATATACTGAACTAGTGCATCGGAACAACTGCACAAAGCTTAAAATCAATACAGAAACCGTGAGTGTCATATCGACCCGCTTGCAAAGCTCCATATAAAAAGGCTATACATACAATATATAGGTATGTATCATTATAATGTCGCGTACGTACTGAAACGTCGTAAGTCTGAAAAAATTGTTTTCTTTTTGTGTAATCTGTTGTTTAATATTTTAAAATTTTCGCATTTTAATAAATGAATGTACTTATTTCCTAGGTCTATCCCGGTATCGCGGTGTTTTTTTATTTCGTTGCTTTTGTTTGTTTTTGCTACACGATCCCGCAGGTACTGAGATTGAAGATAGGCTGTGGGATTGGAAGTCCTAGTATTTACCAAGGAGACGATTTTAATTTAAATAAACTCAGAAGTGTTCACGGAATGGATGTTTTACTATACTTGACTAAACTAGACAGGGCAAACAAACTAGTGATATTATGAGATTTTTACCGCTAAACTTTAAGCCCTAAGAATTTATAAAAACAAAGACTACATCCCTGTCTACAGTCCCTTAAATAAATTTCATAACCACAGCAACAAACAACAGGAATGAAGCCTTTCATCGCATGTCAAAGCATGAAAACGATAAGAACTATTTTATATGTAATTTATTTCACTTTTATCGTACGACATTTTACCGTACAAGCGACGCTAAGTATAGGTATATGTGTGATGGCAAAATACTAACACGTTGAGATAAATCATCTTTATTTTAACATCGATTTAATAATCGTACGAAGGTCCGTTTCAAAGAAAATACGTACGTATTCGCTTGTTTTTTTTTTGTTTGTTTCTTTAAATAAGGAAAAATATTGGTAAAAACCCTACATGTTGAAATTATGGTTGAAGGAAGTATTGCTTTGTCAGTTTTAATAATTCATCGGAGCGTTGTAGACGCTTTTATAAGAAAAACGTCTTAACTTTTCACATGTGATATTGTGCCGTCGTTAAGTTGTGCTGTTTGGATTTTGAAGCTTGTGGATAAATAATAGTTGATATGTCATTTTCATTGTTTTCTTAGTGTTTTAATATGGACGCGAGAAAGAAAAGAAAGGACAGTCGTAAGTGTCAGAACACCTTTTATTTTTCAACGATTTCATGTGATTTTTAGAACATAGCCTTGAACGATATTGTTATAAACTCTGTTTTGGTAATTCGTGTATCAAATATACCAGAAGAAATACTGTAATCTGTTCGATTTTATTAACTTTAGATTTTTTTTATTTAAATGTAAATTATTTAAATTTTGATCGGTAGCTTAAAAAGACCTAAAACTTTGGCATATTTAAAATGAAAAATATAATTTTTATTCAAATGAATATCTACTGATGTTATTAATTACAAGGTCCTATTGAGTATTATGTCTGTCTGTTGCGCGTAAACGGATGGACTAATGCCAAAACGATTAAGCTAATTTATATCTGATGATAAATGTAGATATGTTGTTTACCTAATGGTAACTGTAGTTATCTTTTAGTATTTTTAAAGTAATAAAAAAAAACAATTATTATAATATTAAGGATAATTCAAATTAAAAATTCAGGAAGAGTAGAGTGGTGGTACTTAAAAATTGTATCTAACTCAGCTATAACAATATGATGTGAAACACGTTGCTGCAGAATTTTGGTTATTAAGTCAAAAATTGCGGTTTCATGTTTCCTTTCGACCTTTAAATCATTTAGGTAAATAAAGGGGTTTCCTAGCTTTGTCAGGGTGTATACTCAAATGTTTCATGTTTACAACTTACCTACTTATTCCTACCAGACTACTGGGCCGCAGAGCCGAACGAAAGGGAAGGGTATCATTGTTTTTATTAAGGTTATTGTGTTATTTGTTTATGAGTCGATTAAAATACTTTTAATGGAAATGCTCAAGTGTCCATACATTCTTTTTCATTTGCATTGGTTCTTTAAAGATATACCGCTGAACTTTGGTTACACCCGCCACTCTGTCCCACCACTGCAACTCCTGTTTATCAGGATCAACAGTGGCGTCCTTTGATCGAATAATCAACGAATAATGCAGCTGTGCAATGACGCACAGGCTGTACCCGGACACCCTACCGGCTGTCATGGGACCCGCAACGAACTTAATCAGAAGAAATAGGAGGTAGTAAGAAGGCGGTTTCAGACTTCCCTCCCAGCAAAGCGGAGACAGCAATTGAAATGGCCCAGAGGCCCAAAAATCTAAAGGGGAGATATTCAGGAGACGCCTGACCGTCTAGAAAACCGTCTGAACTTTGGTTAAACATTGTTTAATAAATACCACTTTCGCGTAGGCTTTTTCCTTTCAGTATTTCTCGTTACTTGCATTTCGTTTATTTTGTAAGGAACCTATTTGAGAAACATTTGATAACGATCACTTCATAACAAGCAGACAGTTTCAACAAATATAAGTCGGGTTTCCGCTATTTAATTAGTTGTTAGTTTAGTATAATGTAGTGACGTACCCCGCAGAGGGCGACACGGCGCGTGCGTGCGGCGCGGTGGCGTGCGCGCACGGCGGGCGCTGCGTGCGCACGGCGGCGGGCGAGGCGTGCGCGTGCGCGGGCGCGTGGGGCGGCGCGGCGTGCGCGCACTACGTGGGCCACGACCACGCCTGCCTGCACGCGTGCCACCAACCCTACTTCTGCGCCTGGACGCAGATGTGTACGTATACTTACATTATATGCCTCATGAATTTGAAAATATCCTTGGCACAGTCTAATAGAATTGTCAATCATCGCTAGACCGCAGCTAAATTTATAGATATATATTTAGTATATTTTTATTTATTTAGTAGATGTGACTGTTAGTCTACTAAATATACATAGACTAAAAGTCTGCTAAATCAATAGTCTGACATCTCATAGCTTTTAAGTAGATAGGACAGAGGTCAACTGTCGATCGTTGAACAAATGTTCACAGCCTCTGTTTAACAGGATGCTGCAGTTTTTAAATCAGAACTAAGATTAATTTGTTTAAAATTCAAATATGTCAGAGAAAATTTGAATACGCTGCGACAATATATTTTACTGTACGTTTTAATAAACAAAAGTGTATATCCATACTTCTCTAAACATTACAGCATCACCAACGGAGCTAGGGTCTACTTACTGCGCTTGTCCGGCTACAGAGACATGCGGTACAGGGGCCTCGCTAGCGGAGAGTACGGCGGGCCCCGGGGCCTGGGCGGGGGCCTGCATCGTGCTGCTTGCTATACTAGCGTTGATAGCAGCTGCTGGCTTCGTCATGTATAGGAGGAGGCAGTGAGTTGATTTTTATATCTTTATTAACATTATTTGAACTGAACTTTACAAATGTTTGATTTAAGTTTGTATCCATACTGATTTGGTTCGTTTACACGATTTTTTGCTGAAGCAAACTAAGTTAATTAAGCTTTGTATAACGGAATATTATTTATTCAAGCTCAGCCGATTTTTATGTGATGTAGTATAGCTCTAAAAAGTATTAACAAATACATGCGTGATGGGAATTTCGTTTATATATTTACTAAAGCAATATGAATGAAATTTATGTCACGTAACTATAATGTTCATTTTCCAGTGGTGCGTTCGTACATAGGCCACTACCAGAGAACATAGAAATAAACAACCCCATGTACCTCGCCGGGGAGGACGAGAACGAACCGAGGGCGCATCACACTCATGCCGTGAGTATACAAAAAGTTTTTAATAGTATTTGACGACCTCAGTGGCGCAGTGGTGTAAACAGCCGACTGCTACGCTAGAGGTTCCGGGTTCGAATCCCGGCGGGGGCGGGACTTTGTGTTATTTGCAAGACGCATTGTTTCGCTTACCGGTCTTGGATGTTGTATTCTTATTTATGTAGTATCTACCATATCGTTGCTTAGCACCTGCGATACAAGTTCTTACGATACTTAGTGCAGGGCTGTGTCGTGTTGTGGTTATTTATTATTATGATTCGTATTTAAGTCGTATTTATCTATTTTTTTTTGTTTTATTTAGAGTAATAATAAGATATATGTGGGTTTATGGTTGTTAGGTATAATCCTGTGTTGTAGTCCGGGGTAAGGCAATTTGTGTGAACGGTTAGTTGCGTCATGTCCTTGATGTTCGCTATATGCTACGAAATTTGCATACCATTACATAGACAGTATACTTGTAAGTCATCTTGGTAAAATGCCATGCCCTTACAGGGTGTCACATTTATACCTTATTTATTTTAACATCTTTTGTACCTAATGCAATGTGACAAGCAATTAACAGTTTGAATTTAAAACAAAGTCGAAAATAAACCAAGAACTTTTGACGTCGATGATAAGATGTCATGATACTTAATTTGTTATGTTTAAATTACAGAATGGCGGTAATCACTTCGCGAATCCAGTATACGAGAGCATGTACGCTCCACAAGAGAACAACCCGACTGAGGTACGTGTGAAACGCATAATAATTTATTATAGTCAAAAGTCTATTTACTTTTTAGATTTCCGCAACCAAAGGGTGCCAACGGTACCCTATTACTAAACCTCCGCTGTCCGTCCGTCAAAACTTTCACAAAGCGTGTATTTCTATTAAAGCGCTAACAATATTATAGTGTTTTTTTCGGTACCGACCCGGGTATGAAACCCCAATTAACCCCAGTTATATATGCGTCCGCGCGACCGAGCGGTTTGGCCGCAGTTTCCAGCGACCGCGGCCGCGTCGCCTTTCGATTTATATGGAGCGGCCGGAGCGCCTCCGCTCTCCACACGTTCTCTAGTATTTAAGGTAAATAGACAATAGCGTCCCGTCTGCTTCAAATGCACCGATACAACTGAACACGTTGAAATGTATTCAAATAAATCGTCGATTGTAATTTCGCGGTGTATCGGCCAAACCGTTTGGTCGTGCGGATGCATTTAACTCGTCCCTAACGAGTTAATTATTTAAATGTATGTAAAAATATCCAACCAAAATTAAGTGACTAGAGAAAAATCCATATGCGCCAAAAAAAAAAGTATTAATTAAACGGGAAACCCCAATAACTGTATGCTATAATCTGGATTTCGTTTCCTTAATAGGAGCGAGCAAATCTACTAGCAGAAGGATCAGATGGGACGCCGCCGCCGCCCGAACGAGCCGCATTACTGTAAGCTTGTGTCTTAATATACAGCAACACGTGGATTATTCTTCACTACGGGATGGTCATGCTCCCATTTACACTAAAATTTGAATATTTAGTAAGTGAAAGGCAGCTTATTTTACATCTCAAGAAAGGATTTACTTGGATATATATAACATAATGTATAAAACTGACACAGGTGTTACTATTTCATGAATTTATTCGCTAGAATTAAAGTTTCATCTCTCACACAAGCTGTATATTGACATTCTGAAATTCAAATGTTAATGATCATTTGTAGAAATTGTAAGTAATGATTTTCATTTCTGGCCAGTCTATTTGTTTTGTCAATGCAAGTGGATTTGTTTTTAAATAAAAAGGCAATTGTGTACATCTCATTGATCTTTGAAAATTCATAAAAAAATATGTTTAGTTAGTCGTTAATAATAAGTTAGAATATTAATCCATAAATACTCATTTAAATCGAACAAACTCCGAACACATATCTTTATTGACCAATGAAATGTATTTTTCAACGTAATCAAATGAAAGTACGTAATAAGCATTTCATCTTCACAATGAAAATAAATAAATCATTAAAAAAGACGGCAAAAGAAAAGCGAGTAGAGTGTTAGTTCTATTTTTCCTTAAAACATACTCTATCCTTAAAACGAAGACCAAAAATATTAGGTTATGAGTTTATTTTGTGAATTAAAAAATGTATGTCTTATCTATACCAGATGTGACAGAATTTAATCAAATGTCACCGAAACGTGACTTCTGTCAACAAAATGTGTCGTTAAAAGTAATACAAATATTATTGCGGCTCGTCCTTACAACCGGTATACGTAAAGTCGGCGACGAAATAAGTTTAATGTGCGAACGAATTTTACTAAAAATATTAACATTACGAGTGATTCTAACCTATTTTGATCGCACGTCGTTGCTGACTGTACCTAATTGTGTAAAAACTTTAGATAAGGTTATCAATTCTAGATAGATCCTAAACAAAGCACTCGACTGTTGTAGACTTAATTTTACTTTTTATATATATTTAAATGTAAAGGTTTATGTTATGATTAATTTTGTTAAAACCTTTTCAAGTCGAGTGAACTCCTTCGGCGACGTCCTCACATGCCATCGGGTGAAAATGAAGCCCTAAGCTTGGCTTTAAAATATTAAAGGAAATCATTTCTGTGTTTTATCTTTAAATACTTGATTTGAAATTAGATTAAATATAAAATCGGGCCTGATAATAAACTCTATGAATTTACCTATGTACATTAGTTTTTAAGTGAAAAATGATATTCTTGCCTTAATGTAGCTACTAAATATTATTTTATATTTCTCACAAATTTATCACAAAAAAAAACTTATGTTGAAGTCAACACATTTTTATTCTGAAAATCATAGATTATTAAAAACAAATGCAAAAAGTTCAAACAAACAAAGTTGTTACTTGGAAACAAGTGATTTTTTTTACTTTTTTGTGGTAAATTAGACTAAACTGTAGTACAATTTTTATTTTATTATTATTGATGATTAAGTATTTTTAACAATCAAATGTATTATAATATGTCTTACTCTATCATGTGCCATACTGTTTTATATATTTTTTCTATGTTTTCCCCATAGTTTCAATTCTTTTTAGTCGTAGATAGATGTAAAAAACCCCTAAAATAAAATCAGTCTTACATCGAGACGATCGACTCTTCTTCAGTCAAAAATAAACTGTGCTTAAAAAATTATTTATGATTGTGAAGGCAGCAAAATTTGGTTGTGTTTATATATATTTTCATTAAATTTAATTGTAGTGATAAATGTGTTGTTTTCTTAGCAATAATAAAACGTATATTTTACTATTTCAATAAGGCCTAAACAATAATAATTGATCAATGTTTGATTTCTTTACATTTTTTAATCTGTTTTTGGCAGCTTTTAATTTACAAACCGAATTTTACTATTTTATGCAATCTATGTTTAAATAAGATAATTATGAAACGACAAATAAAGACGATATCAAAAAATTAAAGGCATTTTTATTTTTTGCACTTTATCTGATTAATTTTAGAAAAATAGTAGGTATTTGACTTTATATTGCCTGTAAAAAGCACCCCCTTGACACTCAGAAGGAACTTGTTTACAAGAGATACCGAAGCTTCTACAAAATTGTGTTATATAACAACAAAACGAATTATTATAGTAATGAACATAAAGACAGTCAGAACAACTCTAAAAAACTTTTTAGAATTTAATAAGAGAGGCTAGTGACTCCACTAAAAAGACACAAACAGCCATCGAACTATTTAAAATAAAAGATAGTACCACAGAGTCATTAAACTACTGTAATACCTACTTTTCAAATGTTGGCGCAGACTTAGCAAATGATCTAATGTCCAAACTAAATATAAACCAACGCCATACCCTAAATATACATCTTGTACCGAATACACTCTTCATGCAGCCTACCGACCCTACTGAAGTTGACAAAATAATAAGTCATTTAAAAAATAATAGTGCACCCGGTTTTAACCAATTTTCTTCTGCACTTATTAAAAATATTAAAGATGAAATAGTTATCCCATTAACCTATATTTTAAACCTCAGTATCTCCACAGGTATTTTCCCAACGGAATGGAAGAAAGCTACTGTGGTTCCTATCCATAAGGGAGATTCTAACAAAATTCCAGAAAATTATAGGCCTATCTCATTATTAAGTAATTTCGCAAAAATATTAGAAAAAATTATCAACCATAGATTAACTAGTTACCTTGAAAAATTTAATTTACTGTCTTCGAAACAATATGGTTTTAGACAAGGATGCTCGACAGAGGATGCCATGCAACCATGTTATTCGATCTGTGTCTCATTGTTTTGATAAAGGCTTAAGAAGCCAAGGCTTTTGACACTGTATCAGTGTCAAACCTACTTGATAAACTCGAACTACTAGGTATTAGAGGCAAATCACTGGAATGGTTTCGGAGCTACCTAACTGGAAGACGCCAATGTATTAAAATAGGTGACTTGCTCAGCGAAGATTGTTTTGTAAATTTTGTCGTGCCCAGGGTTCTGTGTTGGGACCCTCCCTCTTTATAGTATATGTAAATGACATTTTTATAGCAGTTACCATTGACGCAGAGGTCGTTTGCTACGCTGATGACACCGCTGTGCTTTTCACGGGGACTCTTGGATTTCGGCACTTCAAAATGCTGAACGTGGAGTCCTTGAATTAAAGCAATGGTTTGATACCAACCTCCTGACCCTTAACACATTGAAATCTAAATACTTTTGTTTTCATAAAACAGCAGTGACAAAACCAGACCGATCCATTAAATTTAAAATACATAGGCAGTGTAATCAAATTATCTGTGACTGTCCAGAACTCCAAAGAGCACAATCAGTTGAATACTTGACGAAAGATTATCCTTAAATGAGCATTTGACAGCCACTACAAAAAGAGCTCGAAAATTGATTCACATTATGAAATCATTGCGTGACTTTGCTGACATATAGACACTCAAATTAGTGTACACTGCGCTATGCGAGTCAATTTTAGGGTACTGTATCACCGCATGGGGAGGTGCCGGAAAAACCTCAATGTTAATATTGGAAAGAGCCCAAAGATCAGTGCTCAAAGTAATGCTCCGAAAACCCTACAGATATCCCACATCCTCACTGTATGCTGAATGTGGAGTCCTAACAATACGACAGTTATTCATTTATAAAATTTCTTTAGCCATACACCGTACGGTTATAAATTCTCCTGAATACCCTTCTCTCTTAGAAAAACGTGTTTTTGAAATTCCTCAAACATGTATTCAATCAACCTCCCCAAAATTCCTACCAATATTCTTTTCCACTTTTATATATAACAGAATGGCTAAGTCATGTGACATCAAATACAATACCGTAAGACAGGCGAAGAATACAATTAAAAATTACCTTTCAACCCTTTCCTATATCGAGTCCGAGCAGTTTGTGAAACCAATGAGCTAAAACTTACTTCCATGCACACCCACACACACACTCCCACCCGCCCACACTCATACATATAATTTCCCGTCCATTAATTAACCCACTAATTCATATTGTCATGTCTTATCATAATTCCTATTTAATTTATCCATCTAGATTTATTCTGTTATTGTATATTATATTGTTTTGTGTACTGTACATTGTAATTCATAGCGTATTAAATTGGACGCCTGCGATACAGGCTCGCCTAGTGCAGGGTCCACCATAAAATATTTTATGTTAAATGTTTTTAAGTAAGTACATATATTTTTATTATGAAAATTGCACAAAAAATTTCATAAAATAAATTTTATTTTTTCATTATCTCTAACAGTCTGTGATGTAAAATTATACAATTGTTTTCGCTTATTTATTTTACAAGATAAAAAATTATATATTATTCAGTAGAAGTCGTCGTGGTTGGTTTGCGTTTTGTTAGTGTTCTTCACTTGATCCTGTGACAGGTACATTTCTGCGATTTGTTGCGCGGAGGTCGCTAGCTCTGGAGTTTTGTCCTCCCGTACGCGAATGAACCTGTAAAATTTTAATAAGTATTCTTTACAAACTTTTAAACTAATACTTTTTACTTCCGTGCTTTGTGGAAAAACATAAATTTAATTGGACGGAATTCAGGATTTTTTTAACACTTTTGATAAAGCTAATTAAACTGTATTATTAACTTGGTGTAATTAAGTGTTTATCAGAAAAACATTGTTTAAAAGCTCTAAGAAAATTGTGATTTGATTTTTTTTACTGTCAATTTCTGTAACTTCAACTAGCTGTCAAATCATATACACTGTATCAAACCTATGACACCAGGCAGTGTAAGAGGTTCACGAGCTCACCTAGGGAACCGCAACGACACTCCCTTCTCAGAGTCAATGAGTCCGGCGGCGGCTCTGTGGGCGGGTGACAGTGACAGGTCAGCACAGCGCACCTCCCACACCTGGCACGGGCTCAACCACACGTCCGGCGTGTGGCTGCTGTCATATCTGAAAGAAATTCATTCGTATATTATGACATGAGCTTTATCGCATTCTCTCAACGACTGTAAGATGTATTAGTGTCCAAGTATCAAAACATGTTTATATGCAAAATTATAGAATCTGAGGGTTTTTACCGGTATTTTTCTAATATAAAATTTTCCAATCCGGCGGTTGAGTAATTTCTAAAAAATAAAATCTATTTGATGATCGATTAAGTAATTTTTTCAAGTTAACGGAATATTAATAAGTTATTTTGGTTTTGACAAAACATTTCTATTTTTGCTATAAGACGGTCTCGAACGACGGACGAAGAATTTAAAGGCTCAGATACGATTTAAGAGATGCAGCTTTTTATTGAAAAAATCGAACATAAACATTCTAATCTCCGGAACCAGGTAACCTATTTTATTACATTTTGCAATGTGTAGATTAAAAGATAGGTGGCGCTGTTTGTGTTTTTGGTGTTTTAGATTTTAAAAATTTTCAAACGAAACTGATGCTAGTTACTTTTATTATTTTCTTGATGTAGTAAAATTTTTGGGTGCAAATTTATATTTCATAATTTGATTGTGTATAAATATAAATTTGCACCCAAAAATTTATCCTCACATATTAATATATAAATTACCTGTAATAATTCCTAGGCGCCTCAATAGTATGCTCTTTGAGGGTCTCAGTGAGGTTTTGGAGGTCTTCATCAGTGAATCCAGTGCCGATTTTGCAGAGGGACTGGTACTCTTCTGTTTCAGGGTCGTAGCATGCAAGAAGGAACCCTCCCAGTACTCCAGTACGACGGCCCTTTCCTGAATACCCCCCTATTACTACAACGTCTATTGTATCACCAACCCCATCTAGGTAGTCTTTCTTTAACTGTTAAGAAAAAAAATATTATAAATAGGTATCAATATGCAAAGCTAAGGAAACTGCCAACATGCAAGATGTCAAATATTATGTTCACAATAAGACTAGCGACCCGTCCCGGCTTCGCACGGATATTAAGCATTTATTATATACATATAAACCTTCCTTTTCAATCACTCTGAGTATTAAAAAACCGCATCAAAATCCGTTGCGTAGTTTTAAAGATCTAAGCATACATAGTGACAGACAGCGGGAAGCGACTTTGTTTTATACTAAGAAGTGATGTAATAAGAAGAAGAATGTACAATAGAAAAATGTCAATTGCAATTGCGTCTCTAGCGCACCAAAACACATTTTTTTGGTTTATGGCAAAACCTACACAGACTTATTGATTTGTAAATGGACCAGAGTAATATATTTTCAGGTTTTTTCAATACTTGAGCTATAATGAATTGCTTTTCGCATTAATTCTTAATTCTAGAATAATCACTGATCTTGAAACTAGGTAAGCGAAAATCTATACTTGCAATTGTGTTATTTGCAAGATACATTGTTTCGCTCTTTGATGTAGTATTCTTATCTATATAGTTTACACAATATCGTTGCATAGTTCCTGTGTCACAAGTTCTCACGATACCTACTGCAGGGCTGAGTCAATGTGTGTGTCGTGATGTGGTTTATTTATTAATGGGTTTTAATTCCTTTGGTCTTGACAGACAAAACCTCTTATAAGGGTTAATTTCAAGGAGACTCTTAAAAAGTATCAACTCCTAAATCTACCTTAAGCCAGTTCCTACTTCTCCTAGCGATATCATATTTAGCGTGGTCTCCATCCAGAGTCTTCACCATCAGTCCCTCGCAGCTGCCTCGGATGCTGTCCTCCAAGAATTGCTGGACCTCCTCCATGCTGCTGCAGTCGCGGCATGTCGCTAGTTGCCATTCACCTGGTGAGGATATAGAGGTTAAGAGACGAACAGATTTCCAATTGAAGATGTTAAATGTAAATGAAATGTATATTTCATACTAATTTTGGAGCATTTATATACTACTTACGTTCATTTGAAGTTAATAATACAGTTTACATATCGAAAAAAGGTAGGCAATGTATAAAGGTAATGTAATTAAAAATACATTTGTACTGAAGGGACAAAGATAAGATGCGAGTTAAGTATTGATTCCAATCTGAATATTAATATCGAATATTTTTTGTTTTGGATTCTTTTAATTTTGATTTCGTAACATTTATGGCCAAAATTAAAAATCCAAAGCCCTAAATACTACTGACCTTCAACCTGGTTAAAGTTTTCCCTGAGCAGTTCCCTCCGTTTGACAAACGGCTCGTTGACAAGCGGCGTCCCGTTCAAATACAGCAGGTCGAATATGAACACGCAGACCTGCACTTTTATATCGGATTCGTTGGCGTCCTTGCGTTTCCTTGTCGATAACACCTGTGGATTTATTATATATTTAAAATAATGTTTTGACACACATAAAGCTACACATATTAAGTGGGCGGGGTTCTTAAAAAGGTGTTGAAAAGTTCTCGCAGGGTCGGCAACGCGTGCGTGACACCCCTGCTATTGCAAACGTCCATAGACTACGGTGACTGCTTACCATCAGGCGGGCCGTAAGCTTGTTTGCCAACAAGTGGTATGAAAAGTGCAATATCAATCCTTATGCTGTAAAACTTAAACGGTTAAAACTAAACAGGTTAGGTTAATCCATGGCACAGAGAAAAAAAAAAACAATTTATATAAATTAATCTGAAAAAATAAGTTCATTGAATAACGTTATCAGTTGAAAGTCAATCACTATACAACAGGTTATGACAGCATAGAAAAGCCGCGAGTTAACAAGTCCAATATTTAAGTGACAGTTTGACGATATCTGATGCGCAGTGGTGTAAACAGCCAACTGATAGAGGTTTCGGGTTCGAATCCCGGCGGGGGCGGAGCTTCGTGTTATTTGCCAGACGCATTCGACTCACCGGTCGTGGATGTAGTATTCTTATCTATGTAGTATATACCATATTGTTGCTTAGCGCCTGCGACACAAGATTATATCTTAGTGCAGGGCTGAATCAACGGGTATGTATCGTGATGTGCTTATTATTAGGGAATAAAAAATATTTAAACATAAATAGGGTAATTTTTCTCTTTAGTACATATTATATTATCATTATAAAATGTATGTACGTACTTGGAAAGGCAGTATCTGTTTGTTGACAACGTCGTAAGCGACCGCCTCGCAGTCCAGGACACAACTCTTCACTTCCGGCTTCAACAACCCTGGTAACCTTCCCAGTATGTCGGGGTATTTACTATAAAAAAACATCATCAATTTAATTTGCAGCGGAAGACCAGCGTCAGTCCACCTTACAAGTACAGACGTAATGCTGAGTTGCATGCCTTCTCATGGATGTAGCATGTCGCGACACAGTAGTACGTTATGCGAGACTGCAGATACGCAGTATTAAAATATAAGAAAGTTCTTAAGATACTTACTACATGGCTGAGTCAATTTTGTGTGTTGTGATGTGGTTTATTATTATTATTATTTAAAAGATGAAAAATCCAACGAACGCAGAGCAATAACTCTGATTCATAACACAAATAGCCGAATCTCCTTTGTTCTGCAGTAGATACTAGGCAAGACCTTGTGGCAACACATTAGTACGTAATGAGAGACTTGCAATATTAAAATACATAAAAAGTATTTATTCAGTTCACAAGGCAGTCCGCGTTAGGTACCACTTATTTACAGTAGCCTCCCTACCTTACCCATGTATTGTATTGATTGGGGAAATACATAATACTTAGGTAACAACATGTATTATTCATATTATTCAGCACTGAACAGTCCCCCAGACACCCCTGCATAGCATAATATCTTTGTGTCATGTGTTTAATTAATAACTAATGTTTTTATATTATTTAGATTAATTAATATTATTAGTGAACAAAATTCTTACTTAATTAACAATCTATAATAATAATGGCCATAATTATTATTATTTATTTATTTGGCATACTAACATAATAACATGTAATTCTTATAGTTTTAATATTATTGACAATGTGTTAGTACATTTATGCATGAAAATTACAAGTATGCTCATCTTCGGCCATGAATAACAACTTAATTTATGTTAGTAAGCTAAATAATATAATTAAAACAAAACAAGAAATTAAAATTGAGGAAATTTATGACTATCTAATAGTGTTGCCATTAGAGAAGGCACACAAAGATCGTTTGGTTATAGTTTTTTATTATTTATTTATTCAGTTGTTATTCAATGTATACATACATACACATTGTTATTGTGTGTGTATATCGTCTTTTATCAACTTGATGCATAATAAAACAATGTTTATGTACACTGTATGTTGAAATATTCTTTCTCTATAAATATTATTGTTTCAGATTTTGAATATTTAAAAGGAAAGAAACCTTTGTAATCAGTCTTAATAAAATATTTTATACCAATGCAGTGGCGAACAAGCATACGGCCCGCCTGATAATAATAATAATAACAATAACCACATCACGACACACATAATGACTCTGCCCTGCACTAAGTATCGTAAGAACTTGTATCGCAGGTGCCAAGCAACGATATGGTATATACTAAATAAATAAGAATACAAAATCCAAGACCGGTAAGCGAAACAATGCGTCCTGCAAATAACACAAAGTCCCGCCCCCGCCGGGATTAGAACCCGGAACCTCTAGCGTAGCAGTCGGCTGTTTACACCACTGCGCCACCGAGGTCGTCAAAAGCAGTCTGATGGTAAGCAGTCACCGTTTGTAATACCAGGGGTATCACGGACGCGTTGCTGAACCTGTTAGAACTCTTACTCCCTTTTCGAAGAACCATACTGTAGTATTTAGGGATCTTTTAGTTCTAGTTTTTGAGTTTTTTTTTTATGTAATTTAATTATTTACCTAGTATTATTCTCCTGGTTTCTACTGAATATTGCAGCCTTGTCGAGATCCGGTGCGTCCTCTCCCGGGACGTGAATCTGCGCCCTTTCACCATCGTACTTCCATTCACAAGTGAACTCTATGCCTTCAAACCTAGACAACAGCAAAAAAAAACACATTAATCCATTTGAATATTATATTATTATTTATACTCCAGCAACAACATCATAAGTTATCAAAATCGGTTTAGCCTGTACTAACCAGCAAGATTTAATGGACACAAAAATCTATATATTTCTTTTTTTTTGCCACCAATATGCAATAATTTATTCTTAGTTATTCAATCAACTTATCGTAAACTATGTGGAATTAGTATATTTATAGTGAAAACAGAATTAAAATGAAAGCTGTAACTGGAAGACATAACCATTAAAAGTAAATATATCTATTTCAAGCATCAGAACAACCTTTGTCTATCGAAGTTGTATGGCGACCATAATTTGACGTCATTATACATATCGGATCTCTCTGTCTGACCAACGACTTTTTAGCTTTATAACTTAGTTCATAAGTCAGATTTTTTTAGAAAATCTAACATTTGTGTATCTATGCGGTATACAATTAAAATAAATAAATAAAAAGTCATGCATACTCCTCATTATATGTTCTTTAATAATAATAATAATAATAACCACATCACGACACACACATTGACTCAGCCCTGCAGTAAGTTTCGTAAGAACTTGTATCGCAGGTGCTAAGCAACGATATGGTATATACAAAATAAATTAGAATACAACATCCAAGACCGGTAAGCGAAACAATGCGTCTTGCAAATAACACAAAGTCCCGCCCCCGGATTCGAACCCGGAACCTCTAGTGTGGCAGTCGGCTGTTTACACCACTGAGCCACCGAAGTCGTCAAAACATATTTAGTAAAAGCCTTTATTTTGACATTGACAAGATATTTTTTTTCTATATGAGTAACTATTTGTTCAAATAAGTCGATTAATTAGAACTTGAAAGATATTTTACTGAATAATCTTGTCCGTTTTATCGGGATCAGTTCAGTAATTAAGACTGGAAACAATCCCGTTATTATTATTAACAAATTTTTTCTTACCTGTTGAAAACTTCATGCACTCCTTTAGTGGGATGAGCTAACATAGGTTTCAAAGGAATTCCAGGCGTGAGACGGCAACGCTGAGGTAACGCAAGCACGCCCTCTTCTAACAGAACAGGTATAATCATGTCGTAGTTGGGGCACTCGCAGTATGTGGTCTTTATTATTAACGCCTGAGAGTCTACTTTTGCCTGTATAAAAAATATACTTTTTTAAATAGGAATTTTAGAAAATATCTGTCGTATTGTTTATTTATGATTTGCGTTTTGTTTTGTTTATTGGAGTTGGAAAAGATTGCAGGTTTAATAATAACGGAAAAATAATTTTAGTCACCAACATATTTGATATGCGGATAATTCAAATATATTTTTCCCAAAATTTTGTCAAAAAACAAAAAAAAAAGATTAAATTTCGTTTCTTTTATACAAAGCAATAAAAAAAATATATAATTTAAAAGCAATGTGTTTTTTGTAATTATAAGATTCTAAATCCAAGAATACCACAATGTAATACCTTAAACGTGTCAGGGTTGAGTCCTTTAGAAGCGTCCAGTACGTCAGTATTCGGTGGAGTCAGTGTCGTAGCCAGGGACAAAGCCTGCAGAAGCGACTGTTCCGCTAAACCGATTCGGAGCTTGCCTTCCAAGGACCTATAGCATAAATGAGCAATATATGTATTTGACAGATTAAAAAACAGGTGCCGGGAACCCCCCGTGCACGAGTTAGACTTGCACTGCAGTTATAGTATATTTCAAGAATGGTAATTTTTATTGGAAATGGTTTACATAACATTAACTCACGCCGTAATCAACCCCTCAAGAGGGGTAGGCAGAGGTGTTACACACCGCATTTCGCATGTTTATGTCGAGTCCCAGTGTGACAGGTTGTGAATCTGTCGCCACTATCCGGGCGCAATGAGGAACAAGGCAGCTACAACTTACGGCAGAGACCCTCGACCTGTCGGGTCGGGTAACAATCAAGGCAGGTAACAAACTCAGCTACCAATATAATACAAAAATCATTAGAATTACACAATTTCATACTGCCCTTTAATGATTTATCATTACACATCAAAGTCTTCAAGTTTTGGACAAAATAGTTCAAAATAATATTCTAAAGTACCTGATTAGGTATTTAGCTTCTGAATATTTGCAGGCGACGTACAGCGATTGTATTTTAGCTATTTTCTTGTTTACCGATGCTTGCCCTGAAAGTAAATAAAACATTAATCAGTTAATTTATTTGACCTATCAGATATGATACCCTGAAGGTAAATAAATTATTATTAGGTTGATTAATTTTAACTCCAATCAGATATTATGCTTTTGGACCCGAGAGGTAGTGTATCCTTTCTATTTCTGCCATGAAGCAGTTCGCTGTGTTTCGGTTCGATGGATTGGAGAGCCAGTATAATTACAGGCACGAGAGGTAGTGTCTCCTTTCTATGTCTGCCATGATGCAGTTCGCTGTGTTTCGGTTCGATAGATTGGAGAGCCAGTATAATTACAGGCACGACAGGAACATCATCTTTACCTCTACGGGAAACGCATTGGCGGTGCTCTTGGCGTTCATAAATGGCATCGTCGTATCAATAAAGTCAAAGTCAAAATGATTTTATTTGAATAGACTTAAAATAAGCACCGATTCGGAATGCTATTTATACGGGGAAGAATCCGGCAAGAAACCTCCGTAGTTGCTTTTTTCAATATTCAATTACAATATTTTCTACTACAAATTACAATTTTTCAACATAATAATTCTAGCTGCACTCTAACTGTCAATAAGATAAATAGGCAGGGGGTATCACTTTCCATCTGGTGAACCGTCCACTTGTTTTCCCATGATATTTTATTAAAAATCTCACCAGTCATATTTGCTATTTCCTTTAAAGCTGCGAAGACCTTTCTGGCTTTAAGCGGAGGTGGTGCGAACATTGTCTTCTGGGTGGACCTGGCTTGTTCAGCCACAGACCCAAGGTCTCCAGTCTTCTGCATGGCTGCCTTCATCTGGGCAAGGCTTCTCCCGGTGCACTGGCCTACTGCTTTCATCAGGTACGTTTCTGCTATACCTGGAACAAGAGAAGTACAACTTTTTTTAATACCACTGAGGTGGCAAACAAGCATACAGCCTGCCTAATAGTAAACAGTCACCATAGCCTGTGGATTTTTGCAATACCAGGGGTGTAATGCACGCTTTGCCGACCCTACAAGAACCTTTTAAAACCCTTTATTGAATCCCATGCTCTAGTCACCATGTAGGTAGGGAGTTCATTCCAGAGCCAGAGCGTTCGCGGGAGGAAGCCTTTTTGGAACATAAACTCACGCCGTAATTAATGTCTCGAGAGGGGTCGCCAGAACACTGCATTTCGCCTGTTTATGTTGAGTCCCAGTGAGACAGGTTGCGAATCTATATGCTACAACTTACGGCAACCCGAAAGTCAAACCCTCACCCTCTCCGGTCGGGTCGGTCGGTTAACCAAGGCACGTAACAAACTAAGCTTATTTGAAACCCTGCAGAAAATAGTATCCAAAAACATAGATACAATGCGATGACAAACATTGCTATAGAATCCTTAGATGGTAAGCGATAACAGAATCAGAAAAAAAACAATATACCTAATTCCAAGCTGTGATACGCTGGCGCCAGTTGATTCAAACACATGTACACGCATGGCAGCAAGTCTTCCGGTGTCAGAACTATTACTGATCTGGAATACAAATTTAATTAAGTTCCACACACACACACACATATGACGGATTTAAGGATAGCTCTATTTTCAAGTGCTGATCACATGACAGTTATGCAATGAGCACATGGTACCGCAACTTGCAGGTCCAAACAATGTATGTTTTCTATAATCTGACAACACAGAGAGTAAATAGACAATTTCTTGGCAATTTTGTTCCATTATATTATTGGCTATCTTCACTCACCATCAGGTAAGCCATTTTGGACAAATGCGTGTTTACTACATTAACTCAGCACTGCATAAAAATTATAATACTGTATCACAGGAACTAAGCAACAGTAAATCTTATACTACTTAGACAAGAATACTACATCCAAGAAAAATAAGCGAAACGATACATCTTCCAAACTAAGCGGTTTCCATATATATGTGCTGAAATATCCATTCATCTATTGATAGTTGGACGTGAAAAATAGCACAGAATCACATATCACAAACATAGCAGGAAAAGCGGTTCATAGACGACCAAATTAGGCTGTCTGTATGATACCCCGGGATCCGGGTCCGGGAATCTCTTAACACAAAGTTTAAAGCCATGAAAAGAATACCTGAAGAAGTTAGCAAGTATCTCAATCATCTTCAGCCTGGCCGATGTTCCCTCGATGGCTTCCAAGGTCTTGGCCAGCGCCAGGTAAGGCACCGGTTCATCCTTGCTCCAGCAGGCGTCTTCTATAGGATGATACTTGGCCTTTGCTGGGTTGTAGTCCACTTCTTGAATTTGAAGAAAGAAAAGTTTTGTTAATACTTTAAATTTTACGTTTGGTGGAAGTGGTAGCTCAGTTTGTTACGTGTCAAGGAACCAACCGACCCGACCCAAAAGATCGAGGGTTCGAGTCTCGAGTTGCCGTAAGTAGCTTCTCTCACTGTGCCCGGATAGTGGCGACAAATATGACGACTGATTATGATGAAATCTCATATGACACGTAACAAGCGTTTACATCGAATTTATAACATAGAAAAGAATATTACATTCAAGAAACAGCAAGAAATAGGTCTAAACAGAGCTTTATTTAACACAAATGATAGAAAGTGATACCGCCGCCAATTGACAAAACGATGCCCTTGATGTCTGGAACGTTAAGAGCACCGCCAATGCGTTGCTAATGTAGAGATAAAAATGTTATACCTCTCATATCGGTAATCGCACTGTACATACTACTTCTCAGTAATATTAAATAAATACTCTTTAATATTTACCTGCAACTTTTTCAATCTCTTCTGTTTTCACTCCATTCTCTTTCTTTACATCTCCATTCTCTTTTTTCGTGAAAAAACTAGCGAAACTCTTATTAGCTTGTTTCTTATCTATTTTTTCACTATTTTTCGCTTCATTTTTAGATTCTATTGTTTCTATATATTTTTTTTTAGTTTTAGGTGATTTAGATTTTGGAGAATCATCTTTTGCTTGAGATTTTTCCTCTTTAACCTCATTGGAAGGAGTTTTATTCTTTCTCTTGACAACTCTCTTCTCTTTTACTTCTGGAGAAGATGTTTCTTCGCTGGATTCTTCGATTTTAGCAACAGGGCTAGCTTTCTCTTTTTTTATTCTTGCTTTTTTATTTTTTGGGGACTGATATATTTTTGGTGAGTTTTTACTCACTTTAACCTCAAGTTTCTTGGGGGATGTTACTTCTTCAACCTCTTCTTTGATAGAAGTTCCTTCTGGTTCACTCTCTGAACTCTCTATTCTTCTTCTTTTCGAATTTCTTTTATTATGCTGAAACAAAGATTTCATTGAATTAAATATCATTTCACTGTACTAATTTGTGCAAATGTTAAATTTCATATTTTAAAAACTCTAATGTTTCTACAATACAATACTACTATTAATAAATTTTAAGTACAATTGTATTATAACATAGCTTTGAAACTTATAATGCACATCCATCAACATCACCTGTTTGTACTATGGACCTTTGTTAAGCAGCAGATAGTGACTGATATTGCACTTGCTATTTGAAGCTTTGTGTGGCCAATGGGCCGTATGCACATGCAAAAATTGTAATGAATAAAATAAAAATAATATTCTCCCACTGGCATGTACACTACAATGCATCATAGTTAATATAAACATACTTTTAGTCAGATATGCTTGCTATGCATTTAAATGTGGTCAAAAACTTACATAAAACAGTCAAGAGTGAGTCATACTCGCAAATATTGGATTCCGGGACATCATACAATATTAATGAATATGTACTTTTTAATAAGGTTAATAAGGAAAAGTTTTGTTGTATGGAGGCCATTTTTTTTTTATTTACACAACTGCCCGCGTACACTGGCCCAATAGAGCAGAAGTACGAAATATGGTATTAACTAACTTACCTGTAAATCATTCTCTGGTGTGAATGTAGGTGACATGTCACCA
The DNA here is from genome assembly GCA_949316135.1 of Choreutis nemorana. Lineage (NCBI taxonomy): Eukaryota > Metazoa > Arthropoda > Insecta > Lepidoptera > Choreutidae > Choreutis > Choreutis nemorana. The sequence goes on from OX438618.1 coordinate 6,074,435, forward strand.
TTAGTAACTGGTTTCACTAGATTCTTCTGAAATTAAAATAATCATTTTATTTTAACCATCACAATAAATCTTTATTGAGAAAATCTTAAGAGGTCTTAAATATAGTAAAAGTTAGTAATAATACAAATATACCTTATCTGTTTCTTCATCAAAACTTCCCTTTTTTGGTGTTTCAATCTGTAACAAGGGATTTATGGTAAAAATATCTATTTCAATTCAATTTTAGTTGCTTTAACTCAAACACTAACTGAGAGGCAAACAGTGTAGTAGATATTTATAATAATTTGATCTAGAAACTCACCAGAAATAAGTAAATTATTTACCACCTGAAAATATGGCGTTTTTCACACTATATTGTTGTAATTTTGATGTTTTAACAATTTATTTCTAAATGGTTAAAACATCAACATGATTGACTTAATCTTGTTATTACACTATGATTCCGTTTCGCAGCAGTTCGAGTAAGTTTAAGTGATAAATAGTAATAGTAAAGTAGTAATAATACATATCATCTACTCTAATAAGAAGATTTAAGTCTAAAAATTTCATACAAATTAGCTTTTTAAAACAACTCACATCTTTTTCTTTCTTTTCCGTTGCTTCAGGACTTTTCTTAGGCGTAGCTTTAAAGAACGATGTTATACTTTTTTGGGACATTTTTTCTGAATTATTGCAACGATGATCACGACTTAAAATCCACACACTTTTTTTAAAACAAACGTTATTACATCTTAACGTTGATCCTAATTGAGGTAAAAGTTTTGTTGCTACTCTACACTTTAATAGAATCGATTGGAAACTAAACATGCGTATAATATAAAATTATTAATGAATTAGTATTGTTAACAGAAATCATAAAAGTTTTTTAAAGCATTTTAATCTCAAAATAAAAATATAACCTATTTTATAGTTGACGGATAAAGGCGCCAAACTAACAATCGTTCAGAAATTTGACAACGAAATTCGAAACTACCCAGACATTTTAGAACACACTGCCGTGTTCACACCGCACCATAACATGACCATGATAATCACCAAGACCAAGATAAAAGGCTGGTACTACACACGGCCACTAAAATAAGGATGAATATTATAGCACATACAACTTTCCAAACAAAACTTAGGTACTTAAAAAAATAAATACATTACAGCTGTCATGTATGCCCCTTGTATTTTTTATGAAAATACTGTATTTAACATAGCCACATATTTATTTTACTATGGCCGTGTGCTTTTATAGGGCTTTATAGGGTTTTTATAATCTTTTAAAAACCATCAAATTCCCAAACAGTTCTGAAGTCAGCCAGCTTTTGAATAGTTTAAAAGCATACTACAAGGGCCCAAAACATGACATGATCATGTTGAATGGAAGAGCAGGACAAAGCTTTAAAAATTCTTCGGTGAAGGGTTTAAGAATCGTAAAACTGCCTCACCGTGCCTCATGTTATAAAACTCCTAATCAAAATCATTTTTTTTTTCAAATGGTCTTAAATTAAGTACTTTTAAAATCGTCAAAATTATTTTAAGCTACCACCGGTTCGGAATGCCTGTCTACGGGGAAGAATCCGGCAAGAAACCTCCGTAGTTGCTTTTTTCAATTTCATAAATCTTTCATTACAATTTTTATATAGTATGAAAACATTTTACACAGACGAAATATAACAATAAACAAATAACTACTTGAGTAGTCCTATTGAATTAAAATATAGTAAAGTTACTACATGAACTACTGGAGTTGCAACAAAGACGAAACGCAATACGAAAAGGAAACTTAGTTCAATTTTTTCCTGGTTATAAATGTATTTAATAAAGACCCTAAACTTGGCTAACTTGTATTACAATCTACTAAATACTAGATTAAATTAATATTTGTACTGATCGAAACGTTAATCGTATCTTATAATTCGTCTACACGTAGATGAATGTGACCTACTATGAAATGAAAGAAATTCATTTTCATTAATTTTTTTCAATTGAAGTATTTTATATAGTTTATTTAGTGTTTTTAAAAAGGCGAATAAAATATATTTTTACTATAACATTATTATTAGGTTTTTCAAATAAACAAAGAAAAAATTTCTTTCTACTTTTTTGTAGTATGGCAATAAATGAGTCTCTGATTCAAATATTTAGTTATTTTTATTGTATTAAATTATGTAGGTATTTCTGATTTCTATTGTTATTAAAATATTTCAACTTGAACTTATATTTAAATACAGTAAATACTTCATGGATTTAACAAAACCAATTAAAAAGTATGATAGTTGACATTTTGTCGAGAACTTATTTTGCTAAGATGGCGCCCTCTATTAGTCAATCTGTCAAATTTGCGCGTGTCGTCCATGTTCCAAGTGTGGTGCGACTTATTTTTGTTTTGTGATATTTCATGATACTTTTATAAATGTGAAATGCAACAGCATGTGTCAGACCATATAGTGGAAGCTAGCTCCGGCTGAATGGATCCCGCCGTCGCGTGGTATCAGCCCGAGCAGGAAGGACCCGCGAAGCGCCTGTGGCTTCGTATTTGGGAAACTCAAAATGATATAGACAAAATGAATTTAAAAAACTTAGAAAACGCTAACCCTAATGTGAACAAAGCGCAAGACTTTATACCTATTAACGATGTGAACGGTGAAAGTAGAAATAACAATTATTTTAACCCCGCGCGGAGGAAAACGAACGATAACCGTGCGTCGACGTTTAACTTGAACAAAAACCACGATGCTCTCATAGGTGAATACGGAGGGTGTCCGTGGAGGATACCCAACTATCAATATAAGCCTGGAATCCTGGGGTAAGTGTTTGCTGACAAGTTTTTTTTATTAATCTCGAGTGTTGCACGCTGTCAACGTGCTAGGGTGTATTGGTTATGTGGTAGCGATCGGTCGCTACATCCTAAAATAAGAGTTGGAGGTCAGTGGCGAGGCATGCTCGTGGTTTGCGCGTGGTTTTGGACTGTAGTGTTGCTGGTATCACGATGCTGTTATCACAGATGTTTCGCCCGCGCGATAATTCCCGCCTCCACCGCCCGCCGCCTGTCGACTCGCTAACACTACACTTTACCATCGTCAAACGACTGTCAGTTTACTAGGAAGTCGTTTTCCTAAGTCAATAAAATTTGATACATGTTTCCTCTCGAAAATGATAGGTTATGGCTGTGACCCAATTATTGCCCTGTCAGGGTTAAATGTTAAAACCATTGTAGTAGGTACTAGTCTTAAAAAAGTTCCTAGCTGACTTACACATATAGATAATTAAATCTTTTTAAGACAATCACGCACTAAAGCTTATCAAAATAAAATCCTTAGTTATTTTATAATTATGTACATAATTTTTCCTGCTTGCTTCTTAGTGTTTGATATCAGATGTTTAGATAAAATAATACATATGGGATTGTTTATTGAACACATCTTGGATATTATTTAATGAAGTTGGAGATGGCTATGCTAATGTTTTCTGTTGTAATGAAATAACCCTCTTTTTGGCTTTTATTAACTAAAAAAGTAATCTAATATTAAGTTCTGAATGTTATGATTACAAACATCATTACTCGGATCATTTTTTGTCAAAACTGAAATTGCAAGACCAGCAAAATGGTTTATTTTGGTAATAAGACTTATATTATTAAGTGAAAAGATAGTAGAAAAGATTTTGTGAATAAACTTTTTTTTTTTTGTGTGTTTGTTTAAAGAGACGCATGAATGTGCAGTAAGCGAAAGATGTATGTAAAATTTTTGTGTATGGTGAATCATAGTCTATACCTTCCCCTTTGGGATGAAAATGTGAGTTTTTGTGTGTGTTATTCAATACTTTGCTGACCTTCCTGCGCATGAGCACCAGTTCTGTTTCATGTTTTATCCTGGTAAGGAGTTGAATTCAACTATTATTCTGACTGAGGTCAGTATTTTTCATTGGTAGCACAATATTGTGACAAAATCATGGGGTATGGTATGGGTTACTATCATAAATGATTCTAAATATTTATTGTAATGTGCAAGATGCATTGATTTACTTTCTTGTCATGGATGTAGTATTCTTATTTATGTTGTATAAAACATATAGTTGCTTAGTGCCTGCAATACAAGATTATATTTTATTGCAAGGCTAAGTCAACATGTGTGGTTATTTTGTGTGCCTGAAATAGTCAATAGAATGATAATAATTACATTTATAATATTGAATGCAAATATTGACATTTGTAATAGTATATCATGTTAAACAAATCGCCTTAGTCCTAAATGTCACTGCCAGTTGACACACAGAGACTGACTTACTATGCAGAGTGTGACAAAATAATTATTTTACCCGTATTTAAATTATCATTTTATTTTTGATAATACAAATATGCAATCAATCTCTATTGCCTTTAAACATTATTCCAATACAAAAATGTAAGTGGCCTTTTCGGTTAATGTTTAAAGTTTTATAAAAAACTCAAGTTTAAAATTGTACATTATTATTACTTTTAAGTAATAAATAAAACAAGACCATACACTTAAAATTGGTTCAAAGTTGTTTACGAAAACTATAGATATTTTATTCCTCTAATGATGTCCTAAATGCCAGTTTGGACTGGAGCCAAAATAGTTTGCAAGATCCAGTATACAGTTTGAACATAACTACTAGATGTGAATATAAACAAACAAGTTCAAAAATATAAAATAACCTGCCTTTAAGCTAGAACTAAATTTGGATTAAATACTTGGATGTAGAAAACACAAACTGTTTGCACTAAAGCAATTTTATTTAGCTGCAGTGTCATTTGCACTGACACTGACTGCTGTATCAAGTATATATTTTTTTAATTCTCTATTTCATGAGGACCTAGTGGTTCACAGATATCACACACACACAGCAGGAAAAGAAGTGTAGCAGCCATATGTGTGCCAATCCATTGGACATGAGACCATGGAACTGGGAGAGAGATATGGTTGCTAAAGTACACTGAGCATATTGTATGTTTGGTTGTTTGATATTTTGTTTTATTTTCAATAATAAGACATTTTAATCTATTTTTCATACATCTTAGATTCGGTTTATAAATATTAACTTGACTGTGTTCTTTTTTGGTCCAAATACTGAAGACATAATTGCATTGGAATTTTCTTATTAAAAGTGTATTTACATAAAGTGTTTAAATCATAATATTTTGTATTAAATTTTATTATCAACCCTAGGAAGAGATTATTTTTAATATATTGTCTATATATCTTTACGCAGAAATCATCAATAATAATAATGATCCCTTAATCTTAAGTATTCAACATCTTCTAATAGACCTTAGTAAAAATAAATTTTTGATTGATTTAGTCTGGATTCCTAGTCATAAAGGAATACTGGGCAATGAAAAGGCAGATTCAGAGGAAAAAAAAGCTACTAAACATTTATCCATTCATGAAAATTTACAATCAAATCAAATAGATTTAAAAAGACATTTAAAGTTACTTATTAAAAAAAAAATGGAATAACGATTGGAATAAAGATAACAATAGTAAACTATATAGAATACATAAATCGGTTTTTGAAAAAAATCCTCCTTTCTTCCTTTGCAGAAGAGACCAAGTAGTACTAACTAGATTGCGAATTGGACATACAAACATTACTCATATTCATCTCATAACCAAGAAAGATAAAAACAAATGTAACAGATGTGGGTCGGATCTTACTGTTGATCATTTCCTAATTGATTGTATACAATTGTCTAATGAAAGAAAACAGGTTAATCTTCCTGTAAGCATAAAAGAGTGTCTATCTTCTGATAAGATTTTAAATACTATCAGTTATTTAAAGTTAATAAGATATCTATGATTATATTTAGGATTATTCAATCTGTAATTTTGTCAATTTAAAGTGTCTGTAGGACAACCTACAGTGGTCGTTAATGACCTTGCTGTTAAAAAGCGACCTTAAATAAATAAATTAAAAAAAAAAAAAATCATCAATGATAACAAACTTGTTAATTTGGGGAGTCCCCTGTTACAACTACAAGAAAAATGTTTATACATGTCAGTGTAAACAATTTACTGATTGAAAAAAGTAAATCATTCTAATTATTGATTTTTAATTTTGATGATGCAAACATTTTTTTTTGCATTTTGTAATTAATATTTGGGAGAGGGCATATGCCTCTAGCCTTGGATATGGCTGATAATGGTGACTTAATATAATTCACATTCTTTCATCTGTCAGTTTATATATTTTAAATATAATATAAAAAGCAAGGAAGGATTATAATTTTTATATGTTGACAGAATTTGATACACATCTTGAAGTTACAAAGATGGTTTTAAATGTATATATTTTATATGTAGTAAAAAAAGGTAAATTAAGAGTACATATCCCAGGACTGCTGCTTTGCTCAGTAACAAAAAATTCTCTGATTATATTGGAATGCTAATATGAGATGTGTCAAAAAAGAATTAACAAAAAAATTATTCAGTTACATTTATATTATTTTTACTATTGAGATATGTAATTTTATGTTCACACTTTGTTTTTTCTTAATTTTTCATTGTCATTGATGAGATCATTACTATTATTATTATTCAGTATTTCATACCATAAGAATATTTGCTTTAAAAATGAAATAATTATGAAAAGCATTAACCTGCAAAGATTTGTTTATTTTCCAAAATCTAAGGGTGGAATCTCATTAGTTAACATTAATTCAGGAGATCTTTATACTAAACTAGTGATCCGCCCCAGCTTCACACGGATATTATGCATGTATTATAGACATATAAACCTTCCTCTTAAATCACTCTATCTGTTTAAACCTCATCAAAATCCGTTGCATAGTTTTCAAGATCTTAGCATACATAGGGACAGACAGACTGATCTATATGACAAGCGTAATTCTATTCTAGAATCTATACTTGATCTGTAGGTAATAGAAGCATGATTTTGAAAAGCTGAAAGGTTTTTAAACTTTGCGTTAGGCTCTATACCATCTAACATTGTAGTTAGTGTATACTGCAAAGATTTTAGATATACCAGATATAACATACACATTTAATGTGATAGTTATGAGATGTGCAATTTCTCTAAAGCAATATGCTTACTACTTATTACTGGACTACCTAATGGAGTTAATAATATCATTCCATCCCCTAGTCTCTTTAGTCCTTGTCATAGGATAATTATTATTAAATTTGACTTAGAACATGCTTAGTGGAAAAAAATTGGATTGAAAGCAGGTATGAAGGTTGCTCATGCGAATTTAGGGTGGAGCTGCTTCATTGTAGAGACTATAGTATTAAATTTTAATTATTTAAATTTTAAAAGTTTCATTAGGAATTTAAGTTTGAAAAGTTTCACAAGTAGGTAACTGTGGAATTGTGACAAGTTTGTCGTTTTAAATCAACTATAAGCTTTTTTAAATTTATTTTCATACTTTAGGGATTTTTTAGTCCTTTTTAGTCTTTTAAAACACTACAAATTAATGTATCAAAAAGGGCATGAGACATCCCCCTTCATTTATCAATGTAGATATATTGTTTTTATGTGATAGAGATTTTAACTTTTTTCAAGTCTGTCAACACATTAGAAATTATAAATAAGTGTGATAAAGGGCACGAACATCCTCTTAGAAAACTAGTTCCCTATAAAAGATTCCCCTTTCATCAGAAATTCCGTACGTTTGTGCACGTGCGATCTTTAACCTTGAGAATCCCGTCAGTGACCTTCAAAATGTAACGAAGCACTCTCGATCTTATTACCAAGGCCGTAGAGACGAAAACTTTGACGGATCGGTTTTAAAAAAACGGTTAGGTCATCGTGTTTGTGTGTAAATTTTTTTGCAGATCATTTTTATTTACCTCCGTATCGTGGCACGTGCTGTTTTCATGTTTTACATTTAAATTTTGCATTAAGATTGAATTTTTGCTCCGTCGTAGTCGGGTAAAAAGAGACAGTACCGTTTTAAAACTTTTGACGTTCTGGCTGTATACAATGTGTCGGTGTTGGTTTTTTTGTGAACAGGATTGTTCGAAATTTAAATTTAACGGACAGGAAGGTCTCAACGCATGAAGGGTTGGAACCTGATTGCTCTATAAGTATGCAAAAAAGATCTTACTTATCAAATTTAGTCTTTTTGTATATCATTCAAGCAAAAAATAACCGTTTCATTGTAGACTAGTCAATGGATCGCGACTTTGTATGTTATTTTGTGAATACTCCGTTTTTTTTTGTTCAGTTTTTGAAAACATTATATTTAAATGAACTTGTTAAAATTCTATCTAAGGACTTTTTCACATTCAATATTCATTACATTTTTATAATCAACTAGGAATGTTCTGTGTGACGTAACTGTCAGTTGCATTGATTTATTACATACTGAAAGATTGTTGAATGATAATTGTAACTCCTGATAGTTCATGGATTTGTTGTGTTAATGTGTATATTAAAAAAAAACATTAAAAGCTTTAAGTTACCTTTGGGAGAAGGAATCCTTTATTTAACTTCAACCTGTACTAGGGTATGATTAAACATTTTTCTAAAAAAAAATCAGTCTGATACTAAAATATTTGCCAGCAAACTTACCGTATTTTTTCTGTACCTCTGTTCATAAATATAGAGTTTAAATGTCATTTCTGTTAAAAATTCCTGCCAACGAACGACCTTGCCTCCTTTCACTTCTAAGGAATTCAATATCTGACTGTCTGTCTGCTGTAGGCCGCGTTTGTTTGAATTGAATTTTATATTTAACTATAACTAGTTTTTTAACTTCAACCTGAATGAAAATGAAATAAGAAAATATTTAAGCTAAAATTGTAATGTACTAACTATTCAATACAGCCGTGGTCATGTTCTACCTTCAATATAAGCCAGTTATTTTATTTGTATGTATATTTTTTTTCAGTCTATAGGAATACGATTACGATTCTATATTGAATAGTTAGGGGTTGTAAAAGTTTAGGAACTCAATTGGTTATTTCAAATCAAATATCAAATATTTGTGGACGTAAATATTTACATGCACATGTTGTTATATAACGTAGTCCTTATTTTTAGCCAGTCACTAGGCATACAAATATTATTTAGGTTATGTCGGAAGACCAATCAATAATGTTTTTTGAATAATGGCGACAATCGTTTTAAATCGGCTACTAAGCCAACGTCACGTGATGAGAACAAACTATGTTATACTTTTAAAATGATCGGTATTCTGACTAGTGTTCAGTGTTCAGTTGTAATATATATGGCAATGTCAAAAGATAAACTATAATAATACTAAACATAAGCAATTCACATAGTCATATCAGAAAAATAATACTAGTCATTATGCACTTAACTATAATAGCGGAATTCAAAAACTTTTATGTGTCTGATTTTCGATTCTGATTTATTTCGACCTGAGGGGCTGTTACAATCATTTACTTATCTAATTAAAATAACTTTGGATGCGAAAAACACATTAATTAATGTACTCGATTCCTCGAAACTGAATAAACGTGTTAATGCAAAATTAGTGACCTTCAGGGGATCAAAAACCAATTGATTTTCAAAAGTTGTCTCATTTACGTTTATCGTACTTATATTATTACTTTAAAACCTAACAAAAATCATTTGTACACTTGACATGTTTACAGGCAAGGAACCCCAGATTCTGTAATTTAGTAACGAATCTAATATATAAGTGGAATCATAACGAACAGAGTCAGATTCGAATGTAAACAGTTGATAGCATAATAGAGATCTAGTGATCTATAATTACATTACCTTTCGGTTGTCCAACGTTTAGTGTCGGAATGTTTGCTTTATATTTAGCACATTTAACCATCGATCTTTATTGCGCAATGCGTACGCGCATAGTAAACAAACGTCGACGACGCACGACGTCCGTGCTGCTTTATTCGTGTATTATATATGTCATATGATGTTATTTATTATACTTTATATGTAAAATTATCAATGTTAAGTACATATGTACTAAATAACGTTAAGTGCATGTGTACTTGGTGGTATAGATCATGCGGATATTTGACATTTTTGTTGCATCTAGTCTTCGTCATCTTAAAGCAGTTTCAAGTCGTTTTTTTTTGCAAGCATGCAGCAAAAATGTGATCGATCTAAAACAACGCATAAATGTTTTTCACCTGCTGTAAAAACTGTTAAGTAGGTCAAAAACATGCATCGAAATGTTTTAGGATTATATTGTATTTATAAAAGTAACGGAATAAAATAAAAACTTTGCAATATTTCGAGCGGAGGGGTCGAGCTTTGGTTGGGAATATTTAAAAAAACACCAACTTGCAGCTCTGAAAGGGTAGGCGGAGACCAAAGCTAAATACACAGCGATCCTTACATACTTCTTTTCGTTCAGATCATGTCCAGAAGGGGCGAATTCATGTGCTTAGTTGCTGAGACTGGTAATCAATAAATTGCGTCCAAAATTTCGCGTCTTTTCTGGACTAGGACTAAGTGTTATAGCCAACTAATGTCCCTGTCTAATTTTCAAGGCTACACGAGGAGATCGAGCATTTCTACATGTACATGTCACCGACCGAGACGGAGCACCTCGTGAGAACCACGGTGGTCAACAGGATCCGCAGCGCCATCCTCTCTTTGTGGCCCCAAGCCAGGGTTGAGGTTTTCGGATCCTTCCGCACTGGACTGTATCTACCGACCAGTGATATTGATTTGGTCGTCATTGGTGAGTATTATTTTTATACGTTATAGATACAAATATGGAGACGGTTCACCTGATGGAGAGTGGCGCCGCTGCCTATTGACATGAACCTGCCCTTGATGACTTGCAATGACAAGAGCACTGCCAATGCCTCCAATAGGCCGTGTAGGGGATAATCATGTTATACTTCTCGTGCCTGTGATTACACTGCCTCTCCATTCCTTCGAACCGAAATATAGCAAATGTCTTGATGGAATGGAAAAGAGGGTGGTACCAACCTAGACAATCTCGCTCTTAGATATACCATATGAAAATTTTCACTCTGATTGACTGATGCCTCTGTGATGTAGATTTAAAATTGTATCAGCCTGAGGCAGAGGTTCCGGGTTTGATTCTTCTTTATAATTACTGTCTGTAAGATAAGGCGGTTATTAAAAAAGGTTGTAAGACAGTTGTAGGATGTAAAGTTTAGTTCCCATTATTATTTTGTCATTAATATTATAAAAATGTATGTAAACTTAGTTTATTGTATTATAACATGTTTACAGTTGAATTATGATAAATAAGAATGTAGGGTTTCAGGTCTCTGTGCTATCAACGAGATTAGATAAACTCGTGATTTATGGGATATGATGCATTATCGAAAACATTTTGCTACTGATCCTCATTTAATATAACACATTTATCGTTTCCATCTTCGCATATTGTTTAACATTCGACCCGCCCCGGTTTCGCGAGGATATTATGCATGTATTGACGACCTCTGTCGCGCAGTGGTGTAAACAGCCGACTGCTATGCTAAAGGTTCTGGGTTCGAATCCCGCATTGTTTCGCTTACCGGACTTGGATATAGTATTCTAATCTATGTAGTTTATACCACATCGTTGCTTAGCACCTGCGACACATGTTCTTACGATACTTACTGCAGGGCTGAGTCAATGTGTGTGTCGTGATGTGGTTTATTATTATTGTGGTGGTTTATTATGTACCAAATACATCTAAACCTTCTTCTTGAATCACTCGTTATCAATGTATAAAAAAAAAACCGCATCAAAATCCGTTGCGTAGTTATAAAGATCTAAGCATACATAGGGATAGACAGACAGCAGGAAGCTACTAAGTTTATATATTAGTGATATGCAATAAATTATTTCAATGTATTCAATATAAAAACCGGTCAAGGGTGAGTCGGACTCGCACGTGCTGAAATCCGTACTATTTTATAAGATTAAACATTTTGTATCTGTTAGATAATTTTGTAAAAGAAACTAGAATAAGCAAAAAGATCGAAATCGCACGTTTCTGTTATGGGAACCCCCTTCCATTTTTTTTTTGTTTTTAGTATTTGTTGTTGTAGCAGCAACAGAAGTAGACATTCTGTTGCTGCTCTTCAAAAAAAAATCGCAGAGTTTTCAATGGGCTTTTGGGTGTGTTATATGATTTCATTTATATATATATATATTATATATTTTAAAGTATATCTTCGTCGTTTTGTACCCAAATAGTTAGGTAATTTTTAAATTAAAGCAGTGTTTTGAGTTATCCTAAAATATTGTAATTGTGATGATCTCATGTGATTACGGAGGTGTTAAAAAGTATGATGATGATACAGTCTCGAAGGCGAACGTTTAAAAATAAAAATGCCCCGGACCAAAACCGTTTATGCGATAAAAAAAAACCAATCGGTTTTATGATTTATATCGCGTGGACAGATGCTGGAAAGTATCGAAGTAGTTGATTTTTTAAATTATTATTATTCTCCAAAAGTTGACCTGGATGAAATTAATGAAAATTGAACGTAAAATTGTTAATTTGAAGTTTTAATTTTTTTTCTGATAACCATCAACTTCCTTGATAGAGTTTATGCGAATGTTTATCAAGAAAACTATTAAAATTATGACTAAGATGTTTTCTAGGATCTCAGAAATATATGTCCAAGCCAATAGTCCAACCCGTTGTTCACGTTCACACGTAAAGCTTCACATGACAAGTGCAATATCAATCCTTATGCTGTACAACTTAAGAACGGTACAGAGTCCAAACAGTATAGGTTGCTGCATGGCAGTGTGTTCGTTGTCAGATGTTCTCGCAGCGTATTTTTGCATGGATTTGTATGATATAATATCATAGGCAGTGTAAGGACAAAGGTTTTTTATTACTGACTAGTTGGCCATGCGAACGTTTTACCATATGACTGTCGTTATTTTTTACCATTCAAACTTTCTATGAATTAGGGCGAACCAAGAAAACAAATACTGAATTTAATATTTATTGTTAATAAATTTTGTCATAGCGGCTACAGAAATAGTGATTCTGTGAAAGTTTAAGTGCTATGTTATATGAGATTACATATAGGTAGGTATATAAATGCCTTGTTTATTTTCCACCAGGTCAATGGGAGAAGCTGCCGCTATGGACCCTGGAGAGGGAACTGGTGGTTCAGGACATTGCCGAGAAGGAGAGCATCAAAGTACTGGAGAAAGCCACCGTGCCCATAGTCAAAATGACTGATAAATATTCAGATGTCAAGGTAAATTGAACTTTAATGTTGCTTGAGTTTAGATACTTTATCGCAGTGGTCTTCAACCTTTTGGCTGGCCTGGCCACATATACATTTCAATCATCGCGGGCCGAAGGCACACCTACTAACATTTTAGTAGGTACCTATTTTATTAACACGCTTAAAGTTTCCCTAATGGGCACTAAGTTTAAAAATGTTGACAATAAATTTGAATCTCTTGGCGGGGCCAACCAAGAACGCAGGCCCGCGGGCCATACGTTGAGGATAGCTGCATTATCGCAATAGCAAAGCCTCAGTTGTGTAGACAATCTGATGAGAGGAGCTATAACGATATTGTTGATGTACCTACCAAGGTCATAAGTTACATATTATTGGCTCGATATAGAAGGTAAAGCGACAGAAAACAAGGAAATAAGCTTAATCTTTAAGACTAGTTCATTTATCTGTTCATAATTTAATATATAACTACCATTTCGTGTGATAAGTTTAACTATATTTGTTTTACTATTCATACTATAAAAATTTCTCTAGCGATGGCCTATTTACTGACATCAAAGAAAAATTAAACAATCTTTACTCCGTTGTGAAAATGACTCTACCGGTTCGGAAAATTTATGTCGGGGAAGATACCGGCAGGAAACCCCAGATTCTGTAATTTGGTATATTAAGATGTTTTTATACTTAGCCACAAATACATCTTAAAGACTAAGATGAGAGAACGCGATAAAGCATGTCATATACGAATAAAGCTCGTATACAAATTAAAAGTAAACTATTTATAAATTACGTTTTGTAGTGACAAAACAAATATGTACCATACTAGCTAGTAAGTAATTATATGAGCAGCATGCAAGAATAATCTCTTCGAAATTAGTAAATAGGCCTCTCCTAGGCAAGGTTTGGACAAATTGTCATCATCATGTGAGATTCTGTCCAAATACCTAAACTATTTTATTTAAAATAACAATAATAACAACAGCTGTACTTGTTGTAATAACGATAAAAACAATAACATTGATATCTCTCTGACAGGTCGACATCTCATTCAACATGAGCAGCGGTGTCAAAAGTGCAGAACTTATCAAGCAGTTTAAGGTGAGTGTCGCTAGATAAGGTGACTGTAGCTAGATAATTCGCGGATGTAGCTAGAGATATCGTGGTACACTGTGGTATCTCACTTGAATAAAATCAATCTTTTTAAATTATGATTTGGTTGGTGGAAATTTTGATTCTATTGTGATGCAGTAGGTTTGTTTTAATTTTTTATAAAAAAGAAAAGAGGTTAATTTTTTGGTCAATGTGTGCTTCATTGCAATTTTTTCATGCTAGGGACCAGCACCATCAACTAATTCAAAATTCTAACTGCTTTATTTAATAATAATAACCACATCACGACACACACATGACTCAGCCCTGTAGTAAGTATCGTAAGATCTTGTGTCACAGGAACTAAGCAACGATATAGTATATACTACATAGATAAGAATACAACATCCAAGACCGGTAAGCGAAACAATGCGTCTTGCTAATAACACAAAGTCCCGCCCCCGCCGGGATTCGAACCCGGGACCTCTAGCGTAGCAGTCGGCTGTTTACACCACTGCGCCACCGAGGTCGTCAAAATTTGGGAAATATATGTACATTAGATGTTCGGTTAGAAAAAATATAGTATCAATAATATTTCATCTGTAAGGCATGCAAAAATTATTTAACTAGAATTAGTTAACAACGTTTTTTGATGTACATAATCAAATCATTGTTCAGTTTTTAGTAAAAAAAAAACACTCAAATAGAAAGACATTTTATATTATTATTAAGTTAAACAAGATTAATAATAAATCTTTGATATGTTTTAGATAACAATTGTGATAATAAAATAACAGAAATATTGTAAATTTTTCCAGCGTGCCCTATGCTTTCAATTATTGCGGAGAAAACCCTACTTTTTACATATTTTTTTTAAATTAATTGTTGACACAACAGCAGCATTACATTACATTACATAAATGAATGAATTGAAATACAAGTTTAATGCAATGTTGAAACAATTACATTTTTTTTTAATTATTGTATTTCTACTATTTATTAAGCTATCCAACTAGATAGTACTATGTGCATTAAATATAATAATTTTAAATAAATATCATGTTTGTTATATAATAATAATAATAATAACTACATCACGACACACACATTGACTCAGCCCTGTAGTAAGTATCGTAAGAACTTGTGTCACAGGAACTAAGCAACGCTATGGTATATACTAAATAGATAAGAATACAACATCCAAGACCGGTAAGCGAAACAATGCGTCTTGCAAATAACACAAAGTCCCGCGCCCACCGGGATTCGAACCCGGAACCTCTAGCGTAGCAGTCGGCTGTTTACACCACTGCGCCACCGAGGTCGTCAAAATAAATTTGCTTAAAGATTAACTAAAATTATAGAAGTTAAATCAGTTCTTGTTAACTGTTTTGTTTATATGATATTAAAATATTAAATGTTTATATTAATTTCTTCTTAACATTGTTCAATACTTTGATTGTACAATAACATTGAAATGCACTTTTACCTGAATAATCAATTATATTTGACGACCTCTGTGGCGCAATGGTGTAAACAGCCTGATACGCTAGGCTAGGTTCTGGGTTCGAATCCCGGCGGAGCGGAATTTTGTATTATTTGAAAGACGCTTTTTTTCGCTTACCGGTCTTGGATGAAGTATTTTTATCTTTACTTATAGTATATACCATATCGTTGCTTGGTTCCTGTGACGCAAGTTCTTACGATACTAACTGCAGGGCTGAGTCAGTGTGTGTGTCGTGATGCGGTTTAATATTATTTTTTATCGCCCCAATATAAGAAATGCACAATGTTTACGCGTTCAGTCGGAGTATGGAATTGATACACCGTGTATCGTTCAAATACTGATACTACACGACACAATTAAAATTATGGTGCAATAAAAATTTAACACGCTCCAACTTTTGTTCAGTCATTGCAAAATCTTCAATATTAACCCCAATCAATCAATTATATTGTGCAATAGGTATGTGTGTATAGGTAGAAGTGCAAGTTAAGGGCCAGCCTAAAAGGAACAAATTTCACTCAACGGATGTCTAGTTAGTGCATCTTACCATAATGTTGAATAGCTTTGTATTATCTAAGAGTGGATTCAAACGCCATTATTGTACTGCACGTTTTCGTAGCTCAAGTTCTGATGGTTTTTATAAGAAGAAACACGATTAACCATTATAATAAGATCTCAAATGGAAACTTATTCGGTTTTTGTACGTCGTTCAAGTTACGCTGGACCTTCGTTTATTTTGTCGATTAATCATTACAGCTCGACCTAACTAACGTGTTGGCTCCTTGGGAAAACAACGCAAGGGAACGAGGGCTTTTTTAATTTATACGGTTTTTGGCCTGCTAACGGATACAAAACGCTCGGATCGGCGAAAACGTGCGATAAACGCACGACAACAGGACGGGAACGTTTTGTTTGTCTCTAGGATGACTAATGTAAGACTGACAGACGGTGGAAAACACAAACGTTTTGACTGAAATAGCTCTTTATAAAAGTAGCATAAATTAAATTATTATAAGATACAAAAATCGAGGCCGTTAAATGCGTAATAGTTTTCTGTAGAGTGTATTTTTTTTACATTTTTGTTATAATTAAGTAAAAGTTAGATAACATGATACTGGACTTTGATCCGCTGAGGTCAATTGTTTCGTCGCTAAAATGTCATTCCAATGGACGATTAAAGTTAATGTTATGTTTTAATTTACGACACTGATTCCCTATGTTAATTACATTTAAGGCACCTACTTTATTAATGATTTGGTTCTTTTACTGAAATATCAGGATCACATACATAAAAACATAAACTCAAGTCGTAATCCCCCGAGAGGGGTTAGCGTAGGTGTTAAACACAGCATTTCGCATGTTTATGTTGAGTCCCAGTGTGACAGGTTGCTAATCTGTCGCCACTATCCGAGTACAATGAGGAACATGGCAGCTACTTACGCTAACCCGAGACTCGAATCCTCGACCTTTCAGGTCGGGTCCGTCGGTTAACTGAGGCACGTAACCAATTGAGCTTCCACGTCCTCTTATCAGTATCCTATCAGTATTCCTGTTTTTAAATTTTTATATTTTGACTTTTCACACAAACTACAATTCCTAAATTAAGGCACAAACAAGCTTGTATCACATCCTTAAATATTTAGATACATAAAAAAACATACATAACTAGTAGTAATAGTAACAACCTCAGTGGTGTAACAGCCGACTGCTACGCTAGAGGTTTTGTGTTTGAATTCCGGCGGGGGCGGAACTCTGTGTCATTTGCAAGACGCATTGTATCGCTTACCGGTTTTGGATGTTGTATTCTTAACTATGTAGTTGTAAACTACATAATAATAATAATAATAATAACCACATCACGACACACACATTGACTCAGCCCTGCAGTAAGTATCGTAAGAACTTGTGTCACAGGAACTAAGCAACGCTATGGTATATACTAAATAGATAAGAATACAACATCCAAGACCGGTAAGCGAAAAAATGCGTCTTGCAAATAACACAAAGTCCCGCGCCCGCCGGGATTTGAACCCGGAACCTCTAGCGCAGCAGTCGGCTGTTTACACCACTGTGCCACCGAGGTCGTCAAACATATCTACCACATCGTAGTTTAATGCCTGCGATACAAAATTATATTTTAGTGTAAGGCTGATGGGCGCCCTAGCATATAAACTGACGGAAAGAAACCGCCAACATGTTACAAAAAGTATAGTTTCAAAGGTTATGAAAGTGATATCTTTATTTGAATTACAAAAATATTATTTTTTTTAACTTAGAGATGTACATGTTATATGAAATAGATTAGTAAAACCATAAGTACTTTTGTCTGTAAGTCTGTAAGAGTTGCGGATTTTGTTCTTTAATAAAATAAATAAAATTTATAATTCCAAATATTATTTATTGTAACAATAACAAGTTACGCTAGTGATGAAGCAAGAAAGTTGAAGAATTATTTTGTCATTAACATTGTTCCCTTTTTTTTGTCTCCAGGAAAAATATCCAGTCCTCTCGAGATTGGTGATGGTCCTGAAGCAGTTCTTACTCCAACGAGACCTGAACGAGGTCTTCACGGGTGGCATATCCTCCTACTCCCTCATCCTCATGTGCATATCCTTCCTCCAGCTCCACCCGAGGCCTGAGAGGCTCCGCCAGCCTCACAACCTCGGGGTGCTTCTGATCGAGTTCTTTGAACTGTATGGAAGGAAGTTCAACTATGTGAAGACAGCTATTAGAGTGAAGAACGGAGGGTCATATGTGTCTAAGGATGAGATACAAAAGGTGAGAATAGGGAATATGAATTAAATTTAATTTGATTATTCAATCAATTAATCGTAAAGTATATGGAAATAGTATCTTTATAGTGAAAACAGAATTAGAAGTGAACGATAAACCAGGGAGATAAAACCATTTGAAGTAAATATATCTATCTCGCTCATCAGAACAATCTTTTCTATGGAAGTTGTATGGCGCCTGTGTACTTTGACGTCATAGTACATATCAAATCTCTATGTCTAACCAACGACGTTGAAGCTTTATATAACTTTGTTAATAAGTCAGATATTTGAGAAAATCTAATGGTTATGTGTAAATATGTGGTATCGAATTATAATAAATAAATAAAAAAGTCACGCCTATTCCCTATTTTTTTTTTACTAAGTCTAGTGAAAAAGGTAGAGATGGTCTGTCCCACATTGATACAAAAATTACTTCCAATGCAACTTTATATTCTATTAAAGTAACTTGAGAGCAAGTATATGACATTTAAATATATTTCTGTATGTCTTTTTACGCCATTTACGTCAACTGGTTCATATCTCGAAGGGCTGAAATGTTAAGAAAAGCTAAGAGGTTTATTTTCAATAAATTTAGACCTAGTGTTTTTGGTTTATTAAAATATCCTATAGTTTAATATGAAAGTAACAAAATTACGTTATTCTCTGGCCGCTGCCTCCACCGTTCTTATGTATATATTTTGATTCATTGTTTTTTTTTTTGTATTGTAGGAGATGAACGACGGCCACAGACCTTCGCTGCTGTGTATAGAGGATCCCCTCACGCCTGGGAACGATATCGGCCGCTCTAGTTACGGTGCTATTCAAGTTAAACGGGTGAGAATAAAAATAATCGTTTGAAAACTATAACCAGACTAAGTCAAAATTGGGGGGCTGAAAAAGACGAAACAACAAAATAATTCAGATAGAAATATATATGCACAAAAATGGTCAAGGCAGAGCCTTGATTGCACCTTATGTTTTATTGTTTACCACGTCTGTTTAATCTTGACGCCCACATAATCATAGTACATATATTTCACTTCCTTCCTTTTGGCTTAGCCGTAGTCGGTTAATAAATAAACCACATCACGACACACACATTGACTCAGCTCTGCAGTAAGTATCGTTAGAACTTGTTTCACAGGAACTATGCAACGATATGGTGTAAACTACATAGATAAGAATACTACATCCAAGACCGGTGAGCGAAACAATGCGTCTTGCAAATAACTCAAAGTTCCGGCTCCGCTGGGTATATTGTTTACGTTGTCTGTGTGATTGTGGATCACAGTACTACATACATAATCTAAATTTTATAATTAATATCGAATAATGTTATAAAAAATGGGATTAAAACTGTTTCTAGTGTCTATAGTGTGCGGATAATATTATCCGTACACTATGAGAAAATTTGATAATTTTGCAAATCCTTTGGGATTTGAAAAATGTCACAGTTGGACCCTCTGATAACATGTATAATTAACGTCATCCGTTTTTAATACTTTTAACACATTTTTACGATTTTTTAAAAAAGCGAGTGAAAAATCCAACATTTTCGCTAAGATTTTTTTTAACGATCTTAAAAAAATCCGTACGCGCAAATCGTCCGTACGTTTCGGATGACAATTTTTGTAACTATTATGAAGTATATATACATCAATGCTACCGTCTTTCCAGTCGGTTTGCAATTTTTTTTTCTCCTTATCACCCATGCCCTTTTTTCTCGGAATCAGTTCACTTTAAAGATATAAGGTCCTTTACAAAAAGGTTTCCAAATTGCTTCAGCAACTCAAATACCAAAAGTCATCCGGTTGCTTTTACAAGACTGATTTACGCACCATTGCCTTGACTATCCGTGAGCTTTGTCAATATTGATTGTAACAGCTGGCTTGTACCTAAGAGGTTCTGGGTTTGAATCTTAGAACTCTGTGTCATTTGCAAGACGCATCGTTTCGATTTCTGCTTTTGGCTGTCGAATTCTTATGTAAGTAGTTTATATCACATCAATATAATAATAATAATAAATAAATAACCAAAACACGACACACACATTGACTCAGCCCTGCACAAAGTATCGTAAGAACTTGTATCGCAGGTGCTAAGCAACGATATGGTATATACTAAATAAATTAATAAGAGTTATGTTTCATTGTAGTATTAAGTCAATGCGAGTATTAAATTACTATTAACTATGGGCTCTGGCCCGCCTCTACGTGGGTAGAATTTAACGTTTGTATGACAAAAAATGCCTATATGTTTTGGGGATGTAGTCTAATGTTGATAAAATTTTTGAAGTCGATCCTATAGTTACAGACATACAAAAATAAAAAGGTGTCGACAAAATGATATAAGTGTAAGAGTATGGTTTCGCTGTGGCAGGCGTTCGACTACGGCTACATCCGGCTGCAGCAGGGCGTGGCGCCGCATAACTGGCTGCTGTCGCGGCACTCGGTGCTGGGCCGCGTGCTGCGCGTGACGGACCACGTGCTGTCGTACCGGCGCTGGGTGCGCGTCACCTTCACGCCGTACCTGTTCCCGCCGCCCGTGCCCGCGCCCGCCAGCGACCCGGTCAGTACATACAGCTTGCCAACTGGCTGCTGTCGCGGCACTCGGTGCTGGGCCGCGTGCTGCGCGTGACGGACCACGTGCTGTCGTACCGGCGCTGGGTGCGCGTCACCTTCACGCCGTACCTGTTCCCGCCGCCCGTGCCCGCGCCCGCCAGCGACCCGGTCAGTACATACAGCTTGCCAACTGGCTGCTGTCGCGGCACTCGGTGCTGGGCCGCGTGCTGCGCGTGACGGACCACGTGCTGTCGTACCGGCGCTGGGTGCGCGTCACCTTCACGCCGTACCTGTTCCCGCCGCCCGTGCCCGCGCCCGCCAGCGACCCGGTCAGTACATACAGCTTGCCAACTGGCTGCTGTCGCGGCACTCGGTGCTGGGCCGCGTGCTGCGCGTGACGGACCACGTGCTGTCGTACCGGCGCTGGGTGCGCGTCACCTTCACGCCGTACCTGTTCCCGCCGCCCGTGCCCGCGCCCGCCAGCGACCCGGTCAGTACATACAGCTTGCCAACTGGCTGCTGTCGCGGCACTCGGTGCTGGGCCGCGTGCTGCGCGTGACGGACCACGTGCTGTCGTACCGGCGCTGGGTGCGCGTCACCTTCACGCCGTACCTGTTCCCGCCGCCCGTGCCCGCGCCCGCCAGCGACCCGGTCAGTACATACAGCTTGCCAACTGGCTGCTGTCGCGGCACTCGGTGCTGGGCCGCGTGCTGCGCGTGACGGACCACGTGCTGTCGTACCGGCGCTGGGTGCGCGTCACCTTCACGCCGTACCTGTTCCCGCCGCCCGTGCCCGCGCCCGCCAGCGACCCGGTCAGTACATACAGCTTGCCAACTGGCTGCTGTCGCGGCACTCGGTGCTGGGCCGCGTGCTGCGCGTGACGGACCACGTGCTGTCGTACCGGCGCTGGGTGCGCGTCACCTTCACGCCGTACCTGTTCCCGCCGCCCGTGCCCGCGCCCGCCAGCGACCCGGTCAGTACATACAGCTTGCCAACTGGCTGCTGTCGCGGCACTCGGTGCTGGGCCGCGTGCTGCGCGTGACGGACCACGTGCTGTCGTACCGGCGCTGGGTGCGCGTCACCTTCACGCCGTACCTGTTCCCGCCGCCCGTGCCCGCGCCCGCCAGCGACCCGGTCAGTACATACAGCTTGCCAACTGGCTGCTGTCGCGGCACTCGGTGCTGGGCCGCGTGCTGCGCGTGACGGACCACGTGCTGTCGTACCGGCGCTGGGTGCGCGTCACCTTCACGCCGTACCTGTTCCCGCCGCCCGTGCCCGCGCCCGCCAGCGACCCGGTCAGTACATACAGCTTGCCAACTGGCTGCTGTCGCGGCTTGGACTAAATAAGAGGGTGAAGATGTGATCCTGGGAACTACACATTTCTTGACAGACTTGGTAGACCTTTTTTTTCCTAAACTACGAGTCCTGCGGCTCGAAGGCATTAGCAGATTCACCGTTGTTATCGTCCCCCAAACAATCGATCAGGCTGGATTGTCTTTATTAAGGTAACAAGATGTAGAGCATAAGTACGACCGCCATACCTGGTCATGAACCTGCAGGCCTAACTAGCACGCTAAATAATTGCGTCACATACCGCGCGACGCTATCTTCTTTCCCTGTCATAACAAAGACAAACGGAAAGAGATAGTTGCTATCTCGCGCCTCTCGCGTGATAGTATGCTATCCCTGTTGGTAATATTATGTTTATTGTGAAACTCAATAATGTCAATGGCTGATCACGACTCAGTGTTGCCAGAACGTCGTTTATAACGCCCTCGTTTTATCCAAATACATTTTTGACAAAGCTGTTCATTATAGAGTAAAAGCTGAATCATTTATTTATAAAATGCCACTTGTGACGTTATCGACCTATTTCGAAGCTGTCATGGTGAGTGACTTCATTTTGGATAAAACTTTACGTTATTTTAATATTTTATTTGATATCTTTAGATACATTTACTATGACACATGTAATATAAAGATTCATATCTAAAATAGCCAGATGCAATGTATTCGTGACTCTTGAATTGCGATGAAGCGTCCGATGCGTATACGGCTAGTGAATAGTATGTGTGTGTGTACCACATTTGACTGTATGGGGTAGTCAGAGTATGGTGAGGCTGTGGTCGTTAGTATATGTGTGTGTGGTGCAGGAGTGGTCGGACGGAGGCACGTCGCCGCCGCCGCTGTCGGCGCTGGCGTGCTCGTCGCCGACGCCGCGCCGCGTGTCCGCGCACCAGAGCCTCATCATACACCACATCACCTCCAACTCCGACTTCAACAACATACCCTCAGGTAACGGGCGTTGTCTAATTAATTTACTATCAAAAATGTTGTATGCAGTTTCATAGGAGTGTCTTTAGTTTTTTTTGTCTATCACTTTAAAAGCTAAGTGTAAAATCATCTCGCGCAAACAAGCAAACGGTCAACGGTTAGATCAGAAAATCCGGTATTTAGCTAAATAATTTTGTATAATAAATATTTATTGATAGGAAATGATATATGAAATCAACATTAGTTATTAACATCGTTGAGTGATAAAAAAATTGAGTTAGACAAGGAAGGCAATACTGACTTGTGACGTCACAAACCCGTGTGTCTTTATAGATAGAGAAATTAAAAGCGAAATAAATAATTTCTTCGTCGATTTTAATTTTTGTTTCAAAGACCGATTCGTTACAAATTTATTTCTTTTTATTTTAATTAATATAAGAATTAATAAAATAGTATAAAAATTTCCTATTGTATGCCCTATTTGCTGCTAAGAACTTTAAATTTACTACTATTTCCGATTAAATTCACTAACCATAACCTTAACACGGTCTTTGTAAAACCATTTAGTAGACAAGTTAGACCCTCTATTTAAATTAATAAAAGAGTATTTGTATCTTCCATTAAACTTGTTCGAATTTAAATACTTACGATTAGAACAAGTATGTCCGAAAAACTTAATTAAAAAAAATGTAAGTTATGTGACACCCATTCATTATGACTGTATTGCCATATTATGACATCGTAAAATCATACTTCAATTATCGTTCTAGGCGTAATGCAACAAAGGTACAACGCTGGTGAAAGCACGAAAACCCGTCAAAGATCTTTCACATCTAAACAGCGACGGTACTCGTCACCACCCGCCACCCAAAGAAGCAGGGCACCGATAGACAACGGCAAAAAGAAGAGAAAGCACCAACCGATGCGATGATACAAGGTCAAACCACCACCAAAGAGTGCAAGTAAAAAAAACACTACGATCCCCTAGTTTTTTTTTGTTTTTAACCGAAAGTGGTTACCGTTAATGGTTAACTCGGTTAACCAAGAGTGGTCACCGTCACTGGTAAGGCTAAGTATGAAATAGGATTCGCAGACTGCTAATGATCACTGGTAAACCTTGACAAATTATTCAGATATTGTTATTAAATAGTCATTAGTGTCACCGTCATTGGTAATTAACGAGTAATGGTAACCGCTACCACTGTGTTAAAAGCATAGATAGCTTGTAATATAAGGTGCTGCGCAATAATACAAAAAAAAATGAATGATATAACGAAATTGTAAAAAAAAATGTGTTCACATATTATTCTTCATGTTGCAACATTGTAATAGTGGATATTAACTTAGTCGATCTATTTAAATTAACGATAGGTACGGTTGATACATAGTTCAAATTTAATACGCCATCTTATAGTTTTTGTATAGAAATATATATACGGAAATTATTTTATGTCGCTTATCATTTTAAACTGGCTCGACGTAATTACTCTGTAAACACAATTGCGAGTGTTACACAGTCAATATTATCACGCGATATCGGATATCGCGATCCTGTATCAAATAAATATTGACGGTATTATAATATCACGTTACTGTGGTCACGATATGTTTTGAAGTGCGAATCAAAGTGAAGCAGCTTTGTCTAGCAGTTCAAGACCTATCCCTATCTCTGTCTAACGGGTTTCTCCCATTAGCTTGTTAAAACAAGAGAGCTATATACGACGCGAAGCTACATTTCTGTATGTATTTCTATGTAACAAGGGTGGTCTTGTTATTAGACCTGTGACCGTTTCCACCAACAAACCCTAAGGCCCAATTTGCACGAACGCTTTTGAAACTTGAAACAGAAGAATTGTCATGTATCTCAATTCACAACAAGCCCACGCTTCACGAGAGCCCTTTCAAATATCGGTTCCTTATTGCCGAGCATTGTTGCATTTGTGATGCTGAGCGTTGGACTTTAAGGTCTTATTTGCACCAACGCTTTCATTTGAACGCTTTGAAAAGCGTTCGTGCGAATGGTGCATAAGTTTTAGGTGCGATCGATTTGCACAACTATTGATAGTTCGAAAACGAGTAATATCTATCGATTAAAGTTACGGTCTTTCTCGATTCTATTGATACGATGATATACTACCGATAGTTTAGTGGTGGGCATTGCGTCGATGTTCAACTCTAGTTGTAACTTAAAATTCAATCTTATGGTCTCGACTTTATGATTCTTTTTAAATTGACAGAAATGTTGGTGAGAACGGGCATGAAAACCCTTCTTCTAAAAAAAACTTAAGTATGGTAACCCTCAGTAATATGTCTAAATAAAGGTTGTTAAAATGTTATATAAGGCTCGGTAAATAATATAATGTAGTCGCCCGGTGCGTTTTATATTGAATATTTCAAGTAACTGTAGTTCGGTCTGTTTACACGTGTAGAAATGTCAGTAGTGACAGTGACTGTCAAAATTCTTTTCGCAATACAAAAACATGTCGACATTAGACTAGATTTCAGAGGTTTGAGACGAAAACTCCGTTATTCGTAAGCGGTAAGGCCAATCGAAATACAAAAATATGTTGAAATTACATTTGCTATGACATGACACGTGATTAAGTATATGTCATTTTAATATAATTTTGAATTTCCGATGGCGTTAACGATTGTTGAAAATGATTTTGGTCTCAAGGGGCCGATCGTTTCAGAATGTAATAGGTGCCGCTTACAGTTTAAGATATAAAGCTCTAAAATCAAAGAAATAAGGCTGACAATAAGTGTGAAAATATGCTGAATGTTAAGTTACAATGCTTGTGGCACTTCAAGTTAATGTTAAATTTCAAAAATATAGCTTACGTTGTGATGTCTTAGCTAGCCATAGACGGGCCTTGTATCATTTGTCGGGGGCCATTTGTAAATCCAATTTAAAACCGGTGATCTTTCTGCTCTGGCACGTTCCGAGGCCCCTGTAACCGGGGAGCCCGGTTACAGCTTCGCCCCTCGTAAATTTCCTTTCGAAAAAAGAATATTTTGAAAGGAAATTAAAGTTATTAAGACATAAACTATAGACACAGTGGCGGCCCGATTTGTACTCAACAATATAATGAAAAAAAACGGTAATCACTAGGCTGCATATATTTATACGTCACTTAATTTCTAAAGATATCGCGGTTACCGCTTTTGATGTGTGCTGTTAATTTCTTAGTTTTTGGTGCGGTCAAGTGTATTTTGAGGGATGATTGGTGCGCGGAAAGTAATATATTTATCTAATATAAATATTTATTAAATAATCCGAAACGTAGTCTTAAATGTTCAAGATATTAATAAAAATAAGACGATGTATACCTTTAAAGGTAAATGTTTTAGCCCTTGATAACTTTTCTGAAAAACATTTATAAAACTTAAAAAAAAAACAAACTTCATTAAATAAATGGCGACTCTTGTAAAACATGAAAAAATAATAGTTTATAATGCCAGTAGTATGACATGATCTTTAATTAAATAGCAATAAATAAAGTAAAACACCAAAAAAAATTGTATTGTATAATACTTTTGTTATAAAAAACCGTTTCCTCTCCTATTCGGAACAAAATAAATAAAAAAAAGATTCCAAGTCTTGCCTTTGACATAACAAACAAAGTTAAAAGTGTAAAGACAAAACCCGAAATAATGTTTTTTTTTTTCAAAACTGCAAAAGAAAATGGCAGAAATTCATTTTTATATAACATTCATTCATATAACAGGATCCAAAGCGTTTTTTTTTGTATTTTGAGGAACAAAAAAAACTAAAACGAAAAAAAATCTTACATAATAATCCTTCGACTGTATAAATTATTGAATATAAATTTAAAAAAAACTTGAGTTGGTTTATGCTTATGTAATAAGATATATTTATTAACTCCGAAAAGAAAATTTATATTTAATAATAATATTTTCCATTAAATTGTTTTTTTTTTTATAATTAAGAAATGATCAGACGAGTGTGTTGTAAAGTTTTAACATGAATGAATTCAACTCCTCAAAGTTTTTTACATGACAGATTTTATTTTTGACGAATTTTCTAGAACTTATTTTGTTGCGATATCATGTCGAAAAAAAAATACTAATAAAAAACAACAACCTGGCTGCATGCAGTTTTTATCTGAATAAAATATATCAGTACGAAGTTTACAAAAAAAAAGTCCTTGAAAAAGACATCAACATTTTTTTATTTGAAATTGTTACTATTATTTCCTCTCAACTGTTAAACAGCTTCCGGTGTAACTTCTACACCCAACCGAGTCGTCACATCCAATAGCCTTATCACAGGTGCCTAAAAATTAATGAAAAAAAAACAATACTACTTGTCATCGACAACGCTGTGGCTGTTGTAAAAAAAAATAGTTGTAAATAATATGTAAATAATAATTTTATTTTTTTCGTTCAACGTTGTACAGTGTACATGAGATATATATATATCAAGTTATGTGAAACGCCATTTTTATATATGTATAAATTTGTAGGTAAATAAACAGCTATTTTGTTTCGGAATCGTTTGATAGGGAATTTTTGACGTTGAATTGAAGATTCTTTGATGAAAACGTAGGACAGCTGAGTTAGTTATTGGTAAAGGCCTATTACCGAGCATCAATACATCAATATCGGTTGCTACAGCACTTCGAGATGTCCGTATTTTGCTTGTAGTGTGACACGGCCTTTAGAACGCTACGATTTTCATATTAAAAAAAAAAATATGACCACGGCGGTTACCATTGGCGACGCACTGCTTACTAGCCCCCTTAGACGAATGCCATTATTCCGTAAGAGTTAACGCCAACAGAAAATGAAATGGTATTGAAATGACATTACAATGACGAATCTCGAGCGTAAGCAAATGTCATTTTAGTATCTTTTTTTTTCCTGTGAGCGTGAACCATTGCGGAATAATGGCATTTGTTTAAAAGGGTTGAAAAGGTCGCTTAAAGCTTTCACATGTTGAATTCGTTGACAATGTCAACTTTCAATCGAGCTGTCAATTTTCTCATTAAGCAAGATGGCCGCTCATCTGTATGAATTTCTGTCAGTTCAATTCCCAAGCAGAAAGTTCAAACATCGATCATTTTTTTATTACAACACCACTTGTTTTCATCACGTGACATTGGCTTAGAAGTCAGTCATAGTAGCGCAGGTGTAGTGAAAAATTATGCGCTTGTCGGCTTTTCCATAAAAAACCATATTAAATTGTCATGAGATGTCATTTAATAAATACGATTATTGATGAATCGGACCGTAGCGTTCGGGTGTCTTAAATAACGAAATCTCAATATTTGTCACTATATCTGTAATATGTCGTTATAGAACAGAACATTTTATTCAAGCATCATGTGTATGTTTTCGATTTGACACGTGCAAAACATGTAGATTAAAATACAATACTACCTGTTTTAGCCCCTCTGTCGCCCATCGTTTTCTCCAATAATAGTGACACTGAAGAATTTTGCTCGCTATGCTTCGCTGGACGTTTATATGATATTATGTAAGACTTGTCTGAGTTAGAAGGTGTATGCTGTATGCACGCAAAAGTTTATTTTGTGTCGGGATATAAGCCACTTTGTGTTGCCGGCACAGCACACCGGCATAGGTGACCAACCGTACTCGGAGTTTTCGGTGGCGGCAACATAAACCAGTTGTTACTGATTTATGTGAAAACACGGTGGCGTCTGATTGCTTAGATTCGACACGAAACATGCGTTTGCAGGATGACACGTTAGATTTGAGGTGTAGTGTAGGCAGCTTTTATCACTAGTTCTGCCGCTACGCGGGCAACGCATTGGCGGTGCTCTTGGCGTTTTAAGACATTAGGGGCATCTTCGTGTCAATGGGCCAATGTGGTATCACTTTCCATCAGGCGAACCGTCGGTTTGTTTGATTTTGTATAAAACAGTACCAGTGATATGGCGTAGTGTTTAGGAATCGTAGCTGATATTATTTTCCGCAATGTAAACTATATTTGTTTTTTAATAAACCGATTTTGATGTTATGTACTATTGTAGTTAATATAACGTAAGCCTCATATGCTAATGTCAAGGTAGAATTACACTAATCGAGTTCAAATAACCAGATACGAATAGTATATATATTGTTCCTTGATAAAACTGCCTTATCTATAGATTGTCGCTAATAGACTGTGGAGTTGGATTTTTCAATGTAAATTTTGTTTGGAACACTTTATAGTGAAATATAAAGTTTTTCGCCAAAAGCTGCCATTGTGACTGCAATATAAGACACCATTTCAAGCCTTTTAATGAAGAAGCAATTTTCTAAACCTAAAAAAAAATACTTTGATGGTAAGCTAATAAGATTAAGACTTTATTGTAATGGAGATAACGTTTTATTTAGAATAAATATAGTGCTGTGACCTTCTACGTATAAGGTTTGATTGTAAGGCGTTCTTTTGATTTGGAGATGAACAGCTGAGCCGGTTTGGGTGAGATGCGGGATGAATTTTAACGCGGATGCTGTAGTCTCCTCTTCAAAATGAATGCTAAAATAGGTTAAGCTAGTTGACTATTTTGTCGGTTGCTATTTTCTAACTGCGTTAAACTACTTTGTTTTCAGTGGAACTCGACTTGTCTTAAGCACTGAAAACAAAATGACAGCTTTATATTTTTTTAGTTTTATAACATACATTTGTCAAACTGTAAAAGCTCCACAACTTACCATAGCTTAATATAAGTAAGTTTCAACGTTCAAAGTGGAAAAAAAAAGTCTTAACAAAAACTGAAAAAAAAACCTTCCTTGTTTGAATGTAACTTTAGTTTACCATAGATATTATAGAGTAGGCATTTGATTGTTTGTTTTTAATGACTAGTCTTAGGTAAGGTTATTTAAGTAGGCTTAAGACGCGTTCCGATCCACTTGAATAGCTTTTTTTTTAAATTGTAATTTAGAAGTACAAGACGTTCACACTCTTACATGATCCACCATAATTAGGGTGGACATCCAAAATTTTATATTTAAATATTATGCATTTAGTTAAGACTGTTCAAATGTAATCTAAAGATTGAACTTGATACTTGACGATGCTGCAAAAAATGATGTTTAAAAAAAAATAGAAAAAAATAGAAAAAAAATTAAATATATAGAAAAGACAATGTTTGACGTGTTATTTATTGAATGTAAATTAATATGCTTACTCGAACGGTTACATAAATGTAAATAACCAAAATTGAATGAAGGAATCTGTAATAATTTTTATTTTTACGCAAAAAATGTGCCATTTACGCATTATAAAAGTTAAAATTATTCGTTGAAGACGACTTAGAGAAAAAAAAGTTTATGTAAAGAAAACGTGATTCAATATAGAATATTTGTGCTCGTTCTGAGTGACGGCAGGTGGGATCCACTGCAATATATGATTGGAACTCTCCACGCAGACGTGTTCCATGGGCATTTCCAATATGGACATTTTCAAGGGGACGTTAAAACCCGATGCTTTTTTACCGTTTCCAATATTTATGTGTTTATTCGAACGCTTAAAAAGCACTTTGAATCGTTAATGCTGCGGTGTGGGTATTTTATATTCAAAAGTTTCTGTTTCAAGAAAGCAGAAGGGCAAAATAAAATCGTTTCGGGCATTCTTTAAACAATCAACCACTTTTGAGCGGACAGTTTGTGTTGTTTTACGAAGTAATTTCGAATTTCGAACATTCGATTCGACTAAAAGGCAATCGTGAGCCAGCGAATTATTCTTCAATACACAATTAATATTGCGAA
This sequence comes from Choreutis nemorana, assembly GCA_949316135.1. Classification (NCBI taxonomy): domain Eukaryota; kingdom Metazoa; phylum Arthropoda; class Insecta; order Lepidoptera; family Choreutidae; genus Choreutis; species Choreutis nemorana. Next base: position 6,105,525 of record OX438618.1, read on the forward strand.
AAGCGCGAAATACAACGCACGTGCGATCGGGTCGCTAGCGTTCTCCAGTCTGTACAGAAACATCAAGTCCCTGAGCTCAATTCGATTTAACGTCTAATGATAAACGACATAACGTTAAAGATCCCGCTTTTTAAGCACCATACATACGTAAAAGCATAAATGCGACACACCCTGCGATATCAGATTCTTCTATCCCTGTCATAATAAAGAAAATCAGACTGAGAAAGCTTCTATGTACGTCGGCAGCATATGTTCCTGTCGCGCTTTTCTCTTCCGATCGAAGAACACCTGTCAACGTCTCGTTTTCTGCCTCGCTGTCGACCCGAGAGGATACAATACTGTCACTATGCTGAAAGTGTACGTTGCAATATGGAATTTCATACAAGGAAAACCGAACGGTTTTACGAGTTGATGGGTCTTCTACGACTTATAGAGTTCTAGCCCTGCTGGATAAGCTCTGACGTACCTAGTTGTTTTGTACGCCGTCACTCAGAACATAATGTTATTCCACTCAAATTCTATAGACTCGGTACCGCATTAATTACTACAGTAATGATTTATGTTTTTTTTTTCTCTTCAAAACGTGACCGTCAATGTGTCTTAATGAAGGGATTTGTCGGGATCTATAATTACTGCAAAAAATTATGAGTTCACGCTAATTGTAAGGCTGTTTTCCCATTGGCAGCGATAGCGGAGCTTTTGACCCGAAATATTTTCTACTAAAAATAAGGACAGTAATTTATTAATTACAAGCTCTAAATCAAATCCATTAAACGATACAATTGATGTATCCGACTCTAAGAAAGATTACTTACTTAAGAGCCACTTTTAACTATCGACATAATTCAAACATACAATAATCCAGAAACACGTGCCTAGCCGTTGCCGTGGCAACGTAATTGCTGATAATAAATATCTTATGAAATAAAGAGTCCTACGTTTCATTAATAATAAGTGATATTAATTAAAATATTTGTTAGCTACGACATCTGATACTGAATAGAAAATAACTAGTTGTTTTTTATATACTGTGCGTACGCTAGTGTTACATATCAGAGAAGTGTTTTAAATAAAGCAATAACACAATAATTTCTTCAGTTGACTGAAAAACTTGGAATAATCGCTGAATAATTAAAAATAATCCACCATTGAATTATTTCTACGGTTCCATTTCTGTCATAATAACATAAATTTTCGTCTCGTCAATTTATTAGTCGAATAACGAAACGCATCTTGTGTCGTCTGTTTTACGGACTCGTTGGTCTTACTACATCCGCCATTTTGATTCTGTGCATTACTGCAAATAAAAGAATTCACCACTTATTAAATTCTGAGTATTTGTAAAAGCATATTACTAAGGCTCACTTGTCTTATCGCGAGGAACTATCGACACTGATCTCGCTTAATGGTAACTCTTGCGAAATTGTTACTTCTGATAGAAGAATATATGAAATATTGACAAGTATCTATTCAGAGTCTTTTGCTGTTGAATGCGCTTACACCGAGACATAGCTGTGTGCGGTGCGATGTGGTGTTTTTCAAACGTTCATTTGGAACCAATTTCTGGTGCATTTGCCGATGTAAAAAATATTTTTTTTCCGTTATGTAATCAGTATCTAATGGTGCACGATTCCTGTAACGATTAAAAAGTTAAGACAAATAATTCAACAAATAACTTTACCTTAGCAATAACTGAAATAAGTAAGTTTTAATACAGTTACAAGCTGATTAACAGCTTTACATAATACATTTTCATCCTCCATAGTGAACAAGAATACTAAGTTTCATTTCTTAAAATGCAATTTGTGACCTAGTAATGTGTTCAGTGAGAAATTAGAACGCTTAAAATGCTCAGTGCCGAGACTGTGACATTGTTTTATGTAGCAAAAACTCATTGTTAACTTTACGTAAAAAAAAAACAAATTAGTCGTGTAAATAACCTGTTAAAAACCTGCTTAAACACCAACATACGTATTTGGCTAGGGCCGCTTTACCTATATTTATATAATGCATATTTTTCATTTATGTTATTTATTAACGATAATCGCAAATATAGTTTTTTTTGTTAATGTATATTAATGACAGATGAACCCATTATAAATCAATTAGGAAATATAAACAAAAACAAAAAAGAAATACAAAAAACTTTAAAAAATAACAATAAAAAATGATTTGACAAATGACATCTTTTTAAAAACTGAAGTCCTAAAAAGTCTGCTGAGGTGTTTTTGTCACAAAAGGAATTGTTTTTATAAATTAATATTTTGCAGCATCTTATTCATAAAATAATTAAAAAAAAGAATGATCTAAATGTACTGTTCGAAAAAAAAAATTAAAAAAAAACACTTCTTATAATGTATGTGTGGATGTATCTTTATAACTTGTTAAAATTAAAGTGAGAATATAATAAGTTCACTCTACTGCTTACTCGAGTAATGTAAACTAGCCTTTAAAAGTATGTAATGTAGTTTTAGGGTTTGTTTTTATATCATAATATATCAATTGTATAACTATCGCTAGAGAACATAGTATCATAGTATATATATTAATTTAAATATGTTATTGAGTTATATAATGTACATACAAGTTGACCGGTGTTGTATATATACAAAAAACTGTACATTGCGTGTAAATATACTTGAGATATATATTTAATAATAATATTAAATTTGATTTAAAGAAAGTTTTAAATTAAAATAAATTGATAAAAAATACAAAAAAATAAATAAAGACATACAGTGAGTATGAAGTGGAAAAAGCATTACTGCGTTTTATTTAATACCTTAATTCATAATCATTTTTATTGTAGTTGGTTTTTGGCGCCCGAAATGGGATTTATTTACTTCCCAATACCAATAGTGCATAGCTGTCAAGGTTTAGTAAAAATACTATTTTATCAATTATGTTGGCGCCCAAAATGGTATTCTATCAGCAATATGAATTCACAAATAATTTTGACGCTTAGAATAGTACGTACTCCAACAAGCTCGCATCACAATTAATGTTGGTGCCCAGAAAGATATTCTACTAGCAATATAATTTACAAATTAACTTAGCGCCCAGAATGGATACGGGCAATTTAAATCTTAAATAATATTAGCGTCCAGAATTTTACTCAACCAACAAACTTAAATCACATAATTTTGGTACCCATAATGACACCCTTTACTTCCACTTTAAATCATAAGTAACTTTGGCCCCCAGAATGGCACTCTTCTAGCAATTTAAATCACAATAAACTTGGCGCCCAGAGTGGTACTCAACCAACAATTTAAATTTTACAAATAATTTTGGCGCCCAAAATGGGAATCTAGCAACAAATATATTGATGTTGAATTGATGTGTAGCCGTGTATACTATATAGTAACACTGAATACTTGTAATCAATTCAATTTGAAATTGTAATCAATCAGTTGCTAAAATAATCTAATATGGAAATTAATATTCCGTTTTGGCACGTGTACTTGTGTTGTGCTACTCAAATTAACCTTGGAAGTTTCAGTATTAAGCGTATCGAATTTTAATAATCGATAATTTTCGATTGGCGATATGAAAGTTAGAAATAGGTATAGTGCAGAAATTGGTAAGGAATAAGTTAAAATACCTAATGCAATGCTACGAACAACCATTGAAACATTTCACAATAATAGGGAATGTGCATGACTTTTATTTTTTATTATAATTCTATAACACATACACAAATCCTTACCATTTTCTCCAAATCTGACTTATTAACGAAGTTACAGAGCTTCATAGTCGTTGGTTAGATGGAGAGATCCGGTATGTACAATGACGTCAAAGTACACGGGTGCCATACAACTTCCATAGAAAAATATATATAAACACTTAATAATTATACCTCCCTAGTTTGTCGTTCAATTCTAATTGTTTTCACTATAAATATATATTTCCACATACTGTATGATAAATGGATTGAATAATCAAATTTCATGCATATTCCCTAATGAGCTTGTTCCCTAAGGGACAATATGAGATTTTAAATAAAATCTGTGAAAATAAGACCCTAAACCCATAAAGAAGCAGAGAACGAGGAATTCCTACTACTTAGAGGTAACACTTGAAGTAACAAAAAAATTCTTGTCGGAATTCAAGTGTTTCTCGTTCAAGAATCTCGTAGAAATTAATGAATTGAACAAAAATAGATCTGATTTTCGGAACATGACAGGTGAGTAATTTCAAGTCTAACCATTTGTTTATTTATATTCTAACCATTTTACTAAACTTTCAATAAAATAATATAATAATCCATGCCTAATTTCAGTTGCAGTAGGTTCATTTACGTTCCTAACTGAGATATATTACATATCTGGCTGTAGATAAATACCTAACATGATTATTGGAAACCAAAGCAGCAGATAAGTAGCTATTTATATCAATAACAAAAACTTTTAATGAATCATTGAATCCGCATTATCCGAGCTTCGAGAACTGTCGGTAATTATTCCGGAATCGTCGGAAAACTCTCAACTTTAATCCCTGTCTTAAATTTAAACGATCTAGAAATTTCCAAAGTTCCAAAATTAATATCTCAGTTTAATGCCGGAGTAGTAGGTACCTAATTATTGCGTTAATTAAAAGCATTGTTCGATTCAATGAGACGTTTTGATGATCTAATGTTGTGGATAGCAGGGATAAATATAAATGATACCTATCTGCAGTGGCGTTACTAGGTACAGGCTGGCATGGCCGCATAATATGGGTCGCGAGTAATATGTAGAAATTTGTCTTAAGTCAGTTTGGCGATTTTTACATGAACGAAAACCAAATTTTTTTAAGAAATTAAATTAAGCGTAGGTAATTCAATTATCTTTTAGACTAATGCTTTTATGATGTTAATGATTTTATGAACTTTGATTTTGATGTTTTACTTAATTTGTAATTGACATTTATTCTGTTTAATTAAATTTTTAGTGTATTTTATTTTATTTTTTAATTCGATGTAATGATTTCTGTAACATTATTTTGTAAGTTTTGATGTTTTATTAGTTTGATTCAATTATATTTTTGCGCCTATAATAGGCAGGTTTTTAGTTGACTTTTATATTAATTGTTTTTTGTATATCAAAACCTAACAAATAAATATGATTAGATTATATAAGACAAACAAAAAAATATTTTTTTCTAGGGTCCCTACTGATTTATTTGCCACGTGCCACGGGTCGCGGTCGGTCTAGTAACCACTGCATATCTACGTACTCGGAGAAACAAAAATGAGTAAACCTGCTTACCTTGTAGGAAATAAGTTTCTTAGTGGTTTGCTGGAAATAAATTTCATTCAACTTAATAAGTTACACAAAACATACAAGAGGTAGGTGTGACTTTGAATATAGGTAGGTATATTACAAAGTACCAACCTAGCGAGGAAAATTATTTTCAAATTCATAACACGAACCTTGTAGTTCGTCCTTTGTTTTCTCAGACGTTTGTAAATGAAGCCCTAAATTCCTTAGCATTTTTCATGGCAAAGAAAATAAAATTGTCATTTCGTTGAAATCTTTTTCTTAAGTAAAAACTTTGTTGGGTGCGATGAAATTTTACATAATAACTAATTGAAACAAGTGAATGTCCCGTAGCGCCTTCATAATCTGCAAATAATTCTACCTTATCCAATCCATTTCTTTTGGAAGAGTTATAAAGTTGGACCTTATTTCAAAATGTATAAGGACTAAAATTATCTGAGATGATATGAATTTGATTTTCTTGTACTTGTCCCCATTGGGGGTAGTTACGCATGCGTGGGCTAGCGTAAACACGGCATGTAGATAGTAGAAATCAAGACACCGTCGCGAGAGGACGTGTTTCTCCGCAGTGAACGAAACCCGACGCGTGTGTAGAGTGTAGTGTGTTTTACAAAGGGTTTGGGTGTTTTTCACCTCTCATTTGACCTAAGAAGGGATAAATCCGTGATTTTTAAGGTTAGTTTAATGATATTTCGTATTATTATTTGGTTCAGACAGCTGATTCACGCGGTGTATTGTTTGCGGTGTTTGATAGATTGCGACCCATATTTTAAACAGAAAATGGGTACAATAATGCTTTAGGTTTTTAGTAATTTTGTTTCGGATTAACCTAGATCTATGTCGGATTGAATATTTAATTCACGACCGCATTGTTCAGGGATATACAGTGATATGTCGGTATTTGTGCCGTTGCGGTTTGGATTGACATGAGTTAATTGAGCTAAAGCTTTTGATGTCTACCTACAAATTTATTCTGTAACATTATTCATGTTTGTCTCTGAATCTTGAATGAAATATTCAAGGAGCATATTTGGGCCTAATGTTTTGCAGGACTTAATAGAAAATATATGGTTATATGCCGGTATTTTTTAGGTTAAAACCTACTAAAGTACCTACATTTAATGAACGCTTCCCTGTTCGTTATTCCATTACTCTGTTTTTCTTATTAACTGCTAGATATCATGTTGAAATTAAACTTTTATCTTTACCAATTTTCATATCTCTTTTCATTGTACTTACTTATTTTGTCTCCGTAAGAATTATCATCTATTTTCTTACTTGGGGGTTGAATTTCGGAAATTCCTTTTTTGCTGACATAAATATTTTAATAAAATGAACTTATATTTAAGATTTCTAGACTTAGAAGGTCGTTTTGGTCGTGTGTTGATACCCAGCCCATTAAGACAAATTCCATTTTCCGCAAGCGTCAACGCTAACAGAAAATGAGATGTGTTGAACTGACATTAACTCGTATTCGAATTACCTGCTTACGTAATTATAATGACATTTGAATACATTTTATTTTCTGTTTGAATCAACGTTAGCAGGAAATGGAAATAGTCTAAGGGGCCTGGTCAATACCAGACGCTTAAAACGATTTTATTCGTAATTATTTGATTAAATACCTCATATTATGTATTGTATTAATATTTAATTTTAGGTATTCGTTGGTGCTTTGATTGAAATAGGTAGGCACTTACTTGATACTTCTTATTCATAGGTAATCAAATGAGCTTCACTTCATTACACAATATAAAACAAAGTCGCTTCCCGCTATCTGTCCCTGTGTATGCTCAGATCTTTAAAACTACGCAACGGATTTTGATGCGGTTTTTTAAAATAAAAAGTTCAAAAGGAAGATTTATATGTATATCATACCATATATCATCCATGGGATACTAGGGCGGGTCGGTAGATAAAAATAAAAAAGAAAATAAACGAAACTAAAACGGAGAACGTATATCTTTGAATACGTAAGAATACCTGACTAGGTAGTCTGAAATCGACCCAAGATTCGGTAACCATGATGACCACAAGGTTACCTAATCTCAAGGTGAATCTTGCTTCCTATTTCTTCTGATTGAATTCATTGCCAGTCATAAGAAACCCGACAGTATCTCCGGGCACGTACCCTGTGCTTCATTGCACAGCTGCGTCATCTGCTTCAAAGGACTTAACTGTTGATCCTGGTTAAGAGTTGCTGTGGTGGGATAGAGTGGTGGGTGTAGGTAACCCAAAATGTAAAAGGATCCATTTACCACAATAATGGCTTTTATATAAAGTATTTTAATAGAGAAGAAGGTTATCATTTTTGAATTTTTGGATTTTGTTATTGAGTTGATACCTACGTAGATATTTAGCTCAATTCTCAAGCTTGAGTGTCATTCTCTCAAAGGAAATTGTGTCTTGTCATATCAGATATAGACACTAAATAATTATATCAAGAGTAGAGAATAATTTACTGACTTGCCTTTCCCGGAGACTTCGTCGTTACCCTTTTTGTCAGCACCAATCAAGAATCTAGTTTAGCGTAGTCTCGACTAGTCTCGAAAATTATAAAAGTCCACGAAAAGCGTAAAAATAGCGTTAAAGAAACCTTCGAACAAGCAGCGGAACGTTTTAATCAAAAGAAAATTTATGCAGCAAATACCTCATTTCCTAAACCACTTTGTGGTGGAACAAAGCTGGTGGGGTGGTGGAATTATTTACACGCCGCTGCCTATTTATTGACCCTTCCAACTAAAAAGTTTAAGCTACCTACAAAACTTTATTATATTTATCAAATACATATGCTTAAAGGTTTTATACAACATCATGGGTAATTAATCAGGCGGTTCACCTGATGGAAAGTGATACCGCCCCTTGACACGACGATGCCCTTTATGTTGTAGAACGCCAAGAGCGTTGCCTGTGCGTTGCCCACGTACAGGTAAAGATGTTATATCTGTCGTGCCGGTAATGACACTGGCTCTCCAATCCTTCGAACCGAAACACAGTGAACTGCTTCACGGCAGAAATAGAAAGGATGGTGGTAGCAACCCAGACGATTCATTTAGTAAAAAAAACTATTTTTTCAATGAATACTTCATTGGTTGGTTTCATTGGAGCTTTTATCAAACTGAAAACCTATAAATCGAAATTTTGGTATCAATATATTTGTTTCGTTTGTTGGAATCGAGTATTTTATAGTACTTTTAAGGGGTAAATAGCGTTGGTGATGGTGCAATTCCGCGTAGCTACCACTGGCAGTTCAAAAAAATTTCAGGAACTTCAAAAAATGTTGTTTTTTGAAAATTGGGATAACACAGTTAATAATAAATCTAAGAATCATTTTTGATTAATTAATTTTGTAACTATACGGTCTTTCGTTAGTTATGCGAATTGCATTATCAGTGACTATCTTACTAAGCCTCCGCTGTCCGTCTGTCTCATGAACTGTAATAGGTCAAATTGGACCATTAAAGTTTCCATATAATCATTTTTTATACATATGCATTATAAAATTCTGTTAAATGAAAAGATTCAAAATGAAAACTTTTGTGTTTTCTTCTACTAACAGAACTATTGGTTTGAAAGAAATTGACATATCATATGGTGCACGTCATATGGAAACCTTGTTACGCCTTTTGTAAGAAAACTTCTTGAGTGCTTCTTTCTTTATTTGTATTGTAAAATAATATAAGTTTTTGCCCTTTTTCGCTCTATTCATCACTTTACAATTGCATTTTGTTACACCTGAGCGCTGGTGTTATCTACTTATATATTTCTTAAATAACGATATTTTTTTAGCTGCTTTACCTATGCGTCGGTAGCTGTGTTTTTATACGTTTAACTTTGTTGAGCATAACAAGCGAAGTTTATACATACGTTTTTAGTTATCGGAGCACTCCTGCCACTGCAACTCCTGTTCACCAGGATCAACAATGGCGTCCTTTGATCGAATAATCAACGAATAATACAGCTGTGCAATGACGCACAGGCTATCCCCGGACACCCTACCGGCTGTCTTGGGACCCGCAATGATATTAATCAGAAGAAATAGGAGGTAGTAAGAAAAAGAGTTTTTAGTTATTAGCGGAAAAGGTTCGACAGTCGTACTGCTAGGATTGGAACTCTGAGCGTCGTTGATTGTGTTCCAAGAGCACTAAAACTTGAACCTGTTCAATGGGTTTCACATACGTGCGCTATAATATATAACACACAGCGGGAATAGCGGTTCAAAGATGGTCGCCATGTATATACTATCTTTTAGCCGCGACTTCGTCCGCGTCGAAGTCGAAAATAGTTCTAGTGGGAGTTTTAATTACTTGACATTTATTTATTGTATAAAATAACAAAATCCACAGCTCTTAATGATAACAAAAAAGTACTACACACATACATAAATCGTTATCGTATAATGATCGAAAAAAAATTTTTTTGGAAAAGACTCGACTAAAAATCGTGAATAAAACTTTTTTTTGCTTAATGTGATTTTTTTTTTTAAACCTCGTCCTACCTACGTTCTACGAAAGTAGGTGTAAGTTATTAAATAACTTAATACTATAATTTGTCATCGAGACAGATTTGGGACTAAATCTGTTATAATATTGAGTCCAGACCTTTGTAAACCAAATACTGAATTGTACAGACAAACTTTATTGCGATTTGACGCCCAGAAAATTCGTAAAGTTTACGTAGCAACTTCTATTTTTAGACTTATATTTTTAGCGGGCCCGTAGGCTTGGGGAGGGGGGAAACACCTTACCGAGCCACCTAGAATGTATTGAAAAAACGAGTGATGAATTCGTGCCAAAGTTGGCTACGTTCATTAAATTGTAGGGATTCCTGTGATCAATTTCTCGATCTATCTTCTTATTATTATTTTTCAAAGCAGTATTATTTATATTCAGTAAGAAACCTATAGTATAATAATTTTTAGATCATAGGTTAAAAAATTTCAGCATTGTCATTGTATTGTTAGGTACAAAGTATATAAAAAATTATACACATAGTAATTTGCTTGATATAAAGGTAGTCATAGTAGCTTTAAATTGTATGAAATAGAAAACTTAAATATTCCAAAATGTGATGAAAAACTATTGTAAATTTTTGAAAAAAGGATTACGGAGGTTTCTTGCGGGCTTCTTCCCCATAGCATTCCGAACCGGTGGTAGATAAAAAAAATACGATTTGATAGCACTTATTTTAAGTCTATTTAAATAAAAACATTTTGAATTTGAATTTGAAAAATAGAAAATATGCTTATATTATATATTAAACACGCAAACAAAAATCAATTGTTTTACCTTAATTTGTTTCTGTCTAGCATATTTACTTATTCACTTCGCTGCATAGAAAGCTACATCGTAAAATTACGGTTCTCACTTTACTCCTTACTGACGTTAATACGATGGACAAAAATACCAAACTTTTGTATGTGCAATACTTACCGTAGTAAGGGTTGGAAGCACTATAGTAGTATCATGTTGATGAAGTTGAGAGCACTAAGGGTGAGTTGAAACATCTGCTAATGTTATTGTTAAAGTTAAAATAAAATGTTTCATAAAGTGCTCCAAACGATGCAATTGGTTATCTTTAAAATAATATAGTGCAGTTCAACGTAATTGTTATTGTTATTTTGTGAAGTAATTTTAACCATTAAAGTGACGCAACATATTTGATGATAAACGGAAATTTGACGTTGGTCTTGGCATTGGTTCTGTTTAAAGTTATTTCGGTAACTCATTGTAATTAAAGCGTTATACTAACTGTGTATTCACTGTGCATGTTCGTGATTTTGATTTCCTTTAAAAAATCGACATATTTACTATTGAAAACTTAATCGATTAATTTTCTTGATTTACCTTAAATTGTCATGTTATAAATTGTTGGTTTTCCAAGTTATAGGGCATTTCTTTTAGGAAACATGAAATAAAAGTCTATGTTTCTACGCATCTAAGGCATGAATCTTTGATTTCGTCCCGTTACATGTTGCAGTCCACCCCACCCCGTGAAACGCCCGACCCAATCAGTGTCGTGGCCTCGATTTTCACTGGCTTGTTTTAGTTACAGAGGTAACCCTGCAAGTCAGTAGCGATTAGCATAAGCCACCAACAGGTTAGGCTCTTTGCTCACGACCGATAGTCAATGACCGATTTTTGTAGGTGAAAAATGGAGCGGACGTATGGATGCATTAGTGAACGTACGTGTACAAACAGTCTGCAAAAATTTGCTCAAAGACAGTCGGCCAGATTTGTCAATCATGCAAAGTCGATAGTGGGCGGGGACGCTTACTGTCCGTCGGAATTTTGGCATCATCAATTGTACTTGATAAATATTCAGGGATCGCTCGTATGTTTGTTCCTCGATCGAAATCAAAATCAAGAGCGGTTTAACGTATTTGTATGAAATTTGGCGCAAAGGTAGTTTATCACATGGATTAAAACATTGTAATTTTATCCCGGAGACATTTTAGATTCCTGTTAGGTTATCAAAATATATAATATTTATTATTATTATTTCTGTCGTGAATTACCGGCACGAGGGATTTAACATCTTTACCTCTACATGGGCAACCGCATAGATATCGCTCTTCGGTTTCCACGACTTCAGGGGCATCGTAGTGTCAATAGGTGGTATCACTTTCCATTAGGTGAGCAGTCTGATTTTTTTTGCCCCTGATGCTGTATAAAAATCGAATGAAAACGTATACGTTTGATAAATTTACTAAATAGTGCTGTTTTGGGCTAGATTTATTTTTGCACCAAAGTTAAAGTGAAGGCAAGAGGGGCAGGCTGAAACATGTTGGAGATATGGTTAATTAAAGTTTAGTTCTGCTGAATTTTCCTAAGTGAAATGAAATAAGGTCAAATATGTTTTGGTCTGACTTAGTGAAACCGGTTTTTATGGTACTGCTACTGGACTATGGCTAGGCTATTCGACTAGCTCATTTGGTGGTATTTTTTATTGGTAGAGCACTTTTCGAGATGAATGCGTCGTGTAATTTTTGTTTGTAATATAACCTAGAAATATTAACGTAATGATTTTTTATAGTAAGAGTTTTTGCTACAAGTCCTATATTTTTTATTTGTTTCATATTATGAAACTCCTTACATTTCTACGAAAAATATATATACATTTCTGAAATATTTGCTGAGGTAGGAATTTATATGTTTTCATCCCGAAAAGCGGCAAGTGTTTTGCGGTGAAACGCGTCACACGTGAACAAAGCTTGCCGAGTGTATATGACACTCTATCTCCGATACAGAAGGTTGAAAATACAACAGCGGTTTTGCGGTCGCATATGTGAATGTAGTGGTGTTTTTCGTAAAGAACAAAAAGGATTTGGTATTTTTTTTTCGTTGAAGGACAACCTGTTCCTACTTAGATTGGGTATTTAGGTGTTTCTGCTTTGATACCTGAGTGAATAAATTTTTAAGGAACTAAGTGAGCTGTATAGAAAAACACCTACAATTTTTTATGGGTTCTTTTAATAAATTATTTAAATAAATGTTTAATTCAAAAATTGTAAGTAGGTGTACCGACGCCCATGGACATCTTCAGGCAAAAAATGTCAGCAGATGCGTTGCCGACCTTTTAAAAAGGAGGAAACCTTTGATCTAGGTGAATAATCAAAGATTTAATCCATTTCATTGGTTTGAAGGATTTTCGTTATTTACCGGCCCGAAAGATGTAACATCTATCACTTTTTAGGAAACGCATTGGTGATGCTCTTGGCGTTCTTCGACCTTAGAGATCTTTGGCCGTTTTGATGTTATTCTAGGGGGGGGGGGGGGTGCTAAATACAAATTAAAGCCCCCCCGGAAGTTAAACTACGCTAGCTGGTTGCTACGCTAGAGATACCGGGTTCGAATTCCGGGAGGACGGAACTTTGTGTTATTTGCAAGACGCACTGTTTCGCTTAACGGTCTTGGATGTTGTATTTTTATCGATGTAGTTTATACCATTGCTTCGTGCCTGCAATACAAGATTATCTTAGTGCAGGGCTGAGTCAATGTGTGTGTTGTGATGTAGTTATTATTATGATAGCGATCAAAGAAAGGTGGCAGAGCGAAATTTGCGTCGTCTTTACCATGCTGTATGACCGCAACGCATGATACACGTAACCGCACCAAAGTTCTCAGTGTGTCATGAGTTTTACCTTCAATTACCGCGCGAGACTGCAGTGACAAATTTGTATGAAACTTTGTAAAGCGCCTCTAACGGATTGATGGGGAATTAAAATTACTGATACAAAACTATACGAACTCATTAGTAGACACACGGGTAGTGGTTAGTTCCGCACGCGGCTGGATTACGTTGGTTCGTCAGGTGAGGACACGGCCAATGAGCTTTGAGTATTTTGTTCCCTCGTGGTTCGATTCTTGGAATGAAATATAGGCAAATGAATAGCCAAACTAATCATGTTTGCCAATCAATCCTTTCTATCTATATTATTTGATCGGATTTTCTTGAATCTTGGTTCGCTGTGACCTAGTTATTGTGAAATTAGGTTTTGAAATGTCAGGAAAAATTATGCTATCCATAAATGTCACTAAAACGATTACATGTTATGCTACATTTTCATTATTTCCTTGAATAATGAAAAAACTTAAATAAGTAATTTCGAAGACTACATACAAACGTTCAAAATATATATATATATATATTTTATATATTATATATTATATATTATATATATTATAGATAAATAAAAACAGAGTTACATAAAAACTGTGTGCGTCAAGTTCTTGATCGTTAGTTACTAAGTTATCTACAGTTAAATTGATATCATGACAGTTTATAGCTCGGGAAGTGAATTTCTGAAGTACATTGTTGAAATTACAAAAGCAATATTGTTTAGGTTGCATAAAGTTTGATAGAAATACATTGTAAGGCGTACAGAAAGATAGTTCGTTATTGTACTTTGTAAGTGCTTCAATACAATTTGAAACTTTGCGTTGTCAAAGGTTATCTATCCCATCAATGATATCACAAAACACAGATATATTATTTCGTTACAAATCAATCGAAAAAAGTGTTCCAAACACAGCGTCACGCACACGTAATAAAATTTAACACTCGTCAAGTGATATGAAAGGGATGCCGCTATTAAAACAATATGAAAGAAGAGAGGGAAATGTGTTTGTCACTTCAGCCGAAAAGTAAACAGACTAAAGAAATAATTCTTCACCCGAGTCTTCACTTGTTTCGCTTATTACATATAAGCTTTTGTTCATATCTAATGGTCACATTGGGAAACATGGCAGAGGCAAAAAACATCGAGAGGTTGGCAGAGGTGTTAAACACAGGCGACAGGTTGCGAATCTGTCGCCACTATCCGGGCACATTGAGAAACATGGCAGCTACAACTTACGGCAACCTGAGAATCGAACCCTCGACCTGTCTAGTCGGTTATCCAAGACACGTAACAAACCGAGCTACCGCGTCCTCAAACTGTACTAATACAATTTACGTACAAAGAAATATCTATTGTACTTATCTATGAAGATAGTCATCCGAATTAAAAAAATCTTTTAAAAACAACTCAACAATCAATCTTTCAATTCCTTTTACAACTAATCCATCAAATGAATTCCTTTCAGAGGAATTATTATCAAGCCTGATTTTTTGCAAAAGCTAAACAATTTTCTTGTTTTGTTGGTTGCCATGGCAACTTAAGTTTTTATATTATTCTTGTGCTATATGTACTTACTCATATTCTTAGCTCGCATAAAATTTTAATTAATGTTACCTCAGGGAATTGTTGAAATTGAGATATAAAATTGTATTCGCACGCATAATTATGTTTAGAGCTAATTTATATAATGGATGAGTAGGATGAGAAGGTATATACAATATACATATAATTGGAATGTAGACATGTGCGCACACATTGAAATCTTGCTGTAAATCTTCTTGTACATAGGCAATATGTATGAGACTTAATTTGATTATTCAATCAATTTATCTTAAAGGATATGGAAATATTCTCTGTGGAAACAGAATTGCCTGGATGTATAACATCTTTACCTCAACATGGAAAACGCATAGGCTGTGCTCTTGGCGTTTCACGACATCAGGGGCATCGTCTTGTCAATATGCGGCGGTATCACTCTCCATCAGGTGAATTATGCCATGACGTTGTTTTTAATAAATAATTCAAATTCAAAATGTTTTTATCTACCACTGCAACGGTTCGGAATGCTATCTACGGGGAAGAAGCCGACAAGAAACCTTCGTAGTTGCTTTTTTTTAATGTACAATAGTTTTACATTACATTTTGGAACATTTAAATAAAATTCCATACAATTTAATGATACTATGAATACCTTTATATAAACAAAATTACAATATGTAATATTTTTAATAATTAATGATTTAAGTCTACTTAGGCTTTTATTTCAATACATTTCATTTAATTGCATGAAACATAGGGGATGCTACGAATTTAATATACAGAACAATGAGATCGAAAATTATCACCAACCATGAGCCTGTTCCAGTAGATTTATCTCACAGCAATCGGTTTATGCTATGAGTATGATTGGCCAACATTGTGTTGACAAAGTTTCAGTGCAGGGAAAATGTTTTTGTAGTATAGTAGTGAGTATCTGTATTTCATTTTAACTGCAAATTCATCTCATTCTGTACTTTAAGAACTTGTTTTTGTCGAGTAGCTTTACTAATATTTATTATTTTATTTTTTAATATTTTAAAGAAGTAAAGTCGGTATTATAAATAAATAACCACATCACGACACACACATTGACTCAGCCCTGCAGTAAGTATCGTAAGAACTTGTGTCGCAGGTGCTTAGCAACGATATGGTACATACTAAATAAATAAGAATACAACATCCAAGACCGGTAAGCGAAATAATGCGTCTTGCAAATAACACAAAGTCCCGCCCCCGCCGGGATTCGAACACGGAACCTCTAGCGTCGCAGTCGGCTGTTTACACCACTGCACCACCGAGGTCGTCAAATTATATTTTTAGGGTTCCGTAAAACGGGATTACTAAGCCAATGCTGTCCGTCTGTCTGTCAGCGGGCTGTTTCTTACGAACTAAAATAAATACTCAGAAATAGCCACCACTATAACAACAAATACTAAAAACATCAGGTAATTATAAATTAAATTATAAATTTTTTCGGCATTTCATACTTGTTGTGGTCTCTTTAATGAAATCATGTAAGGAGTACAGAATTTTAATTTTACACAAATAATAAGTACGGAACCCATCATGTGCGACTCGCACTTTATTTTTTTAAACCTTACTGCGGTTATCGAAAAGGAGTGTTATGTATTTAACCTAAATGCATGAATGTAAATATAAGTAAATAAATAATTATGAATTGTAACAAAGGTTACAATAATATTTGATATTTATACTTAATCACTAATCAATTCATTTATTCATTTCATCTAAGAAGCTAACAAATAGCATAAAGCGCTTACAAGATTAATTTACCTACCAGCAATCTTATTAAATATGGCTGAAAACATTACACTTACTCTTTGAATTATACAATATTGGATTACTATAAAGAATTATAAGGAGGCATAAAGTCTGTCGGTTGAATGTAGTCTTCAAAACTGGAGATCCAATTTTTATAAATTATTTCACCTTCAACTACTTATATTCATGAACTTTTAAGGTGGACATGGGCTATACACATACACACACACACTCAAGCCTTCGTCCCAAAGGGGTAGGCAGAGACAATGGTTCGAAAAACGCATCGATCCTTACATACATCGCTCACTCACTCCATATCCATGCATCTCCTCATATACACACGGCGGTTACAGGTATTCCTGACCTGGCCTTTTCCCAGCACGTTGCCAATCTGTTCAAGGTACGACCGCCTAGGTCTACCCCTACCTGCCCTCCCACACATATTATCACAATACACAGCTTTCGTACATCATGACTCATCCATGCCCAACCCGCCATCACTCTACATGCCCAAACCACCTCAACATGCTCTTCTCAATCTTCTTAACTACGTCTTCTTTTACTCCACAATTCTCCCTGATCACATTATTCCTCACTCTATAACACAACGAGCCACCGCACATACTCCGCAACGCACGCATCTCTACAGCATTAATCCAACTTTAATGCTTCTTTTGCAACACCCAACAATCACTGCCATACATAAGTGAAGGAACTATCACGCCATCATGAATAGCCATCTGCGCCTCTTTGGACACGTATTTGCTATTCCTGATGGAGTGCAACGTGCCATTCACCTGATTATCTGTTCTCTCAATATCACCCTCACACGTCCTATCTCTCGTAAACAAACTTCCCAAGTAGACAAAATCACTCACTTGTTCCACTACTTCACCTGCAATCGTCACCTTACATTCCGTCATTACCGTTATATAGGCTGTTTATTTTCAGAAAATACAAAAATCCAAGCGGGTAGCAAAAACTAGTCGTTAAATAAAATTATTTTATGTTACCAAGAACTTAGGTTTCCATTAATAATGCAGTGTAGGTATTTATGTTAATATGTAAGTGGTATTATATAATAAATAACATTACATTACTTGTAATCTACAATTATATTCGCATTGACGTCAAGCGAACCAGTGAATATGCACGATCAATTAATAAAATCAATATAAATGAGTTATTGTGTATTTTTTATTTGCAATATAAATTAAATTTTACTATCTTATTACCGATTAGATGTAAGTCAACTTTTAATGAAGCGATCCACAACCTATGGAGCAAATTGAACCAATGAGCTTTTTAGATTGGCCAACCTAGATTTCAAATTTACTGTCAACCTTTTAATAATAACTTAGGGAGGGGCCCTCAAAAATAGGCCTTTCTCCAATACAAAATGCTATACATACAATAATTTTAATAAATATTATGATAGGTAGATGCACTTCTAAACTATAAATAAGTAGTTCTAGTTTATAAATGAAACTGCTATTTTAATTAATCATTTTTTTAATACATAAAATGATTATGCAAAAAAATAATGACTTCTTGATTGAAATTTTCGCTACGCAGACGCTAATGAGTCACCAAATAATTGAAAAAATCGAATTGTTTTTACATTTATTAATAAAAACTATACATAGATATTTGTTTTTGTAACAATCACAGGGTAGATCCAAAAACAATATCAACATATCCAAAGAGGAGCATTCTAAAAAGTTGGTCAGAGCTAGGAAAATTTACTTAGGACCAGAAAGAAGTCCTGTAATTTTATCGAACCCTGAAGTGATGACTTCTTTTGCGCCATTTGCTAACTCCGACATCATCCTCCTCGTTGGCTGGAATGGATCCTGTGAACTAAATCATATCATATTAGAACAATTCATTCAATTTTCCAGGTGGTAGATCTATGTGTGAGATCATCTGGGTTGGTTGATCATCTTTTCTATTTCTTCCGTAAAGTAGATCGCTGTGTTTCAGAACTACAAACATTTCCTTTTTTTCAGATAAGTATAAATCATTACATAGCATAAAACGAAGTCGCTTCCCGCTGTCCATCCCTATGTATGCTTAGATCTTTAAAACTACGTAACGGATTTTGATGCGGTTTTTTTAAATTGATAGAGTGATACTAGAGGAAGGTTTGTATATGTATCAAACACTGATTTTGTGGCGTCACAGTGGTACGTAATGCGAGACTTTTAATAATAAAATATATTTTAAGTAAATAAGCAGTTCACAAGGCAGTCCGCGTTAGGTACCACTTAAGGACAGCAGCCTCCCTACCTTACCCATGTATTGTATTGGTTGGCGAAATACATTATGTTTACCTGACAACCTGTGTGTTATTCAGCACCTCATAGTCCTCTATAATCGACTATACATTTATTAGGTTTCTATAGTTACATAGTTATAGTTAGGTTATTAGGTTGATGTAAATTAATATATTTTAATTTTTATCCCTTTTTTAAACAGTTTTATTTTTTATCTTCGAGAAATAATGGATCATATCCATTACCTATGTAATTTAAATTAATATTTTCGAAGATGTTACAGATTTAAAACGCAGGGACATAGCGGTAGCGGTGAGGGCCGGGTAGCAGATTTGAGCGTTGATTGTTTATCACATGGCCAATTATATATCGCTCTTTCAAAGTTGCCTCTAAAGAAAACATGTTTGTGTTGTCTAATGAGAAAAGAGGTGTGAACTTATATATGACGGTGCGTCTATTTTAAATTGTAATTGTAAGGACTGTATGTTGAGACGCCCTTGACGTAATGCAGAACACTGGTGCTTGATTGAAAGAAAATGAGATTGATTCTTGGAAATTATCGAATTGGATGTTCGCAATAAGATTGAATTTAATTACATTACCGAAGCACCACGTGTTCTGCAGAACGTCTTTGAAGTGACTTTTCTATAGTAAACTTTTGTGACTCGTTAAACGTGATTTTAACTCCTCGCCCGTTAACCCACGCCTTGATAGCCCATGATGGAGGACCTAGAAAGACTGGATACTGTATCTGACAATCCTGGTGTGCCTCCATATATATTACGTATAATTACTACCAGCATTGCACCCGTGCGAAGCCGGGGCGGGTGCTTGTAAGTTGATATAATAGTGAAACCTAGAAGCGTTAGTATGCAGAAAAAAGCGCAATATACCTGGAAAATTCTGTCAGAATCGATCTTGGTTGAGCGTCTTCATCGTTTTCCTCTACATTTGAAATGTGCTTTGTCAATGTTATAGCAATTAAACACATGAAAATTATTTTTCTAAACATTTTTGCAACCTCTGTACTAGTCTATTGTTAAGATAAGAATTGATCTTGTTAAAATTTTTGTTGGAAATTATATCTTTATGTTTGTATGGTATTTAGTTGTTTTAATTAAATAACTTCTAAAATAAGGGATCAGTTTGTACAAAACCATTTCATCAATAATGTGAAGGAAATGAAAATTTGTGAAACAATAGATATTATTTACAATTTTTGTTTCGTCTTAGAAACTTTTTTGTTCAATCGTATCATAAATAATATTATAAATGCAAACGATTATCTTTTTGTTTGTATGTTCGTTGCTTTCTAACGACTAAAGTGCTTAACAAATTCCGATAAAATTTTGAAAGGATGAAATGTAGCGTTTATCTACATTTCAAAAAACACTGTGGCTAAATTACATTAAAAATTACCAACAAACTCGCAAACAAAACTAGTCAATTAATATAGGGAACACTTTAATAAAAAATATTGTTACTGAAATAAATGGAAACAAAGATTAAGTTTTTATTTCCAGATCAAATCGATTAATTCAAAATTTAATTTAAATATATGAAGGGAAAAACCTATAAATTTTCCTTCCATTCATGAAAGACTCCAAAGAGATCATGTGTACCTATGTGGTATATGTGTGTTACGAAAACATACTCAAGTACAAAGTTTTGTACATTAATTTGGGAACGATTTAATGGTTTTTACAATGTACCAGAGTTTCCATTTATAATTCCAGTTAAAATTTCTTCTAAGATTGTAACAGAATATAGAATATAGAAATCTAATAGTTAAAAGTGAAAAATCCCATTAAAAAAAAAAAAAACCAGCCCTAATAAAATCGCCATCCCCAAAAAAATCCCCCACTCCCCCATTAGCCTACTCTAAATCAGATGAAATGATTAGTAAATTGTTTTTTATTTGTGAATACGAAAAACTCTATAACTTAAAAACAAAGTACCAACCCGATATTGGGTGATAAAATAAGAGATTAAATTTCTATTTTCCACAGTAAATGTACCGTTATTTTTAAAGTTTTTTCCGATTTTTCACCGACGACGTCGTCCCGCTTGCGATATATTGCTGTCATTTTCCGGTAATGGCGGTTTTAGAGGTCGTAAACTCAAAAACCGGTTTATAAAACCCAGACACCATTTTATCTTCAAGTTGTGGAGGTTGGTATAATTTATACCAAAACTAACCCGCCTCGGCTCTAGTCAAGTTCTTTTAATCTACGTAATACACATCGCATGTTTATGTTGAGTCCCAGTGTGACAGGCTGCGAATCTTTCGCCACTATCCGGGAACATGGAAGCTACAACATACGGCAACACGAGACTCGAAAACCCGACCCGTCGGGTCGGGTCGGTCGGTTAACTAAGGCATCTTAAAAACAGTGCTATCACATCCTCTTTTTTTTTCTTTTTTTGTGTTTTACAATCTTTACATTTATTTTGTACAAAATCATGGGCAAACAAGCACCTGGTGGATAATTAAGCAGCTACCTTATTGACACAAAGATGCCCTTGATGTCTTAGAACGATAGGATCACCACAAATGTAGAGGTTAAGGTGTTATACCTCTAAAGATGCGGTAACAAGCCAGACGATCTCGCACGTAGATTTACCATCTCTGATAGATGAAGAAATAAGATGCTAGTGCACTGTAGAAATCTATTGTATCTGACGTGTCGAAATGAAGCTGAGCTGAGCTTGGTAGAAATTCTGAAATGAGCAGAGCGGAGCTTAGCGGTGCATACATTAACCAATCAACGCTTCGCTGCCACAGCTTAGTGTTGATTGCTCCTTATGCTTAAATTACTAAACCCTAAATCTACAACTATCTCAAAATTACACACACTAATTTTCAATACCAACCAAAGTTATAATAGTGTAAATTTTATAAAGCAATACAGGTAAAATTATTTCAAAATTAAATCAAATAATTCATGCAGCAATACTATAATAAGTAAAGTTTTTACATTTAATGCAATCAAAACAGAATACAGGATATTTTTTTGGTTCTACGGGAAATTTTGAAAGAAACTGAGATTTTTCCCTTTTCGATCAAGGTTTTTTTTTGGGGCCTCCAAAATTAATGCCGAAATAAAAGTCGCCAGTTTGTAAATACAGCATCGAAAAGTAGACCTTAAGATCTAGGTGGCCCAAGGAGCTAGAGTCGGAGGGCTTTGCCTAGGTTTAAGACAGCTCTGCTAAAAGTACCAGCGAATCTACATGGTTAATTGACAATTTATTTTCCTAACCGCAAACAATTTTGTTCAGTGAATTTATGCGTTCTTTTTCCTTTTACGGTTCGGTTTTAATGGGAAAATTTTAAAATTTGAGCACGTGGTGGGTGTATTAAAATGACTATGGAAAAAGTATGGGAAAACTTTGATGGCGAGTTTCTTATGTTACCACGTGTGTTTATTACATGTTAAAATTCCAGATTTTTGCAAAAAATAGTTGGCGATTGCGAGCCATTATTAAATTCGATTGATAATACCTTTTATGTGAGGCTTTACACCTCAGAACTGTAATAGATCTTCTAGAAGTGAGGAGCAACAGACTTCAAGTACGCTTGCAACGATGGGAAAACACGTGAAAGTTTCTGTTCTGACTGTGTTTTTTTAATCTTAATTATTTATTGGATTTGGTTTATTTTAATTGTAGTAAAATCTTTCAGGTTACCAGAAAAAGTAATTCAAAATTTTAAAGTTACTTCAGAACTTAAAAAAAGACACATTGTTGCAAAATATAATTTGATATGATGAAATAAACTATTTAATAAAAGGGTTTAATCAAAATCTGCACAATAGTTTGTGATATAAATGTAGACCAAACAAAAAAGTGTTACCTGACACCGCATTTACAGTAAGTTTGTCCAAATTGTTGCGCGTTTTCCGGCCATGTTTAGTGCCAGCAGTGGTTTTGGTTAAACAAAATAACACGGAACCCCAATTATTATGATGTTTCCTCACGAATTTGAATAAAACACCCATTCATAATAAGATTTATTAGCGATACCTAACAAGGTAAGAAGTTTGTCCGTCACCATTGTTAAATATGCGTCGTGGATGATTATTTCTTGAATAAATTATTTGTTTGGAATATTTTTTTCGGTTTTTACGAGTTTAAAATTGGTTAGCGAACCTTTGCATAACGGAATCGGATTGGTCTTTAATCTGTTGATTTTAGTACTATTGTCTATTTTATTTATATTTTCGGACAAGTGGGTTTATATGCTAAGAAGAGACGCGCAAAAAACGAAATGCCATTTTGTATTGAAGTTTGAGCGTTGACGTCCTCGGTAGCACAGAGCTGTAAACAGCCGACTGCTATGCTAGAGGTTCCGGGTTCGAATCCCGGTGGGAGCGGAACGATGTGTTATTTGTAAGACGCTTAGATTGTTTCGATTACCGGTCTTGGATGTTGTATTCTTATTTATGTAGTTCTTATTTATGTTATATCGTTGCTCAGTTCCTTTAACACAAGTTCTTACGATATTTACTGCATGGATAAGTCAATGTGTGTGTCGTGATGTGATTATTATTATTATTACGTTTCTTGATTATTTTAGAGTATATTAAAATTAATTATTTAGATCACCAAAAAAAGGAAAACTATGAAAATTACGTAACAATTTTATTACTTACATGCAGAAACCGAGTATAGTCATGTTTGTTTATTGTAGAATAAGAAAATCTTAAGAAATCTTAATTTTACCAATTATCAATATTAAAGTAAAAAATGCACAAAAATATGTTTTTCTCTCTCTCTACGTACTTGTTGGTATTTCGTATTTCAACCAAAGTGACGTTTGGGTTGATTTATTATCAAGTTGTTATCTCTAATCCTATTATATTTATTAACTGTCAAAGAACAGCAATAACAATATTTTTGTAGCCTTTATTTAATATGTTTTATTTGGGGTAGTACTACGTGTGAGATCGCCTGGGTTGGTACCTCCCTAACTATTTCAGATGTTCGCTGCGTTTCGGTTCGAAGGATTGGAGAGTCATTGTTATTTCTGGCACGAGAGGTGTAACATCTTTACCTCTACATTGGCGACGCATAGACGGTGCTCTTGGCGTTCCACGACATCAGTTGACACGACATAGTATTAATAAGCGGCGGTATCACTTTCCATCACTTGAACCGTCTTCTTGTTTGCCCTTGACGAGTTATAAAAATGTTAATAATCCTGTAAACCCCACACATATACTATTAGACCCTTAAAGGGCTGCACACACACATTAAAAACACTTCATAATCTTTGAAATGAGGTATAGGATCTCAGGTAAAAACGGACCACTTTAAATGTAATTTGTGTTAAATTCGAATACCAAGTCACTAGCTAGTATAAAATTATTATTTTCCCATTTCAAAGGTTAATATCCTGCAATTTACAATAAAATACTTAGTTTAAGCGAAATAATTTCATTCCTTTCAGAACTTGAACGTTGTTAGGGCGATTCAATGACAATATCTTTTAAAGTCAATGTCAAAATAAATAATAATAAACAAACAACATCACATTGATTTATACTTGCATTAAGTATCGTAAGAACTTGTGTAACAGAAACTAAGCGACGACATGGTATAAATTAGATAAGAATACAATATCCAAGACCGGTGAGCGAAGGAATGCGTCTCGCATATAACAGAAAGTTCCACCCCCACTAGGATTCGAATCCGGGACCTCTAGCGTAGTAGTCTGCTGTTTACACCACTGCGCCTCACGCCTAAAGTATATTTTTTCAAATAGATAGTTTATTTTTTAAGTAGTTTTAAATCGCCATCTTCTTTATATTATCAGTTTTAGAAATATTCATGCGGTAGACATAAATAATGATCACCATGTCATTAGTTTCTTAGTAATTACAGGGAATCACAAGCAAATCATGGCAAACAATAGACTTACATAGCATTGGAATATACACCTTATGCCTTTACAATAAATTCCACTTGGTAACAAGAACGGTTTCTCATCAGTTCTCATGTTTAGATTTTATGAATTATGAATCATAGTAAAGATTGCATCGCCTATTTGTCGAAGGTTCCATGTTTCTAAGAATATTTCCTTTATTTAATTTTATAAAACTCATTAAAAATAAATAACTCATTAATCTTCATACCATATTTGTTGATACTACGCTATACAACTCAAAATTCTTATAAATTCAGTTTTCCAATGGAGAAAATGTATAATTAAAAACTACAGTTTTATTAATTGAATTGTTTAGTATTTTAATTAAGTTTTGGTTAATTAAATTTTGATCTATATTAATGTATGATCGAATGTTAGAGTTTCTCGATCCAGATATCGGTAAAAAAAAAAGTCATTTTCCCATGTTATTGTGCTAAAAACCATTATTGATCTTAAATATTGATAAAACAATAAAAAATAAAATCTTTTATGGCGATTAAAAGTTATTTTAATTAAATCGGTCGATCGATCTACAAACGCATAGATAAAAAAAAATCCGTTATTTACCTCTCGTAGAAGACGTCATTCTGAAAACCAGCTAAGAGCTAAAATTAATTTTTTAATAAGGTGTTTTATATAGAAGTGATCCCTATAAGGCCAAGTGAGACAGTGCGGCTACGAAAAAACCGGTCCAGTCAAATTAAAATAAATAAACATCTAAATTTGCCACATAAGAAAAAACAGCCGAAGTCGGCACACCTGTGGACGCAAATTTTGTGTTGAACGTTGACAATTGTAATATTTAAGAACTTGCAGACATCTTGTGCTAAGAGGATTGAGGGCAAAAATGTTGTTCGCAGCCGTGATTCTAAGTGTTGTAACAGTGACTGTTGGTAGACATAATTATGATGACTTCGAAAAAGTCGAAGTTCCGAGGTATATTGCAAGAGCTGGTGTTCAGGAAGTGGTGAGAAGTGAACCAGTTAATACTCAGTTTAGGCGAGGTCAGGGTCTGTCTGTTGAAGATCAAGGCTATCGCCGGCCAATTATAGACTTTCGCAGCGATGAATCACCAGAAACCGGCGATGTACTGCAACCAGAGCAAGATTTCAACGAATATGAAACTGGTGTTTTTGTTAACGTCGATTATAATGAAGGGGACAGTGGACCAAGCGTACCGATATATAATCAGCAAGAAGAATATAAAGCGCCGAAATATGAAGAAAATAACCAGAGGAACAACGATTATCGTAGCATAAACTTGGGGCATGTTTCACAAGAGGAAGTTTTTACTACTCCTTTGTATCAACCGAATATCGATGACTCACGAACTCATAATGACTTTCCCGTACCTTATATACCTCAGAGTATTAGATACCAGAATGATAAACAAAGAACCTTTGAAATGCATATAACTACTAAGTTCAAATTCAATACTGACAATGAGGTTTCTACACCAAAAGCTAAAACTGCTTTTATTGCAAGGGATTCCCTACCAGTCAAAGAAGAAACTTGGGTGTGGGGTGGTGCTGAAGTGGTAAAAACAACCACAGATGACGGTTTGGAGAACAGGTTCGCCCTTGACGGTGGTCAGTGCCCGACTGGGAAAACCAAAATCAATGGGATCTGCATTGAATACGAAAGCAAGAAAGATCCAGAAAACGATATGAACAGCGGAAAAGATAATTGAACCTTCAAAAGTGAGCAAGCGGCAATTAATCAAATGAATCTAGAGATATGTAATTAAGTTGAACATGGAAGTATAGCGTGTTTTCCAATCCATTTATCCACTTTCTATAAATAGATGCGTTATCTGACCTTCGTTCTGTATAAAAATTGAAATGTTAAGATCAATTTTGTATTTTGTACCAAAAGCTGAAATGAAAGATGCAACGAAATATATATATATAAAAATGAAATAAAGTTTAGTTTACCGATAAATAATTGCTGCTGTATTGAATTTCATCGTTTTTTTCTTTTGTAATAATACTATTCATAGAAACTTACTATAAATGTTTTGAAATTCATCCTATGAGGATGCTGGATATATGGAAACTTACATATAAGGTCCTGAAGTAAGCCCAAGAAACAATAAACACTTTAAACATTAAAAAAAACCCTATCCCTAACATAAGCAAACCTACCCCAATTTGAAAATCACGATTAACCTCGTAAGATTCTGCTTACGAGGTTAAACGAGCCAATACATAACTCAACGGTACTCAACCTTTTTATAAGGGCCAATTGATTTAAATATTATTTTAATTTAAAAAAGTACTGAATTTAGAGCATTTTATGATTACAAAGGTTTGTAATAATATATGGATTTTATACATCATAGTGTTAGCCATTCGTTCGAAGAGGGTTTACCTAATGGAAAGTGATACCGCCTCCTATTGACACGACTATGCCCTTGATGTCTGGAATGCCAAACGCCCTGCCGATGCGCTGTTCATGTAGAGGTTAAGATGTTATGCCTCTTGCCGGTAATGAAGCTGGCTCTCTAATCCTTCGAACTGAAACTGCTGTGGTGTGAATTTTAAGAGGTTGAAAAATTTGAAAAGCTTGACAGTAAATTAGTAACTCCTAGTGGGCCAATCACAAAGGCCCGGTAGGCCCCCGGTTGAGTACAGCTGGTCTGAGTTATTCCTATCTCTGCATTAACCTTAAGTATCGCCAACCTTATCTTTAATAATTAAATATCATTCATTTATTACTGAACTTATTCTTTAACATTCTTAGAACATAAATTTCCACGTTCTATTTTGCATACAAATGATTAGTGCATATACCTATTCAATATCTCAATTAAAATAAGTAAAAATATATATTAAAATTAAGAAATTAGTATAAGATATTATATATTATTGTTTTCCAATTGTATAATATAATAAAATAAAATAAATAAATAAGTAGGTTACTTATTTTAACTCAATACAGCTTCGTTTTAGAAATTTTGAAACATTAATACCCTATTTAAAACACTTTAGTCATCAATTTAAAAAATATAGTGTAGTATTTAAAATTGGCTTCAAAGTTCGAATCTTTCATACATGCTAAAATTATTTAACTAATTACAAATACAGTTTGATTCATATTATCATGTTAGGCCCAAGGGGGCCATGGTCCGGGTGGCAGGCTGAAAGGGGCGGCATTTTACAAGTTTTTTGTTTAATCAATTACGTTATCGTCAATTAATGGGGTGGCAAAGCTAAATGACCGGTCACCAAATCTTTAAATATTTACGGTAAAAAAATAAGATTACTGGAAAATAAAAAATTATGCCCTCATGTTTTAATTTTTAAAAACATTTAACATAAATCAAAGTATCATAATAACTAGAAGACATTTTGGAGTGTAAAAATCTACCATCATAAATGTATTGAGTACATAAATGTAATTAATTAAATTCATGACCAAATTCCAAGGTGTGTTTTCTGAAGGATCGTAAAAATAGTAAAAAAACAATTCGGATTTTCCTGATTATAATCTCAGTAGGAAAGTTGAACCCTAAAATCCGACGACAGACGGCAGGGCTGCGTAAAAACCGGTAACAATATTATAACAAAATAACGGAAGACTACATAAGCTTGTGAAGCTAACTGAGTCAATTGAGACCAAACCACCGGCGCAGGCGCACCTGCCGATGCGTATCGAGTCGTGAAAATTAGTTAAAACTACCATAATGTTGTTTTCCGTGTTTCTGAGTTTAGTGGCGTTGACACACGCTAGGAGTGTGAGTGATCCTAGAGGTTTGGTGACGGTGATACAGCCTGGTAGCAGAAGGATTGTTCTGCAAAAGTTTGTTAGTGTTGAAGTGACGGATGCACAATTGAATGCAGGGCTTGAGCAAGGTCGCGATCAGATTGGAGGCCAGCAAGGCCAACGCCGGCCAGCTACTGCTGATCGCACCGATACGCAACAGCAAACAAGCAATGTAACGCCGTTCAATAATGAAGCATTAGTTAAGTCAGTTAACAGTAGAATTGGTGATCAAAATAGGCCGGATCTATCTAGAAATAAAGGAGATGTAAAACCTTTCACCAATCAACCCGAAACGACTAGAGTTTTAAAGACAAATGTAAACAACATCTCACCTGTTGGTCGAAATGATAAAGAGACTAAGCCAAGTTTTCAGAACGACGAAGACGATGATGAGCACTTTTCTTTGGATCCGGCTGAAATTATCCACCACAAAAACGACGACGGAAGAATGGTCTTTAGGGATGAGAAGGAAAAAGGTCCAAAAAGTGACGGCCAAGGGAAAATAGAGACAACTACAGTGGCTTTGGACAACAGGGCTGCTTTCGAGGGCGGTCAATGTCCAACAGGAAAAACTAAAATTAAAGGAGAGTGTGTTGAATATGATTGAGGCAGAAAAAAACACCATGAGGCCAAAAGACAGTACGTGGTTTGTACTTCAAATGAGGCAATAGAAGCATATTTAATAATAGCATTTAATGATGGGAGTAATTATGAGCTTGATGAAGTTCATTGTTATGTTTGCTGTAATTTAACTAGGATGGTGGAAGGTTATTTTATCGCAATTGCCTTCACAGCCTAGTGTGAAACAGTTTAGCTTGTGAATCCCAATATTATTTAATAAACTTATAGTAAAACTTGTATTAAATACGAACTGTTTAATATGTAAAAGTTTACGAACAAATATATGCTTTAGAGGAAAACTGGGTGCTTATGTCATCATAGTTACGGCAATGACAATAATTAAATGCATTTGCATAGCACATAAAGATGTTAGTTATATTTTAGTTCATTGTCTCCATTTTATAAACACATTTTCCTGTTTCTTATTTTGATTTAATTTTAAAAACCTTTTTAAGGAAACAAAGCTTATTAGCTGTTATTCAAGAAAATTATTCTTCAATAGCACTTCGGAAATGTGAAATCTCACTTGTTTTGAGGTTATTTTTCTATTAAATACAGTTTGTGTTGAAAAAAGTGTTTATAAAAAGATTGTTTAAAAAAAATTGCTTTCGAACGATAAGTCGGATTTCAAATTGAAATGACACATGAAACATGACGTTGTTCAGTAATTTTTTTTTTCTCGATTCATTTTATTAACTTTTTTATTTTAACTGTTACCAATGACGTAATAATAATATACCATGATTTATTCATTGATGTAATAAAGATAAAGGTGCAATGTTAATAGTAAGGAAGATTTTACATAATATACTACTATAATTGGAATGTAAATAATTTAATTTTTGTTAAGTTGATTGTAAAGGGGAGTGGGCAAACATGTATGGAACCTGGTACCACCTTGCAATTGTAATAAGATATACATGTTGTTAGATAGGTCGTTTCATTTGAAACCATAATTGAGATTACAACTTTATTGTTATAGCTGTCCGTTCACCCAAGATATGACATTTTGTATAGATTTTTATATAGATTAGCCATTTGGCTACAGGCTCTGAGTTCTACTTGTATTCAGATTTTCAATACAAACGAACGATTAATTGTTTCAATAAATTATTACTGGCGCGTGCACTACACGTACTCAACGGACGCGACTTGTTTGAAATGGCCTTCCGTGGTTGCCTAGATTAATCCACAATACAGTATTCGTTAAGACGAGAGTATAGTTTTAATATAAAATATATAAAAAAAACATGTCTTTTAAATATTTTGAAATGTAAATGTGTCATAACAATTATTGTTTCAAATTAAAAGACCTATCCAGCGATGTAAATTTTGTTTCTGTTTTTAGAGGTCCCAATTTGCCTATTCTCCTGTTATGAGTTTCAAGTATATCATTTTGAGTAAAAAATGATAAATACACTAAAAATTAGGACATATTTAAGTTTAAAAAATGAAGATTAACTCATTACTTTGTGAGTTAATTACACATTGGAACTTAAATTTTGGGGCTTCCTAACCTTACTTTACTAATTAAATTTAATAATAATCCCTGACAGAAACAAACAGAATTTCCACCGTAATCTGTTTTTACGTTTCTTCGTTTAAATGAGCAAAAAAATCTGTTAATCTTTTTCATTGACGTTGCAAATATTAATGTATCTAACTGTGGTCGAATAATGAAAAATATATTTTTTTGGCCAGCATTTTAGTTTTAAAGTTAAAACTGTGTATTATTTCATCTGCCTGTTTGCCTGTTTCACATTGAATAATTAATGCTAGGTGCATTTGTTATAATGTTCAATTGCATTTGTCATGTGTATAAATATTTTCAGTTTGTATCATTTTATTGATTTAGTTAATCAATTATTGTATGAAATAATTATATATTTTTTAAAAACATCGCCACTTCCGTTGACATGACGTCGAGATGACCGTTTTGAGGAGGTGTCATTTATGCTTTGTTGAAAACTAAATACCTAATATATATATTAAAGGCGATAAATCAATGATTTACATATAAATCTGTTACAATTGTAAATAAATCATTTGTTTGCTATGTACAATGATAAATTATTAATACAAAACAAGTATTGTAAGTTAAAAAATAAATCAGTTTATAAATAAGTCCGTTATACAAAAAATAAATTGCCTACGATGTTCTTTCTGTAAAGACTAGAGAGATATTTATCAATTGAATTCATTTAAAATCAAGCCCCCCATTATGTTTCGTATTTTGTAGGAATGCCACCAAAATGATAAATTGAGGTATTATTTGAATTTTAATTAGATATTTAAAAACATTAGTTGTAGTTATGTAATATATATGTGACCTTGAAAACGTGATTTTTATTCAGATATATGTATTACGTTCCGAATATGACATTTAAATTTGATTTATTGTACCTTCTTTCTATATTTAATGCATATGGATAGACCAACAGTTTTAAAAATTACTTATTTCAATTTTACAAGGAAATAGAAGATAAGGCTGCTTGCATATCTGACGGAATATGCGACGCTTATTATCACTTTCCATCAGGTGAGCTGTCTGCTTGTTTACTCGTGGCGTTGTATAAAACAATAAAAAAATAAATCTTACACACTCAACCGATACATAAGCGAGTCAAACGCACTGTTGATAATACACCCGACGTATCTTCCGTCACATGTGCTGGCACCCTAAATGATACACTGGATAGACTCAAATTTAAACTAACAAACAACACATAAACTCGCGACGTAATCCCTCGAGAGCAAATAAATGATTAATTGCTTGATAGAGGGGTCGGCAGAGGTGTTAAACATAGGCGACAAATCTGTCGCCAATATCCGGATAGCTTAGCACATTGAGGAACATGACAGCTACAACTTACTGCAATCCGAGACTCGTACTGGCGACCCGTCGGGTCGGATCGGTCGGTTAACCAAGGCACGTGACAAACTGAGCTACCACGTCCTCGAAGATAGAAAAAAAACCTACTGAATATAATCATAAAAATTAAAGACAATAAAATTAAATTTTAGAGCGGCTCTATCGATTCGACTGATAATTATTTTTTGAATTTGAAATTCCCACGATTTTTGTATAGATTTTTTTTTTTTAAATCCAATAAAAACATTTGGAAATCTGTTTCGCGGCGAAAAACGGCGGGTCGCTTGATGTACACGGACCAATATATTATTTAAAAAAAAAAACGACCTTGATATACGATGAAGGAGATTTATGTGATTTTAATGTATTTATTTTATTTAGGTTTATAATTATTTAAATAAACAAACTGAGACCAGTTCTAAAATATTTTTTAAATATTATCTGAATTAAATTAGTGATTCCTTCAAAAATGCAAAGTTTGTAACCTTAGAGCAATCTTCTAAACTTAGATTTCCCTGTTTTTATTTGACACTGGCAAAAAAAACCCAATTAATTTTATTTATTCATTTAAAGTGTTAGTATTTGTAGTCTCAATTTTTGTATATTAAATGAAAAAAAAATAACTTATCCGATTCCAAAAATTATTTCAGTTATTTTCAGAAGGACTTTAAACTGGAAAAAGCCTACAATAAAACATAAAACTTCTAAGCTCACGCTGTAATTAATCCCCCGAGAGTTGTTGGCAGAGGTGTTAAACACCGCATTTCGCATGTTCATGTTGAGTCCCAGTGTGACAGGTTGCGAAACTGTCGTCACTATCCGGGCACAATTAGGAACACGGCAGCAACAATGTACGGCAACCCGAGACTCGATAATATTGAATTTAATAAAAATATTGTGACTCTTGCAAACCTTAGAATAACCTACGGGCAACTTCATTGAAATAAACATTGTAGTCTTTGTAGTTTTTCTCAAAAGAAATGTATTAAAAAGACGAACACCAAAATATACACGATCCGGCTGATTGTTCGTTATTTTACTTGTCTGAGATGTAGCCAAGAAATTGAAAAACAAATTGTATTCGATAATTTGAAGACCTTTGTGGCGCAGTGTTGTATCTGTTGTTCTAAGTTCGAATCCCTGCGAAGCGGAACTTTGTATTATTTGCAAGACGCATTGTTTCGCTTACCGGTCTTGGATGTAGTATTGTAGCTTATACCATATCGTTGCTTGGTTCCTGTGACACAAGTTTTTACGATACTGTATCGTGGTGGGGTTTATTATTATTGGAATGTTATATTTTTAGCAAAAAGAAATTTTAATCTTGCTCTAAATATCTTGACCAATCCTCCATTGACCGAGGCTGAGCTTCTATATGTTTGCAGAATTAGGTGTAATTTTTTTTTAAATATTTGTTTTTGTTGCTTTACAGGTGTTGTTAATACGACAAATCCCTTCTAAAAAGATTGGATTAAACTAACAGTTCTTTGGTACAGGTAAACAAACAAAGTAACAGTTAATCCGATTAGGCATACAACGAAAATCGAATACTATTTTTGAATAATATTGGTAATATTATTCAAAGGCAAAAATGTGCAGTGGCCGCGCTAGACGTCGGCGACGAGGGCGGCTCCCAAAGGCCTAGCGTCTCAAGGGGCCTCGCAAAAATGTCTGAATTCACATGGACTTTATGAGGAAGTCCAGCTTTTAATCAGCCTTAATTTAAATGAACAACATGGGTAAATAAGCAGACAGTTCACCTGATGGAAAGTGATACTTAATTATATTTGGACCAAAAAAAAGCTTGTCAATTGCTTGTTTGTGTTACTTTTATTAAACTCATTTCATTAAAGGGGGCCTCGCAAAGTTCATGTCACCGATACCCAAATTTTGTCTAGCGCCGCCACTGAAGATAGTTTGACCACGAGAAGATTTTTCTGTGACGTAAAAAGTAATATTATATTTAAATAAATAAAATAAAAATGGTTGCATTTTAGATTATGTCAGGATATTAATAATAAAAAGAAAAGAAGCTGAATTATATTAGCGTTTACACATGGACACACATCTTTTCCATCTAGCTAGAGTAAAGCGATATTTACTGAAACAAATATTATAAAGTGCCTTTTAAAATTTAAAAGCAATTGAACTTAACATTAAAGTAAGGCATATTTTTTATCGATAATAATAATAAAAACCACATACAGTAGGATTGAAGAATCTTGTGTCGCTGGTGCTAGGCAACGATACGGTATAAGCTAAACAGATAAGAATACTACATCCGAGACTGCTGAGCGAAACAATGCGTCTTACATATCGATATATGTAAAGTTACAACAGAAATGTTAGTGTCGTAAACATGGTAATTACTATATACTCCTTGTCATAACAAAGAAAAATAAAATTCCTTACACCTTAGAGTCGAATTGGAAAATAGAAGCTACCTCCCACGTACGCTGAGGCTATGGCTCGTCTTCAAAACAGGTGTTAAAAAGTTCATACTGGGTGCCGGATTCCCCCGGTATTGCAAACGTTCATAGGCTAACTGTAAACGAACTGCTAGAGCTATCAGTGTATTGTATTTTTTATTAAAACTGCTGCGGGGCTGAAAAGGCAGCTTTGGCGTTATTGTATTTTAATTTGAATGTATGTTTACAATATGTCCAATTGTAAAATGGCCACTTTCTGCTTGTGAATTGAACTGTCAGACATCGATATTAAAGGGCGGCCATCTTTAAAAAATAGAGAAATTGTCTACGATGTAGTCATACCGCGTAAATAACATTTAAAAAACACTCTGGGAAATCTCTATTATTGAGATAATAATCGTAATTTAATTAGTTTTTGTCAGTTCTGAAAAATTAATTAATTTCGTACCTATCCGGTATTTTCTATTGTTAGTTACGTGAATTTCACTGTCTCCGACGACATGTCAACGAATTCAAGAAATGAAAACTTCTAGAATTGCTTTAGGTCGGGTTTTGGGCCCACAGATTGCCTAACAGCGACAGCTTGGAGCTGTCGACAATGACCGCTTTAAGCTGTCCGACATTTAATCTATGCTGTCCCCATATTAATTATTTTTTTGAAAAGAACATTGTGAAATTAAAACATAAATTTACAGACAGTTGTTAAACTTGTCAGCGATTTCCTCATATCGAATTCGGAAAGTAGTTATTAAAATAATATTTAGCCTGGATTTGAGTGTTGGAGGTTGACGGTACGTTAATTTCCAGATGTTGGAGTTGTCGTGGTGACCACGGACGGGTTGCTGAGCGCCCTGGCCCGCCTGCGCCGCTCCCCGCACCCCTCGCCACATCCGCACCGCTCTGTGAGTATATAAGCCGTATTCAACCTTTTTTGGTCGTGGGCCACAAGAAAAGATATTTTTTTTACTGTTGACTTTAAAATATTTTTTGCTGACAACAATATTTTGTTTAACAGTTTCTCGCTACGCAAAATTTAAGCTGTTTTACGGTAAATTTGTAACTCCCTGTGGGCCAATATCAACGGTTAGGCGGACCGCAGGTTGAGGATCACTGGTCTAGATTATATGTTTGAGTGAGTACAGTTTATGGCGGTTTGCATAAATTGCTTGGTTGAGTGAGTACCTACCAATTTAGTTAGTGGGCTTGTAAATTTGATTGTGTATAGAATATTGTCTCCGAATTGTTTAAAATGTTGATTTAATTCCCTTTGATATTGAGATATTAAAGAATCACACACATTTATACCCTTATATCGAAATTGTACTGTGAAAACGTCCTATGAGCGTTTAATAAAATTTTACCGAAGAAGCAATCAAATTCCCCATATTTCTTTACTAATGAAATTCTTTTACCCGACTACGGCGAAGCAAAAAGGAGGGTTATGATTTTGACCACTATGTTGTTATCATATGGCCATCGAGATCCGAACGGTAAAATTCTGTCGAGCATAGACCTGTGTTACAAAGTTTTGTATCAAAAGACCTATTAGAGGTATTGGCCAAACAAATTTTGCATCTAAGAGGTTTTGAAACTACGGAATGGATGTCGTGATTACAATAGCTTACTGCAACGTAAAAATTGCAGATTAAAGATTTGCTAGGGGATTCGCTTCATAGTGTCACATCGTTTATAATGACGCCACTATTGATCCTGTTGAACAGGAGTTCCAGTTGTGGGACAGATTGAGATGTGTGTCACGAAAAAGTATAAAAGCCTAGTCTAGAAGTTGCAACTAAAAAAAGACTCAAGAGTGGCAAAGGCAAAGAGCGTCTCGACATACAGCCAATAATAAAACTCATCATACTTAAAAATAAATTCGAAAAAAGGCAAGATTGGTTTACAAAATATATATGTAACAAAAACAAAAAAAAAATGTCGTGGATTGATAGTGATTCTACTTCACATCACGACACACACATTGACTCAGCCCTGAATTGAGTATCGTAAGAACTTTGTCACAGGAACTAAACAACGATATGGTATAAACTACATAGAGAAGAACACTACATCCAAGACCGGTAAGCGAAACAGTGCGTCTTGCAAATAATACAAAGTCCCGTTTTCGCCGAGATCAGAAACCATAACCTCTAGAGTAGCAGTCGGCTGTTTACACCACTGCGCCACAGAGGTTATCAGAATTATTGGCAACTTCGCAACTGCTATTCAGGAAAGTGTTGCAAATTTGGTATTGAGTAGCGAAAGCTTCAAGTTATACGAAGTTCACCTCCGTCGGGACTCGAAGCAGCTATTACAAAATTAAATGGCGGTTTAGTTAGGTTTTACTTGTTTTAAAGGCCCTTTCACACTGGATAATAACTATGTCAATTATAATTTATGAAAAAAAACTTGTTATTATTATGGATTTAATGCATATGTGAAAAAGTAACGAACTTCCTTCCAAAAATTTTCAATAATGTCTTTCGAGGTCCCCCAGCCTCTACCGGGCAAATACTTCATTTTATCTCTATTACATGAGATTTACAGATTCGCAACCTGTCACACTGGAGCTCAACATAAACATGCGAAATGCGGTGTTTAACACCCCTCTCGAGGGATTAATTACGGCATGAGTTTATGTATGTCATGTATATGTTTTAAAAGCAAAAAGGAAATGAAGTGTGCTCGCCCCGATTTCAAGTGTGAAAGAACCTTAATTTAATCATAGGATTTAAAACCTAGTTCATTAATAAGCCCCTGTTTGAGCAAGCTAGACCAGTCCTCTAATTTACCTAGGGAATGGATTTTACAAAACCAGCCAAG
Organism: Choreutis nemorana; assembly: GCA_949316135.1. Taxonomy (NCBI): domain Eukaryota; kingdom Metazoa; phylum Arthropoda; class Insecta; order Lepidoptera; family Choreutidae; genus Choreutis; species Choreutis nemorana. The sequence continues at coordinate 6,142,938 of OX438618.1, forward strand.
TGCGAGTCGAACATGCAAGCTTGCGGACGGATAGATAGCGGAAAGTGTCGGAGGCTTAATAACAGAATTTCATTGGCAACCTTTAGGTACGAAGGGAAACTTCCGTGTTTAATTTTTATTTATTTTTTCGGAGGAATAATTACAGCGTATAACAAGAGTGGGAAAAAATTTTCAACTTATAAATGGAGACGCCAATAACAATTATCCACATATAACATAGAACAGTATATGACACACATTTATTTTATTTTATTGCGTCGCCCAATTTCTAACCGGGCATGGCATCTTTAAGGGCAAACTTCATTCATTTAACTCGGTCATCTCTTTGCGAATGTTCTACGTCGGCTCAAGAATTTGTACAAACTGCCGATCATATCTTGTGGGAGTGTAGTCTCTGGCATGACGAACGGTTAATCATGTTGAATTCGATTCAAGTGCGTGTAGTCCTTTTTATTACCTAGATCTTGTGAAAACGGAGGGAAACTTCCGTTCTTTTATTTTTTTTTACTTGTGTAAGATTTAGGTTAGCATTTAATTTATCCCCTTTTAATTAGTGGTATTGTGGTGTTTTGACGGTCAGGGGACTCCTGACTGTCTTCTCTTTAGTTTTTTTAACATTTCAATTGCGGTCTCCGCTTTGCTGGGAGGGAAGTCTGAAACCGCTTTCTTACTACCTCCTATTTCTTCTTTTTAAGTTTGTTGCGGGTCCCAAGACAGCCAGTAGCATTATTAGTTGATTGTTCGATTAATGAATGCCACTGTTGATCCTGGTGGACAGAAGTTGCGATGGTGGGGCAGAGTGCCCCGGAAAAAATAAAAAAACCGAACGGAACCCTGGAAATTCCTGTGGGGTTATACATTTATATTTTGCGTTTGTTTCTGAGATTGTCTAACGACATTATTCATCAACCTAGCCTGTTTGGACTTTGTACCGTGCTTATGTTGTACATCATAAGGATTGATATTGCACTTGTCATGTGAAGCTTTATGTGTGGCCGTCAGTACTTAGTTGACCCGTTGTTTGTTTGTGATCTTAAGAAAACTACATGGTGGCAGATCTGAACATTTAAGGCTGATACACACCAAGTCCGGTTGCGGTCCATATGTGCGAGTTTAAAACTAGTAAAGTATGAAATTCTATGACAGACGTCACATTTTCAACTGATGCATGCTACTGTGCCGCAACTCAAATGGACCGCATTTTGATTTTTTATTAATCAAACAAGCAGATAGTTCACCTGATGGAAAGTGGTACCGCAGCCTATTGACACGACGATGCCCTTGATGTCTGGAACGCTAAGAGCACCGCCAATGCGTTGCCCATGTAGAAGTGAAGATGTTATAGCTCTCGGGAATTACACTAGCTCTCCAATCCTTCGAACAGAAACACAGCGAACTGCTGCACGGTAGAAATATGAAAGAGGGTGGTATCAAAACGATCTCGCACATAGATCTACCGCCTTCATGATGTCTTTCATGGGGTTTCATCACTACATAGTAGAAAACAAAGTCGCTTCCCGCTGTCTGTCCCTATGTCTGCTTAGATCTTTAAAACTACGCAACGGATTTTGATGCGGTTTTTGTAATAAATAGAGTGATTCAAGAGGAAGCTTTATATGTATATAATACATGCATAATATCCGAGCGAAGCCGAGGCGAGTCGCTAGTACTTTTAAACGGACGCACACGGACTGCAACCGTCCCGCGAGCGGATTTGTTGCATTACGTCCAGCCTTTACTAAAATGCAAGGGAAAATGTATTTTCGTAACATGATTATGAGTCATTACGGCATTAATAACAATCTATGGTGAACCACCAAGTTTCGCTTTTGAGTTGTTGACGCGTATCATGCGCCAAAATTTGCAGATAACGTTCGCATGGATGTTTATTATGGCGACGAGAGTACAAAACCTAATTAAAGCCGCTATAAATCGAGCCGGTATTGGCTGCTACACAATATCGTCGCGTATAATCTTTGTTTTAGACAAGAATTCAAAGCCGGTCTCGAACCTGGTAAAGCGTAATTGTGTCGTCGTTGGCTGTTTTGATGACTTTTTTTAGCTGCCATGGTTAGTAATTGAGGAGTTTTCCTTTCAATGGTGACCTTTTTTGAGGCTAATAATTTTTTTGGCGCCCGCCTCTTCCTAGCATCCAGGACTAGTGACCTGGCTTGCTACCTCCCCCCTAAATCAGGGACTGGCATTCCAAGCCATCAACAATGATAGTCACTAAATCTACAATTAGTGCCCAAGATGCCCCGTGACCCAGTAAAACTGATTCAAGAATCAGATCAACTCACATGTGTTGTTTTTAAGCACCAAGTTTTATTCTCTATTGCAACCTTAATGTGACGAACAAAGTGATCAAAAATCCTGGAAATGGGGATTCATTTCATTTCATTAAGTCATTCCATCATAAGCTAACAGAAAAAATATCCAAAGCGCTTACAAGATTAATTTACAATATTAGATTATTATGAAATAGGAAAATGTCAAATTTAATAAATGATAATAACAATAATAACAAAAAACAACACACTCACACACAACCCTTACACAGCAAACGACTGTCAATGTCAATAGAACAATATTCACGCTAATTTTACATATAGACTTTCAGCGCACACACCTAAAAATGCAAGTTCCACGCGAACCATCGCGAAATCATACAAAAACATTCGTGTTCTTTCGGCGAGAGTGTAGTCCAGATTATAGTCAAGGGGACAGTTCGGTCGGTAATTGGATATCATCGTCAAACTATAGGCTGATGAAGAGTTCATTGATAGATTTATAAACTAGTTACGTAACCTATCGCTTGTTCCGAACCAAACCTAAATAATTAAACTTCTCTTACATCACTGCACTTGATTGCTGGTGTGTTTATGTTGCGACTAATGGTGTGTATGAAGTAGTGTAATTATATTTTTTTTATTATTCTGAATACCTATATATTATACATGACGTATCGACGTTCATTAAAGAATTTTTACTTAATATTTGCACGTCAAGACAATATTTGGCAAAACGTAAAAATATGTAAGACCTAAAATGTATTCATGTTTCTGCGAATAAATGATTTATTATTATGAGTTATGGTTAGGTGCTTTTGGTGTTTCACGACATCATGGGCATCGTCGTGTTAATAGGCGGTATCACTTTCCAGCAGGTGAACCGTTTGCTTGTTTGCCTATTGTATAATTAAATAAAACCTAAATGGGAAATATTTACAGTAAAAAGTAAACATTATTGTATTATTTCCTTCTAAAAAAGCTGTGGCTATACATAACTTTAGCCAGCTAGAGAGAAGAAACTAGCATTAACCTCTCAAACGTAAAGGAATGCCTGCATGTCTTTATTATGTTTACACCAACTTAGCTGTGACATACTCGCATGCAAAAGACGAGAATCGTCGTGGCCATGAAGAGAAGCCATGGTGTGTTTCTTGTGTTTACAATGAGTTCTTATAGTTTTTCTAGACGTCAGGCAACATAGATTAACTTGAGGGTATTTTGTCGACCTCGGTGGCGCAGTGGTGTAAACAGCCGGCTGCTACGCTAGAGGTTCCGGGTTCGAATCCCGGCGGGGGCGGGACTTTGTGATATTTGTAAGACGCACTGTTTCGCTTAACGGTCTTGGATGTTCTATTCTTATGTATGTAGTAAGTGTAAGTGTAGTAGTGACACAAGTTCTTACGATACTTACTGCAGGGCTGAGTCAATGAGTGTGTCGTGATGTGGTTATTACTATTATTATTATGTGTTTAACCTCTGCACGGGCAACGCATTCGAGGTGCTCTTGGCTACCAATATCAAGCTCATCGTTGTTTCATTGGGAGGTGGTATCGCTTTCCATCAGGTCAGCCGTAGGCTTGATTACCCATGACATAAAAAAGTTAAAGGCTCGGGCAGTTATTTGGTAGAGAACATTTGCTCTGTTTGTCTACCATAAGTTTTCCTATAAGTCAGGCAACATATTTTACTGCAGTGATTTTGTATGAGCAATTTAATTCGTCATCAATCCGTTAGAGGCGCTTTACAATGATTCATACAATATCGTAACTGTAGTCGCCAGCGGCAATCGCAGGTAAAACTCATGGCACACTGAGAACTTTGGTGCGGTTACGTGTATCATGCGTTGCGGTCATACAGCATGGTAAAGACGACGCAAATTTCGCTCTGCCATCTTTCTTTGATCGCTATTATAATAATGACTACATCACAACACACACATTGACTCAGCCCTGCACTAAGATAATCTTGTATTGCAGGTACTAAGCAATGATATGGTATAAACTACATCGATAAGAATACAACATCCAAGACTGTTAAGCGAAACAGTGCGTCTTGCAAATAACTCAAAGTTCCGTCCTCCCGGGATTCGAACCCGGAATTTCTAGCATAGCGACCAGCTGTTTACACTAATGCGTCACCGAGGTCGTCGATTTTAAATGCCAATTTTTGTTACGCGTATTTTAAATTCCATATTCATGGATTTTTTCAACCCGACGCGTTTTGAACTGATATTTTCACAATAAACTTTTTAATTCTTTCACATATAAATACTACAAAACTTTAGCTTCACTCTGAACGTTCATTTGACATTTTTATCGCTTAAGGTGTGTACTGGCCGGCGTAACGAGGTGTAATGTATCGTTCGAAGCGAATATTTTACGTTACGCGTGTACTAAAATCCCACGTATTCGCGCTCGTTTCCTCGTACTGAATGCATTTTTTTCAACGACGAGTGCTGCGGCCCGGAGGCCTTAGCAACTTTACCGTGACTTTACTTTACCGTGGCTATCGTTCCCTATACAATCGATCACGCTGTATCGTCTTTATAAAGACAACACAACAATATGAAAATCATAGGTACGACCGCCATACCTGTCTGCCATCGAGCCTGACCTAGTACAGACCCGGTCAGGAGCCGGACTATACGTACAAACTGCACGAATGCTTACTCAGTAACATGTTACATTACACCTCGTAACGCTAGTCAGTACCCACCTTAAGGAGAAAAACTTTAAAATACTCTTTAGTAATTTGATTTCCACAATTTCATCATTCATCATTTAATCTGTGGACAAAAAGAAAATTTGACTGCGCCCTTCAGTAATGGAGGACTAATTTTCCGAGGGAAATTCAGTTTAATTAAATACAATTGATATAAATAAGCAACTTTAGGGAGAGAAACAATACGTCACAATTTGGAAGAGAAGACAAAAAAAAAAAAAATTAAACAATATTAAAAATTAAATTCATAATTAATGGACATATAATGTAGGTTTGGAATCCTGATGTATATTCGCAATAGGGAATATTTATGACTTTTTTTCCCTTATTTGTTATAATTCGATATCATATATATTCACAAATCCGTAAAATTTTCTCAAATATATAACTTATTTACTAAGTTATCAAGCTTCAAAGTCATTGGTTAGACAGAGAGATCCGATATATACAATGACGTCATAGTACACGGGCGCCAGTGGCGGTACTGTCATAGAAAAAGCCCGGCTTGCCCTATCAAACTAAAATAAGTTTGCGCTCTTATTCATTCATTAACAAATCAAACGACTTTTTTAAAGGCATCGAAATTGTGATTTTGCTGACATGTTCGCAAACTTCTGAGTGTTTTGCTGAGCTCGTCCACGCTAGCAAGTCCACAACGGAAGCATGAAGTATATCTCTCGGCTTGCCCTGTACTAAAACTCTAGGCACGCCACTGACGGGCGCCATACAACTTCCATAGAAATGGTAGTTCTGATTAGCGAGATAGATAGATTTACTTTTAAATGATTAAATCTCCCTTGTTTAACGTACAATTCTAACTATGTTTTTACTGTAAATTTACAATTTCTACATACGATAAATTGATTGAATTATCAAATTAATTCCCATGCATATTCCCTATTGGTTTCAGCACTTTGTTTTTAAAGAAATGATGCATTAATTTTTACTTGATACAATGTTAACACTATAAATATACGTGAAGTTTCATTATAATATTTAGCTGCATTATTATAAAGTTTATATTTCATGCACGACCCTTGTGGCATATAAGTTATGAATGCTTTTAATCTTTATCGATTTTGTATAAAGCTTCTGACTTTTTAATTAAGTAGGTAATAATTAAATTTAACTTATTATGTGTGTACTTTTATAAAATATTATTAAATAGTTTATCGTATATTTTTCCAAGTCGCTAACGCTGTTGACAAATGGTATATTTACAGTTAGAAGCAAATATAGCTTTAAGTAGCGTAGGCGTAAGCCCAGTCCAAAATAACAGATTCATAATTTAACCATTCATTTATCGCCTTTAATTATGTTATTTCGTTTTTCAACATTAATGACACCTCCTCCAAACTACAACTAGTAACCGTGCCCTTCACCTCACCGTCATGTCAGGTCACGATTTAAAAAAAAAGTTAGCCCTTTAAAGTTTACATGTAATTTACATAGATTTATTTACTAAGCCAATAACATGAATCAATCTGAACATTATAACAAATTTACCTAACAATAGGGTGTCCTAAAATTGACACATGTTTTAAATTGTAAAGAAAATAAAGTTTGTAGTTATTTTAACAATATAAACTCACGCCGTATTTAATCCCTCGAGAGGGTTCGGCAGAGGTGTTACACACTGCATTTCGCATGTTTATGTTGAGTCCCAGAGCGACATTTTGCGAATCTGACGCCACTATTCGGGCACAATGAAGAACATGGCAGCTACAACGTACGGCAACCCAAGACCCTCGACCTGTCGGGTAGGTTAACCGAGGCACGTAACAAATTGAGCTACCACGTCCTTAAAAGGTTGTTTTAAAGGTTCGGCTATGACCACCTTGAACCTGAATTATTTCCATTCTAAATATTCTTGAAATATTATCTGAAAACGAACTTTAAGAATGAAGGACAACACAATACAATAACACAATTATTGTCTTTAACAGCCCAAATCGTAAATCTCTGAATTTTTAATCTCGAAGTCTCCTTCGGGAATATTTTCAATACAATAGTTTTCTTATAGAAATGATAAAATAATCAAATGTCTCCGCAGACATCAGAACAAATAGATATTGGAAAATGAAATGTGAATACTCGTATAACGACATCTGTTCATGAACAATGATATTGTTGAATGTACTTTGAAATATACATAACATACATCCATATATATATATATATATAAATAGTGGCTGTTTCTGACTGTAAATAAATAATAATTGTAATAAAACATACACTTGCAGAAATTTGTGTTATTTGCAAGACGCCTTGTTTCGCTTACCGGTCTTGGATGTAGTGTTCTTATCTATGTAGTTTATACCATATCGTTGCTAAGCTGAGTCATTGTGTGTGTCGTAATGTAGTGGTTTATTGTTACTTACTCAGCCATGCAGTAAGTATCGTAAGAACTTGTGAGACAACTAAGCAGCGATATGGTACAAACTATTTAGATAATTATACTGCATCCAAAACCGGTAAGCGAAACAATGCGTCTTGCAAACAAAAAGTTCCGCCCTGGTTCCACCCTAACAAACTTAAACTTTACCCAGAAAATCTAGCGTATCTGTCGGCTGTTTACATCAGTGCAATACAGAGGCCGTCAAAACGGAGGAGTAGTATCGTTTATTATATTATTTCTGATATTCAAACTTAAACTGCCTCATTATAAGACGTGGGTTAAAAAGAACTAAGTTTTAAAACGAACTCATGAATGTCAATGTCATTACAATAGGCAGTTTCGGGTTACTTGGCGGGAACGGGAAGTGTCAGTTAGAATGTTGTTATTTAATTGTCTTTTCTTATATATCAGCAGAATTTAATGTGTAAAATGCTAGTGTTTTAACCAGGAAATATCTGTAGTGCTGTACAGGTGTGGAGAAAGTAAAATACGACGATTTGGCTGCGCTTTTCGTCATCTCCCAAGTAACTCCTTAGAGCCTACAGTTACCGTACTAGCATGTTACTGAAGGCAGATTCTTAATTTTCATTGTTCATCTTATCATTTTCATCTTATTTATCATCTTTATATCATGAATAATGCGGATAATGTTTTAAGAGTAAAATCTAACACCACATTAAAGATCCAAGCCTTAGCCTTTCTTAAGTGTCTAACTAACCTAAACTGGTCTTAGTACAGAATATACAAAACCAGTGTTATTTGGCCTGTAAGTCAGTAGAGATAGGGTAATGTAATAGCTTAAACCAGTTGTTATTCTAAGCTATAAATCCCAAGCTATTCATATACGAGCTGGCTTGGCAAGCGGATCTGGCGACGGAACCCATCTGGCAACGAAGCTAGGGTACCGTGCCAAAACGCTTTTTAAACCTTTCTAACATTTTGTTTTGAAACGCTTTGTGGAAATTGAAATCGTAATGTTTGTAATACTCTTGGGTGGAGAATGGAGTTTCCTGTAGATTAAGTTTATTTCTATGTTCATATGTGGTACATATATACGTGCATAAACTCACGCCGTAATCCCTCGAGAGGGTTAGGTAGAGGTGTTACGCACCGCATTTCGCATTTGTTTATGTTGAGTCCCAGAGTGACGGGTTGCGAATCTGTCGACACTATCCGGGCACAATGAAGAACAGCTACAACTTAAGAGACTCGAATCCTAGACCTGTGTCGTCGAGTCGTTAGGTTAGCTAAGGCACGTAACAAACTGAGCTGAACTGAACGTTTATTGTATGTATGTTTTGTTATTAATACAGTTTTATTACACATTGAAATAGCCACGAGATGGTTTAAGCTTTGTAACAAACATTCAGCGGTTACCAACATTGGAAAAAACAAAAGGAACAAGTTTACTTACATAGCGAATTCAAACTGAAGTTATATGATATATTGTAAAAAAATTGTAGTTTTCTCCTTCATACTATAGGCTTTAACTGTGGCAATTTTTACTGTTTTCGTGTAATTTTTGTAAGAAGGAGTCCAAAAAATGTCTACGTATTCCATGCTTAGTACACACGGCCGAGGATATACCTTACCTGCTTATACTTGGTATCGTTCTTAAGTTGTACAGCATAAGGCTTTTGTCCCGCCGCCGGCGAGAAAATGATTAACTATCGACAATTTTCTCGCTCAAAAAACATGCAAAATATCACTCCTTACGATATAAACCCCGTTTCAGTTAGAGATACATACATAAATAGTTGATCGCTGGCTGTTCACATGTTTGCTGGCTGTTACCAGCGAAAACTCTGTTACTAGTTTGTCGCAGCGACAAGAACTGTCAAGATAAAAGTACCTCAGCGATAATCGCCAGCGATGCTCGATTGGCTGTCAGAACTCACGCTAATAGAACAACTAGCAGTCACCTGCTTAACAGGGGCATTACAATTTACGAGGCATGAGCCGAGTGGCGCAATTTATCGCCCGTCGTGATCGCAACTAGCTTACAGCCGAACTATCGGAACTACACGCTCGCTTCTCGCCTACTCGTTTCTCGTTCATCGTTCAAAGTGCCTTAGGATTTATATTTCACTTGATATGAACCTTTATGTGTGGCCGTCTGCACCTTGTGCATACTTATTAAATATTATACTCTAGTGTAAGCTTACGAGTAGTTGTGTTTCTTACGAAAATTAATAATAATACGCACATCACGACACACACATTGACTCAGCCCTGCACTAAGATTATTTTCTATCGCAGGCACTAAGCAACCATGTGGTATATACTACATAGATTAAAATACAACATCCTAGACCGGTAGGCGAAACAACGCGTCTTGCAAATAACAAAAAGGTCCGATTACACCGTGATTCGAACCCGAAACTTTTAGCGTAGCAGTCGGCTATTTACACCACTGCGCCACTAAGGTCATCAGATAGTTAAATATTTCTCATATGCTCGTAATTATAAATAGCGTTCGTTTAAAACATACTAAGACTTAACTCGTATATACACAGTCAGGTCATATGTACTGTCACACGGTAAAAACTTTTCTTTTAGAATGCTGGCCACAAAGATTCGGCGCCAGCTCATAGAGCGAAGAGCACACAAGACTGGCTGGCGGCGCGTGAAATCGCGGAGGTCATTTTGAATAAACTTTAGTGTCATAAGAATCTATGTTTTGTTAAGTTCTTTTTGGTATATAAATGGTTACATAATGAATAAACTTGTTTCAATTATTTTATATTAAACATGTGACAGAATTTATGACCTGACTAGGTATGTAATGTTATTTCAATTCTACATAAACGTTAAACTAACTAACAAGGAATTCATCGCCGCTTAACATCAGGCGGGATTGGAGTCCAATGCTTGCCTAGGTATAAATAAAATTAATTTACAAAAATTATTTTCCAGTTAGTTAGAAACATTTATTTCTACGTTATTTTTAGGGGAACTAATTAAATGGTCAACCGTTATTAAACTTGATTGAAAAAAAATGCCTTTAAACCATTTATACTGTGTGCAAAGATTTTATTCATAATAAATCGGGCTACAACTCTTGTTCTGCAAATAATTTACAAAGGGTCAACAATTTAACCAATAAAGATCGGCTTCTAATAAAAAGCGTAATAAACAGTCGAGCTGCCAAATAATTGCTTGATCAGCAAAATTTCACAATTGAGAAGTTTGACACTATTAGATTGTGAGGTTCGTTTAATTAAAATGTTCATTTAATATAACAAAAAACTGTGAATCGCAACCAAACATTCACAAGATAAAAACAAATGGGGACAAAAAATGATGGACAAAATTGAATATTTGCTTACCCACTTACCACCAAAATTTGATTAATCGTGGGTCGTTCAATGCGGTTTAAATATTTAATTTGCTGACCAAAATAATTTAGAGCAGTTCAGTATGACAATAATTGCAAACAGAAATGTTTGCCGACCGTAAGTTGCTAACCAATTAAATATTATGGCTGACCAAATCAATATTTCTGCTGTCGAAATTAGAATATTTTTCTGGTCGATTTTAATGTTGGGCATTATTTGTTAAGTGTAGAATATAGAAGTTAAACTGATATTATATACTATATCATGCCCTCGATTTTGTCCGCGCAGTTATTTTTATATTTTCTGAGACAAAGTTTGCATAAAGACAGAGTCTATATTGAAATATCGTTCTAAATAAAGATGAAAGAGACATTTTATATCAGAATTTTCGAAGTTTAGCTCCGATAGACAATACTAGCTTTTCTCGCGTTAAATTTTCAACATCTTTTTCACCTCTTTAAGTGTTGAATTTCGAAAAATCCTTTCTTATTTCTCGTCGATGTCTTAAAAACAACAACAGGTTTCTAGGTTCAAGGGTTTAGGCTGGGGGTTGAGTCAGTGAGTCAGGTCTTCTCTTATATGAATATCATTCGAATTAATTTACATTATTTTGGTATGGTGTAGACTTCTCACATTATTTCATTTTTAATTGAACCCACCACCAGCTCACGACACACACATTGACTCAGCCCTGCAGTAAGTATCGTAAGAACTTGTGTCACAGGAACTAAGCAACGATATGGTATATACTACATAGATAAGAATACAATATCCAAGACCGGTAAGCGAAACAATGCGACTTGCAAATAACACAAAGTCCCGTCCCCGCCGGGATTCGAACCCGGAACTTATAGCGTAGCAGTCGGCTGTTTTTTTAAATCAATTAATACATTTTAAGGTTTATTGTATTGTGTAATTTAATTATTATTATTTATCAAAGTCAAAATCAAAATGTTCAAATAGACTTAAAATAAGTACTTTTAATCGTCAACTTTTATACAACCACCGGTTCGAAACGCTATTTCTACGTGGAAGAATCCGGCAAGAAACCTCCGTAGTTGCTTTACGTATTTATGCAATTGGGATATCCCGTGAAATAACAATAGCAATAGACAAGTAATTAATAAATTAGTACATAAAGATTTACCCCTGGATACTAAACCAACCATGAGGAAAAAAACAAACATTTCACGAATGTATTTGTGTGAAGTGAAATTAAATACAGCTGGCTGGTCGAAAAATAATAAAAAACGCTATCGCGAATATTTACTGAAATATCCCGGGCCAATCAGAAACCCGGGAACACGCAAACAAAACTGTACGTCGAAACAGAATTTCGAACTGTCGATGGGAGATGATTTTCTCTTTTTATCAGCGAAATTCGAAACAGCTGCGTTTTATCTGCATCCAAAAAGGATTTTGTAATCCCATTTTAGGATTTACGGGCCTCAGTATCGAGGTCAGTGAACGAAATTTGTAATTTCGTATCCCGTTATCCGGGATTCGTAGTTAAAAGGACTTTATTAAAAGTATATTATTTAGTTTATTTAAACTTGACCTGAATTTAAAGTTTAAGCTTTTTAAAATTTCACATGAAAATTTAAAGAGGTTTTATTTGTAAATTTAACGACCTCGGAAGCTCAGTGGTGTCATCCCGGCGGTGACACCTGAGATCCCGGATTTTTAATTTCTTTGTGCTTTTAGCATTTCTAGTTAGGTATGGCGGCGACAGAAATATACATTCTCTGAAAATTTCACGAGCTAATTATAGAACCATAAGGTTCATGAGATACAGCCCGCTGACAGACGGACGGATGGCTGAGGCTTATTAATAGGGTCTTCCTTTCACCTTGGTATGGAACCCTAAAGACTACTAAATATTATTCGGACCCATACATAAAGGGTTCTGTACCGTGGCACAAGATAATATAATATAATATAAAGGAGCAAGCAAAAACTGACGAAAATATCACGTCTCTCGTATGGGAGCCTCCTTTTGTTAATGTTTTTAGTATTTGTTGTTACAGCGGCAATGAAATTACACCTGTCTAGAAAAATTCAACCCGAGCTAAGTCAAGATGGCCGCTGACAGACGGACGGAGGGTACAGCGGAAGCTCAGTTTTAGGGATCTGGTACTTTGGTAATTTGAGTGCGGAACCCTAAAAAATACTCCAATTTCTTATATACTATATATTTTAAATTTTTAAATAAAACGTGGCTAGTTATCGATCATAGCGTCGCCCAATTTCTGACTGGGCATGTCTGAAATCGGTTTCTTACTACCTCCTATTTCTTCTGATTAAGTTCGTTGCTGGTCCCAAGACAGCCGGTAGGGTGTCCGGGCACAGCCTGTGCGTCATTGCTGTGCCTGTGCATTATTTGTTGATTATTCGTTCAAAGGAGGCCACTGTTGATCCTGGTGAACAGGAGTTGCAGTGGTGGGACAGAGTAGCGGGTGTGCCCCGAAAAAATATTTTTAATAAATATTAATATATTTTTAATTATTATTATTAATATCGAATTACTTTATGTTACAACATATTAATATTAATACCGAATTACTTTAAATAATGAATATTACAACATATTACACAAATCGCTATCCATGCACGCGAAATGGTCACCGGAATCCAATTAAAATAATTCGTCAGATTATATGCACAAATCGTACACAGAAAACTTTATTTACATGGGATATTTTAATTAAAACATGTGCATTCATGCGGGAAAGGTTTCAATAGAGATCCGTTAATTGAAGTTCACACATGTTTTTGTAGAGCGAAAGTTATTTCAGTTAATTTTTGTAACGGATTTAATTCAAAATGTTTTCCCCGGCACCCTTGGGGTTAGATAACTGGTCCAAGCAAGTTTAAACTTTATGATCTACGAAATAAATATCGTTTTGGTTTGAACAGGTCAAGGTATAAAGTTCGGCGAACGAAATTTGATGACATGATGTTTTGATTTTATCTGATTTTGTAATGATCTTTCTATTGATTAATTATTCGTACTCGCCATGCCCCGGAGACCAATAATTAATATATGGATCTTTCGTTAATAGATATGTTTATTACTATTACAAATTAAGTTACAATAACTTTAACACTTTAGTCTACTTTGATTTGACGATTCGAATTTGATTTATCAGCGGGATTAAAAAGGCTACTTTGGCAATATTCTGATTTGAAACATAACATGATAAAAAATCTATAAATTGACGACCTATGTCGCGCAGTGGTGTAAACAGCCGACTTCTACGCTAGAGGTTCTGGGTTCGAATCCGGGTGGGGGCGGAACTTTATGTTATTTGCAAGACGCATTGTTTCGCTTACCGGTCTATTCTTATCCATGTCGTTGTTTAGTTCCTGTGACACAAGTTCTTACGATACCTACTGAAGGGCTGAGTCAATGTGTGTGTCGTGATGTGTTTTCATCAAATCAAAATGGCCAGATAGGAACTGTCAGTGTCATACGTACTGATGAAAAACGTAAGGGCCGTACTGTAAGGGTGCGATGCCTTTTAACAATATCGTTTTCTACTTATTTTAAATGGATTTCTTTAACGGCATTGGTTTTAGTACCATCCTGCCTAATCATCAGTAATTATAATTTCTTCTTTTTTGAAGATAATGAGATGAAGATGATAAGATGAACAATGAAAATGATGAATCTGCCTAGAGTAACATGCTAGTACGGTAACTGTAGGCTCTAAGGAGTTATTTGGGAGATGACGAAAAGCGCGGCCGGCCCGTCGTATTTCACTTTCTCCACACTTGTAATGCACTACAGATATGAAATGGTTAAAACACTAGCATTTTACACATTAAATTCTTCTGATATATGAGAAAAGACAATAAAATAAGAAAATTCTAACTGACACTTCCCGTTCCCGCCAAGTAACTCTCCGTTTTCTACTTTAGCCACTGCTGACAGGTGTCACATTTACATATTTTTGACATACAAATATGAATATCTGAGATACGTTCCATTTACCTTAATTACGATCTGTTTGGATTAATTATACTTACACTTATACATGACCTTACGCTGTAATTAAATCCTCGAAGGGTTGGTAGAGGTGTTACACACCGCATTTCGCATGTTTATGTTGAGTCACAGTGTGACAGGTTGCGAATCGGTCGCCACTATCCGGGCACAATGAGGAACATGGCAGTTTCGACTTACGGCAACTCTGGACTCAAATCCTCGACCTGTTTGTTCGGGTTAGTTGGTTAGCCAAAGCACGTAGCAATTTGAGCTACCATGTTTTTTGGATTGATGCAATTTTTGCTTGAAAACGCCTACCTATATTTCGGTTAAATTTGTCACCGTCACATTGTAAAATACAATAAATTATGAACTGGTTTAAACGTAAAAAACCCGGTCAAGTGTGATTTGGACTCACAAGTGATGGGTTCCGTAGCACCTTATAAGATGAAATATTGTATACTTTTTAGATAATTTCATAAAAGACACAAGAGCAAACCAAAAATGTGGAAAAAACCACGTTTCTTGTATGGTAGCTATAATTAATTTTTAATTTCTTAATGTTTTTAGTATTTTTGTAACGGCAACAGAAATAGACATTCTATAAACATTTCAAGGATCTAGTTTATCTGGTTCGTGAGATACAACCCGCTGACAGACGGACGGACGGCGAAGTCTTAGTAATAGGGTCCCGTTTTTTACCCTTCGGATACGGAACCCTAAAACGCCTTCACATGTTAATTATACCTTAAACCTACTTAATTAACCTTAATTACAAAACTATCGAGGAGTAACTCGTTAGAGCTTTGTAATTTTCCGCATTTTACTATATGACGGTGTCACATTGACTTTTTTTTTAATATTTGCGACACATACAGGCTCAATAAAATTAACTAAAATTAACAATTAAACCAGTTAAGTTTCCATAAAAATTAAAATATAAACGAATGTAAACATCTGTAATGTATCATATTTCTAGCAAATAAATTTCATTTCATTATAATATAATTTAATTAATATAACAATAACCAAGTGAAACTTACTACCTTGAAACTTGAAACCAAAAATTTATGAAAGAAATTTTGAAATCATCTGAGAGGTTTTAAACATAACCTCCTAAACGTAAACTTGACAGTATTATTATAATCTTATACATAAAGATTTTCTTCTGGACCCCGATCTACTTGAGACCCTACTTAACCTATACCTAAAGGTTATATTTAAGTATATTGATACATATCATTAAGTAAGGTACACAAAGACAAGCAGCACTTAAGACATCAGAAGATAAAGACGGATAAGGGATAGTGAATACCCCGCCTTATGACGTGTGGTGCAAGTTATAAGCTTTGTGAGGGTGAAAAAATTAGTTAAAAATACCGGTCAAGTGTGAGTCCGAATTGCTCACGCACTTTATTAGTATGTAATTTTAAGGAACTGTAGTAAAAGATACAAGAGCAAGCAAAAAATTATGAAAATATTAAGTTTTTTGTATTGCAACAACTCCGGTTGATTGTATGACCCTTTAGTTTTTTATTTGTTGATGTATTTAGTTTTTGTTGTAATAGCGGCAACAGGTACACGCTCTCCCTGAAAATTAGCTGATTTGGTTAAAAGATATGGCTCGCAGATAGACGGATGGACGGACGAACGGTCAGTGGAGACTTAGTAAAGGGTCCCGTTTGTTAAGAAAATTTAAAGATTAATTAAAGCTTACTACCATTCAACTACTTCGCAAACCTAGCCTAGCCTAGGAGGACGATGTAGCTCAGTTTGTTACGTGCCTTGATTAACCGACCGTCCTGACCCTGCAGGTCTTGAGTCCGAGTCTCGGGTTGCCGTGTATTGTAGCTGCCAAGTTCCTCATTGTGGCCGGATAGTGGCGGACAGATTCGCAACCTATCACACTGGGACTCAACATAAACATGTGAAATGCGGTGTTTAACACTTCTGCTTACCCCTCTCCTAATTCTAAGGACAAGGTCTGACTAGAATACCTCCATTCCACGGGTAAGCCCAAAACCTTTAGCCAATTTATTTAAAAATGATTTGAATACTACTGTACTCCCTGGAATGTTTTCCCCATGTGTCTACAACTTGCGATACGAAAAGTTTTTGCAGGGTCGGCAATACCAGACTGACTTTTCTATGTGTCTACCAGAAGTTCCAATAGTTTTCCTACACGTCAGGTAACAAAGATTACTACAGTGATTTTATATGAGCAATCATAACTCCTCGTCTAATCCATTATAAACTCTTTACAAAGATTCATACAAATTTGTAACTGCAGTCGCAAGCGGCAATCGAAGTTTTACCTTCATGGTACTGATACTGATTCTATTGCCTTATGAATATCTTTTTCGTAATTCATTTGATCATCCGCAAAAAGAGTTATTGGAAAGGGAATATTGGTAGGCATACAGTATTGCAAACGTTATAGGCTATAGTGTCTGCTTATTGTAAGATAATAATTATAATCAGGTCAGTCCGTATACTTTAACACTTTAGTGGTGCTAATGTAAAAAAAAGGTATAAAATGCTTTAAATCGTATTTAAACATTAAAATGCGAGTTTTTAAAAAATAAAACCGACCCGCTAAAGTACATGAATTAAAAGAGATACAACTGGCTCCCAAGATCTCAAGTTGGAATTTAGCTTGAGATTAAACAGTAATGAGGGCAGCCGTATTTGATTGTCTTCCTCTTATAGTGTAGGGAAACTTATTCTATTCAAAGGAAATTTTAGTATTGAAAAAAAGTTTGAATAAATAAAATGTATATGTAGAAATAAATAATTCATGTGTTACAGGCATTTAATATGGTATGGTATTTCATATGGTATCTTCAATACATAACTGAAATAGAGAAACAACGTTTTTTTTTTCTTTTGTTGGCAACTTTGAGTATTGCCAGTGTTAAGTTATATTTATTGTCAAGTTTCGATAAGGAATGAAATGATGAGATTTATTACGAAAGGATGAAGTTGGAATAATGAATCTGCCCACAGTAACATGCTACACGTAGTACAGTACTACAGTGCACATGTAATACAGTTACTGGAGGCTTTATAGTCACTTGGGAGATGACGAAAAGAGCAGTCAAATTTTTGTTTTTTACATTTCCACACTTGTACAGCACTACAGACATTTATTGATTAAAACACTAGCATTTTACACATTAAATTCTGCTGATATATAAGAAAAGACAATAAAATAAGAAAATTCTAACTGACACTTCCCGTTCCCGCCAAGTAACTCTCCGTTTTCTACTTTAGCCACTGCTGACAGGTGTCACATTTACATATTTTTGACATACAAATATGAATATCTGAGATACGTTCCAGATCGTATGTTTGGATTAATCTGCCAAACAACCGCAAAATATATAAATTTTTATGTATTTCTTTAACGGCATTGGTTTTAGTATCATACTGCCTAATCGTTAGTAATTATGATTTCTTCATTCTTGAAGATGATGAGATGATAAATGAGATAAAGATGAACCATGAAAATGATGAATCTGCCAACAGTAACATGCTAGTAATGTAACTGTAGGCTTTATTGAGTTACTTAGGAGATGGCGAAAAGCGCAGCCAAACCGTCGTATTTCACTTTCTCCACACTTGTACAGCACTACAGACATTCACTGGTTAAAACACTAGCATTTTACACATAAAATTCTTCTGATATATAAGAAAAGACAATGAAATTAGAAAATTCTGGCACTCCCCGTTCCCGCCAAGCAACCACAAACTAAAATATTTTCATCGTTGTCAAATTAAACATCAAATCAAGGAAAAGAGTGGAACGAGGATCAACGTAAAGGAGGATGTAATACTTTTTTCTTTACACAATTAAATTGGTTTTTGTTTCAAAAAGCGTCCCATGATAAAAGGCTTTGAAATTTTCTCCCCATTAAAGGTGCGATGATTTAGTACATTGGATAATATATAGGGTGTCCCAGAATTAATGCAAGCTTTAAATTGTATTGTAAACGAATGTTGACAGTGTAATTTCCGGTACGAGAGATATAACAATTTCATCTTAGGCAACGCATTGGCGGTGCTCTTGGCGTTCTAGACATTAATGGCGTCGTCGTATCAATAGGCGGTATCGCTTTCCATCAGGTGGAACGTCTGCTTGTTTTGCTCCTGATGTTGTATTAAAAAAACACTTTACTATTTATAATTGAATCATAAACATAGGATAGGGTTACTTAGGGATTTACATATCGGGCAAATAGCTTTCGCGTCTTTTCTGAAACAAATTCATAACGTGTTAACTAATTTGTAGGTACTTATTCATTACCTTGTATAGTATTTAGCTAAGTATATAAGTATGTAAGTATATATATATATTTATATTTTATTAATATAAATATAACGTATAAGAACGTAAGTATGTACATAAGAAAGTAGGTAGATATAATAGGGTAAGTAGAAATTGATAGGGATAGACAATAATAATAAACAAATCACGACACACACATTGACTCAGCCCTGCAGTAAGTATCGTAAGAACTTGTGTCACAGGAACTAAGCAACGATATAGTACATACTACACAGATAAGAATACAACATCCAAGACCGGTAAGCGAAACAATGCGTCTTGCGACACACAAACACAAAGTCCCGCCCCCGCCGGGATCCGAACCCGGAACCTCTAGCGTAGCAGTCGGCTGTTTACACCACTGCGCCACCGAGGTCGTCAATATTATTATAGTGGGTATGATACATATAAAATAATGTTGTAGGTAGCTACATACGGTATCGATGCGGTATCGATATACGCGGTACCAAAACCTACCTAAGAAGATGAAGGCTAAGCGCTCATGTTTCTTTGGAGCGTTCCGGAGGGTTCTCTGTATAGCGCTTCGCGTATAACAGTAACGCTACACAGAAACATTAGCCTTTAGCTCTTTAGATAGGTTTTGGTACCGCGTATACCAAGTTAATCGATACCGTGCCAACAAATAAGGAAACCGCCTTACTATTTGGTGCTGATTTCGAGCTGGAGGCAATATTTCTGTACTAAGAATTGACTGGATCTTACGATTTAAATCTTTTTTTATTTCATTTTCTTTATTATAGATAACAATCTACATATAAAAGTAAAACATACAACATATCCACAAGACATAAGTTTGAAATCTAAGAAAACATCACAAGTACAATAGACAGAGAAAAAAAAAAAAAAGTGCCTAGATAATTGTATACGACAACTTAATTGTGTCACGGAATCAAATTTAAAACTTTAACAAAGCTATTTAATATTAATTTTACTATAATTTGGAAAAATCGTTAGATTTTTTATAGGTATTCGAATTCAAAGGTCTATATCGAAGAGCCCACAACCACTTTCCCACAAGATAAAATTAAACACTATCAGAGAAATTCAGCCATACATACAAAAAAAAAAAAAATCATAGTGTGCGCATATTCCAGCAAAGGTGCGAAAGCCATTTGTCTTATAAGCTATTATACCAGAATTAACTTATCCTGTGAAATTCACGATTCAATAGTTTGTATATTACGTAAATTTTGGAGCACCCTGTATTATTCTGGGCCGACGTGTTTGTATGTAGGTATGTGCGTTTATAGGTTATACATGACGACGCAAATGCTTTTCAAGTGAGGTAAAACTTAAAAGGTTCTTAGAATACAAAAAAATAAAAGAGAAATGTGAAAAGAGAGGAGTCATTTTTCATGTTCTAATATTCCAGTGGTTTTAAGATCAGCGGCCTTGGAACCAAGCAAATAAAGTTCTTGTGTTTTATCTTGGGAGTTGTGGAGATCACAGCTCTAACAAAAGTCCGGGAAAAAGAGCGCAGCAAATGTTTTCCGATGATTTTACTAAGATATTCAGTTCTTATTATGCAGCGCTTTAAATTGCTTTATGAATTAAACATGAGTAATTCTTTCTATCGTCGCTAGATTGTCATACATTTGTACAAATCTTTTCAAAGTCGATTTACCGGACGGATAAGGATTTTTTAAAATTTAAAACAAGGCAAGCCCTTGACCGCTATCCCGCCTGATGTTAAACGGCGACGGAGTCAAAGGTGAAAGATGCCTACCCACGAGAAACATATATACTCTTGCCTTAAATAGCCCCAGGTCATATTTATAAGGGAACACATCGGCAGGCAAATATCACTTAGGTATGTTGAATCGGACGTGTTAAAAGCAATCTGAACGAATGGTAGATATACTGTTACTGATATGTGTGTCATAGTTTAAGCTAGGATGCTTGTTTGCATGTGTTCAGTTCATTAGTCAGAATCCTGCCGCTGTTCTTAAGTCAGTATATTTATTTGTAAACGTGCGTTTTTTTTCGTATCGTTTGGCTTTATGGACTTACGAGGCGTCGTTCCAACGTAAACTACGAAAATTGCGTTTTTATATATTAGATTTGTTAATACAATTTACTTAAAAATTTATGTACCTTATAGATTGTGTAGTTGTGTGCGTTTTAGTGTCCTTTGAATGTATTAGTTAAGTACTTTCTATCAACATTTTGAATCGACAAATATTTTGTACCAATCTTTAGTATGGGATTTCAAAACGGGCAAATATTTTGTTTAAAAATACGAAATCTTTTAGTAGAAAGATGCGGTAAAAGGCTAGTTTTTTTTCACATTTTTCACACACCTTTTTCATGCATTATTTTTCTTTTTTTTTCCTTTGTTAGTCCACGATCTTTTGTTCACTGATGCATAGCAATGCAGATGAGGCTCGTGTGCTTCTTTGAGAACCAAACCCGCACTACGCGGTCACTCGAATAATCAGGTTAATAACGATTCACTGCACATACGGCGTTGAACCGCTTCACTACGAATAGCAGATTAAAACTATAACATTTTAATATTTTAGACTAAATTATTTACCTTTTGTTGAGGTTACCCATTACATGGATTTTTTTTATTTAGCTGACATTAACATAACATAAACTCACGCCGTAATTAATCCCCGAGAGGGGTAGGCAGAGTTGTTGAATGGCAATTGTCGATTTGTGTCGAAATAAGAATATATTTAGGTTGAGTTGAGAAAGTAAGCTTTGAATACTCCGGGTTGAATTGTGACTGTATGGTTTGAGATTAGAATAATTACCTAATAGTATGACTTTAATAACCTGGAGAATATTTGATAACCCTTAGCATCACCTTGGGTTTGCAACGAGTGTGTCCAGTGGCGGTAATGTCATACAAGCCCAAAAGCCTTGCTTGCCCTATCGAACCAAGGTAAGTTCGCGCTTTCGTTCATTCATTACTTTTCAAATCAAATAACAATATGCTTTGCATAGCATGATTCAAAATTCGCGCTAATTCGAACGCGTAAGTATGAAGTGTAAGTGATTTAAGAGTAATGAGGCAATGAGACATTTATCGAAATGAATTATAAAACTACAGTAACGTATCTCTAGGCTTGCCCTATTCTAAAACTCTAGACACGCCACTGAGTGTATCTACCATGAGTTCGTAAAGTTTTCCTACACTTTAACATAGATTAGACAATGATTTTGTATGAGCAATCTTAATTCCTCATCAATCCGTTAGAGGCGCTTTACAAAGATTCATAAAGATTTGTAACTACAGTCGCAAGCGGCAATCGAAGGCAAAAGGTCTTATAGATATCTAAAAACCGGTCGATCACAGCTACCACTTTTACATACAATTACCACTGCGCCACATTGGAGAAATCAACCGACTGCTACGCTAGAGGTTCCGAGTTCGAATCCAAGCGGAACTTTGTGTTAATTGCAAGCCGCATTGTTTCGCTCAACGGTGTGGGATGTTGTATTCTTATGTATGTAGTTTTATAACATAGTACAGGCCTGAGTCAATGTGTGTCGGGATAAGTTTTATTTTTATTTTTATTTTAGTACCAAAAACAACGACTTATCAGCATTCAGCATTCGCAATCGAAGGTAAAACTCGTGCTAGACACACGTTACAGATACTCGTAAAACGTTTACGCGGCGTTTCCGAATTGACACGTGCTATGTATATATATATACCTCAAGGGTTAAAAGTCAAAGTCAAAGTCAAAATATTTTTAATTAAATAGACATAAAATAAGTACTTTTAAATCGTCATCTTTTTATACTACCACCGGTTCGAAATGCTATTTTACGGGGATGAATCCGGCAAGAAACCTCAGTAGTTGCTTCTTCCAAAATTATTAGGTACAATAAATTAATTTCTATCACAATTTGTAAATAAAATACAGTTTTCTAATTGTAAACTTAATTTTTCTAAATATTTCAATTAAATAAACCAAGTTTTATTATTTTAAAAGAAAAATCGAAAAATTTTAACCGCAACCAAAGCAAAGTGCATATGAAAGTAATAGCCAAGTTACTCCTCCGTTGGGATCCAACGACTTTACTAAAGGTTATCAGAGAATTAATGAATTTAATTAAAATGCACTCAGCAACTTCTATTCAATTAGTGAACTAATAGATAGGTATTACGCTGGGATATTCTTTTATAATTTAACTTTAGCCAGTATTTTTTTGCTCCCCGTAGAGATGGGATGTTTAATTAATTTATAAAATGCAAGTTCGCTTCGCTTCGCTTAAATAAGCGATGTTTTTATGCGTGTTACTTGGGGTGGTAGATCTACGTACGTGATCGTCTGGGTTGGTGACACCTTTCTGTTTCTGCCGTGAAACAGTTCGCTGTTTCGGTTTGTAGGATTGGAGAGCTAGTTTAGCTACCGGCGCTAGAGGTATAAATAAATAAACCACATCACGACGCACACATTGAGTCAGCCCCACAGTGAGTATCGTAAGAACTTATGTCACGGGAACTAAGCATGCTTATATAGCATGCTTAGTTCGTATACGATACGAACTACTTCCGAGACCGGTAAGCAAAATAATGCGACTTGCAAATAACACAGTCCCACCCGCGGCCCCACTGGGATTCGAAACCGGGACCGGTTGCGTAGCAGTCGGCTGTTTACACCACTGCGCCACAGAGGCCAACAACAACAATACAGCACAACTTTACCTCTATATGGGCACATACCGTTCTAAGACATTGAGGGCATCGTCGTGTCAATAGGCGGCGGTATCACTTTCCATTGTTACGTTAGAATGTTTGCCCGTAAAGTTGTATTAAAAAGATACATGCAAGTCGACGGAATACGTAGATTTTTAAGCCTCTGCTGTCCACTTTACAGTGGAAACCTTTGGGTAAGGATCCCCTATAAATAAAGGAAAGGTAATCCCTCTTTCACCCCCCTTAACTTTTGAATGGGGGAACCGATATCGATCAAACATAGCTAAGAACACGCTCGATTAAGTAACCTTTGAAACCAAGAAAACTACATCAAAATCGCTTCATTCGTTCGAGAGTAATGATGCCACAGACAAACACACAGACAGACACGTCAAACTTATAACACCCCTCTTTTTGCGTCTAGGGTTAAACATAATAATTTTGTCAAATATATCATTTAATGTTTCGACTGGCAAAATGTCTTAAAGAACGAATTAGAAGCAAGCAAAGGCGCGGGTTTAATGCTAGTTGTATAAAAATTCAAAGATTTTCCTCATTTTTTAATTATCGTTTTTATTCCTTTAAAATAAAATTTCTAAAGGCCATAAAGGTCGAGGGTTCGAGTCTCGGGTTGGCGTAAGTTGTAGCTGCCATGTTCCTCATTGTGCCCGGATAGTGGCGCCAGATTCGAAACCTGTCACAATGAGACTCAACATCAACTTGCGAAATGCGGTGTGTAACACCTCTGCCTAACCCTCTCGAGGGATTAATTACGGCGTGAGATTTTGTTATTAGTTTTTTTTAAATATTATTTTATTAGTTAAAGCTACCTGAAATTAAGGATTGTTTTTGTTGACTCAAAATTTAATAAGGAATATAAGAGTTTTTATTCATTTAATTGCATGACTATGGAATTATTCTGGTGTTTGAAAGATGTACCTTAAAGGGAGGGAGGGTAAAGGTTTTACCACCTCAGAAGTTTAAAAAAAAAGGGTAAAGAGCCTTAACAAGTCTATATTTACGGAACGTTTCCTATTTTTCCTTTGTACTGAGAAAATCTTTTAAAGGCATTCATTGAAGTAAAACAAATAAATTGGCCCTTCAACATTAGGGATGGGCACAAAGGTTTATTATAGAAACCCTCTGTTTGATGTAGGGTTTCCCTTTCAGCGATTTTAATCCCAGTTTTCACTAAAAAGGTGTAACGTGTTTTTAATACAAAAAACAGGTAAAATTAAATTGACTGCCAATAAATGAATGCGTTTTTATCTAAAACAAAGGAAGCAAACCATACAGCTCTAGTAAGCTCCATTGATAGATATCATTAGACTCGATGTCGCAAATAATTCTTAATTGGCTAAAACTAAGCCACAGTTTTACTAAAATAATGAAATTGTGGGTAAAGTAGAAGGTATTGAAAATTTACACTTTATAAAAATCATTAAAAAATTTAAATGGAAATTAATGAAGAAAAAGCTTTTTTTTGTTAAATATAACTATTATTTTAAACAAAATCGCTTAGACTTTGCCAAAAGCGTTTCGCCCGCCCCCGATGGCACCGCGCCCTATCGCCCTGACCACTCTAGATCTCATGTCTCCACTTTGGACCCAATTGGGTCAAAAGGCGCCACAGTGACCTGGAAGAGGGCCATAATTCACTTACTCCGTGAAAGGTCCCTAAGACGTTTATTGTATTACGGCGGGGCCTGTAATATAACGTAATAGGGTGGATTATCAACGTGGAGGCGATACGCTATTATGACTTCGTAAGACCTTGCGTATATACTTAAGGGCTATTTTACACCGGGCAGGTTGCCTTGTCTTAGACAAGAAGGAAAAGCAAGGCTAGCTTGCTAAGGAACGACAAAAAGTAGCTTTTTTTTTCTTTGTTATGACATGGTCAGAAGATTCTAGTTTCATGAGCTATGTAGCATTTATTTAACCTGCTATGATAGCAGTTGAAGTTTTGTGTTAGACTGGGCATTTTTTTTCATTATTTTAGTAAAACTGTGGCTTAGTTTTAGCCAATTAAGAATTATTTGCGACATCGATTTTTATTATATCTATCAATAGGGCTCACTAGAGCTGTATGGTTTGCTTGCTTTGCTTTCAAGCCCTCATTTTAGCCTATCAGCCTTTTTAGAGCCAGGTAAAAACTGCCTTTAATTCTTTAAAGGGTTAATTATTTTAAAAAGCTATTTTTAAAGCCTTAGGTTTTTATGTGACTGGACTGGATTCAGATGTAGTCTACATCTTAAGAATGGAGAGAGGCATTTGTTTTTCTTAGTGAGGGAATTATTTCTTATCATAATAATAATAATAAATTTATTTATTGACATAAACATAATTACAGATTTCTATGAAGTCTCTGACACTCAAACTGGGCTAAAATGCCTGTATCTCAAGAGTCAGCGGCTTCTGCCATTTTTTGCAACAGCTACATATGTTAGGAAAGCTTATTATTTACATTACACTGCACTTTATATGAATAATATAATATGTAAAACGAATATGTATGTAATAATCGTGCTCATGGTGTGGTTAAGGCCTAAGGGTAAATCCCCGTTAGTGACTTAAAGTTATGTCCTTGCCACCTTTATGCTATAATTTTTTCCTTCATGTGTTTCATTTTGACGACTTCGGTGCAGCCGTGGTTGGAACAGCCGCCTGCTACGATAGAGATGTTGTATTCTTATCTATGTAGTTTATACCATATCGTTGCTTAGTGCCTGTGATACAAGATTATATCTTAGTGCAGGGCTGAGTCAATGTGTGTGTCGTGTTGTGGTTATTATTATTTTGATCTTTCCATGTAGATTTATTAACCGACTTCAAAGTAAGGAGGATGTCATCAAAAGCTTCAATGTAAGGAGGATGGTGGATGTGGAGGATGACTTTCACTCTCACCATAATAATTACCATAAATTTTGTGTGATATCTTAAGATACCGCTATATGTTATAGCTCATGACTATGGACTCCTTAAGTGAAGTAATTTTTTTGTTCCAGGCGGATGGGCGTCACCAATCTCCCAAAATCCTTTCAGCAACTCCTTCCCCAGAACACGCCACAGGTAATATATAGCATCGTCTAAATATTTAGCTACGTACTTATTTTTTTATTTTTTTTTAGAAAAGGTCTTACCGATAAAATGATAATAGATATTTTATTGTAATTTGTGTACTAATGTAGATTTTAAGATTTTTATTAGTACATTATGGTAAATAAGTTGGACAAAAATATTTTTATTATAAGATGTAAATAAGCCGTCACGAGATCGATCGGAATTTAAAATGTTACAAATTAATTGGTGGACCGGTTCCGGGATCCGGTTTATTTTTAACAAGTTCATTGTATTGAGTTAGGTTTCTGTAAAAATAAAATTCACGTAGAAAAGGTATAACGGAGTATTTGAATGAGTATTTTTATGTTTTGTAATAAACTAAGAGATCGCATATAGGTTTCGTTCAAAAGTTTTTACTTTTTTTAATCGCTTAAAATCAAAATTAATTTCAAATTGATTTTTTAACCCAGCATGCAAATTTTCAAGTTCAATTTTCTATGGAAGTTGTATGGCGCCCGTGTACTTTGTCGTCATTGAACATTGGATTTCTCTGTCTGACCTACGATTTTGTAGTTTTATAACTTAGTTAATAAGTCAGATATTTGAGAAAAAGTAACGTATTTATCTATTTTTGTGGTAACGACATATATATATATATATATTTTTGAAAATCTCCTTTTTTAAATTCATAAATATTTTACGAATATGTCATTAAAAACATCTTTTGTTAATTATTTCAAAAGGAAATTAAGCCCTAGTTTCTCTTTCGGTCCCGAAAATGAAAATTAAGCTATTTTATCTGACATTTATGCGTGGATCAGATATTTACATAATCCTCGGGTCCTGGTGGATCGTATTAACATATATTTAATGCATATAAATTGCAGAGATTTTCGGGTCAGATGAGGGCGGGTCATCACTCGAATTTACTGACGTTTTTGACCTAGATACGATCAAAATTACCTTTTATAAACAGTTCAACAGATGATTCATTTGATTTGTAAGTAAATAATAATAAAGCCATCTCCATAAAGTGCATTAACAAGTAAATAATATCTTTTGGAATTATAGGCAGTTTACAAGTAAATATACAAATATTGTAATTTTAGTATAACTTAACAACTTTCCTATTAAAATTTATAAAATAACATAAACTCACGCCATATTCCCTCGAGAGGGGTTGGCAGGGGTGTTACATCTTTTCGCATGTTTATGTTGAGTTCCAGTGTGAAAAGTTGCGAATCTGTCGCCACTATTCGGGCCCAATGATGAACATGTCAGCTACAATGCACGGCAACCCATTTATTCAAAGCACGTAACAAACTGAGCCAACACGATCTCAAAAGCCTATCAAAGTCGTATTGAAGTATATAATGTAGTTTTCAATAAACCGTACAAGCGGTAGTTGACGCGTTCTATAAATAGATTTCTTAATAAAAATTACAACTAAGGGCTTTTGGGGAACACAGATGGTCTGCGCGGGACATTTAATTTTGGGCTTAAAACAGGGAAAGTCCCACATAATGTGGGACTTCAGGTAACGCTGGGCGAGAGGTTGATGTTACGTTTCTGAGTTGACAAACTTTAGATTTATAAAAATAGTACGGGATAGTACTGAGTAACATTAGTAGGGGCCACGAGAGCTGTAATGTACGATTGCAATAAATTAATATCGAACTTGTAATTTATGGAACAGCAATATATTTATGATTGCTTTTGTTGTTCGCATTTAACGGTTTAATAATTATTCATTTACAATCAACATATTGTGCTTTAATAGTTATAAGGACTCTTGATTTTAATAGATTAATTGGAAATAGTTTTATTTTCGGCCGTGGACACTTGGGTTTTGAGACTGTTTTTTATTTCACCCCCTTACAACTACCGTTCTAGTTACTTGGCGGGAACGGGAAGTGGCGGTTAAAATGATCTTATTTTAATGTCTTTTCTTATATATCAGCAGAATTTAATTTGTTAAATGCTAGTGTTTTAAACAGTGAATATCTGTTTTTCTGTACAAATGTGGAGAACGTGAAATACCACGATTTGAATGCTCTTTTCGTCATCTCCCAAGTAACTCAATAAAGCTTACAGTAACATTACAAGCATGTTATTGTGGGCAGATTTATCATACTATCCATTAATTATTCATCTTATCATCATTTCATTCCACATCAAAACTTGATTAAATGCATTTCTTGACTCTGGCAAAATATTCAAGTTATTGCCATGATGACAGCAATGCCATACAAAACTACTATTGCGAACTAGTTGAATACCAATGATTTAATTAATTTTATTTTCATAGGGAATATGCATTACTTTTTATTTATTTATTATAATACGATACCACATATATAAACAAATCCGTTAGATTTTCTCAAATATCTGACTTATTAATTGAGTTATAAAGCTTCAGAGCCGTTGGTTAGAAAGAAAGATCCAATATGTACTATGACGTCAAAGTACACAGGCATCATACAACTACCATAGAAAAGGTTGTTCTGATTGATATATTTACTTTTAATGGTTATATCTCCCTGGTTTATCGTTAAATCTGTTTTCACTATAAAAATACTAATTCCATATACTTTACGATAAATTGATTGAATAATCAAATTAAATGACATGCATATTCCCTATTGTCAATGTCATTTGCATTGTTTTATTGTTTTGAAATGAATCCTTCAAATTTATCGTTGTATTTGTATTTAATGTGTAGGTTAATTTATCGTTGTATTTGTATTTAATGTGTAGGTTAATTTGAGCAATGTCATTTTGATAATGTTTTGTTCCTCTAGAATTAGGTGAACAATTAACTTGTGCAATAATTAGGTGAACAATTAACTTGTGCAATAATTAGGTGAACAATTAACTTGTGCAATAATTAGGTGAACAATTAACTTGTGCAATAATTAGGTGAACAATTAACTTGTGCAATAATTAGGTGAACAATTAACTTGTGCAATAATTAGGTGAACAATTAACTTGTGCAATAATGGAAATGTTACCGTTATTTAGGTATTGTATCTCTTATCGGGGATCCTATTTAACAAATAAATAAATAGATTTTACGAATCTACTTTAACATAATTAATTTAAAAAATATAAGGTTTTTGATGAGATCTAAAAAATAATGATATCTAATATTTAAAAAGAAATCTAGTCCAAGGCAAGGGCAACAAATATTACGTTAAAAATATTAATAATATGTCATTACGATACAAAAATTAATTCATATAATTATGATTAGTTAGAAATATTACAATTTCGAGAAAACATTAACTTCCATATTCTATATAAATAAAAACACGAGATAAAAACAGAACCATTTCGTTTTATAATTTTAATAAAAGAAATAATAGAAAAATATTTTTTCGACTCTTTTATTAGATCCCTACAAATAAATACCTATAAATCGCTTTGAAGGTTATATTTTTAACTGTACCTTTTTAGAAACAAAGACCAGTGATAATATGTGGAGATGGGTTTAACACTGTCACACATGGAGATGACAGCCATTCGTATGACACTCATATATAATATTATATTATTATTATATATAGGGTGGTTAATATTGTAACTCGAAGTAAAATACTTTTTGAAAAATGTATGCATTATTTTATTCATTTATTTCAGATTCATGTCATCCATACACATTAAAACTAAATTCTACACATTTTAATTCAAATCAATTCATAACATATTTCATTAATTACACAACAATTACATATTTATAAGACAATAGAAATTCATAAAAAATATAAAAATTACATAAAATCAAATGAAAATAAAATTAAAACTAAAGTTGAAAATTATCTGAAAAAACCTCTCAAAACCTAGATTTAACATTTTAATCCAATTATGTTGCAACGGGCAGTCAAGACCATTTAATATCATCTGCAGGATGCTATTGCCACTGCCCCAAAATTTTATAGATCCCATATAAAACTTCACATATAAATAATATAATAAATTAATTACAAATTTTAAAAATCCCCAATCGGACATATTTCCGTACATTCGGTAGCCCATCCCAAATTCAGCCCCATAACTTTTGTATTGAGGAACCGATATCGATCTTACATAGCTAGGAACACGCTCGATTAAGTCATCTTTCAAATTAAAAAAACTTCATCAAAATCGCTGAATTCGTTCGAGAATTATGATGACACAAACACACAGACACAACACCAATCTTTCTGCGTCGGGTTAAAACGTGGCATTATTATAGATAGAGGCAGAAAGATAGATAGTTCTATTAGAAATGAACACACATTAAAGCAAATTCAACCTAAACAACAGTACAGAAAGGTGTATCAACTGATCTTCCTAAAAATAAAGTTTGACAAATGCTTTAGAAAAAGTCCAGCCAAATGTCATTGTGTCATTTGAATTGTATGTATCTATAAAGTATATACTCCAATCTCTATTTTCTAAACAAAAACAAGCGAAACTACTAAAATTGTAATTAATTTAGTGACTAAAATTAATTACTTTTACATATTTTTGGATTCAAGGTCCCATTTTAAATAGATTTTGATCGACACAAAATATGACTACTCTGAAAGTCTATTTAAATTTAATGGTGAAAAAACTTTTGTAATCATATCGGTTATTTTGACTTACCGTTAAAATACAAAATCGACATTTTATTCAAACATGTGCTTTCACGTGGCAACACAAATTTTTCATTCATATAAAAATCCACGGCTCCCAAAAATTAATACAGTTTTCTTTATTTAATAGAAAAAACAGCCAAAAAAGGATTCACATTATGTTATTTTCAATTGAAAATTAAGATATCGATCCGAGAGAGAAAATTTATTTTATATAAAAAACTCAAATAGAAATTATGTGAAATGGTATTGAAGTTTCAATCTAAAAAAATCTAACTATGAAATGTCTTATTAAATTGTAAGGGAGTGTTGTGAGATATGTGAAATAGGCAAAATAAAGATATTGTATTCTTAAAGGTTAACCACCCTATATAGGGGGTCAGGTCAGGTCAAATAAATTTAGTCTATATTTCCGTCTGTTCCCTTAGATTTCGGCTCAACCCTCCGCTGTGATATCAAAATAAATCTATGGAAGGTAAAGCTTAAATAAATATTTATTTAAGCCCTTTAGTTTACTTATAGTATATGTAAATTGCCCTCAATCATATGACCTTTTACTGTGTGTTTTTGGCGAATAAATAATAGTCGCTTTAACCAGCTATCTCACCTGTGCGTCTCCCGTGAGTTCGTATAGTTTTCCTACACGTCAGGTAACATAGATTACTGCAGTGATTTTGTATGAGAAATCTTAATTCCTCAACTATCCGTTAGGGACGCTTTACAATGATTCATACGAATTTGTAACTGCAGTCGCAAGCGACAATCGAAGGTGAAACTCATGGTAGGCACACACATGGAGCATTGGCCTGTAATGTAACAAGTTTGACATTAAAAATAGTAGCAAAATATTATAAAGATGTATACTATAATGCTCAAGTCTCTTAGACAAATGCCATTAGTCCATAAGCGGTAGCAAAATATTATAAAGATGTATACTATAATGCTCAAGTCTCTTAGACAAATGCCATTAGTCCATAAGCGTTAACGCCAACAGAAAAAAAATGTATTGTGATGACATTTCCACGCGCTCGAGTTGCGTCAATGAAATGTCATTTCAAAACATGTTTTTTCTGTTGTCGTTAACGCTTGAAGAATAATGGCATTTGTCTAAGGGGCTAGTTCTCTTCCTTCACCAATATAATGCTCAAATCTGTAACATTACAGGTTGCGCACTGTAATGCTCGGTTCGCCTCCCTCACTTATGTAATGCTAGATTCAGTAACGCTTTACAAGTAAATGCTCCAGCTGAGTTAAGGAGGACATTTATATGGAAATATTAAATTAAATCTCGCTAAAAATGTAATGCTTGATAAAAAATTTAAATGTGGAAGTTTTGACACAAATACTACTTGTGTAAAACGTAGGTTGGCATTTAGTATATCCCCCTTGTTGGCGCCGGTTCATAATTCTTTTAAGAACCTATGGAAAATTCGAGTGTAGACATAACGGTTGGCATAAGAAGGCGTCGTGGTTGTCAAGATCGAGGAGAATATTATTTTGTTTTGTGTGTTATAATTAATTGTTTATTTTTTTCCAATAAATGACGGTACGGAAGTTGTGTTATAGACCCCCTAGAACAGAGTTAGAATATTTTTTCATGCCCACCTTAAGTTTCTGTTTTCAGCTTTTTTAGAAAACGATTTATTTACATGTATACATAAACTCACGCCGTAGTCCATCAAGAGGGGCTGGCAGAGGTGGTGACTACCCACCGCTTTTCACATGTTTTATGTTGAGTCCCTGTTTGACAGGTTGCGGATCTGTCGCCACTATACGGGCACATTGAGAAACATCGACCTGTCGGGTCGGGTCAGTCTGTTTCCAAGGCACGTAAGTGAGCTACCACGTCTTCCAATTATACAATTCTCAATCAAATCAACTCTTGGCTTTATATACAATTTTCTCCAAAGCCTTATATAAACGTTCTTGGCTATAGAAGAATGTAAGTCATTGGCAATAGTCTCACCCTGACATTTTCTACTCCCCCTAGGGGGGCGTGACCCCTTGGTTGGGAAGTTCTGCCCTAAAGCCTACCTACACCCCTGTTAGTGGCTTAATGTGTTGTTGAAATTCAGGCGTTCCTGGCTGGTAGTCCCCTTAATTGTTTGGCCTCTGGGCTGTTTCAATTGCTGTCTCCGCTTTCCTTTCTTACTTTCCCTTATTTCCTCTGAATAATTGCGTTATGGGTCCCAAGACAGCCGGTAGGTTGTCTGGCTATAGCCTGTGCGTCAGTGCACAGCTGCATTATTCGATCAAAGGACGCCACTGTTGATCCTAGTGAACAAGAGTTTGAGTGTTGGGACAGAGTGGCGAGTGTGCCCTGAAAGGTTAATAGAATTTTGCCAATAGATCAGCATATTTGATGCTATACGAATCTATACTTAATATAAAACCATGTCACAGAAAAGTTCAGTCATTTGGCTGTTGATATTAGCTAAGGAGGCTTTTAAGATAAAATTTTCCTAAAAGAATTCCTCGTTTTACTCAAGTATTGATTAATTTATTCGACCTTTACTCAATTAGTACAGTTACATACATATATAATAGCCCCTTAATTGTATATAAATATATATAAGCAAATTACGACCACTGTGGCGCAGTGGTGTAAACAGCCGACTGCTACGCAAGAGGTTCTGGGTTCGAATCCCGGCGGGGGCGGCGCTCTGTGTTATTTGCAAGACGCATTGTTTCGCTTACCGGTCTTTGATGTAGTATTCTTATCTACGTAGTTTATACCATGTCGTTGCTAAGCACGTGTGACACAAGTTCTTACGATACTTACTGCAAGGCTGAGTCAATGTGTGTGTCGTGAAACAAAACAAACAAAGAGAAGCCGGTTGCGATAGTAACTAACTAGGCGCAGAAGTTAAGTTATGAGTTTGAAACTGAATTAATTGTGTATCAGCACGATTTCAATTTAACTTTTATGACTTGCCGTATTTTAACTGAATTCAAAAAAGGAGGAAAGTTGTTAAATTGTACTTGCTTGCGTTTGTGTACCTTGGCTCTCGCCGACTTCAAATTGTCATCTTTTTATCTACCACCCTTTCGGAATGCTATCTACTGGGAAGAAGCCGACAAGAAACCTCCGTGGTTGCTTTTTTTCATTTACAATAATTTTTGTCATGTTGGAACATTAAAATTTTCTCACTATTTACATAATTTCAAGCTAAAATGATTACCTTTATACAAAATAAATTACAATATGAATACCTTTAAGCTAGTTTTCTTGTATTAAATTAGAAAAGATAATAATTTATTTCATACTTTTTACTGTACTTTTCTGGAGTGGTTTTATTTTTATTTTATCACCTACAAAGTACATAATGTGTACGTACAGCTTATAAGATGATAAGAGAAACCCATAATGACTGAGTCCAACTCAAACGACGGATTTTTTAAATTGTTCGTTACCTAAGAACTTCGTCATTTATTTAAAAAAAAACGCGCGGTGACCGCGCGGGACGGGACAGGACGGGATTTTTGTGTGAAAAAACGCAATCGTACGTCAGCAGTGCGGGTAAAGTTAGACATAAAGCCGACAACAAACGCCTTAACTGAAATAGCTGCTTAACGAATTTCTGAAATTTTCAAAGCTGTATATAATGAAAAGTACTAAATTAGATTTTACTTTATTTGCACAAAGTTTTCACCTCTGAACTCTTGGGTTCAGTTACCTGTACATTTATTTTTACCTTTAGTTTTTTAGTATTTTAGTTAATTAACTTTTTTTAAACCAGTATAACTTGAGGGTGTTATGTTTTAAACTCTGCATGGGCAACGCGTTCTGGGTGCTCATGGCGAATATCAAGCTCATCGTTGTGTCATTGGGCGGTGGTATCGCTTTCCATCAGGTCAGTCGTCTTGATTCCCCAACATAAAATTTAAAGGTTCGGGCAGTTATTTGAAGTATAGAAAATATTTGCCCTGTTTGTCTACCATGAGTTCGTATGGTTTTTCTGAACTTCAGATAATATAGTTTACTACAGCGATTTTGTATGAGCAATCTTAATTCCTCGTCAATCCGTTAGAGGCGCTTCACAAAGATTCATACTAATTTGTAACTGTAACTTGAAGGTGAAACTCATTGTAGTCACACAAGTAACACAGATTACTGCATTGATTTTGTATGAGCAAGCCTATATCCTCATAAATCCGTTAGAGGCGCTTTACAAAGATTCATACAAATTTGTAACTGCAGTCGCAAGCGACGATTTAAGGTAAAACTCATGGCACATTGAGGCCTTAAATATTTTGTATTTATTTAAATACTAAATATTTAATATGTATGTTTTATTGTTAAGTACTTCACCACAAGTCTTATTGTGTAAATAGTTCACATATTATCATTTCAATGGATAATTTACGAATACTAAATATATTTTCTACCAAGTAACATTCCTATTACGTGTCGTATCTTATTCAATAATTGTTTCTGTTTGAATTCAAATGTTTACATTCTTACCTCGTCTTAGTATGTAGTGATTATTCAAGCGAAATATATGTTGAAGCTACTGTATTCTGTATTAGTAAAAGGTAAGATTTGTAAATTTGTGTATCTTCCACATTCTGTAAACACTGAAATCATTTTTTAAAACATTTAATCGGTATCACTACACAGTATAAAACAAAGTCGCTTCCCGCTGTCTGTCTCTATGTATGCTTTGATCTTTAATTTTTATTATTCATTTTTTATTCAATGTCATGGGCAAACAAGCAGACGGATCACCTGATGGAAAGCGGTACCGCCGCCTACTGACAGGGCCTTTGCCCATGTAGAGGGAAAATATGCTATACATCTCGTGCCTGTAATTTCACTGGCTCTCCAATCCTTCGAACCGAAACACAGCGAACTGCTTCACGTTGTAAATAGAAAGCAACGCAGACGATCCCGCACGTATATCTACCACCTACCACCAGTAAAACTACGCAACGGATTGTATGCGTTTTTTTTAATAGATAGAGTGATTCAAGGTATATAATATCCGTGCGAAGCCGGGACGAGTCTAGTTAATAACAATTGGGACCATTATTGTATTAGAACTAAGTCCCAATTTATACTAAGGCTAATGTTTAAAGTAGAAAGCAACGATAAGCATATAGGTGGTAGTTCTACGTGCGAGATCGTCTGGGTTGGTACCACCCTCATTTCTATATACAACGTGAGTAGTTCGCTGTGTTTCGGTTTGAAGGATTGGAGAGTCAGTGTAATTACCGGCACGAGAGGTCATCTTTACCTCTGCATGGGCAATGTATTGGCGGTCTTGGTGTTCCAGACATCAAGGGCATCGTCGTATTACTCTCCATCATGTCAACCGTTTAATTTAACCCATGATATTAAATAAGAAAAGGATCAATGGGAGGAAACTTAAATGAACAGAAAACTTGCTGGGATACGAACATGAGACTTCACGGACCAACTGTTAGGCCACTGTACCACAGGTACCATCAAAATGTTAAAATTTTACGGGTTGGACCATAACAAAACATACCCCGTTTTGTTATATCCTACAAATTCTACGTAGAAGATGTCGCGGGCGAAAACTAGTATATTATATTTAAATAAGCTTAACAAATAAACATTTGCATTTTCATATTATACGTGCTGGGTTTTTGTATTCATTGCATTCTGGTATTTTTATTTTAAATGGCGTTCGACTACGGAATTTTCATATTTAAATACACGGGACTTTAGTGTAAATAGGAATATTTATTATAGTTTAGCTGAAAAACGGTTAAGTGCGAATTGGGCTCGGAAAGGAAGGGTTCTGTACCATAATAAAAATAACACTTTGTACTTTAATGGTAGAACGATTAAGAAAAATGCCTATGAAAATCACCGTCCTTGTATGTGTTCAAAATCTATTGAGAATATTATTTTATAATTATTATTGGTGCCTAAAAGATTAGCTTTTTAAAGGTCATATCTCATTAGACCAGCATCTCCACTAGTTTTAAATCGGGGAACGTCAAGTGGTCCAAGGGTGGACGCCGCGTCGTCTTCGAATTCCCGTAGTCTATCATCGATTTTGCAGCAATGAATGCGCTTTCAACGCAAGGGAAGCATGCGCGCTGTGAGTTGTCACCGAGTTGTCCACTAGTCCATGCGTGCGAGGTTTAGATTTTAGTTTAAATTTGAATGATCCATGCGTTTGTCATGTTCTGTTAACGCAAGACAAGCACGCCAACGAGTTAACCACTCACTGTACTTGTGTGCGAGGTGACCCGATGACGTGAAGTCCGTATAAGGCATTTGAGAAAATCCATTTTTAATATTTCAACTATCTACGTATTACGGTTCATGGAACACAGTTAGCTGATGGGTAGTCAGATGGTCGGACGGCAGTCTTCATTCTCACGAGGTACCGCGCTGTTTAAAATTTTAGTTGAATTTATACAGATACAAACAAATGAACATTCTCTTTAATACACACCTTATTTTAATATTAATACACCTGCAGGCTACATTAATACTGCTTTCTACAATAAGCTTCTAGCGAAATGCAAAGGTACCGTAAATAAATTTATTTTATCTCCGCCATGTTTTGAGCTCAAGTAATCTTCTATTCACGTTTATTCTTGGCTGTATCTGAACAAGAATGGTTCTATTTTCCACTATCGAATCACTAGCGTTTGTAAAGTTGAGCTTCCAAAGTAATCCTTTATTCTGGTTGTCTTTTCTCATATCTATTTTAGATATGCTAGCCGATATTGAACCTAATTCAACTAGGTAGATTTAAAAATGTTGTGTCAGATTATTTTGTCAATGATAATTCAGTATCCATTCATATTAAATATTCTAATACACCTTTATTTTTTAGTTAGCAATTTATTAAATTCCTAGGTATATCATTAAACTTAAGTTAATTATACAGAACAGGGGGCTTACAGTAACCTTTTCAAAATCCATCTCATTCCCAGGCAGTTCTCCAGTCAGCCCTCTTTTGGTTTAAAAGCATATTATAAGCGCCTAAAACATGAACGGCAAGGTGAATGGAAGAGACAAGATAATAAAAAAGTCCATAGAATTTTAAGTTTTACAGATTGAAACAAATACATTTGTGTGTAGGGTCAGACGGTAACATGACGCTAGTAAATTGATGTGTGTTTGTGTAGGGTCAGACGGCAACATGACGGTGGCCCGCGGCGAGGGCTCCCCTGAGCGGCTGGGAGGTGCGCTCCGTAGACTTCACTACAAGGCGACCCGCCGCGCGCACTCCGCCGCCGCCGCTGCAGCCGCACGCCACCACAACACCGGCACAGCACCTAAGGTATTACTAGTACATAATTAAGAGTGTAAAGGGCGGAGTTTAGGATGTAAACAAACGGTGTAGGTACTTGCGTTTGTTTTTATAAACTTAACTACTACATACATTTGCATATATCTTTATACCTATCTAAGGAAATTAGGGTGGACTGCGTGGCGTTCGCACCCTTATATCTTCCTAGCTTACTTGATCCAGTGACGCGTGGCATCGACAGGACAAGCATAAACTTGTCGTCAGAGCAGACTGCGGGGCTATGGTACTTTGCGATGTTTAAGCTATCTTAGGAACAATCGCTCCGTTCACGGGCCTTATTTACCGGCATGGTAGGATGTGTGATGCTTTTCGATGAGGCCCGTAGCTAACGTTGTGTGCGTGAGTGCATTTCAATGTGATATTACTCTATAGTTGGTTTGTTACATTTTAATATACTATTAGAAGGTATTTTTATTGAGGTAAACAAACAGTTGCACTTATATATTCTTAATAAAACAATTTTTAAGATGAAACACGAAAATAGTTTTCACAGATGAAAAAGCTACAAATAAAATGAATAATTAAGAAGCAACCAGTTTATCGTTAGGTGGTTAACCGCAAGCGTCTGTCTCTTGTAATAAATTTCATGGCACGACATCGGGTAGCGAGAGTTAACCAAATACAGTGAAACCTGGTTAAGTGGAACCTGGATAAGTGAGAAACCTCTAGTATTGAGAACTACAATGAGGTCCCGGCACTTTTTCATCGAATTACCTCTGTTAATGGGACTTTTCGAACCTGATTAAATGAGATTTGATTTTTAGGATTTTTTCCATGTTTACCTCTATAATTGGGACTCTGGAGCTCAGTTCCCTTTATAAGTGAGATAATGTATCAGGTTGGGATAGGTTTCGACACGATTGTTTACAAACATTCGAATTTCTTTCGCACGTGTTTTGTTTACGGCCTCTGTAAATGAGACAACAAATTTTTAAACCTGTCTAAATGGTAAACTGGATAAATGAAAACCTCTTTAAATGGTACAAAATCCTTGGTCCCTTGAGATCCCAATTAACAAGGTTTCACTGTATAATCATTATCATCATCAGCCCGTGGTCCACTGCAGGACGTATGCCTTTTATAAGATACCTCAGCCCGTGGTCCACTGCAGGACGTATGCCTTTTATAAGATACCTCAGCCGGATTTTCGGCTCCCCACATAAGGTGATAGTTATAATAATCTTGATTTAATTTCTTACGTTTCAAATTACAACATATATTTTAAATAATTTACTTTTGTAAAGGTATAATAATAATTTATAATTAAGTTGTATTTCTAATGACTCAAGACATTAACAAAACACTTTAAATGAAGAGATTATATATATACTATGCCCGAACCAGGAAAAACTGTGTTTCGGGCGAACTACGGGCGAGGCACTACCAATAAAAAACATAATCATCAAAAACATAAACTCACGCCGTAATCCCTCGAGAGGGGCTGGCAGAGGTGTTAAACACCGCATTTCGCATGTTTATGTTAAGCCCCAATGTGTCAGGTTGCGAATCTGTCGCCACTAACCGGGCAAAATGAGGAAGATGGCAGCTACAACGTACGGCAACCCGAGACTGGAACCCTCGACTTGTCGGGTTGGGTTGGTCGGTTAAACAAGGCACGTAACCAACTGAGCTACCACGTCCCTGCTAATAGTACTACCAATAGTAAAATAATATGCATAAGACTGGGCTTTGATCTGAATTCTGATGAAAAAACAGTTCTAGAGTGGCGACCACGATCTGCTGCGGTAGAGGTTTCGGGTTTGAATCCGGGGCGGGGTGGAATATTATGCTATTGTGCAAAACGCATTGTTTCGCTTTCCGGTCTTGGATGTAGTATCGTTATCTATGTAGTTTTAACATATCTTTGCTTAAGATTGTTTAATCTTACTGTAGGGCTACTCAGCCCACACACACACAAACAAACACAATGACTCCAGTGTGTTTGTCGAGCTGTAGTTATTATTAATAACATTATTAAATAATTACATTAAGTATACCTAGTCAAATGACTTGGTATATTAAATAACAAATAAAACCTAAATTTAATTTTAATCACGTTTTATTTGTTTAAATTAACCTCTTTTAATGATCTTTGTAGTTTAAAATTAGATGGTGGTAAAATAATAAAATATGCTGATGACACTTAATATTGTTAATAATTAGCTTCAGCAACACTTACTTACTGTAAACGCGGACAAAACGAAGTATCTGTAATAAGTTTTTTATTCGTAAACCAAGGTTGTTCACAAATCTCCCGAATCTCACTGGTCATTCTTGTAAAAACCCTCTTGATAATCTATGCAAGTGTCCAGACATTACTGTGACCAACGGAATTAAGTATTTGGGTATTATTATTGATGAAACTCTTTCAATCACCACATCCAAGCTTTTAGCAGTAGAATGCGCAAATTAATTTAGATTTATTATAAGCGAATATAAAGACAAATTAATGTTGAATCATATTCAAAAATATTTTAATTCTATTTTTGTTATTAGATGTAGTTGCATTACTTCTACATCGCGGTATCAATGTTTTCCAACCGACCTTATAAAATAGTTGCCCAGAAATATTGCCTTGTATCCCCGTTGGGGCTACAAGTTTTGAGGCCTCCTAGCCTTAAGGCTTGTAGACCCAACGTAATGCCCGGCTTTGAGGGCATCAACGCAAGGAGGCGAAGCGCAGCTGCGGCGAAGGGGAAGCACTCGCCGCGCGGCTAGTCCGGTTACGCTGCGAAGGCCAATAGGGCCGCAGTTAGGGTTCCAAAAAAAAAAAAAAAATTGCCTTGTATCT
Organism: Choreutis nemorana; assembly: GCA_949316135.1. Lineage (NCBI taxonomy): Eukaryota > Metazoa > Arthropoda > Insecta > Lepidoptera > Choreutidae > Choreutis > Choreutis nemorana. Next base: position 6,184,450 of record OX438618.1, read on the forward strand.
TCATGAACGAAAATATTATACTGGTGTTATTATTCGTAACCATTCACGATAATCTCGTTTGGATCTTGTAACATGATACCTTATGAATTAAAAAAAGAATTTTATTATATTCATGGAATAATAATTTAGCATGAAATAAAATCTTAATAAGGTTAAATGAGACTGAATTCGTTATTAAAATATGTATATTTAAATGTGTTAGCGCCATCTACAGTCAACGTGCGCAACAACAGGAACGACGTCGCGCCTGCGGCAGCATGACTGTGGCTGTATAAATGCGTTGACATAAACACAATGTAAATATAAAAAAATAAAAAAACTTTGTAACAGGAATGGCGGGTAGAAAAAAAAAATACACACGAATAACACGATTTAAACGAAAATTAAAATTATTGTCTACAAATATCCTGAGCTTCTTATTCTTCATAAAAACGTGTTGAAATCATCAAACAAAATGAATTTTAATAAAAAAGGACCTGAAATATTATAATGATTTAGTTTGGCTTTGTAGTTCTTGTTTGTTTTTAAAGAAAGTTTTGATTCCAAAAGTTTTTATTTTAAAACCTTTCCTTTTTAGTTTAAATCTGCTTTGGACAACTTAAAAGTTTTCGCAACAAGTTTATTCAAATATGTATAATACCAGTAGTAACCACATCACGACACACAAATTGAATCAGCCTTGCACTGAGATATAATTTTGTAGGTGCTAAGCAATAATGCGGTATCAATTAATTATATAAGAATATTACATCCAAGACCGTTAAGCGAAACAATACGTCTTGGAAATAACAAAAAGTTCCGCCCCCGCCGGGTTTCGAACCCTGAGCGTTTAGCGTAAAGCTGTTACACCACTAAAAATAATCGAATATAACAAATTGCTTGACCGTTTTAATACCATAATTTAGGCTTGCAATACTAAGACGTAACGCGAGCATTGCTAATGCGGCAGCCTCGAAACGTGTTTCATAGTTCATTTCATGAAACGAAAATAAAACATGACGGTCAATACATGTGACTTTCACTAGCCAATGAGGACGTGGTAGCTCAGTTTGTTACGTGCCTTGGTTAACCGACCGACCCGACCCGACGACGGGTCGAGGGTTCGAATCGGGGGTTGCCGTACATTGTAACTGCCATGTTCCTCATTGTACCTGGATAGTGGCGATAGATTCATAACCTGCTACACTTGGATTTAAACATGCAAATTCGTCCACGATCGTAACTAAACTGTCGTAACTGGTTACGAACGTGGATTTTTTTTTAAAATTTTATTTGGCCGATTTTTTCTTTCTTTGTTTCGTAACAAGTTACGATTTTTTTTATCTTTATTTACATAAAACCACACCACTACAAAACCATTTAAAGTAAACTTGACAATTGGCCAATTACGGTTTCATTTTTTGTTATGGAAAATTTAAGAAAACGGTCAATCATTTTATAAATACAAGGTACAAATTATTCTACATATAAATGAGTAATTTAAAAATAAATACAAAAGTGCGTGTCTGTGCGTGTATGTGTGTGCGTGTGCGTGCGCGTGAGCGTGAATAAACACTTTTTTCCCATTTTCATAGAATATATTAATTACTTTTATATTTATAAATAACACAAACACACGCCGTAATTAATCACTCTATTGTTATCACATAAAAGTAGATAACAGAAAAGAAGTTGAAAATTTTCAGGTCACAGTATTTAACATCGTAACTTGATTTTGCTATTAATAATTATTTCTTGTCATAAACGCTTCGACAGTCCAATTCAATATCCGGATCTTGTACCCGGCTGTACCAATATCCGGTGCAACTTGCGAGAATTACCTACTATAATTTATATTATTGTGTAGTTAATATATTTAGTTCCATATTATATTGCCTTTGTCTCACTCAGCGATGTTACCATTCGTATTTTTATACAATGACGAACAAGCAGCTCCACCTAATGGAAAGTGATACCGCCTATGACACGGCAGTAAAAAGGTAAGTTTTAAATGCAAGAGCACCGCCACTGCATTGCTTATGTAGAGGTAAAATTTGTTTATCCCCTCAAGCCGGTAACTATACTGGCTCTCAAATCCTTGGCAGAAATAGAAAGGGGGTGATATTAATGACGAACTCGTAATTAAATTGTGATATCAATGTTTATCATGCTTTTCTAGTTCTATTCCCAGCGGATACCACTTGAAATATAATTAAAACAAGTGAGGTCAACTTATAATGACTTTATCTACAAAATAAACAAAGGTCCAGCGTAACTTGAACGACGTACGAAAACCGAATACGTTTTACTTGGATCTTGTTATTATAGTTGACCATCTTCTTTTTAGTAAAACCATCGTAACTTGAGCTCCAAAAACGAGCAGTGTGAACGGGGCTTACCCTAAGACCAGTGGCCCTCAACCTTTTGGCTGGCAATACGTTTCAATCATAGTGTCACGGGCTGCAAGCAGCTCTGCCCTAGCCTGCTAAAATTTCATTTTTGTGACATTCCAAAGCGTTCGCATTTGAGCTCGAGTGGTACAAAAACTTGAGGAAAAAGTAATTGAAGGTTATCATACCCTTTTTGATTTTCATAAAAGTCATAAAAGTTCTTGGCTCAATTAATTTGCTTAATTAAAATAATAGATTTTTAATCATCATCAATTATTCAGCTTTGAACTTTAGTAAAAGTTTTAAATCAAATTTTTTGTGAAAACTTTAAGATCATTTAATATGCTTAATGAATATTACAAAGCGGTCACGTGATTATGTCACCTCTGGATTCAACCCTTAAGTCAAATAATAACGATAAAGCACGAAGCCAATTATTTTTAAAAGCACCACAGACTGAAATTGGCTGATCTTGATACAAAAGGGTTGTTTTAGGATTCCGCAGATAGATAAACACAGATACACAGGTGGTAGATTTACATACGAGATCGTCTGGGTTGGTATCACCCTCCTTTCTATTTATAACGTGAAACAGTTCGCTATGTTCGGTTCGAAGGATTGAAGAGGCAATGTAATTAGGCATGCGAGGATACAAAGGTGGTAGATTTACGTGCTAGATCGTCTGGGTTGGTACTACCCTCTTTTCTATTTACAACGTGAAGCAGTTCGCTGTGTTCGGTTCGAAGGATTGAAGAGGCTGCGTAATTATTGACATGAGCTATATATACCATCTTTACCTGTACATGGGCAAAAGGGACTAGAGCATAGGGGGACTAACCAAAGTATTGGCTGGTCTCTGGTGTTCCATGCATCAAGGGCATCGTCGTATCAAAAGGCAATTCCATCAGGTGAACCGTCTTCTAGTTTGCACAAGAAGTTGTATTAAAAAAAGGCAAAGGTTTGCATTTCTATTTTCGTCTAGTATTTTTTGTTTCTTTAACATAAATTTTTTCGAGGCATTTTAGGTTTAACCGAGCCCAAATCTGAGGCCCGCCTTACCTTTGAGATGGGCCCGGCTGGTGTTACAAATTTACTGCCAACTTTTTAAATTTCGCGAAAAGAGAAACTGCGGGGATAAAATATTGTTCCCTAAAAATGTTGTCATAAAAAAATAGCTTAAATTCAGTAGTTTTTCTTTAAAAATATTGATAAACCCCACGTCCTGAACATTTATCATCGTTCTAAGAAATCAAAGTCATTAACTTGTCAATTAGCGGTGGTAACCGTTTGCTTCTTTGCTCATGACATGACCATGTCCAAAAAAACATGCTCCATCTTCTAATACATGGTCATTTACCATCAGATGAGATTATGACCTAATGTTTAGTGATAATTAGTTAACTAGCTTTGAAATAATAATATTTAAACAGGCCAAGTGTGAGTTGGACTCACGCATCATGGGTTCCGTACGATTTTTTTATGAAATATAATTTTTAGATGATTTCGTAATAGAAAAGAGCAAGAAAAAAAAATCTACATAATTACGTTTCTTGTATGGGAGCCCCCAATTTTATGATTTTAGTATTTGTTGTTATAGCGGCAGCAGAAATATACTTTCTCTGAAAACTTCACGTTTCTAGCTGTTGTGGTTCGTGAGATAAAATTCGCAGATGGACAGACGTAAAAACAACGGAAGTTTGTAATAGTGTTCCGTTTTACACCCTCTGGATACGGAACCCAAAAAAAAAATCATTATTTTCTCAAAAAACACATTAAAGATGACAAGAAGATTATGCCGTCTCAAAGATAATATAAAATGATTGTATTTAAGCTATGGTTACTATGATTCAGCATCAAAATTATTTTATAGAATATAAATTTATAATATGGCTTCAATTTGTCAGCTTCTAATGAGATTCTAAATAGCATTTTAATAATTTCAACGATCTCTAATTTCATATAGACGCCTCTGTTTCATTATTTAGCTAATGTAGGTAATTTACAACTGAATGAACTTTAATGGAACGTTAAAGTGCCTTTTTATTGTCATCGAATACAAGTTATTTATGGCTGTAATTTCATGTTGTGATATGTGTAATGATTTTGTCGAGCCTTTCACTGGCAGATAACCTATATTCTGGGTACTTGTCGGGAAAGAACTGGCATTTAAAATTTTATTATTTATTTATTTGGGAAACCAACACTTTTACAATTTAATTTAGATTAACAAATAATAATCCATTTACCAATGAATTTTCCACTGATCGATATTCACAATTGAAGCAGAAAAAATAAATAACAAATAAACATTAAAATCATAAATTGAATAATAGCATACAATTAACGTAACATAGTTAAAATTAAGCAAAAATTAAATAAATTGACATATGATGAATAAATAATAAATAATGATAGAATACATGGAAAACTCATAGTACACTAACAATAATTTGAAAAATCTTTCATCAAAGATCTTTTCAATTGATTAAAGGATGTAAACATGTCAATATTATTACTTGTAATTTTCTTATTTAATTGTCTTTTTTTGTGCATCAGCAGATTTGAATGTAATTAATTATTTTTATATATTTATTATTCGTAATGTTAGTTTTTTATCAGTGAATGCCTGTAGTTCTGTACGAGTGTGGAGAAAGTGAAATACGGCGATTTGGCTGCTCTTTTCGTCACGCTATGTTTTTTTTGCCAAGTAATTCAATAAAGCCTACAGTAACAGTACCAGCATGTAACTGTGAGATTCATCATTTCATATATCATTTTTATTCTTTCATTTCATTTCTTTATCATTTAATTCTTTATTGAAACATGAGAATAAATATTGCTTGACACTGGTAGAATACTCAAAGTTATTGCCATTAAAAAAAAATTGAAATGCTGTGGTGTTCGAATTTGAGAGTAATCTTTGTAATCTGGTGTGACATGATAACGAGGATCTGATGATGGAGACAAAAGATTACTACTTACTGCAAAAGACAACCACCTCTTGGAGAGTGCTATGATCGAAGTCTCGTGTCATTTTCATTCTCAGACAATTCTCGAGCGGGAGTTGTAAATTTTAATGAAAAATTAGTTTATTAATTAATTTTATTTATTAACAGACATATGTCTATCTCTTAAATATAAAAAGGAGCTGACATTTAAAATTAGAAGCTAAATTATCAAGTTAAGCTATAATATCAAACGAAAGCTGACATATTAATTTATGTTGGTAAATTGACGCTGTTTTTTTAAATAGTGGGACTCAAGATGGTTTATTCGTTTTTTTTTAAAAGTTCAAATGAGATTTTATTCTTGTTTATATTAATCGTTGTTATTATCATTGATTAAATTTAACATTTTAGTATTTCATAATAATTTAATGTATAATTTGACGAGCAAATGTGATATCTTCAGCTGTATTTGATTTAATTGTTGATAGGTAAATAATAATTAATCTTGTAAGCGCTTCGGATGTTTTATCTGTTGAAATCAATTAATGAAATGAAATGGATAGGAGCTGATCTGTTAGCCCTGGGTTTGCTTACAATACTTCTTCAGAACATCATGCTAAGTTGTGGTTGCTAAAGAAAACTTTAGAGGCCGTACTGATGATGTTAAATAAATATATTATAACAATTTAAACGGCTTTATAAACGGAATATATTATGTACTCAATTAATGCTATGTTTTTCTACGTATGTTCACCTATTTGTCCTTAAATTCAGACCGATTTAGAAATTTATTTTTTGGTTATGGCAAAGTCGAATCTCGACTAGCTGATGACCTCTCTAGATAATAAAGAAGAATAACAATTTGATTGCGACATTAACGTTAATATTCTAAACTAAATTCGAACGAGGCTCGTCTGAGTTAGATATTTCATAATTTAAACTGTATCTCTACTGAAACTTTGTTTTAATGGTTCCATTTAAGTAAAAAGGTTCGTTTCTCTTTGCCCTTCACGTGGACTTTGGTTGATTGTATATGATGTTTTATAATAATACTAGTCTGACGACCTCGGTGGCGCAGTGGTGTAAACCGCCGACTGCTACGCTAGTGGTTCCGGGTTCGAATCCCGGCGGGGGCGGGACTTGTGTTATTTGCAAGACGCATTGTTTCGCTTACCGGTCTTGGATGTTGTATTCTTATCTATGTATAATATACCATAACGTTGCTTAGTTCCTGTGTCACAAGTTCTTACGATACTTACTGCAGGGCTGAGTCAATGTGTGTGTCGTGATGGGGTTATTATTGTGGGAAGGTAGCCGAAACCTTCATTTATATCTTATCTACATTACGAACAAATATGCCTATTTTTTATTTTAAAATGGCAATAACCTAATAATAATATTTTATTATGGTTAGAGGACGTGGTAGCTCAGTTTGTTACGTGCCTTGAATAACCAACCGACCCGACCCGACAGGTCGAGGATTCGAGTCTCGGGTTGCCGTAAGTTGTAGCTGCCATGTTTCTCAATGTGCCCGGATAGTGGCGACAGATTCGAGACCTTACACTGGGACTCAGCATAATCATGCGAAAAGCGGTGTGAAGCAAACAACTCTGCCAACCCCTCTCGAAGAACTACGACGTGAGTTTATGTATGTATGGTACAAAATTTAATTAAACAAATATGCCTATTGCCTAGTTTTTATTTTAAAGTGCAATATTGACCTAACCTACATTTAGGTTAATGTTACAATATTTCAATTTATTTTACAAACAAATTTGCCTATTTTTTAACACTAACCTATAAATTTAATCCTCTATTGTGAAATTTCGAGAACCTTCAAAAATTCATTAATTCTCAATAGGGAATATGCGTGACTTTTTTAAATTTATTTATTATAATTCGATACCACAAATAAACACAAATCAGTTACTTTTTCTTAAATTTCTGACTTATTAATCAAGTGATAAAGCTTCAAAGTCGTTGGTAAGACAAACAGATCCAATATGTAAAATGACGTCAAAGTACACGGACGCTATACAACTGCCATAGAAAAGGTTGTTCTGGTGAGCGAGATAGATTGTATTTACTATTAATAGTTATATCTCCCTGTTTAATCGTTCAAATCTTATTATGTTTTCACTGTAAATATACTATTACTACATGCTTTACGATAAATTGATTGAAATAAAATTTCATGCATTGAACTGTCGTAGAAAAAGTGTCGTAAATTCGAGATATATTTATGTACGACAATGCATATGCAATTAGGGCGAAGGACTTGCTATTAAAAGCGAATATTTATTTGAATAAATTACGTCCAGTACTACCGAGAGTATAAATTACGTCTACAAAAACCTAACCTAACTCACAAGCTTGCTCACATCTACATGAAATATCAATCCTTATGCCTTCCGACATAAGAACTATACGAACTCCAAACATTTTAACTTGATGCATCACCATTCGTACCTATTATGCGACGTAAGCACCCGACTACGGGGAAGCCAAAAGGAAGGGTAATGATTTTGGTAGTCCGTACTGTGAAAATCTCTTATGAGTGTTTATTAAAATTTTACAGTAAAAGCAAAAAAAAAACACATCACGACACACACATCGACTCAGCCCTGTAGTAAATATCGTAAGAGCTTGTGTCGCAGGCACTAAGCAACGACATGGTATAAACTACGTAGGTAAGAATACTACATCCAAGACAAAAAAATGCCTCAGATTTGTTGAAAATTTTATTAGTCATATGTCGATAGAGGTCCGAACTGCAAATTTCTGTTGAGCATTCGTCGCTGTCACAAATAAATAAATAAATAACCACATCACGTCACACACATTGACTCAGCCCTGCACTAAGTATCGTAAGAACTTGTATTGCAGGTGCTAAGCAACGATATGGTATTTACTAAATAAATAAGAACACAACATCCAAGACTGGTAAGCGAAACAACGCGTCTTGCAAATAACACAAAGTCCCGCCCCCGCTGGGATTCGCACCCGGAACCTTTAGCTTAGCAGTCGGCTATTTACACCACTGCGCCACCGAGGTCTTTAAAGTTTATATCGAAACCTATTTGAGTTACTGGCGAAACAAATTTTGCGTTTACGTGGTTACCAATGTACGCTATCGGTAAACGTGTGTAACCGTCGCACTCACTCAAAGTAGGATTTAATAAAACTTAAAGGGAAACAGAGTTGAGCGTTGCGTGTTTGTCACATGGCCAATTACATGTCGCTGTTTCAGGGTATAAACTGCGTTAAGCGTGCCTCTCGCGTGTCCATACAAAAACGACCCGCGCGTGCCCATGCGCGTGCACACGCTCGTGAGCCCGTCGCGTGATACTTCCGTGCAATGGGGCACGCATGCACGCGACGTGATCACGCATCACGTTGGACGGGTCCACGCGCGAAGCCCGCTAGCGGGTGCACGCGCGTGCTTGTTCAGTTGACAGCGCTATCTCGAACCGACCGCACGCGCGTGCCCGGCCCATAACAAAAAATGACAAATTTTGATACAGAAAGGGTAATTGTTGAAGTTCAGTGTCGTCCTGCCATATGGGACCAATCAAGCGAAATATTTAAAGACCGGGACGCTAAATCAAAAGCATGGCTAGACATTTGTAAAGTACTGTTTGAAAATTTTGATGACTGGAGTGAAGCAGAAAAAAACATACAAGGTAAGTACCTACACTCTTTTTTTATTTTATAATAACGTAGGTTAGGTAAACTATTCTTTGCGCCTAATTTTTATTTTTAATAATCTATGCAATTAGTTATATATAATTAGTTATTTCAATTGTATTTGTGTCAATTAAATGTTTTCAACAATTAATCCAACTATAAAATTAAAACTCGGAATATTTACAATAATTTACCTATGTAAATATAAAATCATGCTTATATTCAAAACTAGTGCAGAGATACTGCGTATTTCTGAACATTGTGAAATTCGTGTGAACAATGTCCCATAATATTGGTATGGTTTTATATAATTATTGCTCGATAAATTCCAAAGTTCTTTCTTTCGGCCACGCGGTCGCCGCCATTTTGCGCGTCACGAGACAACCAGTATGTTCACGACTGCGAGCTTCACACTACTTCACACTATCGGTGTATTTAGGGTTCAAAATCATTTTAGGGCAGAAACAGTGGATCGGTAGGTAAATAAATAAAACAATTATCAACTAAAATATTTATTATATTGGTTTTAGAATTGGGCTAGTAACTTTGTAAAATAAGCGTGCGTTTTGTAGTTTTGTAGGTTTTTCTTTGACATCTCTCAACTTTAGTTTACAACAATCTAAGTTATTTGGTTACATCCTATGATTTTATATAACTAGATTAGTTATACGCCCGCTTTCAAAGGCAAGAGCAATGGAAGGTAATTGCCTACCATGCAGTTAGTCACGCTCCAATCGGTGTCGCGTCTACATGTGTTTGAGTACCAATAATATTTTAGTAAAAAAGACACTGTACAAACTACACATCACTGGATGTGTAATGAAAGAAAAAAAGTTTCATTTTATGCGTAATTACATAACATTTTACCTATTTAATGTAAGAATACTGAATTTCTTATAATTTTCGACTGTCATGGCGGCGCAACTGGTTACATCCGATGAATTTAACAAATAAAATCATTAGGTATAAAATGTCTGCTATGCTGCTGTCAAAATATGCCTGCTATGTTAATAAAAAATGTGTGGTAAAAAACCGTGAAAATTCAATTATTGAATGTACATAAATTATAAAAAAGCCTTCAATAAATACTGCGATCTTGCCATGACAGCTGTCCGTCTGCAACGAAATAATCTGCGAAGCTATCGCGTAATGTATACGAATCTCTGTGGGTATTTCCAATTAACCCCCGAACTGAACGTATATGGTCTGGTATAATGACAATATCATGAAAGTCATTAATTTGACTTCTTGATCTTATAAAATTATGCAAAATACAAATTGTTTTAAGAAAACAAATTGCTTTGTCTTTTCCAACGTTCAATGGACGATGGAGTATGCGAAATTTATTAGCCATGATACCAAATGTACACTCAATATAACGTCGCGCTCTCGTTAACCTATAATTGAATATTTTTTTTTTGTAGTTTAAATCGAGAGCTCGAGCATATGGCCGCATGACATGGCTAGATAACCCAAATGCTTCATCTCCTACAATAATATAGGGCAAAGCTGCGGTTGCAGCAATGTTGGTTGGTTTATCATTGTGTATTATGGGCAATGCTTTGGCAGGAGGAATATCTATTAAGTCATTGTTGATTTGTTCGTACAATCGGCTTTGTGTGAAAATTGCGGAGTCAGATTCTTTACCCTGCACTCCCACGTTTATATAGGTAAACTCATAGTTGGCGTTACACATTGCAAGCAGTACAATAGAATAGTAATGCTTATAGTTGTAATAGAGGGAACCACTATGTGGAGGTCTTATAATGCGTATATGTTTTCCGTCTATTGCACCTATGCAGTTAGGAAACTGGGCTTGCGTTAAAAAACCTTTTTCAGTCTCTACCCATAGCGCACGGGAAAATTTTGGTATACATTCTTCCTTTAACCTTTCAATTATAATTTGACAAACTTCTGTTACTATTTTTCTGACCGTGGTTAGTCCTGTCTGATACGCCAGATGAATATCGACGAAGGTATGTCCACTAACTAAATATCTGTAATAAAATAAAATACCTGTGTTATTGTTTCAGTGAAAAAGCTGCAGCAAAGATGGAAAACTGCAAGAGACACTTATATAAGAGTGAGGTCTACTAAAAAAAAACTTAAATCAGGCTCCGGTTCCAGGGCAAATAAAACATACGTTTACTATAACATGCTGTCATTTTTAGATTCAAACTCGAATACTCAAGGAGAAGAATCGGCAGACAATTTTAATCAGTCAGTAGAGCAAAACGCGTCACCGAGAACTTCACAAAATGATACGATTATTGAAGAAGATTTGATTAATGTACCTAGCACCAGCTCCAGCGTTACCAAAGAAACACGATCTTCCAAGAAACGTAAGTGCGAATCGCCAACTGATTTCGAATTAGAGTTGTTAAATTACGTGAAGAATAACACTGCAGATAATATGGACGAAGACTTGAATTTTTTTAAGTCATTATTACCAACTGTAAAAAAATTGAGTTGCTTTAAAAAATTATTATTTCGTACGAAAGTATTACAAGCTTTAATTGATATTGAAAAAGAAATGATTATTACCATTGATGACCTTTCATTAACGCAAAATACGGTAACGAATGATTTAGAATCCTTAAATGTAAGATCAGATACGAACAATGAATAAATAGGTAACAAGAAAGACTTTGAAGATTTGATTAAGACTGTTTAATTATTAAGAACAAAAGAAAGAGAAGAACATGAAGAACTATTTAAGTTAGTAAAAAGCGCAATTTTATATTTATATTTTTCTGGTCTCATGTGCAATTATTATGATATACAAGGGCATTCGCCAAAAGTTTACAAGCCTTGAGGTGTCATGTTCATAAGGAAAGAAACGGGGTCGATTCGGACACTTTTATCTTAAACCCTATTTTGGGGTCAAATAAAAAAGTGTATCAATAGACCCCTTTTTTACTTAATGGACCTTTTTTTTGAACCTACTCATAACATTGCTCCTTCATATGTCCTCTTCTTAAATTTAATCTTTTATGTAGTAAACTGTGATTATGATTGTGATGATAAATAAGAATTTAAAATAATATTAATACCCGATCTAGTAATAGAAGGGAATAATTAATAAGGGAAATATTCATATGTAAAAACTTGCAATCAATATGCGTCATTATAATTAATACTTTGTAAGGTAGGTATATTATTATAATTAAGACATTTAGACTTATTGTACTGTTTTAACTGTTATTGTGTTTTTTTATTTTAAACTTGAACCTGTGATTTTATTAGTGTATTTCAAATGAATAATCAATGACTAATTGTAACGTAGCGTTTATGCAAGACACTGTGATGACTGTTGTGATTAAGTATATAAAAAAATAAGTGAATAAGTAGGTATAGATAAAAAAAAACGAAAAAGATAAAACTGAGTAATTTAGAAATAACAAAATATAATTAATAAATATAAGAAACTGTGATTAATATGATGATTAATAAGTGTGCGGTTATGTGTTTCGGTCCGTGAACCACATCAAGAAAAACATTTTAAGCCATATTCAGGTGTCACTGCCGAAACAATAAGAACTTCTTCTTCTTTCTTGCTTGATGTGGCTAAACAGTAATGTGACTTACATAAATTGGCAAAAAATATGAGTGTTCTAAACTTTTGTTAAATAATGACTGTTTTTTTACATGAATAAAGATGATTATTAATATCGAAATGTCTTTACTTACCGCAATGTCATTGCAAATCGTTCCATTGGTGATACGATTGACGTAGATTTCAATCGTAGATTGTTAGTCTTCAAATAGGGCTCCAGTTTTGAATATAATTCATCATAGACTTGTAATGAAACTTTAAAATATTTGAAAAAAAACCTTTCATTTTTTCTTAATATACCAAACTTCACCACGAATTCCCCGCACAGTAACCTAGATTCAACGAACGGGCTTACTGGCTGGCGTCTTTTTTTGGCAATTCGTCGTCGCCGTCGTCTTGATAAATAATACAACATTAATTTATCCATTATTACTTATTCGACTGTACACCTCCAACGTCAAAATTGTACTGAGAAAACTGCGTACGCGGATGCACGCGCCGATGCCCGCGCATAAGCACGCGAACGTGCTCACGTGCGTGCACCAGAAGCGTGGCCCGCGACGTGCTCACGTGCGTGCACACGCTTAACGCAGTTTATGCCCTCAAGAGAAAACTCTTAAGGCAACATGTTTGTATTGTCTAATGACAAAAAGCTTTGATCGTTGTATTTAAATTAATTATATAGTATGTTAAGCATCAGCATTGCACCAGTGCGAAGCCGGTAGGTAGCCGCTCTGGTATGAAATATAGGTATGAAACAATGGCAAAAAATATTTTTTGTAAATTTTTGTCTATCTGTCCGGGTAATCTCCGAAACGGGAGAACCGATTTTAACGGGATTTTCAGTGAAGGAAAGTATATGTTTCAGGGCATGTTATAGGCTACTTTGGTTTTTAAGGAGAATTAAGGTTCCGTACCAGAAAAATGAAAACCCTAAAATTTTGAACACACATTCCAAATAATTAATATAAAAAGTGTTTTTTATGACGGATATCAAGGTTTTAGATTGAAAAATTTTTAAGGGTTAAAAGTTTAAAACGGGGGTTGAAAGTTTTTGTATTAATAGTTTTAAGGGGGGAAAACCGAGGAGCTCACAAGATAAAAGCGCGCAGAGCCGCGCGGCAAGCTAGTACGAAATATAATTACACAAGTTCCGCATTTCGCATCCTAGTAATTTTGTTAGTTGAATTACATTGGCTACAATCAAGTTACGTTATATTCAACCGAGACTTTTTCCCTTATAGCCTCTTTGTACGAGCCTTCGTATTTTTTTGTACACGTGGTAGAAATGCTAATTCCATTGTAGTCAGCAATTTCCATATCGGAACCGAAGCTTGTAATGGAGAAAGTGGTCGAAACAAAGACCCAAGTGGACGAAACCGCGTTCTTTCATTTAATATTTCGAAGCTTGCCTTTTTAAAAGTAAACCTGTTATTTTTATTTATGTAATTATTTAAGGAATATTATGTTACATTTTTATGAATAAAGTTTTTCTTACTTAAACCGGTTGTTAATACAAAAGATCAACAACATATTTTTTTAATGAAAATATTTTGATTCAAGTCAATAATTTATTTCGTATGTAACATCCATATATTAAATAAAAACGAATAACTTAATTTAAATTAACATTCAAGTGCCATTTTTTTTTTCTTAATACCACCGTTTCGGAAAGTCGTCTTGGAATTCTTTGCCTGCCGATGTGTTCCCTGACCAATATAACTTGGGCCTCTTTAAGGCAAGAGTGAATAGGTTTCTCCTAGGCAGGCATGATCCACCTTAGACCTCATCGACGCTTAACATCAGACGGGTTTGGGGTCAAATGCCTGCCTGGTCTTAAATAAAAAAAGTCGATTTACGGGGAAGAACCCGAAACCCCGTAGTTGCAGTAGTATGTAGATTCGCAGTGTGACAGGTTGCGAATCTCTCACCACTATCCGGGCACAATGAGGAACATGGCAGCTACAATGTACGGCACCCCGACACTCGAGACCTCGACCTATCGGGTCAACCATGCACGTAACAAACTATGAGTCCCCAAAAAACGTAAAAACCAACTAGCTTTTGTCAATATAAATCTTAAAAGTAACTTAATCCATTCAGTTTGTCAGTATAGTAAACAAACTTAATTAATTTAGATTTAAACAAATACAAAGAAATCTTTAATTACGTTACCATTCAAAGAGATCTAAACAAATTGGTTTTTGTCTTAAAATCCCGGCGTATTTACCGCGGTTTATCGGCATTAATCGATTTTGTTTTAATAAGATTATCGGTTTTCTACATGAGTGGTATTATCGGAATACCGATTATCCTATTAGAGGATCTGAGAGCTTTTTTTGTATTGTTACGGTTTTTTTTATAGTAAATCGATCGCTAAGTGTTTGTTTTCAAAAGGTTGATTTTTAAAATGAAAAATATAGTTATATTAGTCGTTGTTTTTGGTATTAATAAATAATAATAATAACCACATCACGACACACGCATTGACACAGCTCTGCAATAAGTTATATTCTCTTAACGCAGGCACTAAGTAACGATATGGTATAAACTAGATAGATAACAATACAATATCCAAGACCGGTAAGCGAAATAATGCGTCTTACAAATAGCACAAATTTCCGCCGGGATTCGAATTCGGAAACTCTAGCGTAGCAGTCGGCTGATTTCACTGCGCCACCGAAGTCATCGTTGTATGAGTAAGAGTGGTAACTTTGACTGACCGGTTTTTAGATATCTATAAGACTTCAGCGTGTCTACCATGAGTTTTACCTTCATTGCCGCTTCTAACTGCAGTAACAAATTTGTGTGGAACTACAAAGCGTCTCTAACGGATTGACGAGGAATTAACAGTGCTCATACAAAATCACTGTAGTAATCTATGTTACTTGACGAGTAGATAAACTATGCGAATTCATGGCAGACACACAGACATTAGTAATTTTAACTACCAATATTAGCTCCTCAACTATCCACTAGAGGTGCCTTGCAAAGATACAAAGTAACTGCAGTCGATAGCGGCAATAGTAGATATACGCGTGGTAGACAGATTCATCGAGTTTTTAACTACTGTGTATTTTCAGCTGTTTCCTTTGAGCTGAAAGTTAAGCCCGTTCGAAATTCCAAATGGCAAAGCAAAGGCAATGATTGCATTAAGTCACTTTTTAAAAATGGAAGCAATATGAACTAAAATTGCCATTAAAATAAAAGCCTTGGCATGGGGGAGTGTTGCCACAATTTAGTCGCAAAACGGGGAGATGGGAAAGATTAATGGATCAAACGTCAAGGTGGGTGGGTACTGTGACGGCAATAAAGCGTTTATTTTTAAATGCTCCTTCGTGTATACATACTAGGTTCTGCTCGCGACTTTCTGCGTTGAGTTTTAATTTTCTTCAGAGGTTTTCACAGGTTATAGATTTACGTTTGAGATCGTCTGGGTTGCTACCACCTTCCTTTCTATTTGTGCTGTGAGCCTTGGCTGGTTTTGTGGTTTGTCGGTTTCAAACAAGGTTTCATGTCACACAGAAGGGCGACGAAACACGGTCCCACTCAACCCTGGTCAAAACCTAGTTACCTCAAAAACTTTAAATAACTAGAGATAAAAAGTTGCGTGATACTTAATCAAGATCATAAATCATAAATTCGCTATAGGCACAATCTCTAGTCCACATCATTTTTGTTGTTTTTGAGTTTAAATTAATGGATGTAAAACGGGACCCAAATACTATGCTTCTTGTGTCCATCCGTCCGTCTGCATCTCATGCGGGCTGTATCTCATGAACCCTAATAGCTAGCCTCTTGAAATTATCAGAGAATATCAATGATCAAAAATTATCAATGATCTCATACAAGAAACGTGACTTTTTTGACCATTTTGCTAGTCATTGTTTCTTTTCCGAAATTATCTAAAAAGTACCTAAATTTTGTATAATCTTGCACTATGGTACAGAACCCTTCATCTGCGAGTCCCATTCACACTTAATCGTTTTTTAATAATAATAATTCTTTATTTCAGGCCTATTGGCCCATACAAAATTAATACATTAATTACACATAAAAATCAAATTAGCATTATAATAATACAAAGAAAAACAATATAAATGATTAAATATCATAAATTTGAATATAAATTTATTTTCTATCTTGTAAATAAACAAAGGTACAGTTAAAAAATCTAATTTTATTTTTAGATTGTGCATCTGGCCAAATTTTATTCATATCCGTCCAGCAGTTTTTGCGTAATTGAGTAAGAAACGTTCGAGCATACATTCAAAGTTTCAACTTACGATATAAATGGGCTTTTCATATTATTTATGACGTACCCGTCCTGTTTGTCTACGGAGGTCCTATTTGTACATTTGAAACCCTTGTCAGAGTTATTCGTAACGGAAAACAAAAGACGACCATATTAAAAAGATACTTCTTCCAGATAACCTGGTTGTCTAAGAACGGTATTCATCAGGCGGGATTGGCAAATGCTTGCCAACTTTTAAATAAAAAATTCTCGCTAAAATTCCAAGAATTTGATTGATTTTTTTTTGTTAATGAGTTAGTCTTCCCTAAGGGACGGTCATTTGGTACGAAGTTTGAAGGGTCAACTAGTAATAAATATAAGGAAAATTACTTATAGTTACCTAACAAAAGTAAAGAGCTGATCTGAGTATTCAAGGAAGTTTGGATAACAAGGTTTCCTTAACGCTAAACAAACTTAATTGAATATTTACGAGGCGAGGTAATAGTTTCAAACTAACTTTACCTTATAGTTTTGTTTAAAAGCAAACATTTTGTAGGTGTACACAACCACATACCGTGCGTTACATACCGTGCTAAATCAATCCGTTACTGTAGGACTCATATGTAAAACAGGCTTCCCACCAACAATGGCCGCTTAGCAACCCTTCTAAAATGTCTGTTTATGGATTTGTTCTAATCTCTACAATAAATCTAATAAATCAATCAATTATTAAAGGGGTACAGCTTTTATTTTTTGTTATTGACTCGATAGAAAATATACGTTTCGAATTCAATCGACAAGCCTTTACTTCTACATGGGCAACGCATTGGTGATGCTCTTGGCATTCCAGACATCAAGAGCATCGTCGTGTCAATAGGCGGCAATATCATTTTCCATCAGGTGAACCGCCTGCTTGTTTGCTTATGTTTTTGTATAAAGTAAATAAGCACATCATATTTGAAATTGCTAAAGCTTTAGCTCTTACTGAATCTGAACTGACTTATTCAGAACACATCTGCCACTCTGTCCCATCACTGCTCCTTTTACCAGAATCAACAGTGGCGTCCTTTGAAAGGCTGCAGCTGTGCAATGAAGCACAGGGCATGTGCCTGAACATGCCAACTACCTGGTTGGAACCCGCAATGACTAATCAAAACTAATAGTAGGAAGTTGGAAAAAGATTCTAGACAAATATAAATCCTCTTACTTGATAATATGTCGTTTTCTGTCAAAATTTATATCCCTTCTGTACGATGGGCCATCTCTCTCGGCGATGGTCATGGGATGGTTGTTTACTCGTGCCATAAGCCATCTTTCTCCTGTGTCCTCTTTAGATTTTTGGCCTCTGGTCCATTTCAATTGCTGTCTTTCGCCTCCATTAGCCGCTTTGCTGAGAGTGAAGTCTGTTCTGTTTCTCACCTCCAGTTTCTATTAATTAAGTTTATTGCGGATCCCAAGACAGCCAGTAGGTTGTCCGGGCAAAGCCTGTGCGTCATTGCACAGCTGCATTATTCGATCAAAGAACGCTTTTGTTCATCCTGCTGAACAAGAGTTGCAGTAGTGGGACAGAGTAGCGGTACCCCGAAAAAAAGCTCTTCTTTCTAAGCCCCCTCACGATAGCCCACCCTAGTGGCCCAGCCCTGATGGCCCATCGCATCGAACCGAAAAACTTTTTTTTCAAACTAAATTAATTCAAAAACAGGGTAAAATTACATAAATACTAACCAAAATGGTATTTACGTAGTTGTAAATATAAATTTTATCTGAATATTAAGGCGGTACTTATCTCCATGTTAACTAACATTTTCCTTGTTCCCTTCCTTTGTTAAAACCGAATTAACTTTTGATACCTTATAAAATTTTATCGGAAACGCGATCAGGTGTCTCGTGGACGTTAACCTACTTTCTTGGACTAGCCTCCGCCCGCTTCTTTCAACTTCGCTTCTTTCAATCTGGTATCTTCGAGTATATTTTTACTATGGTGATAAGCAAAAAAAAAAAAAAATCAAATGTAAAACAATAGATGTTCGTTTAAAAATATAGTATCAACAATATTTCGTCTATCGGGCATTCAAAAATTATATGATTAGAATTAAATATTATTACATAGTTTATAAATGTCTACAAAAATGTAAAAAAACAGGTAAAGTTAATATTATATACAAAAATTAAGTTTTCAGTATTATTAGAAGATATTTTGAATAATTAAATTACCAGTTTGCAAAGCGTTAAAAAAAGATAAATCAAATTTTTTAGTAAAAAGCCATAAATCGTTGTCGTAATAATAATCACATCACGACACACACATTGACTCAGTCCTGCACTAAAATATAATATTTTATCGCAGGCACTAAGCAACGATATGATAACTACATAGATAAGAATACAACATCCAAAACCGGTAAGCGAAATAATGCGTCTTGCAATAACACAAAATTCTGCCCCTACCGGGATTCAAACCCGGAACCTCTAGCGTAGCGGTCAGCTGATTTAGACACAGAACATTTTTGAGATGCATTTGAATGTTTGAAGTTTTTATTGATAATATACAAATCGATGGAGTAGAAATTTTTTAATTAAGTAATAAATATAAATTGTTTTGACCAAAATTATTTGTGGCGTCTCTGATCTACATTAAGAATTTATCTATACGCACGAGAATAAAAATTTTTCCCGTTTTTTCCTAACTACCCTTGCTACGCGTTCCTGAAAAAGACCTTGGCATCCCGACAGACTGACAGACGGACCACAAAGTCATCTTATGAGGGTTGCCTTTCTTGCCTATATCAAAACCTAGAATAACAAAATAATTCGAAAGAGTAAGTTTGCCTAATACTGTAGGGGGTGTATGACCACGGTTTAATTGAATATTTTAATCAGCAATTTCAGATGAGAATATTTGCTTATTTCGTACTTTTTAAAGCGCTATTTTCAGTAGTCGGTTTCAGTAGTAAAATGATTTTTCCTCTGACTCTGACAAGTATAGATGGACACGTATAAAGCTTGACATAACAAATGGAATATCAGTCCTCATGATCTAGATACAATTTAAGAACGGTATAAAGTCCAAACAGGTTAGGTTGATTGCCGTGTGTACCACTTTGGAAAATAAATTGGAGAGATACCGTCAAGAAACCCAATCTGCCATTTCTATAATCAGTGGCGGCGTCATAGAAGCCCAAAAGCCCGGCTTGCCCTATCAAACTAAAAAAAGTACGCGCTCTTATTCATTCATTAAGAAATCAAACGACTTTTTTAAAGCCACCGAAATTGTGGTTTTGCTGACATGTTCGCAAACTTCTGAGTGTTTTGCTGAGCTCGTCCACGCTAGCAAGTCCACAACGGAAGTATGGAGTATATCTCTCGGCTTGCCCTGTACTAAAACTCTACGCCGCCGTCTATAATAGTATATTATTTCAATTTTTTTAATTAAAATAAAAGATATATAGGTATAAAGAAATAAAACCATATATATATTTAATGTAGATTTGCGTCAAGAATGTTGTTTCTGTTATTTACAGTTAATTAATGTTAATGTTGAGTTACTTATTTAAAATAATATTCGGTGCACACCCGCCACTCTGTCCCACTGCAACTCCTGTTCACCAGGATCAACAGTGGCATCCTTTGATCGAATAATCAACGAATAATGCAGCTGACGGCAATGACGCACAGGCCGTGCCCGGACACCCTACCGGCTGTCTTGGGACCGCAACGAACTTAATCAGAAGAAAAAGGAGGTAGTAAGAGAGCGGTTTAAAATAATATATTTGGATTGATCTAAATAAATAAATAAACCGTTATTAACAGAGAAATGCAATCAAGTTTCATACATAAAGGGGATGATGAATTGTAAATCAATTGAGATTTTTTTAATACCTATCAAATCATGATTCCCCCATATAATTTGTATGACACTGCTTTGAGGTGACGTCAGGAATTTTTCTAGTCAACTCGCTAATGTTTAATCAGTTTTTCTTACACTTTGTGAAGTCTTCTGTTATTGTATTGATATATTAAAATTATTTTTGACCGTTGTCACCAGTTTTATATACTTTTAATGACGTAATAAATATATATAGAATTGGTATTAACCTCTCAGCAGGGAGAGGTCGTTGACCCGAATCGATCCCGCCTGCAACTAGGTCAGTTGGCTGTCTCTCCAAATGTCTATATATATAAATCGTGTGTACGTATGTCCGTAGATAACGGTCTAAACGGGAATTAGGACCGGCGATTTTTGATGCGTTTTTCGGCCCGCAGAAAAATAGGAATTTGGAAATGGCTTTTTAAATAGTGGACGTTTTAGGAATAGACGAATCAGGAAGTGGACGAATTCGGAAAAGGACGAGACAAATGACATTATTACAGCGTTAACGCCAAGTGAAAATAAAATGGATTGAAATGATATTTAACTGACGTAACTCCAGCTTTAGGAAATGACATTTCAATCCAAATTTTTTTTCTGGTGGCGTTAACGCTTGCGGAATAATGTCATTTGTCTTCTAAGACAAACCCTACCCCCTCCCCCCCTACCCTACCCCCTTAGGCCTAAACACAAAAAGTTTATCAATCTACTACAGTAATAATATCTTTTCTATGTATTTTGCTACCACTCGAAGATAATAAAGAACAAAAGTTGTAATACCCAATGTGTCTATATTTTGAAACACTAAGTTGAATATAATTGCTTTATATACAACCTCATGAGCAAACAAGGAAACGGATCACCTGATGGAATGTGGTACCGCCGCCTAGTGACACGACGATGCCCCTGACGTCGTGGAACGCCAAGAGCGCCTATGCGTTGACCATGTAGAGGCAAAGATGTGATACCTATTGTGCCGGTAATTACACTGGTTCTCCAATCCTTCAAAGCGAACTGCTTCACGTTGTAAATAGAAAGGAGGGTGGTACAAATGCAGACGATCTTGTTCTAAATCTACCACCTGCCAACCTCATCATACTAGTGCCTCCCCATGAACATAGTAGCAAAAGATTTAGATATCATCAGAATAGAACTACTAATTCATGTAGATTAATGCTAACCGATAATAATGCCACAGACTAAATATTTACAGTACCTACCAAATACCACAGTCTTAAGTAAATAAGTTAAACGCAAGCATACTGCAAAATATAGATTATTTTAAAAGTAACTGAATTTAAAGAATTTTTATAGTGACAAAACTTGTAGGGTACCTTTACAGAACCGATTCCACTATATTGATTTATTTACATATTAACTCTTTTGTCAAAATTTAAAAACCTTAGGTCATTGGTGACCGCGCCACAGAGGCCGTCGTAGGAGTTACTTGGCGGGAACGGGGAGTGGTGGTAAAAAATTACAAATTTAATTGTCTTTTCTCGTGTATCAGCAGAGTTCAATGAGTAAAATGCTAGTGTTTTAACCAGTAAATATCTGTAGTGCTATACAAGTGTGGAGAAAGTGAAATACGACGATATGGCTGCTCTTTTCGTCATCTCCCAAGTAATTCAAAAAAGCTTACAGTAAAATTACTAGCATGTTACTGCAGAAACAATTGAGAAAGAAGAAAAATATAACACGGAATACATGTGCTGTATGGGCTAAAGCTCTTTGCCTTTCCCGACAAAAGGGAAGAATTAAAAAAAAGGAAGAGGCCTTCGTAGCCGTCAAATTAGAAGGCATTATCTAGATATCTTTTGTATGTGTAGTTCTAGAAGTTCTTTGAGTAAATGTACCAAAACTTACCACTTAACTCGAAACTTACTCGTATCTCACTCCAGATCAATGTTTACTCAAACTTTCTAAGATCTTCAGAATAGTACGTCATGAGACGTCTTTAAAGTAAATCAATAAGGTCTGGATGAGTAATTACTCGAAAATTTCTGATAACAGATTAATTTGATGAAATTTATTTAATCGAGTCACCAAAAGCTCGTGCTGAGAGATAATTTTCTGAAGGTTGTTTCGTTTATTGGATTCAACGGTTTTCAATAGTTTGTTTGACAAGTAATTTCGTCTTTTCAGCCCCAGCTAAGGAATTGGTAAAATTTATTAAGGTTTAAGATAAATGCTTTTTAAACTAAACGTTAAGATTCTGTTTTTGTATGTTTGAGAATAAAATCATAGACATTCCATAAACAAATAAACTCACGCCGTACTTAATCCCTCGAGAGGGGTAGGCAGAGGTGTTAAACACCGCATTTCGCGTGTTTATATTGAGTGTCATGTTGCGAATCTGTCGCCACTGTCCGGGCACAATGAGGAACATGGCAGCTACAATGTACGGTAACCCGAGACTTGAACCCACAACTCGTAACAAACCAAGTCCTCCAATAATAAAATCCATATTGTGATACTTGTAACTTGTAACAGTAACATGTATTCTTAACTTGCTACAATGTGTCTCTGGTTCAATTTGTACGGGTATGGAGAATGTTTATGTTGGTATGCCTTGGTTTTTAGGGTTCCGAACCAAAGGAATATAAAAAGGGACCGTATTACTAAGCCCTCGCTGTCCACCCGTCCGTCCGTCTATCAGCGGGCAGTATCTCCTAAAATATAATAGCTAATATCTTGAAATTTTCAAAGATTTGTAATGCCGCTATGGCAGATAATATTAAAAATTAATTAATTAAAAATTAGAGTGTGCGCCTTTTATAAACAATAACAATATTTGTAACAATAATTACTGGTTATTATTTTTATAACAGGGATCTAAATAACGCATATAACAACAAACGCCGGATATTCGGTTATCCGGCCTCAAAGTCCGCCGAATATTCGGTATCCGGTATCTGGCCAAACTATCCGTCTACTAATGCATACAAAAATAACCTCCTTCTTTATTTCGGTTAGAAAAAACACGAACTGCTAAATTAATAGCGTAACAGTTATTCCATAAACTTGGTTTTAGTTGTGATAAAAAACTTCGCCATATTTCAGTTTCAATCTTGATTCTGTTATTTATATTTCCTGGTTGGTTCGTGTGAGCTAAATACTTTGTTGAAATAGGTTTAAATTACATTTTAACTGCGCTTTTAGTTGCTGTGTAACATGAATTATTAATTCAATATTCGTTTGCGATTCTGTTTGGTAACATTCAACATGATTGCTTTGAAAAGTCTTATAAATTTGGTAGATTTTTTTTCGGTCTAACCGTATTTTTACAGCTTCTTCTTGGTTTAATTCGTCCCTTTAGTCGGCAAAGGCAAAACCCATACAGCACAATGTCTTCCGTGTTATAATTTCTTCTTTCTTAATTGTTTCTACAGTAACAGGCTAGTAGACATTGAGTTATTTGGGAGATGACGAAAAGAGCAGCCAAATTGTCGTATTTCACTCCCTCCACACTCGTATAGCACACAGATGTTCACTGGTTAAAACACTAACATTTTACACATTAAACTTTGCTGATACACAAGAAAAAAAAATCAACCACCACTCCCCGTTCCCGCCAAGTAACTCCAATATTTTTACAGCACAGAAGAGTATTTTAATAAAAAACCTCAGTTTAACTCATGCTAAAATGTCAAATGTCATCACAGTATCGAGATTGCCGCCAAAGAGTATGCATTTTTCAACAAAACTTAGATATTCGAAATAGTCCAAGACCTTAATGTTATTCATTCTGGCTTAGTCTACGTTACACAATAAGGTGGCATAAGACCGCCTGCTGATTAATTTGACCACCTAAACACCATCTGGATTAGTTTTGAAGATTAAGTAAAATCCAGACACTTGAATACAACAAAACAAACAATTTAAACTCCAATAGGGAATATGCATGAAAATTAATTTGATTATTCAATTATATTATGGAAAAGTACTCGTATATGGAAATAGTGTATTTACAGTGAAAAACCAATTCGAATTTTACGATAAACCAGGGAGATATAAACCATTAAAAGTATAAAGTGTAAATATGTATATCTCGCTCATCAGGACAACCTTTTCAATGGAAGTTGTATGGCGCCCCTGTACTTTGACGTCATCACACGTAACGGATCTCTCTGTCTAACCAACCAGATAACCATTAAAAGTATTATAGTATATATTTCATATCTTGCTATCTATTACTACTCAAAACAAAATAAGGGCCACGAGGTATTTTTTCATTTTGGTGTAAATTATTAAACATTTACATATTGAAAGTAGTAAAATATTGAGTATACAAACTCTTTGATACCTTAACTTTTTAATATTGTAGAGCCGTTACAATGATTGAAGAAGGTCATTCGCAGCGATCTGTGGGTTTGCAATTGGGATTTTCTCGAAGAGCTATTCAAAATCTATGGAATCGTTTCCAAGAGACTGCCGGTGTTAGAAGAAGACCTGGTTCGGGCAGAGCTCGCATTACAACAGCTCAAGAGGATCGTTACATTCGATTAAGTGCGCGCCGAGATCGCACAACGACGGCCCGCAAGCTGCAAAATCGTTTACGGCTCACAACGGGTACTCGTGTCAGTGACCAAACTATTCGTAATCGATTGCATGAAGACCAGCAGGCATCAAGAAGGCGAGTTGTCCGTTTTCCATTAACCAGAAATCATTGTGCAAATCGTTTAAGATTTACCCGTCAACATTTGGACTGGGACATAAACCAATGGGGCATGGTGCTCTTCACAGACGAATGTAAAGTTAAATTTTTAACGACGATCGGCGTATTAGATTATGGAGAAGACGCGGCGAGAGATTTTCAGAAGCCTGCATCCATGAAGTCGATCGTTTTGGTGGTCCAAATGTAATGATTTGGGGCGGGATAAGCTTACACGGCAAAACTGAGCTCGCTATTTTAAATGAGGGTACTGTTACTGCTCAGCGGTATATTGAGGAAGTTGTCAGACCACATGTGATCCCATTTGCCCAGCGAGCGGGTCCTGGATTCATCTTGATGCAAGACAATGCTCGTGCACACACGGCTCAAGCGACTCGGTTTGTACTGGAAGCGTCTCAAATTCAAGTCTTGCCGCGGCCGGCGAACAGTCGGACTTAAATCCAATAGAGCACATGTGGGATCAGTTGAAACGAAGAGTTAGAGACGGTGATCAGGAAATCCACAACCAACAGCACCTCATCAACGCTGTTAAAAGGGCCTGGGAAGAGATTCCAATGGAAAAGGTCAGGCATTTGATTGAGAGCATGCACTCCAGGCTTCAGGAGTGCGTAGCGAAACGAGGAGGGCATACTCGTTACTAAAAGATGAACATGGAATATTTTCTTTTGTTTTCAGTAACTTGTTTAACATTGTTTTTATGTTTAACCTTAAATGTGATTTTTTCTTTCAAAAGCAAATAAACTTTTTAATAATTATTATTGGAATAAGTTTATTGGTCTACACGGTAAAAATAACATTAGTTTTCGTTATGGAGACAAAAAATATTTATTGGTTTTATTATTTTCATGGTACAGACAAAATATCTCGTGGCCCTTATTTTGTTTTGAGTAGTATATATATCTCGCTCATCAGAACAACCTTTTCTATGGAAGTTGTGTGGCAACCGTGTCGTCATTGTACATTTCAGATCTCTCTGTCTAACCATCGCCTTTGAAGATTTATAACTCAGTTAATAAGTCAGATATTTGAGAAAATCTAACGGATTTGTGTATGTAAAATTTGGTACCTATCGAATTATAATAAATAAAAAAATAGAAAAAGTCATGCATATCCCCTGTTCAAAATGACAACTTTTGAATTCTGTTTTTAAATAAGCCTTTCAAAATAGTTTGGTTCCAATAATATTCAAGAGATGCCGCTGCTTGTTGTCTACATCGCGGTATCATTTACTGTCGCTAAAGTAAATAACAGTTTAATGCTTTAAATACATTGTAGTGATCTTCTCCCCGTTGGGGCTACAAGTTTTGAGGCCTCCTAGCCTTAAGGCTTGTAGACCCAACGTAATGCCCGGCTTTGAGGGCATCAACGCAAGGAGGCGACGCGCAGCTACGCTGCGAAGGCCAATAGGGCCGCAGTTAGGGTCCAAATTATTAAAAAAAAAGTGATCTTCTACCACAATAACAGTGTTTCACTCACAAGCCTTTAAATATCAAATTCAAATATCCCCTTTTCTTGTGTAATGTATGTATGTTTATGTATTTATTGATTTATAAGAACACCAGGAACAATTGCATTTTTTTATCATACAATCACCAGGTAACATTCTTAAATCGATTATATAATAACTTAAAAATACGCTGATACAGTTTAATTCAACGATTTATGGATGTAATAATAAATATTACATTGTATTTCCAAACAAAAGCTCCACAGATCAATTTTAAAAAATGATTATTCAGAAACACATAGCGTGAAGTTTTAAACCGTGGTCGACCCAACTCCAGCGTGTACGGTTTAATGAATTCAATGTTTGTACAGGAAACAGCGATATAAAACAATAGCTTTGCATTAACTACCGGGGGACGGACTCAGATATTTTCAGAGGGGGCCTGAGGGTAGAGTGACTGGAGCGGCCGCTCTAGACGGCTATCAGTGGCGTCAAAAAGCAAAATAAAGGGAAAAACAGCTGGATTTGTTACATTTACGATAACCTACAAAAGATCTCCAGTCACTAGAAGTCATTCACTGCAGTCCTCCTGGACAAGAACTGTGTTTACCATAGTTTTTAATACGCTTGCATTTACAAAGTATGAATTTTTGTAAAGCGCCCCTAACGGTTTGACGAGGAATTAAGATTGCTCGAATAAAATCACTGTGGTACTGTGCTGTACTGTGTATGTGTGTGTGTTGTACTCTCTCTGTGTGAGTGTGTATTTATGTGTGTGTGTACTGTATGTTAGCTGACGTGTAGAAAAATTGCACAAACTCATAACAGAAATACTGGCTGTGGCAAAGGGGATGCCAGTACTGCAAAACATAATCCACCCTCTATGAATGTTAGGGTTATCGAGGGTTTGTTTTGCAGGGGTTTCTCACTTGATAAAAGAATTTTAGTTCAATGTTTTAGCAAGATTGCGTCAAAAGTTAGTTTTTTTAACTTATTGGGAATATATTACTTATAAAATAAACTTCTATAACTTTTATGTTGAATTTTAATGTTTTTAGAGACCTTTCACAATTTAATTTGGGTATATTATTGTCTAGGCTTAAGATTTGTATTTGTGGATATTTAACACGAATATACTCAAAACTACTGGACCGATTTTGAAAATAATTTCACCGTTAAAATACATTATACACGAGTAACATAGGCTACATTTATTACTATAATGTCCACCGACCACCAGCTGGGACGGGCTGCTAGTTCAAACTATAAAGCAACTTATTTGAAATACCAAAATTTTAGTTCTTTTTGGAAGTCATTTTAAACGTTTTTTTTAATACGCATGCATGCATGTTCTTTCGTACATTAAGAGCGTCGTTTTAAAAACATACAAACTCTATCTATTTATAATGTTTGACGACCTAGGTGGCGACCTAGTGGTGTAAACAGCCGTCTGATACGCTAGAGGTTCCGGATTCGAATCCCGGCGGAGGCGGGACTTTGTGTTATTTGCAAGACGCATTGTTTCGCTTACCGGTCTTGGATGTTGTATTCTTATCAACGTAGTATAAACCATATCGTTGCTTGGTTCCTGCGGCACAAGTTCTTACGATACTTACTGCAGGCTTGAGTCAATGTGTGTGTCGTGATGTGGTTATTATTATTATTAATGTTGCCAACGCGTAATACTTGGTGGTATTACAAACGTTCATAGACTACGGTGACTGCTTAACATCAGGCCAGCCGTATGGTTGTTGGCCACTTTAATGGTATAAAATACACTATAATACAAATATTAAGGCTCTTCCCTGAGTACGCTCGCGTGTAGCTTGTTAAAATACACTTTAATACAAATATTAAGGCTCTTCCCTGAGTACGCTCGCGTGTAGCTTGTTAAAAGTTTGAGAACGAGGAGTTCGTTGTTATCCGTGTATTGTTTAAAGATAACTTCGAATATGTTGTTGTTATCCTATAACAACAACGGGATAAACGTATTTTGAACAGAAATATTGAGGATATGGTACAAACAACCGTGAATTTTTTAAAAGTAAAATAACTGAGAAAGATGCTTTCAGTTTTTTATATGTAATCAGTTGGTAATAATCTTTCATGATGTTCTTTTTTAAATGCATTATAAAAATTAAGAAATTGACCGATTTTTAGTACTGTATGTCAGATCCAGCCAACAAACATAGATGGTTGATTTACATCAGTGGCGGCGTTACTGTCATAGAAGCCCAAAAGCCCGGCTTGCCCTATCAAACTAAAATAAGTTCGCGCTCTTATTCATTCATTAACAAATCAAACGACTTTTTTAAAGCCACCGAAATTGTGGTTTTGCTGACATGTTCGCTAACTTCTGAGTGTTTTGCTGAGCTCGTCCACGCTAGCAAGTCCACAACGGAACTCCTTTCTATTTACAACGTGAAATAGTTCGCTGTGTTTCGGTTTGAAGGAATCGAGAGCTAATGTAATTATCTCCACATGGGCAATGCATTGGCGGCTCTGTCGTCGACGTCGTCGTGTCTATAGGCGGTATCACTTTCCATAAGGTGAACTGTCTGTTTGCTTTAAAAGAGAGAATGTAATTAACGAGTTATGTGGATAGTAGGGTAAATGTGTAGACATTTAATCTATGCAGTTTAAATGCGACCATTGTCAGTTTTTAGTACAAACTGTTATCCTATGGCCGTAACCGTTAACCCGAAAAGGGTTAATTATGTCGAAAGAAAGGGCTGGCTTTATTGCCGTGTGGTTTTAGTGGGCAAGGTTATGGGATTTGGCGGGGTTTTGCTATGGCGTATGTTGTTAGGTATTGGTATATCATCTCACGTTGACAGTTCGGTTGTAGTAGTGATAAAGCGTGTGTGCATTATTCTTGTGTGCGTATCGGTTTTGTGAGCGAACTCGTTGTTACACACACTGAAACAATAGTTTGTTCATGCAACGCCTGACGTAACTAACACAGCCTTAGTAAAACAGTCTTAGTGAGATGGAATGACTAAATAATAATATTATACGAAATCGTGTCTAAAATATACAATATACGAGTATAGTTTCAAAGTACATTCAACAATATCATTGTTCATGAACAGATGTCGCTATACGAGTATTCACATTTCATTTTCCAATATCTATTTGTTCTGATGTCTGCGGAGACATTTGATTATTTTATCATTTCTATAAGAAAACTATTGTATTGAAAATATTCCCGAAGGAGACTTCGAGATTTATCGATTAAAATAATGTTGAAATTCACGATTCGGGTTTTTAAATATATGTATATTTTTTTACACAACATAAACCCACGCTGTAACATTAGTTCCTCGAGAGGGGTGGGGAGATGCTTGCAATACACCGCATTTCGCATGTTTATGTTGAGTCCCAGTGTGACAGGTTGCGAATCTGTCGCCACTATCCGGGCAAATTGAGAAACATGGCAGCTATAACTTACGGCAACCCGAGACTCGAACTCACGACCTGTTGGCTCGGGTCGGTCGGTTAACCAAGGCACGTAACAAACTGAGCTACAACTTCCTCCATGCCCACCTCGTCGTTTTTTTATTGATATTTAAGAATATTCTTAATAAAATAAACTATTATTAACAATTAATAATTAACACTTAAACCAGTCAAGTTTCCACAAAAAAAGAGAGCTACAATATCAATTAAATTTGATATAAATACTTTTATTATTATATTATGTTCTCCTTGATACAATAAATGAAAATACCGGCCAAGAGTGAACTGGACTCCCAGACAACTTTTTCTAAAGTCATCTGAGGAGGCTCTTTTAAAATTATTTGTTTTTGCTGAATCTTAATTTAAAATAGGATGTAAATCAACAAACCACATTACGACACACACATTGACTCAGCCCTGCAGTAAGTATCGTGAGAACTTGTATCACAGGAACTGAGCAACGATATGGTATATACTACATAGATAAGAATACAACATCCAAGACCGGTAAGCAAAACAATGCGTTTTGCAAATTATAAATTTCCGCCCCCGCCGGGATTCGAACCCAGCACCTCTAGCGTAGTCGGCTGTTAACACCACTGCGCGACAGAGTTCGTCAAATATATAGATATAATCAAATCAATTAGAGTAAAGTGGACATTTTTTTCATAGTCCACCTCACCTATGGACCACGTCCGATAAACTGTGTGGATTTATTAAAATATTGACATTGTCTTAGATTGTAACCCAGTCGGGAGACCTTCGTCTTTATAGCTTAAAGTTACGACATGGTGATAGGCGGAGCGGCTTTTATTATACAGAGTCAACTGTTACTCCACGATCTTCCTACCGTGCCTCTGGGAATATTTTATTTATTTGGACTTTAAAACTTTCCATGTATTAGAGCGGACAAAGTAAAAAAGAATCATTCAAATTGGTCCAGCCGTCTTTAAGTTTTGACGAACGTACAGCTCTTTTTTATTTAAGAGAAGAATAAATTCTAATTGCTACTTTTATCTTAGTAGTTTTTATACAAGAAAGCTAAATTTTTGTTTTAACCATAATTTTATTAATCATAACACTTGTATCTAATAAAATCGAAGAATCAAAAGATTTGTATTATTTCGTACGTCCGTCGGTCAGTTTAACTATCGACGGGCTGTTTCTCAGTAACCGTAATAAGTTGAACATTGCTGCTGAAACATTAAATTATTAAAAAATGTTAAAAGACATGGTAGCTCAGTTTGTTACGTGCCTTCGTCAACCAACCGACCCGACCCGACAGGGGTTAGGGTTCGAGTCTCGGGTTGCCGTACATTGTAGCTGCCGTGTTCCTCATTGTGCCCGGATAGCGGTGACAAATTAGTGACCTGTCACACTGGAAATGTGTTTAATACCTCTGCCTACCCCTCTCGAGGGATTAATTACGGCGTGTGTTTAGGTTTTTCTTTATAGAAAATTAAAGGGGACACATAAAATATGGGATTTTTTTGACATTACACTCGCTGCCTCACATGATTTGTGGTAGATAAATTCGGAACTTTTTGTGTAATTAAACTAACCATCTGTTACAAAGTTTCGGTTAACCAAAACATGATCGGAATGAAACCGGAGGTGTGTGACGGAATAAGTTTACCCAAATTTGTGGTTTTCCGATGTCAATAAAGCGGTTAAATTAATATTTGATATGAATTAATTAATCTGCTAAATAAATACACCTAATGATTTAGATAGGTAATTAAATATTCAATAAATTACCATTGCTTCTGGTTATATAAACTCTTTCGAAATGAACAAATATGTCGTTTTTGTCAATAAAAAACACATCACGACACACACATTGACTCAGCCCTGCACTAAGTATCGTAAGAACTTGTATCGCAGGTGCTAAGCAACGATATGGTATATACTAAATAAATAAGAATACAACATCCAAGACCGGTAAGCGAGACAATGCGTCTTGCAAATAACACAAAGTCCCGACCCCGCCGGGATTCGAACCCGGAACCTCTAGCGTAGCAGTCGGCTCTTTACACCACTGCGCCACCGAGGTCGAGGCCGAGGTCGAGGGAGTTGTATTCAATCAATCATTTATTTGCTCAAAACATAATACAGTTATACAAACAGTCATACAGGTACATGGTATTTTAGTCCATAAATAAACAACTGGCAATGTTAAGCAAATTATAGCATTTGTTTGCTTGTTTTTGAACTAAATAAAAGGTATAAATACCTGGTATTAGAAAAAAAATACACACATAAACGCACGCCGTAATCCCTAGAGAAGTTGTCAGAGGTGTTGAACACCTCATTTCGCATGTTTATGTTAAGTCCCAGTGTGACAGTTTGCGAATCTGTCGCCAATATCCGGGCACATTGAGAAACATGGCAGCTACAACTTACGGCAACCCGAGACTCGAACCCTCGACCTGTCGGCTCGGGTCAGCCGGTTAACCAAGGCACGTAACAAACTGAGCTAACACGTCCTCAAAAATAGGATAGAAACATACTGAATATAAAATTTGCAATTTATAGTTGCAGAACGATCTCTTTTCCAATGGTTAATTCATTCTTTAAAGACTTTAAGCATAAAATCTAATTGTTTTCTATAAAGTTTTTAATACAATTTCATGGACAAACAAGCAAACGTTTCACCTGATGGAAAGTAATACCGCCGCCTATTAACACGACGATGCCCCTGATGTCGTGAAACACCAAGAGCACCGCCTAAGCGTTGCCTATGTAGAGGTAAAGATGTTATACCTCTCGTGCCGGTAATTACACTGGCTCTCCAATCCTTCGAACCGAAACACAGAGAACTGCTTCACGTTGCAAATAAAAAGGAGGGCGGTACCAACCCAGACGATCTCGCACGGAGATCTACCACCTGTGTAAAGTATTAGTACTATCACCACTTAACCTCAAAAATTTTGTGGAAATCGCTCGGAAACTAAACGTAAATGTGACAGGTGAAGTGAGAAATTATGAGACTTTACGTTTTGTTGGCTTTGTTCGTTATCCATAAAGTTTTGTATTGAGCTGTCTTATGAACTCATTAAATAAATACCATTATTGGTGTATCGGATAGTAGCGTTCGGGAATCATCGTGAAAAACGAGAAGTATCGAAGAAGTAATATCTGTATCTACTTTTGCCTCGATGTCAGATCGAGTATACGATGCGGAAGTGTGCGTCGTGAGTGAAGTGTGTGTTGTGTGTGTTGCTGTCATGCAAATAATACCGATCGGCTTGAGTTCATGCGGTGTTGATCCGTAGAGTACATAGGTGAGGTACGATCATAAATCGCTACCTCTTATGTTCGGTCGCAGCCTGATCTCAAAAGCTTTATATTACAGCAGGAGAATAAATTGCATTCGTCCATCGAACCCGCACCAAATCCAAGTATTACAGAGTTTAGGTTGTAAAATGAAGAACAGTAGCGTAAAAGTAGCAAGATTGTAACATAAAATAAACTTGGACCTATTCAAGCCCAGGAAAATGGACATTTTCTAGGCTTTATCTTAGGCCAAGTCATACCAATAAAAAATGTGGTACCTTAGTTATCCTATAAATATATACATTAAAAATTATGTACGAAATATATTTTTGTTTGTTACAGGTATATAGTTCATTCTAACAAAATAAAAAGGTAAAAATAAAAATTCAAGAACAAACGGTAAGTCTTAATTATTACCTTTAAATTAATTAATTAATTTATGTACACTTAGACTCAAACCAAAAACCACATCACAACACGACACACACATTGACTCAGCCCTGCAGTGAGTATCGTAAGAAGTGTCGCAGGCACTAAGCAACGATATGGTGTAAACTACAAGAATAGATAAGAATACTACATCCAAGACCGGTAAGTGAAACAATGCAACAACACAACGCAGAATAAGTACAAAACTGCATTGTACTTTCTTACATTAGGTTAGAATGTGGTATTTCTTTTAATGTCACAAAAGGCTACTGTAGAGGCAAACAGGTGAACTTTTTTCGAAATGCTTTTGGATAGGGGGTTTGACATGACATGACCCAACTAACTTTGGGTTTTAACTAAGTCCAAAGAACTTAGATGCTCTTGAGGGGATACAGTTTCTAGCCTCTGGATCAGCAAATGAGTGTGTAATATTTTAGAAAAGTTTAAAATATAACCGGCCGGTTTTATTAAATTTACTGTTCTCTTCTTGCATCAAATCTCCGCAGTTCCTTCCCGACGCATGATATACTCGCTCACCCCGGCTTCGGTCGTGATCTGAATGCGTTACCGAAGTATTTATTAACTCTAGTCTGGAATTTAAATAACTTCTCAGTTCAGAGCTTTTTCTCTTTAATGTCTTTATTTTTTTAACAGTACTTTGTAAGGAGTCAGCTTCGTCTATGGACGTTTGCACCAGGATTTATATTTAATAAAAATCTGGCCAAGTGTATGTCAGGCCATGCTTAGAAAGGGTTCCGTAGTCACTCATATTTGTTATGATTTTATTTACATGTTTATTCATTATTTCCTTATTTTCGTACGTTTTCCAAGCAGTTTAAAAGTTAGGCCACTTTAACTCCTGAACTAACAAAGTAATCTAAGCCATTATAATTATTTTTCAAAGTTACATGGAATACCATGTTGAATATTTTTAAGTTTTTCGAGTTAACCGTTTAGCTTTAAGAGTG
Source organism: Choreutis nemorana (assembly GCA_949316135.1). Lineage (NCBI taxonomy): Eukaryota > Metazoa > Arthropoda > Insecta > Lepidoptera > Choreutidae > Choreutis > Choreutis nemorana. Next base: position 6,219,366 of record OX438618.1, read on the forward strand.
GGGGGGATACTCTAATTAAAAAATGGGCTTTACATTTTAATACCACGTAAAAAAATACCTTTATCAAAAAAAGACCTATCTTATGATACACCACACTATGGGGTAGACGAAACAAAAAAATCATCCCCAATTTACGCGTAGGGGAGGTGCCTCAAATTATTATATTTTTCGTGATTTTATTAAAGCGATTCGTTGATTTAGTAAACACACATATCCATGCCAAGTTTCATCTTTCTAGTACTAACCGTTTGGAAGGAGCCAAGGACGAACGGACAGACATGACAAAACTGTAAGGGTTTAGGACATGAACTTCAGAACTGTAAAGGCGACAAAAACAACTAGCAACCTATATGGTTACATTGTTTTTGGACGAGCAAGGTACAGATTTATCCCTAGATTTGATCCCGTTGCCAATCTTTAAGAATTGTTTTTATTTTATCAAGAATTTTTATAATCATTAGATATGTGATTAGCACTAGTATTCAAAGCTTTCTATGTATTTATTTTGAGGACGTGGTAGCTCAGTTTACGTGCCTTGGTTAACCGACCGACCCGACCGGACAGGTCGAGGATTCGACATTGCCATGTTCCTCATTGCGCCCGGATAGTGGCGATCGATTCGCAACCTGTCACACTGAGGCTCAACGTAAACATGTGGAGGCGGTGTGTAACACCAATGCCTCTCTCTCTCGAGGGATTTATTACGGCGTGAGTTTTTTTTATGTCTTTGAATTTTAAATATTGTATTAACGTATCTGTGTTTAGTATAGATGTCACAGTAAGAATTTGGCTTGGTTCAGGAATAAAGTAATTCAATAAGCCAACTGATTCAATTTGAATATTCATAAATCCGATGCTTCAATTCTATATCAGTGTAGTGAAAAAACAACTACGGAGGTTTCTTACTGGATTCTTTCCCATAGAGACAGCATTCCGAATCCGAAAGTGCTTTTTTTAAATCTACTTAAATAAAAAAGTTTTGATTTTGACCGTAGAATTAACGTGGTGAATTGCAGAATACAATTCTAAGTGAGAGAGCTACCGTATCAGTGACTGGCGGCACAAATAGGGTGTCTATTAACAATCAGGTCAATTATCTGACCAACTGCGTCCACGTGCCGGGCACAGTTAAAGTCGGAGATACTCACGGGCGTCTGTATAACGCGCGTTTAGGTATATAGGTCCGTTTCTTTATTAATACGACAAGCGCGGTACGGAGTCGCTGCCGCACAAATCCGGAACGCGCCAAAGAAATATAAGCGCTTAGCTTTAAGGTAGGTTTTGGTACCGCGAATATAAAAAAGCGATTACGAAGCGACAAATCAGGAAACGGGCTTTAAAGAAATCAATAAGAAACCATGTAAAACAAACGAATGTATTATAAGAGAACGATTTATTCATACTAATCAGAGCTCTGTTGCCATCTAATAACAATAACAATAAATATCAACCCAAAATATGATATTTGTATAAAACCCTAAAGATAAATAAGTGGGATATTTTTAGTTCTTGTATTCACCACAATAATCTGAGTTGAAGATCTAAAAAAAACACCCTAAAATGACAGGTGAGAAGGGCCCCAGGGTGACAGAGGCCTCGAAAGTATGAGAGCTAAAAACAGTCATCAGTTACTTTAAGGGCCTATTCAAATATAGCCCATCTGGGTTCTCCAATAAATTACAGGTCCGTCTAAAGCAAGCTCCGCCCCTGACGTGCAACGTAATGTTGCAGTGAATTCGAACGCTCGCTGGTTCTCCGCAGCGTTTTTGCCATGCACTCGCTTCGCTTTGGGCTTAAGTGTCTCGGGGCACACCCGCCCCTCTGTCCCACCACTGCAACTCCTGTTCACCAGGATCAACAGTGGCGTCCTTTGATCGAATAATCAACAAATAATGCAGCTGCGCAATGGCTGTGCTCGGACACCCTACCGGCTGTCTTGGGACCGGCAACGACCTTAATCAAAAGAAATAGGAGGTAGAAAGAAACTGATTTCAGACTTCACTTCTTAAGCATAATGAAAACCAGTAATATATTATGAATTTCAATTGATGAAAACGCTTTTAAACGCCCGTGAGTTTAAAGCTACTATGACTACCGTTATATAAAGCAAATTACAATTACATTACACTGGATATAGTTATCTATAGTTACTATAAAAATATTCGGTTTATTTTACAAAGATTTTTTTAATTGTATCTTAGTTATAGGACAAAGAATATATATAGAGACGACCAGGAATTCAACCAATTTAACGCAAGAATCTGATACAAAAGATCAATCATTTTTGTGGCATCAACGCCAAATATATATGTATGTATATGTAAATATGTGTCAATCGTAGATTTTGTCTTATTCCTCAGAAAAAGTTTTTACGGATAAAAAGTATTCCACATGTTAATCAAGGTGATGTATATGTGCCACATTTATTATAAATCTCTTCAGCCGTTTTCCGTGATTGAGTAACAATAACCACATCACGAAACACACATCGACTCAGCCCTGAACTAGATATAATCTTGTATCGCAGGCGCTAAGCAACGTATGGTGTATACTACATAGATAAGAATATACTACATAATAACCTTCAAGACCGGTAAGCGAAACGATACGCCTTGCCATAACACAAAGTCCCGCACCCGCCGGGGATTGAACGCGGAAACTCTAGCGTAGCAGTCGGCTGTTTACACCAGCGCGCTACAATAACAAACATGTGAACTTTAAAATTTATAATTTTAATAGGATGGTTGAGTTGGAAAAATAAATAAAAAAAGTTGATAAAAAAATTATTTATTGAAATAAAAGGTCAACTTTATAAGAGATTTTGTCGTAATATAAAGTGTGAAATACCATCTCGAAGTCCGATATATCTTCTGACAATGCACGAACTCCAATATCGGATGTGAGTGCAAACAAAAGGGCGAATTCCTCCGTGTCGCCTTCATAACTTATAAACATAGACTTAGGAAACGATTAGAAGGAACAGTTAAAGAAAAATACTTATGTGTACCTACCATGAGTTTACGTTCGATTGCCGCTTGCGACTGCAGTTTCTTTGTAAGAGTTTTTGAAGCGCCTCTAGCGGATTACAGTAGAATTAAGGATTTTTAGTACAAAATCGATCGTTTAAACGTGAAGAAATATAATCAGACTCCATAATAGACACATTGTTTTTAAATTGGAATAAACAGAACGATGATAATTTGAATCTTAATCTAATTTATTTTAATCTTCTTCTTGCACTACCAACTATTAATAGTATTTTTGTTTAAAGGATTATGTTTCTCCTATAATTATATGTATCATGTGTAGTATTCGTGTATTATGTTTTTGTGAGATATGTCCGTAGTTGTCAGGTTTATGTTTGTGGTGTATGTTTCTTGTTTTGTTCCTATTTATGTGTAATCTGTCCACTGTTGTGTCTCCGAATAAATAAATAATTTTATTATTATTATTATCTACATTATTTGTCTGTTAAGGTTAGGTGTTGTTATTTATCAATATAAAATATAGACTATAAGTTATATATTCTTAATTAATATTTCAAATTGGTTCATATTACTTAAATTTACAGAAAAATTAGATTTGTAGTGAGACAAATTGTATTTTCATTACTCATTAAAATATAAATTAATTTGGAAGAAAGCAATCACACCTCCGTAATTGTCTTGTCAGATTCTTCCGTGTAGAAATAGCATTCCGAACCGGTGGTAGTATCAAAAAGTTGATTTAAAAGCTCTTGTTTTAGGTCTAATTTAAAAAAATGTTTTTTTAATAACGTCGTGATCATAGAATCGTGATATTATAATACGTTAGAATATCATCAATATTTACGTAATACTGGATCACGATACCGTGGTCACACTGTAATATGAATAGTGCAATACTTCCATAAAATGTAGTACAGTTAGTTATAACATTAAAATAAATATATTTTTTGGTGCAGCAACAACAATATTTCTAGTACCTTATCTAGATCGTTGGATCTTGACTGCGAAAATTTTTAAGACCCTGTATACTGTGGAAACTGTTTTTAGAAGAGGGTACGTGTATGATGAAATTTTATTTAGTCCAATACAGTTGGATTACGACCACAGCTCTAAGAGAAATGATTGGTAACAGTGATTTTTTTTAAATTTTAACTTAATTTTTCATTCTTTTTCGACAAATTTATTGGATATCTGACAAATCGCACCGCTAAATTAGATAGGACTTGGAGTCAGAGATACCTTATAGTCTATCAAAAGTGATGATGAAATGGAAGATAAGGAAGCCAAAAGTCACATGGTTTGGTGACAAAATAAAACACGCCTTTAAACTTAAAAATTGAGATAAATGAAGATATTTCTTTAATGCTTCTATTTCTTTCTTAGTTCTACGCCCGCCAGTCGAGCAATCTTGAAAATTTACACATTGTGCGAGCCGCCCTACTTTCCAACACCGGGGGTTGAATTTAACATACCCTTTAGATTTAGGTTAATGAGCCTTGATAGGGGTAGCCGGGGGTGATGTTGCTAACTATTATCTTATCTATTAAACTTTCAACTGAGGTACAAATTGGCAACGGCGGAAAGATTTATTGGCTTTAATTAAAGGTAATTTAAAGTTAGGAGTTGATTACTTAATAAAAGAAAGAAAAAAACTTAAGTACTTACGTTCCTAGTTGTTTTAGAAATAATTTTAAATTGAAATGGACTTAATTAAAGTGTTTTTAAATTGTCGAAATTCTTTTGAAGTGAGTTCGAAACCAATGCTGAAAAATATGGTACAAAAAAAGAGGGAAATATTAAGAAAATTCAGAAGAACATACTAAAATTGCTTTATTTTTCTAGTCTGCACATTAAATTAACAAAGAATCATAAAGAAATAATTAATTTGTTGTAATACAGGAGATGTGATGCTGTAAAATTTGAGAAATCCTTGCTTTATAATAACACATGCCTTCTATCTAAGTTACAATACATTCTTGTTAAATACTGTTTTATAGTTTTTCCGGCAATTAAGAAGAACTTCAACGAATATTTAAAAAAAAGAATTGGCCAAATTGGTCCAGGCGTGGTTGAGTTATGCGCTTACCAACACATTTTGCGATTCATTTTATGTTATAGATTTATGATCATAGTTATCAAAGTAAAAAACGGTTTCACAAAAAAAGGTTAAAGAAATAGTTTTAATATAAACATAATCAACTTTATTCGATGAGAACAAATAATAATCAGGCCACACGCTTTAGTTCTATTTAAAGCAGGGTACGTGGCGTAGTGGTAAGCTGTGTTATAAAAAACAATACCTTTTATTTTCGTGGTCGCGTAATTAAGACCTTGCTTAGTAGTGTGACCATCGTATAACTAGCGAGAAACATTGTTTTATCAAAATACGCTAAGAAAGAAAAAAACTTAAATTACTCATTTATTTACTATTAATTTGTTTATTTATTTAAATTGGGTGTGGAATGCTTTGCCTGCCGATGTGTTCCCTGACCAATATAACTTGGGCCTCTTTAAGGCAAGAGTGAATAGGTTTCTCCTAGGCAGGCATGATCCACCTTAGACCTCATCGCCGCTTAACATCAGGCGGGTTTGGGGTCAAATGCCTGCCTGATCTTGAATAAAAAAATAAAAAAAATAAGAAAAACCGGGTTGGACATTTGCGTACATTTATTGTTCATTAACTGTCAACCCCCATAACTTTTAAATGGGGGAAGCGATATCGAACAAACATAGTTAATTACACGCTCAATTAAGTCACCTTTCAAACAAAAAGTACGCCAAAATCGCTTCACTTCTTAGAGAGTTATTATATAATGCCACAAACAGACAAAAAATCGGACAAACAGACAGACACGTATTACGTTGCTAAGCACCTGCGATACAAGATTATATCTTAGTGCAGGGCTGAGTCGATGCGTGTGTCGTAATCTGGTTATTATTATTATAACTTTTAACAGCCCTCTTTTTGGGTCGGGAGTAAATAGGGTGTGAATCAACAAAAAGTGGCTGGTGTCACAAGTAACGCGTTGTCACAGTGCCTTAAAGAATGCAATATATATGTAATGCAATGTAGTATTGTTTACAAAATAAACCAAATCGGATTGGGTTGAAACAAACATTGCCATCGCTATACCCACCACATCATGACACACACATTGACTCAGCCCTGCACTAAGATGCAATCTCGTAACTCGCACTAAGCAACGCTATGTTACAAACTACATACATAAGAATACAACATCCAAGACCGGTGAGCGAATCAATGTGTTTTACAAATAACAAAGTATTCACACCACTGCGCCACCGAGATCGTTATTATAAGTATCATCTGTTTTATCCTTAAATCTCTTTAAAAGACAGTCACCCTACTCTTCTGTAATAGGTAAGACAATAGTTTTACTACGTGACCCATAACACGAGCCACCGTTCTCACAACCGACACGAAACACGTAATGAAAAGGACGGAGGAGCAGCTGTCTCTTTCTACTTAATGACTATCTAAAAAGCTAAACAAAAATTTGACAAGTTTCGGAACTGAAAAATAAGTGTTCACTTTGGATTTTGCTTTCAAATTAGATAAACCTAACCATGGAGTTTTAACTTGACAAAAGAACGCAGTTAAATAAATAAAATTGTTTTTTTTTTAACTTGATATATACTAACATAGTAGATTTTTTTTTTAATTTAATTTAAAACCACGCTATCATTTGTTACCATCATTTGTGCGGCAGTGTGATGGTAAGTGGCGATGTAGTCTAAAGTAGTACAGGTCAGGTGGTGGTGGCATGTTTATGCCTGGAGAAGCATATTCACACTAGCCTTCAATATTTTTTTTTCTTAGTAAGGAATATTATTATGTGTAGGAAAGGCTTCCGTGTAGAGGTAACGAAAAACAAATCATTTTAGTTCAAAATTCTTTCTTTACCACCAAATTAAGTTTGATGTTAATGGCGAAATTACAGGTATATAACATACCACTTTTGATGTAGGGTATAAAACACATAACATAAAAACTCAGGTCGTTATCCCTCGAGAGGGGTTGGCAGAGGTGTTAAACACCGCATTTCGCATGTTTACGTTGAGTCCCAGTGTGACAGGTTGCGAATCTATCCGAGTATAATGAGGAACGTAGCAGCTACAACTTACGGTAATCCGGGACTCGAACCCTGTCGGGTTGGGTCGGTTGGTTAACTAAGGCACGTGACAAACTGAGCTACCACGTCTACACACACTCACACACGTTTTTGTAGTGGTTAGTGCTCATAAGGAACCCTCGGTACTCTCGTCAAGTACCGTATATCCTATTTATCAGAATCGGTTCAGTAGTTTCAGACGAAGTTTCATATTTTTTTCTATAATATAATTAGATGCAGAGTATATTCCAAAATTCATTGACATTATATCTAATGACCCTAGAGGTCAAAGTTTCAAACGACTGCCAACTTTGCAAATGATAATTGAAATGTATTTAACTACACTGACAATTTATGATCACCACGTGCTCAGATTACGCCGTAGCCCGTAGTAATAACCGTAGTAGCACGTAGCACTCCGTAGTACAAACTTGGGATGCTTTATTTAGAGTATTTCGAAATTACATGATTCATGTTTTTAAAATTACCCATAATTAAAATTCATGGTGAAAGTTAAGAAAGAATTTTCCTTCATTGATACTTTTAGCTATTTAAGATACTAGAATGAATTTTGCATAGATTAATAGTATAATTAAAAAAATGATTTTTTGTTACGTATATAACATTAAAATAACAAACAATTCTGTACCCATTTAAAACACATGCAACACATGCATGTTATTGCAACATGTACAAATAAGATATTTATAAAACTTAACACACATACATAAACTCACGCCGTAATTAATCCCTAAAGAGGGATAGGCAGAGGTGTAAAACACCGCATTTCGCATGTTTATGTTGAGTCCCAGTGTGATAGGTTGCGAATCTGTCGCAACTATCCGGGCACAATGAGGAACATGGCAGCTACTATGTGCGGCAACCCGAGACTCGAACCCTCGACCTGGTGGGTGGGGTCGGTCGGTTAACAAAGGCATGTAACAAACTGAGCTACCTCGTCCTCCCACGATATTTATGGCTTATTGAATAACAAAAGTCCTTGAAATCCCAATTAAAAAATTTCTAGTTCATGTTCGAAATCGTCACTTTCTTTCAGGTGAGATTATGGCCTTGTGTTCTATTAAAATTACTTTAAAAAACTTGTTTGTCGACGAAACACACCATGTTTACCAACTTCAATCCCTAGACGATAGTGTTTGCTGATGTCAAGTGCCCGTTATAAAAGTTCACTTTCATTTAATGGAAAAACGATAAAAGTAAACAAGGGATGATTCTTTTAAAGGCTTTTACGCTTAGTCGTTCCAACTCACGAAGGCGGTTTGTCTAAGGATGTCGTTAGTATGGTCATGCTTCAGTGTGCGTGATCTCGAGTTCGCTTACCAAGGCGATACGCACACAAGCACAGTGGCTTGCGAACGTATTTTCACAACGAAAGCCGTACCGTCTTCGTGACATGGAATGACTGTATATTTTTATGATCGCCAAGCTTACAGCGAGCTTGAAATTTTAGTTCAAAAGTAACTGACCTTCATCATGTTTTTAATTTAAAAATATTGTTTTTAAAGTACCTTTACCTACGAGGTAGGATAAGATGTGTGTGTGTCAAGAAATGATCCTATAAAGTATGTCATTTTTTGTATTTTGACGACCTCGGTGGTGCAGTGGTGTAAACAGCCGATGCTAGAGGTTCTAGGTTCGAACCCCGGCGGGGGCGGGACTTTGTGTTATTTGCAAAACGCATTGTTTCGCTTACCGGTCTTGGATGTTGTATTCTTATTTATTTAGTATATACCATATCGTTGCTTAGCACCTGCGACACAAGTTCTTACGATACTTAGTGCAGGGCTGAGGCAATGTGTGTGTCGTGATGTGGGTATTATCATTATTATTATTAATTGGATCATCAAAGATATAACTTAATTTATATCTTAATATATATCTTATATCTTAGTTATATCTTAATTTATGCAATAAATACAGGTCCACTTAGACATTTCTATTTGTTTTACTGAGTTCATGGAACTGTTAATATAAAGAGGTAAGATAAAAAAATACGCATTGGATTATACAAATACTTCCATTTATACTTTGAACATACTTTCTGTTTGTTTTAGGCTTTGTTTAGTTTTTTTTACTTTTTTCCTTATAAATTTGGTTTATGTCCTTGTATTGTAGAGATTACCTAGTCGTACAGGTAACAATATACTATAATGAATGATGCATTTTTTTCGATTTTAAAGCCCTGCAGTAAGATTGAAGAGTCTTGTGTCGCAGTTATTAAGCAAAGATATGATAAAACTTACATAGATAAGAATACTACATCCGAGACCGGTTAAACAATGCGTTTTACAATTAACATAAAATTCCGCTTCGCCGGGATTCGAACCCGGGACCTTGTAGCAGTTATGAATAATATAGGTTTGTAAAAAACACAATAATTGAAAGTACACCTCTGTCAGGTACACAATACTAATGTATATGACATTATGACGCAAATGGCTAATGATAAAATATGTTAAATAGGCGATGGCGAATATATGTACTTCCTTTTTTAATATAAGTGGGAATGTTGAACAAGGTTTTCAAAAAAAGTTGTCATAGAAACAGCCACGAATGATTATTATGTTGTATTCTTGTATTGTGTAAAAGTTAATTTTATTAGCAATCTGTTGGCATTTGTAAAAAAACTTTGTGGAACACAAAGGTTATAAATATTCAGGAAATTCCAGATAAAAGTAATTTAAATTTGTTATCATACATTTGATAAAATAGTGAATGCACCCAAAATAAATAAAAATGTTTCCAAATGAATTTGAATAAACTAATATTAAATCACAAGCTTTAAGTCTTAAGTATTCTTTAAAAAATAAGCAGGAAAATGAAATTGAGTGCTGACAAAATTTAGAAAATAAATAATGGTTATTTTCAATACTTACAATCCTATTTAAAAATAAAGCAACAGTTAAAAATATAAGAATCGCTGCCGCCTCCGCCCCCGCTTCTTTTATGTCCTATGGTCTCACCTCCAATGTTAAGGTCGCAAAGTGGCCGTCGGTCATCACTCGTCGCGACAGACTGGCCGGTGTAGCACCTCGGACCCTTTCCACGATTCGAATTGAAAAAAACTTTCCAAAACTTGTGTGCGGCCAGGAATATTTGATTAAAACAAAACGAGTGTCAGTTTAGACTGTCAGTGATACGTGAATAAGAACTTTTTCGTAAAAAAATTTTGTGAATTTTTTTAAAAATCTCGGATCCTTTTTTCAGCCAGTGCTAAAGTTGTGTAAAGTTTGACATTATAATAAAATCGTAACCTGTTTTATTCTCAAATAATGTAATTTCGCGGTAGAATTAAATTTGACGTACAATAAATAATTACTGTAAACAAGTCGCTTATCAAGTTTTAATGGACTTGGAAATTAATTTCCTTTCATATTTAAACTTATACTTTCTTCGGATTTTCGTCAAATAATTTATTTGAAACTAAAATTTTGTATCAAATTAATTTATTTAAAACATATTGTATTTTGTCTTATAAAAATTAAAAACCATAATAAATTCCTTACCGAATATACGTATTTAGACAAGAAATTGCATTTGAACTATGCTTTATAAACATTTCACAATAAGAAATTTAGTTTAAGCAACTAGAAAAACTTCGGAGATGTACTAATTTTACTTTGTAAAACATGCTTAGTTTGTTGCTCATACACACACAAAGTTTATCGAAATAGGTAGATTTAAATATTGATTTCATACACCACGATTAATAAATAATTAATTCACACTGTACCATGTGAACTGTGCTAAGTGTGTTAACTTTGTGTTGTGTAAAATGGATATGAAATGGACCAATTTGAAAAGGTGAGTTTTGATTTTAAAAAGCGGACATCGGAATGTTACCGGAGATATCACATCTTTACCTCTCCATAATGTATTGGTGGTGCTCTCCGCGTTCTAAGACATTAATCACTTTCCAATAGGTATCACTTTCCAATAGGTGAACCGTCTGCTCAATTGATCAGGACTTTTTATAAAAAGTGTGATTTTTTAGCTAAAATTAGAAAGATCTCTTTCTCTGAACAGTGCTTTTAAGGCAAAAGTGAAAGGCTTTTCCTAGGTATGCACGTTCCACCTTAGACTCCATCGTCGCTAAACATCAGGCGGGATTGAAGTCAAATGCTTGCTTAGTTGTAAATAAAAAAAAAAGGTTTAAATTTGGAACGGCAGGGTTAAAGGCCTCCGATTTTTTTCTTTTGTCAACATTTGCGTGTCGCGTATTTGACACTTTTCTACGGAGATTCGTAAAGTGGTATCTAAATGGAGAAATACTTTTAAGTAAAATTTATACAGTGATAGTGTTCAAGAAATTTTTAAACGATTCAATATGTTTTTAATAGGCTACAATGTGATAATGATCGTTTGCACTTTACTAAGTAAAACCGACCGGTCGACCTCGGTGGCGCAGTGGTGTAAACAGCTAGAGGTTCCGGGTTCGAATCCCGGCGGGCGCGGGACTTTGTGTTATTTGCAAGACGCATTGTTTCGCTTACCGGTCTTGGATGTTGTATTCTTATCTATTTAGTATATACCATAGCGTTGCTTAGTTCCTGTGACACAAGTTCTTACGATACTTACTACAGGGCTGAGTCAATGTGTGTGTCGTGATGTGGTTATTATTATTATTATTATTTCATTTGCTCTGACTAAATTGATTAAATTGTATTGGTAGTTTAGATTGGCATCGTTTTTTTTTCCCTGCGGACTTTTCGAAAGTTTTCTTTGAATAAAATGATTTGTACAGTTCTGTCTTACTCAAGTGGCACTCTTTCATACTCCAAAGGGTAAAAAACGGAAACCTATTTCTAATAACCATCCCCTATAATACATAAATATTACATAGTTGTTGATTTTTAATTATTTACTAAACAGGTAAACAAATAGATAACAAAAATTAAAAAAAATAGTATAAAATTTAACATTGCAACACTAGATTGAATCCAGAAAAGTATACACAATGAAAAGGCTAATTAAAAGAAATGGTTAAGACAAAATTTCATATTCAGGCAATTTTTTTTTTTTTTAATTTAAATAAAATTTATTTAGTTACCGCGTAATAATTTGAGCAATGTCACTATTATAATGTTGTGTTCCTCTGTAATTGGGAGAGCAATTATCTTGTATTATAATGGAAATACTGTCGTAAATTAAATATTGTATCTCCTGTTGAGGATCCTATAAAATAAATGTTACAGCGGCCATTTTAGTTCTGCAGGTCAACTAGTATCCAGCTTTTATTTAATGGATATTCACTGACCTGTGGATATTGGAACACAATATGCTTTCATATGACGCTGTAGGTATATTGAAAATCAGATGAGGTGACCGTCCAGTCACCTGTGAAACCTACCTACTTCAGTACCGGTAGCAGATACCTATAGTCAACTTTGTTCACGTTCTGTGTATGAGATTTTGACCAGCGCCATATTGGATTTTTACTGTTAAGGTGTATATACATGATATATATTATAAATAATACATGAATAAATTGTATTTAGTTTTTAAGTTTGACGTAATTATTTTATTGTAGTAATTTTAATCTGTATTTTATTATTAATTGACATTCTTATGTACGCCGTTACGTACGTTTCGTACGCCAGAAGGGCAGATTTTTGCTGAGACAAGAATTAAATAAGAAATAACACTTGTATCAAAACGAAAAAATAAACGACTAATATTATGTTCACTTCACACACACACAAGTTTCAACACTATGTTCTTTTAAGAGAATAGGGACGATACAGTATTTCCATTATTGTACAAGAAAATTGTTCTCCCTATAGGGCTTATGCATGACTTTTTTATTTATTTATTTCAATGCGATACATAAATACATACACGAATCCAATAAATATCCGACTTATTGGGTCGACCACGGTTTATAACTTCACGCTATGTGTTTCTGAAAAATCGTTTTTGAAAATTGAGCTCTTGTTTGGAATTAAAATATAATATTTATTATTACATCCATAAATCGATGAATAAAACTGTATCAGCATATATTTAGGTTAAAAAATATTAGATTTAAGAATGTTCCCTGGTGATTATATTATAAAATTGTAATTGTTGCTGGTGGTCTTATAAATCAATAAATAACAAACAAACAGTATTCAAGAATATGGGATCTGCATGACTTTTTCTTATTTATTTATTGTAATTCGATAGGTAAATTAATACACAAATTAGTTTTTTTTAATATCAGACTTATTAACTAAGTTATTAAGCATGAAAGTCGTTGGGTAGACAGAGAGATCCGATATGTACTATGACGTCAAAGAATAAAGACGCCATTCAACTTCCATAGGAAAGGTAGTTCTGATGAGCGAGATATATTTTCTTTGAAAAGTTATATCTCCCTGGTTTATCGTTTAATTCTAATTCTATTTTTACTATAAACATACTATTTCCATATACTTTACGATAAATTGATTAAATAATCAAAATTTCATGCATATTTCCTATTACAGAGGAACACAACATTATCATAGTGACATTGCTCATAACGCGGTAAAAACTACATACATTAATTATAAATAATTAATTTCAAATAATATTACAATGCAAGTTACATCTATTGTTAAAATAACAATAAAAATTAAATAAAAATTGAAAAATTAAAATTTCATTATAAATTGAGAATAAACAAAACAAAAATAAATACAAATACAGACAACTAAGTTTCTTTTATTATTAAATGTTTTCTTTGTAAATGTGAGCAGTCTGTCAGAAAATCAAATATGAAATTTTTTGTCAATAGGTTTCTCTGTCGTTCTTATTAATGAGTGGCAATTTGACATAAATTGAACTGAAATATCAAAAAAAAAAGTTTATCAAAGAATATTTAACATGAACATAAAAAGTTATTGTTTCAAATCCTATTTTTTTCCTTGTAGGGGGTGAATTTTAATTTTTTCATTGATAAAGAAAGTAATTCACATTTAAGATGTGATATAAACATGTGTATTTAATGGCTTTAGCTTTATCTTAATTTTTTTTTAATAAAAGCAGCATTTGGCCACAATTTCACTTGATGATAAGCTAAGTTTTATTTATTTATTAAAAAGATCACCAACACCGCTTAATCATACAATTGAAGAACAATCACAGTATAAAAACAAGTCAATTGTCACTATAAAAAAGGTGAAGACGGCATGCGAGGAAAGAAAAACATTTAAAATATCAAAAAACCGAGAGATTTTTTTGTCAAAAACTTAATGTTCAAACATATAAATACATAATAAATAAAAATAATAAAACCAGTTTAAAAAATTATGTAATGTTTTCGAAGGTCAAAGTCTAGAAAATACCTATTCACTGCCTAGACAATGGCTATATTTAAGTTTTAATGTTAACATTGTTAGAGAATTTATGTATCAATCGAATTTTAACTATAACGCTGAAAGTTATCTTGGGATTGGTTTTACTACAGAAATAAAAGTACTCGTAATCGTCTTATTTTAATGTAATTTATCTGTTTACGATCGTCTGGTTTTCTTTTAATGCTGGCAACACTGTTGTAAAACAATTCTCCTAGTAGAAGTTTTAATTAAACTAAATAAATTATTCGTATCTTGAAGGTTATTTTCTGAATTTTGTTTTAATTTATTTATTTACGAAAATAGCGTAAATATTCCATATCGACATACGTGTTTTCTAACACTAAAGCCAATTACAGGTTTCCAATACAATATGTCAACTATCAAATTATCTTCATCGCATACTCCAACAATGACAACATTACACGGGTGAGAAAAAAGATAACAGAAACACAATCAAACAAACAAATCTATAAATCTTAAGGCACACCAGGGTTGTCAGATACAGTATCCGATCTCTCGTGGTCCTCCCATCGTGGGTTATCAAGGCGTGGGTTAGCGGGCGAGGAGTTAAAATAGCGTTTAATGAATCACGAAAGTTTACTATAACAAAATACAGCAGTCACTTCAATCAGTAACACTAATTATGAAAGACGTTCTGCAGAACACGTGGTGCTTCGGTAATGTGATTCAATTCAATCTTATTGCAACCACCAAATTCGATCATGTACCTAGAATGAATATCCTTTCTTTTTTCTTTTTGGTTTAATTCATCCCTTTTGTCCGGAAAGGCAAAGGGCTTTAGCCCATACTGCACATGTCTTTCATGTTTATTTTTATTTTTATTGTTTCTAAAGTAACATGCTAGTAATGTTACTGTAAGCTTTATTGAGTTACTTGGGAGATAATGAAAAGAGCAGCCAAATCGTCGTATTTAATGTTCTGTAAACTTATATATTACTACAGATGTTCACTGGTTAAAACACTAGCATTTTACACATTAAACTCTGCTGATAATTAAGAAAAGACAGTGAAATAAGAAAATTTCGACCACTTCTCCCCGTTCCCGCCAAGTAACCCGTCTTTTTTCCTTCCCGCGCTGTCTCACTGACAGTTGAAATCAAGCACCAGTGTTCTGCATTACGTCAAGGGAGTCCCATACAGCCCTTACAATTACAATTTAGAATAGACGCGCCTTTAAAACATATAGGTAAGATAAATATACATGCAACACTGATATCAAGGTAAATCACAAAATCTTCTTTCATCACAAAAATAAAGGATAAGATCTTATCGTCGAAAGACGCGGTTAGAAAGATTAAATGTCATATTCTTATGATGTCATTCCTCATACCTTATGTTTAAATAACAAAGGTATAATAAACCAATCTACTCGGAAACAGATCAACACTTGCATCAGTCATTGACGTGTACACTTGACCTTGCACTCTGGTTTGTCAGTACTCTAATATTGTTTTATGTACGTACTGTTGATGTGTCAGTTTGACTACTCAAGCCGGGGTGATTTGTTTGAAATTCCATATTTCAACGCACAACCATCGGCATTTCATTTGTTTATTATAACCTCGGTTTCGCGCGGCAAAAGGCAAGACTTTGACGTTCCATTTTCAAAGTTGACAGGTGTGCCCCATTAGACAAGTGCTATCATCACACAAGCGTTAACGCCAACAGAAAATTTAAATATATTGAAATTACTTTACAATGACGTAACCGGAGCGCGAGGTAATGTTACATACATTTTTATTTTCTGTTGGCGTTAACGCTCGCGGAATGATGGCACTTGTCCAATAAGGTTGTTACGAGCATTTTTAAATGAAATTGACTATCAATAGTAACCCACCTTATCTTCTCGACATTTTATGTAAGAACTAACAAAATCAAAGATACAAAATTTCATTTAAATTTTGTGATTTTTGACCAACGTGTCCGAACACAGTTCCAGTTCCACTTTAATAATAACACAAATAAAGCCTTTACTTACATACCTTAATTAAAATAACACAAAATTAAATAGATTTCAATAGAAAATATTAAAATAGCACAAATAAAACGTTTCATGTTTCTTAAATTTTCCTAACACCTAACAGGCCGTAAAGTGATTTTATTTCATTTGTAAAACACAACACAGGTCACTATGAAAACTAATATAAAACTTATTATTTGATCGCTGATAATTATGGATATTGGATTACTCACAGCTTTTATTTACAGAATTCACAATCCGTTTTACAATCTGACATATTATGCATCATATGTAGATTCAAATGCAATATTGCCGGAGCGGCCTTCTTAGCCCCGCAGAGGAAATGATTTATTTTAGGATGTTGTTAATCGATCTCTTATGTCACATGAAACGGAGTGGTTTTGAGAACTGAAAGCAACGGCATTAGATGTCGCTGGATGCACTTATTGCTTTGACAGCGAGCGTAAAACGTTTCGCTATTCCGCTCTTTGAGGTTCAAATTGTCCGTCCTCCTTTACACCGACGCGAACAGTGTGTAAACCAAGGAGTTTTCTTTCGAAATAGGAAGAACTCATGTTTCTCAACAATACATATATACTTGATATATACGCCTTAAGTCGTGGACTAATAAAGAACTTTACAAAGTCATTACAATTAAACTAGGCAGTTTCCCACCGAAAAGTATGCATTATGTATGGCTAACTTGGAAATAAGTCCAGGACTTTTGAGTCCTGTCTTTAGTCTACGTCCTATTATGCAGATAATTTATAAGACCCTTTGATCAGATAAAAAGTGTGATGTACAATTGAGCGTTTATATATTTATATATATATAAAAAAACAGCTTCACCGGAGCAATCTGCATAGGGACTTTCATCTCATATTTCTCCCGCATGGGGGTTGAATTTTCAAAAATCTATTCTTATCGAATACCTGAGCCATAAGAACTATCTGTGTGCCAAATTTCATTACGATTTATATTCAAATTCAAAATTAAAAGGTTTTTATTTGAATAGACTTCAAATAAGTGCTTTCAAATCGTCATTTTTATCTACCACCGGTTCGGAATGCTATCTACGGGGAAGAAGCCGGCGAGAAACCTCCGTAGTTGCTTTCAAAAAAAAAAAAAAGTTTTCATTACATGTTGAAACATTTAAGTTTTCTAACTATTTCATACAATTTAAAGCTACTATGAATAGCTTTATATAAAGCAAATTACATTTTGTATTAAATATTTTTTTATCAATCAGCTTGTTAAAAGTTACATATTTTGCTAGAATTGTTTTGTTTGTTTTTGTCCCAGTTAAGCGCCATCCTTTGTTAAAGAAACTTTACTCTAACACAACCAAATCAAGATAAGAACAATGAAAATTATGTATTAAATTAGGCATTGTCGTATCAAATTAAAATTTTACTAATATCCGTAGACTCGTGAAATTTATTAGTCCTAGATTTCAAATGCAAACAGCTATTCTATTTTGTATTGGTAATAGAATGCTTTGTTTAAAACAATTATATCTGTTTTAATTAAAACTGGTTTATTCACAAACGAACTCGTGAAACTGTTTAACGACTCGCAGAAACTCGAAGAAAGTTATTTAGTTAACATTTTGCTTTTTAAACTTTTTAAATTTAGTTTCTTTGTCGCTCTTCAAAGTAAATGTTACAGTAAATTTAAAAGCCACATAGTCGTCTGTTAAAAAAAACTGTATAAATAAAATGCCTTTTTTTCTTTTCCATTTACCTCTATCAAAATTTATGCCGAATAAGCTTAAATTATTTTATTTATTTATTTAAACGATTACAATGTCATAACAGTTATATACCAATTCGATAGTGCAGTAAACAATAATGCAATTAAATGAATAAAGTTAGTTAATACAAATCACATTATACACCATGACAAGTTGTGTCCAGCTTGTGTTTTCGATACCGTTGACTGATAATTACTTTGACTACTGTCGACTAACTTACTTACCAATTTTTCTTATATAACTATCAATAAGGTTTCATGAAATTTAAAGTTTATTGGAGGTAATCTATAAAACAGAACATATGAATGATAAAGTATTTCAATAGAATAGGCGTTTGAATGGCGTAGGTTTCATTTGGTACTAGAAAAACAAATGTAAATTCTCAATATTAATTTATTTAAATGTATCGTAAACGTCAAGAAACGTCGAAGCTCAGTTTGTTAGGTGCCTTGTTTAACTTAAAGACCCGATAGGTCGAAGGTTCAAGTCTCGAGTTGCCGTGCATAGTACCTACCCTGTTCTTTATTGTGCCCGGATAGTGGCGACAGATTCGCAACCTGTCTCACTGGGACTCAACATAAACATGCCAAATGCGGTGTTTAACACCTCTGCCTACCCCTCTACAGGGATTGATTACAGCTTGAGTTTATGTTATGTTTATGTGAAAACGTCAGAGATCGTAGAAAATAACCCGTGTTCATCCGATGATTAATGTCAGCCTGAGCCTAAATTCTAGTCAGATAAAAAAAGGACACGAAGTAATCCTAGTGAGATTTTTAACGGCTTTATTTTCCATAGGTCATTACACCGAAGCGGTGTTGAAGATTTTACAGTTCCAATGAGATATTTATTTATATAGGCAAGCCAACACTACATGCATCATAATTACACAATTTACATAACACAAAACTCAATCACATATCAAATCATACATCTTGACTCTGACACAAAGAGGAAATAACAACAATAATGCGAAAATTAATTAAAAACTTAGTAACAAAGTAAATTAGATTAAGTTAAATTGATCGATTAAATTAATTTTTGGAGTTTGAGTGGTGTTTTGAAATGGCGTAGGAAGAATGATTTTTCTTAATCTAAATTCAAAAGAGAATAGGAATTATAAAGAAAGGTTTTTGGTAATTGTCCTTAATAACAGAGATATACAATAAATTAAGGTACTAGGATATTTCAGTAGTAGTATGAAATCGCTTTCTTAATTCTTATCTACTATTTCTTTTAATTAAATTCTTGGCGGATCTCAAGACAGCCGGGAGGATGTCCGGACGCTGCCTGTAGTTCATTAAACAGCTGCATTTTTCGTTGATTCTTGAATTAAAGGACGCCATTGTTAATCCCCGTGAACAGGCGTTCCGGTGGGACAGAGTAGCGTAAAAAAACTTAAGTAGATATTTTATTAATTACACCTTTTTAGCTTAGTTCCTGCGATACAAGATTATATCGTAGTGCAGGGTTAAGTCAATACGTGTGTCGTGATTTGGTTATTGGACAAAAGCCAGAGCTTACAAGTCCAGGACTATTTTAAAGTGAATTCTAGTACAAAATTCATATTTTTTGGCGGGAATCGACCTGTTGTAATGACATTTGTTTTTTTTTTTCTTTTGGTATTTTGCGAATGCCAAGCAATGTTTAAGTTTTGATTAGGAATGAAATGATGAAGAGATGAATTATGGAAAAATAGATTTGCCTACAGTAACATACTAGTACGGTTACTGTAGGCTTTAATAGGTTACTTGGGAGATGACGGAAAGTGCAGCCAAAACGTCTTATTTAACTTTTACCACACTTGTACAAAACTACAGATATTCATTGGATAAAACACTAGCATTTCACACATTAAATCCTGCTTGTAATGAACTTTGACCACGATATTAGGTTTCAAGGTCTGATGATGAAGCCGGAAGATAGACGCTGGCATTCCAAGCGTGTTTTTTAAATTTTAAATTTATTTTATTTGGTCTTGAAGTAAGGCGGATTATGTTCGGCAGAAAATGTTATAATGTTCGTTCCGGTGTGATCGACGGCCGTCCGTATCGTTATTGCTCTCGTGCCATCTCTTGTTTAATGCTTTCTCGAGTTATCAGTAGCGAGAGAGATAGAATAAACCACTTTTATTATTATTGCTTTTCTTATACACGTCCTTCTATAAATACTTACATGTAAAATCAACTAAAAGGGATTTGAGTGAAGATTTGTTTTTATTTTCATCTGACATGGCTTATGTATTATATTTATGGTATATTGATTCTGTTTTTTACAATAACAATAACCACATCACGACACACACATTGACTCAGCCCTACAGTAAGTATCGTAAGAACTTGTGTCACGGGAACTAAGCAACGATATGGTATATACTACATAGATAAGAATACTACATCCAAGACCGGCAAGCGAAAGATTGCGTCCTGAATGGATTCGAACCCGGAACCTCTAGCGTAGAAGTCGGTTGATCACACCACTGCGCCACCGAGGTCGACACCAGGTACAAGTACATTTATTAAGAGGTATTTCTTTTTGGAATTATGTTTGGTTTAATTTTAAAGAAAAAGAAGCTGGTGAATGCTTGATATTTAACATTAAAAATAAATTGTAACATTTTATTTATTTAAAATAACCTTTTTTTTTATTTTTAAGACATGACTTTGACATGATTTGTGATGGTTGGGTTGGAAAAAGTCTTAGAATAATAATATTAACCACATCACGACACGCATCTTATTGTGCCAGGATTGTGGCGACAGATTCGCAACCTGTCACACTGCGACTCGACATAAAAATACGAAATGCGGTGTAACTCCTTTCTACGGTATACGGCGTGAGTTTATATGTTTACTGGCGACCCGTCCCGGCTTTACCCGGATATTATGCATGTATTATTTACATATAAACCTTCCTCTTGCATCACTCTATCTATTAGAACAACCGCATCAGAATCCGTTTTGTAGTTTTAAAGATGTAAGCATACATAGAGACAGACAGCGGGAAGCGACTTTGTTTAACACTATGTAGTGATGTGAGTTACACAGGTTTGGAATAAACTTGATAAAATTATTTTGCGGTTTTATAATAATAATAATAATAATAACCACATCACGACACACACATTGACTCAGCCCTGCACTAAGTATCGTAAGAACTTGTATCGCAGGTGCTAAGCAACGATATGGTATATACTAAATAAATAAGAATACAACATCCAAGACCGGTAAGCGAAACAATGCGTCTTGCAAATAACGCAAAGTCCTGCCCCCGCCGGGATTCGAACCCGGAACCTCTAGCGTAGCAGTCGGCTGTTTACACCACTGCGCCAACGAGGTCGAGGTCGAGGTTATGTTTGAGGTTTGCTTAAATTACTTAAGCTCTGCTGGCCATCCGTCCGTCAGCGGGACAGCGCCAACTAAAATAGACATTATCATAAAATGTGTATTTCTGTTGCCGCCTTAACAACAAATATTAGTAACATAACAAATTAAATATTAAACAATACAGTAAAACGTTGGAGCAATACAACAAACGTGATTTTTAAAGCTTTTGTTTGTTCTTGTACTAAAAAATATTTAAAAACGTTTACATGTTCTTTAATAGTGTGATTCTGACTCACACTTGACTCTCTCACCTGAAACAAACCTTTCACAATAAAACCTAACATCCATTGTAAACTCCTTGCGATAGTAAACAATTTATTAAATCAATACATCTAGCTTATAGTCGAGTAATCCCAAGCTTATACTTGTAGTTTTGTAGAAGTAATTTGGATCTTACTCTATGGGAATAAAGGTCAAGAAAGGTTTAGTTAACTTGTACCCATCAAACGCTAACAATGATAACAACTCTCTTACTTCTGAGGTTTATGCCCTAGAGGGTTGAGATCAGCGAACAAGAAGCTTACAAATATCAAATTTAATCATGCAATTCCTGCTTACCTGTGGTTAAAACATTAATTTTGTAATAATAAGGGATTATGTAAATTTACCTCCACTTTTGAAGTGGATTTAGTAGTAGCGTAGCTTTTTAATTATAATATAATCGTTTATAGATCCAAAACAGCGTACTCTAACATTCTAATTTTTGGTTGGGTGTATTTAAAATTTGCTTTGTCCAAATTAAATCTAAATGAGCTAAAAATAAGTCGTTGGTTTTAAGTCAAATGCTTTTCGTGCTTTTGAAACCTAACAAAAAAAACACACACAAACAAAGAAGAATATTTACATAGTTATAGATTTACACCAAACCCTGTCATCAGTATTTTTCTGGTTAATTAATATTTTATCGTGAAAAAATTATTCACAATAACTTCGTTATCTGAAAGCCCCACTTTTTAATTCAGTCTTGAATTTAGCTAGTATTCATAATTATGTAATATTCACTATATTTTTGCTTGACTGCGAAAGTAGATAATTCAATCTTATTGCAGAGTTGAATCAATGTATGACGGGGCACACCCGCCACTCTGTCCCACCACTGCAACTCCTGTTTATACAACGAATAATGCAGCTGTGCAATGATGCACAGGCTGTGCCCGTACCTCCTGCCGGCTGTCTTGGGATCCGCAACGAACTTAATCAGAAGAAATAGGAGGTAGTAAGAAAGCGGTTTCAGACTTCCCTCCCAGCAAAGCGGAGACAGCAATTGAAATGGCCCATAGGCCCAAAAATCTAAAGGGGAGACAGTCAAGAGACGCCTGACTGTCTAAACACCACGGTATGCCACTAACTAACAGGGGATAAATTAGATACTAACCTAAATCTTACACCAGTAACATTGAATTGAATCAATGTAATGTGTAATCAATAAAATTGTGTTGTAATGTGGTTATTATTTGTACGGTAACAAGGCTGCTGTTCTCAAATCGTCGCCGCATGGGTTGGGCCAGTAGTTAAAGTTTTACGAAGGCGATGACAAAGGAATTACTTTTGGTTTTGTTTCGCGTGTAATTCACCAGGTTTACGTCTTGTCGCAATTGGATCTGCGACGGAAATAAAAAAAAACATGAAAAAAAGTAATATTAAAAACAGAAATCAGAATACAGAGTTGGAAGTAAATTTTCATGTCAGTTAAACGTAATTTTTTAATGTCTAACTCTAATAATGAAATTTTATAATTTAGATTCATTAACATAGATTAATCATTTCAAATTAGCTTAATTAATATTAGAATTAATAAAATTAAATAAAAAGAAATCGCACGAAACGAATCACATGACATAAACTCACGCCGTTATCCCTCGAGGGGTAGGCAGAGGTGCTCCACACCGCTTTTTGCATGTTTATGTTGAGTCCCAGTGTGACAGGTTGCGAATCGGTCGCCACTATCCGGGCACATTGAGAAACATGGCAGCTACAACTTACGGCAACCCGAGACTCGAACCCTCGACCTGTCGGCTCGGGTCGGTCGGTTATCCAAGGCACGTAACAAACTGAGCTATCTCAAAAACGGAACGAATCAATTGTTATACAAAGAAATATCAAATTATATAAATAAAAAGAACGTTATAAGACCAGTCCTTATATCGCCGGGTTATCTTTATAAATAAGCTTTTTGACCCTCGGTTCAGTGATAAGGGTAGATCCAGTTGGCAAAGTTTTCTGAAGGAGTTGAAATTCTCAACACACGAAGGGATATTTCGCTGCGATTTCTTGTAAAAAGATTTCTTATTCAAAAGCAGAGTTCTATTCTAAATACGAATTAAATAAATGTAATGCTTACATTGTCTTGTATTCAGTCCCAGTGTGAAAGGTTGCGAATCTGTCGCCACTATCCGGGCACATTGAGAAACATGGCAGTTGCAACTTACGACAATCCGAGACTCGAACCCTCGACCCTTGAATGTCTTTTTTGCTTTGAAAAACTAGTAGTGACTGTATTCTTGTTGTATCTGCTGAGTGATTTTTCTTTTGGCGGCAATAAAGAAGTTAATTTAAAAAAAAATCGTCAATTTTTTACTACGGTGGACCTTTTACACGTATGTAATTATACCAACAAATAAAACGTTATAATTAAAAATCCATAGATAACTAAACACAAACAAAATCGCAGCGAGCAGCGCCGACGAGACGTCTCCCGTATGTTTTCAATCCTGACAGTCTAAATAGTTATTATAGAGGACTTTTCACTCTGTTCATTACACCGGAGGCGGGGGGGAGGATTGCATTTTATACCTAACATAGGGTCTTCCTAGACAATCTAAACCACTTGACAGCCGGACAGTGGAGAATAGCAAGGTTTTTCTAGTGTGTGGTCAACAGTAGTAAAGTAAAGATGGAAGATTTAAGTGCGAGATTGTCTGGTTTGGTACCACCCTCATTTTTCTTTCTGCCGTGAAGCAGTTCGCTGTGTTTCGGTTCGAAGGATTGGAGAGCCAGTGTAACTAATGAATTAAATTATGCGTATGATATTGCATCTGTTTTATTTTTAATATGTGACTTATAATTACTAAACTTAATTAATATTGTATACCTCCTGGCGTCTACATACATACATGCGTGACATCTGTAATATTTTATATGGGCTATATTCACAATAAATGAGCTTGACGACCTCTGTGGCGCAGTGGTGTAAACAGCCGACTGCTACGCTAGAGGTTCTGGGTTCGTATCCCAGCGGGGGCGGAACTTTGTGTTATTTGCAAGACGCATTGTTTCGCTTACCGATCTTGGATGTTGTATTCTTACCTATGTAGTATAAATCATATCATTACTTAGTTCCTGTGACACAAGACCTTACAATACTTACTGCATGGCTGGGTCTATGTGTGTGTCGTGATGTGTTTATTATTATTATGAGTTTGACTTTGAATTACTGGTACGAGAGATATAACATCATTTACTTGTATAAGTGCAACGCATTGGTGGCTTTTTAAGTCATCAAGGACATTGTCTTGTTAATTGGCGGTATCACTTTCCATCAGGTGAACCGATTTTCCCTACAGTGTTGTATAAGTACATTAAAAAATGATAATACAAAACCAGAAGGCGTTAAAAGTAATAAAAGGTTGCAAATCAAGCGAATAATCTTGTAAAAGACTAAATGGTAGGGGGTTGGGGGTTGGGGTAAAAGCGCGGGAAAGTGAGTTACCTCGCACGGTTACCCCGCTGACTATGTAACTTATTGGATTTGTATCCAACTGAAATACATTTTGCATGTCTAGCTTTTACAATGGCGCCGCTAAGCTGTGGTTTAGAATTTAAAAAGAGAATTTATTTTGTTTCGTTTTTTTTTTCGAAATATTTATGATTTTAGATTTTTAGACCTTAAGTCAAACTTCTGTTTTTTAGTTCTTCGTTCGTCACGTTCTATTTTTAAGACTTTTTTAAAAGCTTTTGCCTTCAAATTCGCTTGCGTCAATTTCAGATAACACGCATCGAATTTTTACGATCATAATTTTACGGTCAAGTTTGGTTCATTGTGAGTTCTCATTATGATGAGGTTGGCCTTTTCGCGTATATACTGCTCCGGCTGCAAATTTTTTGTATGAATTTATTAAAACAATGTTATTATATATTTACAGAAATACATTGTTTTAATTAAAAATAACGTTGCTACTTGTTTAATTCATTGATAACCGTTCAGGAATGGAATTTTAAGAACGGTGAAAGACATTTTCTTTATAATTCATATTAACCCATTTAACACGTTCAGAAATGGAATTTTAAAAACATTTTCTTAATTTGTAAAGTAGTCTAAACACGAAACTTTATGTTTAAAACTACAACAATGATGATGAAGATTGATAAATGAAGTTTTAAGAAACATATCGTTGAAGCTAGTGGTGTTAGTGAGAAACAGAATTTGTGAAATATTAAAACAAAAACCGAATTTTTACAGTACAATTAATTTCAAATTCAAAAATCCCTTTTAAGGGATTCGAATTTACTAACCACAACGATACGCTTTACTATGTGTTTCAAGCCGATTCAATTACAAGGGAGGTATTTAGGGCCCTCTTGTGAATAAATAATTTAGTGGAACGAGACGTCTCTTTCTTGTTACTCGCGTGTTTCAATAAAGGGCCGGATTTAGTTTGCTTCGATACCAGATATGTTTACGATTACTAGGTTTTTCTTGTGACTTTTCAGCAAAAAAAGATTATTAATAATAATAATAATAATAACCACATCACGACACACACATTGACTCAGCCCTGCAGTAAGTATCGTAAGAACTTGTGTCGCAGGTGCTAAGCAACGATATGGTATATACTAAATAGATAAAAATTCAACATCCAAGACCGGTAAACGAAACAATGCGTCTTGCAAATAACACAAAGTCTCGCTCCCGCCGGGATTCGAACCCGGAACTTTTAGCGTAGCAGTCGGCTGTTTACACCACTGCGCCACCGAGGTCGTCAAAGATTATATGTTAGTACAGATGTTAGTTACTTACTTAAAATTTGCAACGCATTGGTCGTGCTTTTGGCCTCTAAGATATCAAAGGTACTGTCGTATCAATAGGCAAAGTTATTTCTTTCCATCAGTTGAACCTGCCTGTTAGCTAATTATAAAGAGGCCCCAAGTCAAACTTTCCCCCAATTTCCTTTTGCCTGAGTCAGTCTCTGCGCTAAATATGTGATTTGCGGTCATATATTAAATTGGTGGCTAAACTAATATCATTAATTGACATTTCAATCAAATGACAATAGCAGCGGTTTATTGTGTGTCGGGATTGAATGGCGCGGTACTAAATAGAATTCTATCAATTGAAACAATAGCTCGAATCATGCTGTACAATGCACACGTGTTACACAAGCTTTTCGACCGCAACTTTATCCGCGTAGAATCGGTGTTGTGAATACTAAATGTAGCCGTGTACTCGCAAACATTGGTGTTGTCATCATCATGAGCCTGTAGCCATCCTTTGTTGGTCGTAGGTCTATCCCAAGGCACGCCAGTCAGCCTGGTGTTCGTTAGCTGGAATACGTCAAATATGATCAATGTTTCCAACTAGATCTATCCTGTGCCGCTTGCATCCAGCCTGAAGCTCTTACAAGGTTAAAATACCACCACTAGAAAATTAAGTAATAGGTACCAATAAATTCTGAGGACTTTTGTTGCTATCTCTACCTAAGATCTATGCAAGACTCAGAAGTTAAATTATTCACAAGTTTACAGCCTTTTCCCTTGAAAGCCTTAAACTCGACGTCTCATTTGCTTCTGTTTTGCTGACGCTCCGTTTTCCTACACTTTTTATTCAACTTAACTTAAATTCACTGTAAAGTCGTGTTCAAATCGAATGCTATTTTAAAAATTGCTTAGTTATTGTTTTTTTTTGTTTAATTTTAATTATAAGAGAACATAAGTACATTGAATGTAATTGTTTTAAATAAAAAAATTGAATAGAGTTATTTTTATTCTATTTTATGTAAAATTCAACACGTGATGTGGCCAAATTCTTGTGTAAGGATAATTCATTAATTAAATTAAACCTTCACTTTAGATTTAACTCTTGATTGAGAATGTAATCACCTCAATTAATTGAGAAAATATTAAAAAGATCTTATGTCTTTTGCTTATTAGCCTATGTATGATGATAATGTGATCAATATTTATCTTGTTTGGTGTATACAGAAATCAAAACTAAATTACTTAAAAACACATTACTTTAGCTTACACTTTAAACAGGAAATGAGTTCTGTTGTGAAAAGCGAAGACGAACTTTTCACAATGTTTTCTCACTTTAGAACCTTGTGAACGTAGCTTTATATGAAATTACATTCGAGGCAAACTTTCCCAGTATTTTAAGGGAACTGATTTCGTTTTAGAAACGAGAAAGCCACTGCCTTATACCGTGAAAATTTATTTGTATTCAGACAATAGAAAACCCAATATACTTATCTTTCGATTAAGGTTTTTTACTGGATCGGCTAGAAAAATATATTTAATACAATAAATATTGATACGTACACACACACGCGCGTTCTCAAACGCCCACATCCACATCCACATGCTTACACTTAAATATCTTATTTAATAGAAGAATTAATCCGTTGGTCGTTCACCCGTTTGCTCTGTAAAGTTGTTACGTATAAATAGTAAACATGATATTGGCCTATGTGTTAGTTTTAAGTGATTTTTGTATTCTTGTTTGAGCCGTTGGTTTTGTAACTATAAATAATAATAATAACCACATCACGGAATACACATTGACTCAGCCCTGCACTAAGATATAATTTCATATCGGAGGACTTAGCATCGATGCGGTAAAAACTACATTTATAAGAAAACAACATCCAAGCCAGTAAACGTAATAATGCGTCTTGTAAATAACACAAAGATCCGCGCCCGCCGGGGTTCGAGCCCGAAACCTAGCGAAGCAGTCGACTGTTTACACCACTGCGTCACCGATGTCGTAAATCGAGTAAAAATAATTATTAATTGATTCCTCCATTTGACAGTTTTATTAAACAATCAAACATTCCATTTAAGCCGTTTCTTAAAATTCAGTTAATTTCACCTCACTTGTAATTTTACCTATTTATTGTTTACTTGTGCACAGTGATGGACTTTCTTGTCAAATTCAATGTGTCTAGGTCTGGCCCCCTGAATATCGAACTGACAACTGCCGGTAACCAGCTACAATTAGCAAATTTAAGTGGTGAAACGTGTCATTTTGCAAGAGAAATTTAAGTTTGTGACGAAAATTTCAATATCGCGACTGGAATTTGTTAGTTTTCGTAGGAAGAAAATTACTAGCTTCGATGATGTCAATAATTTTTCACTTTATAGTCAATATATATATATATACTATACTCATTAGGTAATACGAATTCGCGTTTGACAGCGATTATTTATTTGATTTTGAGTCAGGCTGCCGTACATAATCTGGGCCCCGGAAGTACCATTTAGGTTTTGATTAGCTTGAGTATGTCAAAATATATCTACGGTATCATCATCCATTCGTCATCATTTCATGATTATACTGGTACACCAAAAAAAATTACTCAGCTTCAATCAAGCAATTTCCAGGTCTTGCACGACCTACTTCGTCTAAAACTAGTCTTTTAAACTAGGAATTTTGGTCAAACGGCAGCAATACATACTGTTCCGATGCCGTTTAAAACGCGACGATTAAGGCGAGAAATTTTGTTGTGTGTTTACAGCGATATAGACGGCTTGCTTGGTGATTATTTTCTGTTATTGAATCCGTATGATCTTTATTTTCTGTATAAAATTCAATTTAATTTGATGCGTTTTTAATTCTACAAAATGGAAAAAATTGGCAGATGCGATGAGCACCGAGGGTTCTTTATGAGCTTGTAGGTAAATAAGTAGCACAAACCACTACAAAATGTGTGTGAGTGTGAGTGTGTGTGGACGTGGTAGCTTAGTTTGTTACGTGCCTTTGTTAACCGACCGACCCGACTCGGTTGAAGTTTCGAGTCTCGGATTGCCGTAAGTGTTAGCTGCCATGTTCCTCATTGTATCCGGATAGTGGCGACGGATTCGCAACCTGTCACTCTGGGACTCGACATAAACATGCGAAATGCAGTGTATAATAATTCTGCAGACCTCTCTCGAGAGATTACGGCTTGAGTTTGTGTTGCTTGAGTTTGTGTTTATGTTTATGAGGTTCTATACCTTAAAAGTAGTCATAAAAATAAGCCTTTTTTATTGTTACTTTTAAGTAACTTAGCAAAATTAACACTGATAAATATTTTAATTGAAAAGGGTTAATACTGTTTAATGGAATTTTTCGCTGACAAGTTTTTAGGACTAAACGTGATATTATTAGATTCAATTAAACATTTATTTTGTATTATTTAATTGTAATTTACATTCAATATTTGCATGCTTAACAATATTGTAAAATGTTGTGAAACATTAATACGATCTGTAAAAAATCTACATTTGGAAAATGAACGATTTGATTTGATATGATTTCTTAGTGCTTAACACTATTTATTCGCTAAGATCAAACATAGTAAATGAGCAATCTTCATCTATAAAACAGATTAAAAGATAAACAATATTTAGTGTTACCGCATCTAAAAGCTATTTATTATATTAGCTACTATTTGTTCGTTTTCTATCTTTTTTGTAAATTAACTAACAAAACAAAATCTTTCGTTTCAATTACAAAGAAGTAAAGTAGAACCTATTTTAAATTAAAATTAATTTACAACGTTTTATACTGTTGCCATTAAAAACCTTTTGACATCCATTTCTGAGGGAACCCCCGCGGCGCAATATAAAAGGTAGCTGAGTGTATTTAATACACAATGTTTTAGAATCCAATAACTCCTGCTTAACCTCCTTACAAAATTCCTTTTCGATTTCCTGAAAACAAAGCGAATTTCCCCGAGTAAAGATGTCGATAGATAGCAAAAAGAAAAACATTTTTGAGGTATTTGAATCAGAAAATTGCTTTACATGCGTATAATATTAAAATATTGCTAGCCCAATGAACCTAAAAAGACCAAATTATTTTTTTTGATAATTTCCATTCTAATATGGCTGCTTCTTCTTCTTTTTGGTTAAATTCTTCCCTTTTGTCGGGACAGGCAAAGAGCTTTAGCCCATACAGCACAAGTCTTCCGTGTAATATTTTTCTTCCTTCTTAATTGTTTCTGCAGTAACATGCTAGTACTGTTACTTGTAGGCTTTATTGAGCTACTTGGAAGATGACAAAAATAGAAGCCAAACCGTCGTATTTCACTTTCTCCACACTTGTACAGCACTACAGATGTTCAATGGTTAAAACATAACATTTTAAACAATAAACTCTCCTGATACACCAGAAAAGACGTTAAAATCAGAAAATTTCAACCACCACTCCCCGTTCCCGCCAAGTAACTCCCAAGATGGCTGCTCATTGCCATGGATTTCTGACACTTTAATTCACAAGCAGTAAGTAGCCATTTTAATATTTGACAAATGGATCATTCAGATTTAGATACAATATGACTTAGCGGCCTTTTATCTCAGCAAAATCGCTCCGATTGGAATTATTTTTGGAAGGCCTTTATCTGCCAGGTGCGACTAGCTTATGATAAAGATCATGATTAATAAAATATACCATAAGACTACCATGACTTTATGGGACATAATGTAAACTGGACATCTGTAAAACCAAAAATCTACCAAATAAATCTTATTTTATCATGATTTAGTATTATTTTTAAATATATATAAATACAATGTTTTGTACGAGCCATGTTAATTCCTCATATATCCAGTAGAGGTGTTTTGTTTAGATTCATTCAAACGGCCCCCTTACTCTCTTACTCGCATCTTACATTACCGATCACAATTTGGAAATTTTAGTTGTCAAACACGTCTTTTTGTACGTGAAATTGACGTTTGAAACTGAACTGCTTTCGCGACCAGTGGCGAGATCTAGGCCCTGGTATATGCAGTAGACTCGAACATTACAATGGTTTTATAGTGGTAGATCTACGTGCGAGATCGTCTGGGTTGGTACCACCCTTTCCATTTATAGCGTGGAGCAGTTCGCTGTTTCGGTTCGGAGAATTGGAGGACGACATTATCATCTCTTACCTAGATTGACATTGCATCGGCGGTGCTCTTGGCGTTCTTAGACATAAGGACATCATTGTATCATTTTCCATCAGCTGAACCGACTGAATGCTCGTTGCTTACGAAATAAATAAGTCAAATAAAAAACATCTATTGGTATTAACATTGGAATAAGGCGATCGAGATTGACGTCAAATGAAATCGATTGAATTCTAGTTTTAACTGTGTTATATAAAGCCAACGTCACTACTGAATTTCCCTTACCGAAATGCAACTGCGTAATAAACGTGAATAACGCCTTTTTATTTATTTTATCATACCTACGGAAAATGTTTTACTTTTATTTGGTTTGTAATAAATGTTTAATAATACGGCTTTTATAAAGCAGTGGTGTAACAACTGATTGCTACGCAAAAGCTCATGGGATTGAATCCCGGCGGGAGCTTTGTGTTATTTGCAAGACGCATTGTTTCGCTTACCAGTCTTGGATGTAGTATACTCATCTGTGTAGTTTATACCGTACCGTTGCTTAGCGACATATAAGAATACTACATCCAGGACCGGTAAGCGAATCAACGCATCTTGCAAAAACCACAAAGTTCCGCCCCCGCCGGTATTCGAACCCGGAACCTCGTAGCAGTCGGCTGTTTAGATCACTGCGCCACAGAGGACGTCAAATATTGGAGATTAAGAAGTAATATAATGACTCAAATTCCTACCATTAAATAAAGCATATTGTAATACACTTTGAATCCATTACAGTTTATTATGGTATTTTCATAAAATTTTAGTAAACATGGGATGGGATGGCATAGGGTGATCCAAATACGCGGAATTCGTTTGTAAGTTCCGCTATTATAGTTTCTTACTCCATAATGAATAATATTATTTTTCTGACATGACTATGTCAATTATATTATATTTATTTAATATTAGTATAATTTATCTTTCGACATTACCTAAATAATGGATGAACATATGGACTACGTTATAACATGTGCATATAAATATGTATGTCCCCAAATAAATACATTTGATTTGATTCAAAATATATAAACAACGATTTTACAAGACTTAGATACTTTATTTGCTTACAAATGAATCGAAAAAAGTGTTCCAAACATCGCGTCACACACGTAAATTTTTACACTCGTCAAGGGATATGAACGGGATTTTTTTTGCGGGGACCACCACTGCAACTCCTGTTCACCAGGATCAACAGTGGCGTCCTTTGATCGAATATTCAACTAATAATGCAGCTGTGCGATGACGCACAGGCTGTCTTGGGACCCGCAACGAACTTAATCAGAAGAAATTGGAGGTAGTAAGAAAGCAGTTTCAGAATATGAAAGGGATACCGCTATTAAACAATATTAAAGAAGAAGAGGAAAAGCATTACTAATAGACATGCTTAATAGCAAAAGAGCTTGCTTATTAGCATGCCTCAAATGAGTTTAATATTTGACAGTATACATTTGCTAATGAAAAGTATATTACTCGTTTATTCATGCCCTTGAGGACGTGGTAGCTCAGTTGGTTACGTGCCTTGGATAACAGGTCGAGGGTTCGAGTCTCGGGTTACCGTAGTCTCGAGTTGTAGCTGCAATGTTTCTCAATGCGCTCGTGTATTCATGCCCGTGTATGCAGATAGCATGCTAAAATCAAATTACAACTGACGATCGATTTTCTACCGTGATAAAAATGAGCATGCTTATTTGTAGCTCTCGTGCTTCTTAGCGGTAATTGCACATAAATGACATGCCCCTTCGCTAGTAATAAGCATGTCTGTCTGTACCTTTACATTACAAAGCTCTTTGAATTTCCAAGAACCTTGAAAGATATTGTCAAAGACTTAATTATATACGAGTATGAAATGATGAACATTTCTGTTTATTTCATGCTTTGAATGTATTCGAAATGAAATAATTTGTTACAGAGCTATATGATGTGAGTTTTAAATAACAATATTAATGTGTTTCATGTTTCATGAAATTTATTTATTTCTTCAAATCTACAAATCTGACTATTTTTTCCTCAGTGTTGTTAGTTTATAAGTAAGTGAGATATCACTACATATTATAAAAGTCGCTTCTGTCCCTATGTATGCTTAGATCTTTAAAACTACGCAACGGATTTTGATGCGGTTTTTCATAGATAGAGTGATTCAAGAGAAAGGTTTAGATGTATATAATACATGCATAATATACGTGCGAAGCCGGGACGTGTACTAAATACACACACACAAAACAAACTACACAACAAACACACACACATAATAAACTTGGGTTCTCGAGTACTTAACCTAACTTTCAATAGACAGTCAAAACTACTAAGTCTGGAATGCTAAAATTTTAATTAGTTTACAGAAGACGCTTCAGAGAGGGTATTTTGGAAACTCAGACCTTAGGCGGGAAAAATTGATGAAAGTTAGTTTGGGGACTGCTAAAAAAGCTTATAAAAATCTATTCAAATTCAACTGTATTTTTTTCTGCCAAAAAAATTAAATACACATATAAGCAATCATGTAGAAGACTAAAAGCTTCCATCAACAAAAGAAACATGATTTTCAGTATCAAAATCTTCACCTAGAACATTATTATCTTTCCATCAAAATGATTGATGAAGCAAAGTCGCTAGGTTCAAATAGCGTTTACACTCATACAAAGATCGTTTGATTCTATTTCATATTCAATCCTATTGATTTCGAAGATGTATTGTTCAGCACGTTGCGCTCTTGTCACAAGATTCACTGAATATTTTACGAATTTGTAACAAAATAACAATGAATCAGTTCAATGTAAATTTTTTGTTCTTGAAAATACTATATCTTATTTGATTAATTATTTTATTTTACAAATTTTATAGCACGTCCATTTTTAGTTCATAACTACATAATGAAGAACAATGGAATAATGTTATAACAATTACCGTTTGTAATAAAGGTACATTCCTTAAATAAATAATAAACTAATTTTATCATGCAAGTTATGACTAAGCGAGTATATCTTATTCTTAGTTTTGTCTTCAGGTGGTTGTTATGGGCAGCAGCACAACTTCAGACAAGACCATCAATACCAGCACAGATTCTGCGGCAACTGCTCTCACCTCCATCACAGGCACCGATGACTCCATGGACGCAGAACCTGATCCTCCCCTCCAACCTAACCTCATCGACGCAGACCCCGCCACTGTCAGTGATAACCCCCCCAGAACTGCTCCACCTCATTACCACCGAGCCCAAGATAGCACGGAGTTTGAACCCCCTGCTTATACCCAACCCCAGTCAGCCACAGATGTCCTAGACTCCCCAAGGCCAGGCCCCGCCAGGTTCATCTTTGATGTACCGATGCCGGATCCAAAGAACGCGGAAATGAAATCCGAAGCAAAGAAAACAGAGAAACCCAGGAACAAAACCCAGACGCAAGTCCAGAACAGCGTGGCATCTACGTCTATACAGATTCCCTACGACCCGAAGCTGGAAATGCCGAAGAGTCCAAAGGCGAATCAATCGAAGTATGAAACGCATTTCAAGTTTGAACCAGAACCCGTGAAAAGAAGAGGAAGTGAGCCGAGGTTGAAGAATAAGCAGAAGATAGAGAAGCAAGAGTATTACAAGGATGAGGTGGCTAAACTGAGAAGACAGCTGGAAGGCACGGAGGTGTTCACGACGACAAGGAGAAGGTCTTCTGCACACCAGCATTCGGTGCCACCACCGTCTTCTAGAAGACAGTCTACAGGTAGATTAACAGTAATTTAGTTATATCTGATTTTTTTCTGGTTCATGCATAAAAATATAAATTCAAAGTGCTAAGCTTTGCCAATAATCTTTCTGATTGTTGGCAAAGCTTAGAATAATAGGTTATAAAATGACTAGCAGTTGTTGCAGCCTTAGACTCATAACATCTGCAGAATTGGAATATGCATGAAATCTAATTTGATTATTTATAGTAAAGTTTGTGGAAATAGTATATTTACAGTGAAAACAGAATTAGAATTGTTCGATAAACCAGAGAGATATAACCATTCAAAGTAAATATATCTCACTCATCAGAACAACCTTTTCTATGGAAGTTGTATGGCGCCCGTGTATTTTGACGTCATTGTACATATCGGATCTCTTTGTTTAACTAACGACTTTAGTTTAACTTAGTTAGTGAGTCAGATATTTGAGAAAATCCAACGGATTTTCGTATAGATGTGGTATCGAATTTTAATTAAAAATAAAAAGTTATGCATATTCCCTATTGTGACATATATATTCTAAACCAAGTAGTTTTAGCAACCATCCTTTCAGATTTACAACACAGTCTTGTTCCCTTATAAAAGCTCTGCCAGAGTAACGTTTGTCTATTTTTCCTCATAGCTGCCCAAGTCCACGTAACTGCAAACCCCCTCGATTCAGCAGCGACGACGATACCAGCGGGCAGGACGACCATCGTGGTGCAGCAGCCGTCTCTCTCACTCGACTACGGCGGCTGCTCCACAATCCTTGTGCGAGACGAGGACGGCAGGAGGAAAAGCAGGGTCTGCAGTGATCACATACAGCAGCTCCTTGATGTCACCAGCCAGTTTACATCGGAAGATCTTCATGAATTTGATAAAAGGTCAGTGGATTTAGAGGAAAAAGATAGCGTATTTGCGTTTTATAATTAGTAAGTGACACACCCACCAAAACAAAAAGTTTTTACTAGTAGTACAATATTTTTTGTTATAAAGAAAGGAAATAAGACCTAACTAGAACACACACATTAACTCACCCTGCAATACGATATAATCTTGTATCGCAGGATCTAAACAGTTACATGGTGAACTCTACACAAATAATGAATTTTCATAGATTTAACAATTGAACGTGGAATATCCCAAAAATACTAAATCCAAGACCAGTAACCGAATCAATTCGTCTTGGAAATAACGAAAAGTTCCGATTCGCTGGGTTTCGAACTCGGCACCTCTTTCGTAGCAGCCATCGTGCTAAAGAATAACTTTGTTCAATTCATACCAAATTATCTGCGTGACGACTTTCACTATATATCCTTAAACCTTTCATCCAACCTATATTTAATAACCCTCGGTATTTAAAAGGGACTTGGCGTTTAAAACAAAAGTATTTCTTGCCAGCCGCCCTAGACGAGTTCCATCATTTCACAAGCGTTAATGCCAATACAAAATAAAAATGTATTTAAATTAGATGTCCTCGCGCTCAATTTAAGTCATTGTACTGGCGAGATTGTACTCGAGAGTGGTAGGCAGAGGTGTTAAACACCGCATTTCGCATGTTTATGTCGAGTCCCAGTTGACAGGTTGCAAATCTGTCACTATCCGGGCACAATGAGGAACATGGCAGCTACATCTCACGGCCACTCGAGACTCGAATCCTCGACCTATCAGGTCGGTTGGTTAACCAAGACACGGTTAATGTATTGTAATGTCATTTCAATGCATTTTTAGTTTTCTGATGGCTTTAACGCTTGCAGAATGATGGCACTTGTTTAAGGGAGCTGGAAGTTCATCATGATTTATTCCATCCAAATACCAGAATCTAATACCACTAGGTATTCGTTTGTATTTGATGTGCTCTGTCTGTATTTCTTGTAAATATAAGGTGTTTTATCAAACAGGAGTCCTCGCAAAGGCTTCTTATTGGGCTTGTAACTTCTATCTCTAATAAATCTTTTTGTTTCTTAGTAATAGTTTGTCTTAGAGATAAAAGCTGAGAAATAATGGACGTATCTTTGTCAGAAGATGTTATCTCCAGCAGTCGGTGTCATCTCGTATTGCCACGTGTTAGGATCTTGTGTCAGTAAATTGAATATAAAATATTACAAAGGAATTTTTGGCTTTTATCTCAGTATCTTTTAGGGTTTTTCCTTTCGCGATTTTTTACGACCTTACGTTATCTTATCCAGACTATACTATAATTAAATTATAGAAGAAAGATGTAATTGTTTGTTTGAATTGATTCGAATCCAAAACTCATAGACCGATTTGAAATATTCTTTCACCATTGGAATAATACATCCCTGATGAACATAGGAGATAAAATAATCTAATTTACCTACACGTGCGAAGCCGGGGCGGGCTGTTATATTTGTGGCTTTGACTAAGTTATATTAAATTGGCAACCTATTGTCACTTATCGAAACCAATTTGCACCTTAGTAGTTTAGGATGTGCGTTCATAGTCAGAGAGGACAAAAAATTTAACTTACAACAAATGCGTATTCCATTTCTTTTGGATGACCTGGTGTTTTTCAAGATACAAAATAAACAACCTGATTAACTTCGTCCCCTTTGCAAACTCTCATCCGTCTTCCAAGAAACAGTAACATAGGTAATTTAAAAAGTTGAAAGAATAAGGAAGTTGAGTTGAAAAGATAAAAGATGAGACAAATTTTTCGGAAGCAAATTTACTGAATATCTAAGCTCCGCATGAAAAAACCCGGTTGTTTTGCGTTATTTTTGTGTAAATATTAACACCTTTCAGTTGTATAAGATCCTCTATGATAACGTAAGTTTTATTTTTCAAAATCATCACGTGATTCCAATGACAAAGCAGTTAGTTTCTTGACACTTGACACTATTTCGTTGTTCAACCTACATCTATTTATATCAATACATACACTACTCAAAAAAAAATAAGGGCCCCGAGGTATTTTGTCTGTACCATGAAAATAATAAAACCAATATCTATTTTTTTGTCTCCATAACGAAAACTAATGTTGTTTTTACCGTGTAGACCAATAAACTTATTCCAATAATAATGATTAAAAAGTTTATTTGCTTTTGAAAGAAAAAATCACATTTAAGGTTAAAAATAAAAACAATGTAAAGTTACTGAAAACAAAATAAAATACTCCATGCTCATCTTTTAGTAATGAGTATGCCCTCCTCGTTTCGCTACGCACTCCTGAAGCCTGGAGTGCATGCTCTCAATCAAATGCCTGACATTTTCCATTGGAATCTCTTCCCAGGCCCTTTTAACAGCGTTGATAAGTAGCTGTTGGTTGTGGATTTCCTGATCACCGTCTCTAACTCTTCGTTTCAACTGATCCCACATGTGCTCTATAGGATTTAAGTCCGGAAAGTTCGCCGGCCACGGAAAGACTTGAATTTGAGACGCTTCCAGTACAAACCGAGTTGCTTGAGCTGTGTGTGCACGAGCATTGTCTTGCATCAAGATGAATCCAGGACCCGCTCGCTGGGCAAATGGGATCACATGTGGTCTGACAACTTCCTCAATATACCGCTGAGCAATAACAGTACCCTCATTCAAAATAGCGAGCTCAGTTTTGCCGTGTAAGCTTATCCCGCCCCAAATCATTATATTTGGACAACCAAAACGATCGACTTTATGGATGCAGGCTTCTGAAAATCTCTCGCCGCGTCTTCTCCATACTCTAATACGCCGATAGTCGTTAAAAAATTTAACTTTGCATTCGTCTGTGAAGGCACCATGCCCCATTGGTTTATGTCCCAGTCCCAATGTTGATGGGTAAATCTTAAACGATTTTCACGATGATTTCTGGTTAATGGAACACGGACAACTCGGCTTCTTGATGCCTGCTGGTCTTCATGCAATCGATTACGAATACTTTGGTCACTGACACGAGTACCCGTTGTGAGCCGTAAACGATTTTGCAGCTTGCGGGCCGTCTTTGTGCGATCTCGGCGCGCACTTAATCGAATGTAACGATCCTCTTGAGCTGTTGTAATACGAACTCTGCCCGAACCAGGTCTTCTTCTAACACTGCCGGTCTCTTGGAAACGATTCCATAGATTTTGAAGAGTTCTTCGAGAAAATCCCAATTGCAAACCTACAGATCGCTGCGAATGACCTTCTTCAATCATTGTAACGGCTCTGGTTGCTGTCAGCGAGTCCATATGACGCCTGCGTGCTTGTGGCATATTGCAAAAGATGTTTCTGACTCGAGATATAAATGAACTCTGATAATTTCTAATAAACCAAGAAGCTAAGGAAAGCAAAACGACAAAGAAAATGGAATCAAAATTTTCAAAAATAATTTTAAATCAAATTTTATATAAAATTGTTGCCAGCATTAGATGAATACTACAATATTAAAAGGTTTAGGTATCAAAGAGTTTGTATACTCAATATTTTACTACTTTCAATATGTAAATGTTTAATAATTTACACCAAAATTACAAAATACCTCGTGGCCCTTATTTTGTTTTGAGTAGTATAGTATAAAACAAAGTCGCTTCCCGCTGTCTGTCCCGTATGCGTAGATCTTTAAAACTACGTAACGGATTTTGTATTTGAAAGGTTTATACGCGTATATTATGCATGTATAATACATATAGTACATGCATAATATCCGTGCGAAGCCGGGGCGGGTCGCCAGTACCTATATAAAATGAATCGTGTTAGCTACACCGATTGTTATAATCCTCGATTTGTTTTGTTGTGTCTTGAATAAGTATTTAGTTATAATAAGATGATACAAATATTCCATCTCAATGTTACTAAAAAACTCGTGGCGGGTTTCCAGACTTTATTAATGCTGCCACAACTTTTTAACAAATCAATCTTAAGTTAATGTTAGTAACTTTAACGTAATCTAGGTGCCAGCTAGAACACGAGAGGGGGTGGGTCTCCGAGGTGGACGGGTATTTATAAAAAATAAATTTATTATAAAAAAAGAAAAAGCGCCATCCTTGATATCGGTCAAGGGAACCGTGAAACTGAAGAAAGCAAGTTGAAAGGATGACCGACCTGATCGCAGACTACAGGTCGGAGACACGACGAGCCACGCCCGAAGCAAGTGTGCTGGGTTGAGCGAGTGGAAGTTGAAGACCGTGTCTGCGATGCTCTCACCCGAAGCTGAACCCCCACCTCACTCCTTTTTTATTTTTTTTTATTTAATAAATCCACAGGACACACATCAGACACAGAAAATAACTTATAATTAAACGCCTAAGGTACATATGTGTGTCCCAATTAAGGACTTATACAACA
The DNA here is from genome assembly GCA_949316135.1 of Choreutis nemorana. Lineage (NCBI taxonomy): Eukaryota > Metazoa > Arthropoda > Insecta > Lepidoptera > Choreutidae > Choreutis > Choreutis nemorana. The sequence continues at coordinate 6,260,032 of OX438618.1, forward strand.
TTTACAAAATTATAAGCTACATAATTGAATTAAAATTTAGTAAATAAAATGAAATAAAATTGAGAGAAAATTAACAATGACATGAAAGAAAACAAATATATAACAATTAAAGGAAAACAAACAAAATTAAAATCTAATAGACATTCATAGTATTCCCAGCAACTTGCACTTGAACATGTTAAAATGGTCACCGAAAATATCTAAGTTATTTGTTTTTGGCAGTGAGTTGTATTGTTTACATATTCTTGAATATGGAGAGTTGTGACCAAGGTTGGTACGAGACGAAGGAACATTAAACAAATTGGTGATGGGGTGGCGTGGCGTAGAGCGTGGTACATAGAGTTGGATGTTGTTGGTTACATGGTTACACGATATTTGTTGGTTAATGACTTTGTATAGAAAAAGAAGATCGGAAAATTTACGCCTGTTATGAAGGCAATTCATTTTAAAATGATTCAGCCTGAGGTCGTAGGTGGCGCGATGGGAGATACCAGGAGTATGAAAGGCTAGATGTCGCGTGCTTTTACGCGTCTCTGAATGCTTTCAATTCTTTGAGAATAAACACTGTATTGGGGATTCCAGACAACACTAGCAAACTCTAGATGGGTTCTAACTAAAGCATTATAAAGTAACAGTCTTGTTTCTGGCAATCTGAACTCCCTAGTGTTCCTTTTGATAAACCTGAACATTTTTGCTGCCTTACTAACTATATTATTGACATGAGTATCAAATTTTAGAGTACAATCAATGGTTACACCCAAGTCACGCACACTTTGCACTGTCTTCAACGCTATGTCAACTAGTTTATAGCTATTTTTAGGGGTATTTATTTTCCTTCGAGTATAACATATGTGGTAACATTTTTGAGCATTAAGGACCATGCAGTTAAGATTACACCAACGTTGTATGTTATCAATATCCTGCTGCAGTAAAATTGCGTCATCAACACATGAGATGGTCTTATATATCTTTAAATCGTCCGCAAACAGTAAGTAATTAGAATGCGTTATGTGTGACCCAATATCATTAATAAAGATCAAAAAAAGCAATGGTCCGAGGTGGGAACCCTGTGGGATTCCTGATGCGGAGATATACGGGTTGGACTCATAGCCGCTAACCAAAACTACTTGGGACCTACTACTTAGGTATGATTCGAACCACCTTAACAAAGGAAAACCAATCCCCAGTCCCTTCAACTTCAACAAAAGCAGTTGGTGATTAACGCGATCAAAAGCACTACTGAAATCGGTATATATTGTATCAACCACTCCCCCCTTATCAACCTCCTGTGACAAAAATGAGACAAAATGGACGAGATTGGTTTCGACTTACCGTCCGCTTCTAAAGCCGTGCTGGAAGTCAGAGATATGTTTGTCAAGTTTTGTCGAGAGTGTTGAATAAAGAAGTGATTCAAACAACTTCGAAAAACAGGATAAAACTGAAATTGGTCTGTAGTTTTTTACATCATTCTTCTTATCCTTTTTGAAAACAGGAATTACATTTGCGTGTTTCCATGCATCAGGGAAAATGCCTTCTCGTAAAGAACAATTAAAGATTCGTGATAGAAGCGCCGCTAGCACTGAGCCACAACGCTTAACAAATAGAGGCGGAATTTCATCGGGTCCTGCACCCTTACTCGTGTCCAAGAGCTTAACTTTTTTAAGTACGTCAATCTCGCTATAGGTCAACTGATGAAGATATATGTTGAATAACTGATCATAATCATGTTCATTGCCAGTTGACGGTGTTTGGGTGCTATAAACGGAAGAAAAGTGATTTGCAAACAGGTGCGCTATTTCCGGACCAGTATTGGCCACTATATCATTAAGTACCATTGAATTAGGGATCGATCCCGAATTTTTTCTTTTGTTTTTAATGAAAGTCCAAAAAGTTTTAGTATTATTACAAATATTAAGTTCCATACTAGATTTATAGTTCCTATAGCAGATGTCAGATAATTTATGACAGCGTTCACGGAGGAGTTTGTATTCAATTTCATCACGCGGATTTCCAAATTTATTAAGGCGTTTTCTTATTTTATTTTTTTCAGCGTTAAGTTTTATTAGAGCGTTACTGTACCAAGAAGGATAGTACGACTTTTTTGTCTTACGCTTGGGAACATATTTGTAAATGACATCATAGATGATTTTGTAAAAAGCTGTAACCATGTCACTACAGTTCCTACACTCGGAGAGACAGTTCCATTTTTCCTTTCTCAGCTCAGCTAAGATACTTTCGTAATCCGATAGAATAAGTAAGTAATAGAAATTATAACCAACTTTGTTGTCTGCTTTACTAATAAAACAATCGTTAGGGGTGATTGGCACAGTAAATAATAGACTAGGGTGGTGGTCGTCTAGTTTCGAGATCACATCCAACGGTTTAGTTACATATCCCAAAGGCAGAGTACTCAATTTTTGGAGGTGGTATGGGCCGAATGGGGTGTGTCAGCACGTGTCTCAAGTTGCTCCTTGCTGAATGGTCCCGATTAAGCAGAGACAAGTCTAATGGAAGGCACGCGGCCTTGAATGAACCGCGACCACGCAGTAAACAAAATTATAAAGTGGCAGCAGGCTTAGGGTAGTCTATTACGACGTTAAAAAAGGACCAACACTCCTGGGCAGCTGGCTTTTGACGCCAGGAAGTGACGTAATGATATTTTTAAATATCTAATTTCAAAGAGCGTCTCGACATACAGCCAATAATGAGACTGACCAGACTAAAAGAAACTACCGTCTGCGTTGGTACCACCCTCCTTTCTATTTACAACGTTAAGCAGTTCGCTGTGTTTCGGTTCGAAGGATTGGAGAGCCAGTGTAATTACAGGCACGAGAGGTGTAGCATCTTTTCCCTCTACATGGACAAAGCATAGACGGTGCCCTTGGGGTTCTAAGACATCAAGGGCATGGTCGTGTCAATAGGCGGCGGTAACAATAATAACATCAAAATCAACTTGAAATACGTCAGTAAATTTTCAGAATCAAAGTGAATTTTCAAAGTTACTTAAAGGCCGAGATCTTTAATAACGACGTGAAATGATTTATTAATCAGAACTCTGAGTTCAGAAATGATGAACCCTTTTAAATTATAGCTGTTTTCAAATATAAGACAGAAAACGATTTGGTTATGAAATAATTTACATTAAATATGATTTTTATTTATGTTTTCAACTGTACATACTGTGTAAATTAAGTTAAAAATATTACGTAAGTATTTATATACGGGCTTTTCAACTAAACTTGGTTGGAATATGGAATAATTAAAAATGGTTTTTAATTATTATCATTTTGTTTAAAATGTTAAAAAACCGGTCAAATGTGAGTCAGACTCGCACATGATGGGTGCTGTGCCATCAAATAAGATTAAATATTTCACTTTTATGACAATTTCCTATAAAATACAAGAGCAAGCAAAAAATTCGATAAAATCACGTTTTGTTCTATGGGAGCAAACTTTAATTCACAATGTCTTAATGTGTTCGTATTTTTTGTTATAGCGGCATCAGAAATAGATATTCCCTGAAAATTTTAGTTCAAGAGATACAGCCCGCTGACAGAGAGACGGACAGCGGAGGCTTAGTATAGGGTCCCGTTATTAACACTTTTTACGGAACCCTGAAAAATACGTGCAAAAAATCTGTTAGATTACTATTGAATTATAATATATTGACTGTAACTTTACAAAGAACTAGTTTAAACTGTGTTTATTTCTGAGCTGCTTCATTGAAGTTGACTCTTATGTAACGAAATTTTCATGTTTTTTTCTATTGTAATAATAATAACCACATAACAACAACAACAAACAAACAAACACAAATACAACAAACACACACACATTGTAATAATAACAAACACATTGACTCAGCCCTGCACTAAGATATAATGAATAGCAACGATATGGTATCAACTAAATAGATAAGAATACCACATCCAAGACTAAAAAACAAAACAATGCATCTATATATTTACATAAATATATTGTATATGTCTATTTTAAATTGAATTAAAGCTGAAAACACGCTCACAATTTAAAAAAAAAAGTCCAATAATTACAGTCGAGAAGTCGGGAATGTCCCAGTTTTCCTACAACACTCCCCTTAAAAACAGTTGTAAGAAATAACATCGCAATTATTAAAAACAGCTTGTTTTTAAATGGCTGTTTTAAAAGAAAATAAAACGTTAATTATAACGCGCCCTAGCTAGTGATGTAACTTTTTTAGTTTGGGATGTCGATACTTTATATAACAAAACTCGGTTTTACTACCTCCTATTTTTTCTGAATAAGTTGTGGCTCCCGAAACAGCCGGTATGGTGTCCGGGCACAGACTGTGCGTCGTAGCACAGCTGCATTCTTCCTTCATTATTCGATGAAAGGACGCCACTGTTGATCCTGGGAAACCGGAGTTGCAGTGGTGATACATGTTTGTGGACATGGAAGCTCAGTGTGTTGCATATCTTAGTTTCCAATCAACCCAACCCGACAGCTCGAGAGTTCGAGTCACGGGTAGTGGCGACATTAGGACTCAACATAAACAAATTGCGGTGTACCCTCTGCCAACCCCTCTCGAGGGATTACGGCGTGACTTTATGTTATGATATGTTAATGTGAATTATTGAATTATGAACATTACTAGTATTTTTTGTTTTTAAATTTAATAACACAGTACTTTTCCACCAACATTCAGGGTGATGGGAATTTATTGTTTTAATTTTTCATTTTTGTATTCTTCACTATAAAATTTCAACAAGCAAACAATTAACTAAATAATAATTCCAAAAATCAACATACTCTTCACATTTTATTTTAAAAACGAAAACGAAATATGTAAATTTAAAAAAAAAAATTTTTTTTATTTCTATCGATACATTGTTACAATCAATTTGGTACATGACTAGTCAAAGAAATGAAACAAAACCCACAATTTATATTTTTCTCTGCTTGCGAGACATTCAGGTCGAACGGGCAAATTGAATTTACTTCTAATTCAGACAAATTTTAATTGAACTTTCCATTTATACATTTGATTGCTTAGAAAACATTAAATTCGAGACGGAACGTTTAATTGGAAGATATTGTACTTCTAAAACGTTTGATTGGTTGAAGGATTGGATTATCCGTTTTTCGGATGTTCAATCCGACTACAGAAAGCCACGCATAAAGCTTCCCGTAAAGAAAAAAATAAAACTAAACTTTATTTGCTTGCATACAAATTACAATCAGGTGTTACAGTTATGTATGTAGTCAGAGTATTCAGCTGCAAAGTATTAGCGTGCAAATTTTGATATGCGATATCAATCCTTATTGCTGTAAAACTTTAGAAGAGTACATAGTCAAACAGGTTAGAATGATCAATGGCCGTGTGTACGCAAGATGGCGACGAACAGTAAAAATTCATTGATTTATTCCTATATTTACGACTGGCAACTTCACCTTATCTCTTCTAGTTTCGTAGGTACCCAAAATTTGCCAACTAGACCCTATCAAAAAGTTTCTCCTGCCCATCAATCCATTTGTTTCTCTGACAGCGGACTATATTTCAAAAGCTGTCACAGATACTTGATTTTTAATGTACATTTCTATGGTCAGTGCAACAACAAATAATTATTTTTTTTAGAGGCACACATACCACATAGAAAAAATGTGAATTTTTCTTTATTTTTTGCTCGACTCGGTTTTTAATCATCTCAAAAGTCAAACTCAAAATAGTTTTTAATTAAAATAAACTTAAAATAAGTACGAGTACTTTCAAATCGTCATCTCTTTTATAATACTACCGGAATCATTATAAATAGGTGGTAGGAAAACCTTCGCGCAGAAGTCTGACTTGCACTTCGCCACTTTCTATTTTGCCGCGTTGCACCTGACAACGACACACGAAAACGTTTCATACAACAAATCTATTCATAGTTTATTCCCTTCATTTCAGTAAAAAGAGCTCAAAATAAGCTAATTCTGTTTTTATCGAAAACTGGAATGTCAATTCTGTGTCTGCCGGAGTTTTAATCAATTTGAGCCTTGTTTTCGAATACCAAAAAGGTATTGATTGATTGAATTTTATTAACTATGGGCTTAAGGCACACCCGCCACTCTGCGTCAACAGTGGTGTCCTTTCAACCAAGAATCCACGAATAATGCAAGCACGAATAAAACCTATGAGTCTGGTAGTAAATGTTAAACGGCAGAAGGTGTAATAAAAGAAATTCAATTAAAATATCTTCGGCTATCGATTCAGATATCTCCGACAAATACACGTCAAAAATTTGGTTCAAAAACTAAAACCCGACCATTGAAAAATCACTGACAAATATGAAACAAGAAAATTTTCTCATCTGGAATAGTTACATAAACATAAACTCACGCCGTAATCCCTCGCAGAGGTTAGCAGAGGTGTTAAACACCGCATGTCGCAGGTTTTTTTATTTTTAGTTACATTATGGGAAACAAACAGTTTTATGATTCTTTTTTATAAATTTATCAAACGAAATTGACAAAACAAAATAGTTTCCACAACTTGATAAAACAATATACAGACAAACTAATGAAGGTAATAAACAAGAATACAATGACACAACTTTGGCAACGTTAAACATTTCTAACAAAGGAATACATTTTTAATGCAACGCAATATAAAAAATTATAAAATAACATATACCTGCCATTCTCATAGAAGTAATCATTGAGAAACATTAAGAAACATGGCAGCTATAACTAACTCGACTCGAGACTCGAACCCTCGACCTGTCGAGTCGGATAGGTCGGTTAACTAAGGCACGTAACAAACTGAGCTAGTACATACAATTTCAGATGAGATTTTCATCTTGTTTCATACTCTTTAGAGCTTGATTCAGTAATTGTGTTTCCTCTTTAGAAAAATTTCACTTTAGAGAAATAAATTAATAATTCGTCCAGTGTGTCTACCATGAGTTCGTATAGTTATCCTACACGTCGTGTAACATAGATTACTGCAGTGATTTTGTCTGAGCAATCTTAATTCCTTATCAATCCGTTAGCTTTACAAAGATTCATACAAATTTGTAAATGCAGTCGTAAGCGGCTATCGAAGGTAAACTCATGGTAGGCACACGGGAAGTAATAAAAACACACTTGAGTAAAAGCAGATTTTTTACGTATTTGCGCATACAGGCAAAAACTTGAGCTCGTATAGGCATATGATTAAGATTCGAATTTCCATCAAAAATGCTTGCTCATAGGAGTTGATTTAAAAATCCTTTTTAACTGACTCCTTCTACCCTTTGAAATTTGCCTTTATAAAATTAATATTTCGATTCGTAGAATCAGATGTTTTATTTCGCTTTTCTACGTATAAAATATTGTCAGGAAAACATCCCTATACCATCTCAAAATAGCTGCCCGAGCCAGGAAGTAATTTGTAATTTTCTCAGCTCTGTATTCTCTTCGGTGATGGGAAATTAAGCCCACCTCCGTCCCAGAACGGCTGGAGTTGATCTCATGCAAATAGATTCTTTGAGGAAATATTAATACTGTATTAAGCTGAATAAATGTAGGTAACACCTGTTCGGAAAGTTGATTAGAGGGACTTCGTTGTACATTATAAAATAATAAATAAACATTTACATTTTTTAAAACAAACATTAACTTTTATATCGATTATTTTTTCAAAAAAAAAGTTGAAATCTTAGAATAAAATTGTCAAGTAGAAACAATTGTGCCAACTGCCACGCTATAGGTTCCGGGTTCGAATCCTGGCGGGGGAGGGACTTTGTGTTATTTGCAAGACGCATTGTTTCGCTTACCGGTCTTGGATGTTGTATTTTCATTTATTTAGTATATACCATATCGCCGCTTAGCACCTGCAATACAAATTCTTACGATACTTAGTGCAGGACTGAGTCAATGTGTGTGTGGTGATGTGGTTATTATTATTAAGCCTTTGTACATACAGTTTGTTTTGTATTTTCGGTAGGTTTTTTTTTGTTTTAGTGACTCTTTCATAATATAACAGTTCTAAAATATAATAGGTTCCATCACATGATCCTTTTGAAGGTCATAGCACATCTACTAAATAACCCAGGGGTTCTTAACAGTCTCAAAAGATCCCCAAGTGTATCTTTCCAGGGGATCTTAAATTCAAATTGTTTATTGCTTGTCACATAACACTAGGTACAGAAGATGTTAAAATAAATAAGGTACACACGTGACATTCGAAAATATATACTTAATGTTTCAATTAAACTATAATAAGACAATTTTGTAGTAAAATGTATTCTTTTAATATCGTGTTACACTAAAGGAGACATAGATACAGCAAAATATAAAACTTAAGCTTAATCCATTTTCCTTGTTATTTATTTATTAGTTATATATATATATACTACTCAAAACAAAATAAGGGCCACGAGGTATTTTGTCTGTACCAGGAAAATAATAAAACCAATATCTATTTTTTTGTCTCCATAACGAAAACTAATGTTGTTTTTACCGTGTAGACCAATAAACTTATTCCAATAATAATGATTAAAAAGTTTATTTGCTTTTGAAAGAAAAAATCACATTTAAGGTTAAAAATAAAAACAATGTAAAGTTACTGAAAACAAAATAAAATACTCCATGCTCATCTTTTAGTAATGAGTATGCCCTCCTCGTTTCGCTACGCACTCCTGAAGCCTGGAGTGCATGCTCTCAATCAAATGCCTGACATTTTCCATTGGAATCTCTTCCCAGGCCCTTTTAACAGCGTTGATAAGTAGCTGTTGGTTGTGGATTTCCTGATCACCGTCTCTAACTCTTCGTTTCAACTGATCCCACATGTGCTCTATTGGATTTAAGTCCGGAAAGTTCGCCGGCCACGGAAAGACTTGAATTTGAGACGCTTCCAGTACAAACCGAGTTGCTTGAGCCGTGTGTGCACGAGCATTGTCTTGCATCAAGATGAATCTAGGACCCGCTCGCTGGGCAAATGGGATCACATGTGGTCTGACAACTTCCTCAATATACCGCTGAGCAATAACAGTACCCTCATTCAAAATAGCGAGCTCAGTTTTGCCGTGTAAGCTTATCCCGCCCCAAATCATTATATTTGGACAACCAAAACGATCGACTTTATGGATGCAGGCTTCTGAAAATCTCTCGCCGCGTCTTCTCCATACTCTAATACGCCGATAGTCGTTAAAAAATTTAACTTTGCATTCGTCTGTGAAGGCACCATGCCCCATTGGTTTATGTCCCAGTCCCAATGTTGATGGGTAAATCTTAAACGATTTTCACGATGATTTCTGGTTAATGGAACACGGACAACTCGGCTTCTTGATGCCTGCTGGTCTTCATGCAATCGATTACGAATAGTTTGGTCACTGACACGAGTACCCGTTGTGAGCCGTAAACGATTTTGCAGCTTGCGGGCCGTCTTTGTGGGATCTCGGCGCGCACTTAATCGAATGTAACGATCCTCTTGAGCTGTTGTAATGCGAACTCTGCCCGAACCAGGTCTTCTTCTAACACTGCCGGTCTCTTGGAAACGATTCCATAGATTTTGAAGAGCTCTTCGAGAAAATCCCAATTGCAAACCCACAGATCGCTGCGAATGACCTTCTTCAATCATTGTAACGGCTCTGGTTGCTGTCAGCGAGTCCATATGACGCCTGCGTGCTTGTGGCATATTACAAAAGATGTTTCTGACTCGAGATATCAATGAACTCTGATAATTTCTAATAAATCAAGAAGCTAAGGTAAGCAAAACGACAAAGAAAATGGAATCAACATTTTCAAAAATAATTTTAAATCAAATTTTATTAAAATTGTTGCCAGCATGAGATGAATACTACAATATTAAAAAGTTTAGGTATCAAAGAGTTTGTATACTCAATATTTTACTACTTTCAATATGTAAATGTTACACCAAAATTACAAAATACCTCGTGGCCCTTATTTTGTTTTGAGTAGTATAGTATAAAACAAAGTCGCTTCCCGCTGTCTGTCCCGTATGCGTAGATCTTTAAAACTACGTAACGGATTTTGATGCGGTATTTGAAAGGTTTATACGCGTATATTATGCATGTATAATACATATAGTACATGCATAATATCCGTGCGAAGCCGGGGCGGGTCGCCAGTACCTATATAAAATGAGTCGTGTTAGGTACACCGATTGTTATAATCCTCGATTTGTTTTGTTGTGTCTTGAATAAGTATTTAGTTATAATAAGATGATACAAATATTCCATCTCAATGTTACTAAAAAACTCGTGGCGGGTTTCCAGACTTTATTAATGCTGCCACAACTTTTTAACAAATCAATCTTAAGTTAATGTTAGTAACTTTAACGTAATCTAGGTGCCAGCTAGAACACGAGAGGGGGTGGGTCTCCGAGGTGGACGGGTATTTATAAAAAATAAATTTATTATAAAAAAAGAAAAAGCGCCACCCTTGATATCGGTCAAGGGAACCGTGAAACTGAAGAAAGCAAGTTGAAAGGATGACCGACCTGATCGCAGACTACAGGTCGGAGACACGACGAGCCACGCCCGAAGCAAGTGTGCTGGGTTGAGCGAGTGGAAGTTGAAGACCGTGTCTGCGATGCTCTCACCCGAAGCTGAACCCCACCTCACTCCTTTTTATTTTTTTTATTTAATAAATCCACAGGACACACATCAGACACAGAAAATAACTTATAATTAAACGCCTAAGGTACATATGTGTGTCCCAATTAAGGACTTATACAACATTTACAAAATTATAAGCTACATAATTGAATTAAAATTTAGTAAATAAAATGAAATAAAATTGAGAGAAAGAAAACAAATATATAACAATTAAAGGAAAACAAACAAAATTATAATCTAATAGACATTCATAGTATTCCCAGCAACTTGCACTTGAACATGTTAAAATGGTCACCGAAAATATCTAAGTTATTTGTTTTTGGCAGTGAGTTGTATTGTTTACATATTCTTGAATATGGAGAGTTGTGACCAAGGTTGGTACGAGACGAAGGAATATTAAACAATTTGGTGATGGGGTGGCGTGGCGTAGAGCGTGGTACATAGAGTTGGATGTTGTTGGTTACATGGTTACACGATATTTGTTGGTTAATGACTTTGTATAGAAAAAGAAGATCGGAATATTTGCGCCTGTTATGAAGGCAATTCATTTTAAAATGATTCAGCCTGAGGTCGTAGGTGGCGCGATGGGAGATACCAGGAGTATGAAAGGCTAGATGTCGCGTAAAAGCTCTCTGAATGCTTTCAATTCTTTGAGAATAAACACTGTATTGGGGATTCCAGACAACACTAGCAAACTCTAGATGGGTTCTAACTAAAGCATTATAAAGTAACAGTCTTGTTTGTGGCAATCTGAACTCCCTAGTGTTCCTTTTGATAAACCCGAACATTTTTGCTGCCTTACTAACTATATTATTGACATGAGTATCAAATTTTAGAGTACAATCAATGGTTACACCCAAGTCACGCACACTTTGCACTGTCTTCAATGCTATGTCATCTAGTTTATAGCTATTTTTAGGGGTATTTATTTTCCTTCGAGTATAACATATGTGGTAACATTTTTGAGCATTAAGGACCATGCAGTTAAGATTACACCAACGTTGTATGTTATCAATATCCTGCTGCAGTAAAATTGCGTCATCAACACATGAGATGGTCTTATATATCTTTAAATCGTCCGCAAACAGTAAGTAATTAGAATGCGTTATGTGTGACCCAATATCATTAATAAAGATCAAAAAAAGCAATGGTCCGAGGTGGGAACCCTGTGGGATTCCTGATGCGGAGATATACGGGTTGGACTCATAGCCGCTAACCAAAACTACTTGGGACCTACTACTTAGGTATGATTCGAACCACCTTAACAAAGGAAAACCAATCCCCAGTCCCTTCAACTTCAACAAAAGCAGTTGGTGATTAACGCGATCAAAAGCACTACTGAAATCGGTATATATTGTATCAACCACTCGCCCCTTATCAATCTCCTGTGACAAAAATGAGACAAAATGGACGAGATTGGTTTCGACTTACCGTCCGCTTCTAAAGCCGTGCTGGAAGTCAGAGATATGTTTGTCAAGTTTTGTCGAGAGTGTTGAATAAAGAAGTGATTCAAACAACTTCGAAAAACAGGATAAAACTGAAATTGGTCAACTGATGAAGATATATGTTGAATAACTGATCATAATCATGTTCATTGCCAGTTGACGGTGTTTGGGTGCTATAAACGGAAGAAAAGTGATTTGCAAACAGGTTCGCTATTTCCGGACCAGTATTGGCCACTATATCATTGAAGTACCATTGAATTAGGGATCGATCCCGAATTTTTTCTTTAGTTTTTAATGAAAGTCCAAAAAGTTTTGGTATTATTACAAATATTAAGTTCCATACTAGATTTATAGTTCCTATAGCAGATGTCAGATAATTTATGACAGCGTTCACGGAGGAGTTTGTATTCAATTTCATCACGCGGATTTCCATATTTATTAAGGCGTTTTCTTATTTTATTTTTTTCAGCGTTAAGTTTTATTAGAGCGTTACTGTACCAAAAAGGATAATACGACTTTTTTGTCTTACGCTTGGGAACATATTTGTAAATGACATCATAGATGATTTTGTAAAAAGCTGTAACCATGTCACTACAGTTCCTACACTCGGAGAGACAGTTCCATTTTTCCTTTCTCAGCTCAGCTAAGATACTTTCGTAATCCGCCTTGTAGAAATTATAACCAACTTTGTTGTCTGCTTTACTAATAAAACAATCGTTAGGGGTGATTGGCACAGTAAATAATAGACTAGGGTGGTGGTCGTCTAGTTTCGAGATCACATCCAACGGTTTAGTTACATATCCCAAAGGCAGAGTACTCAATTTTTGGAGGTGGTGTGGGCCGAATGGGGTGTGTCAGCACGTGTCTCAAGTTGCTCCTTGCTGAATGGTCCCGATTAAGCAGAGACAAGTCTAATGGAAGGCACGCGGCCTTGAATGAACCGCGACCACGCAGTAAACAAAATTATAAAGTGGCAGCAGGCTTAGGGTAGTCTATTACGACGTTAAAAAAGGACCAACACTCCTGGGCAGCTGGCTTTTGACGCCAGGAAGTGACGTAATGATATTTTTAAATATCTAATTTCAAAGAGCGTCTCGACATACAGCCAATAATGAGACTGACCAGACTAAAAGAAACTACCGTCTGCGTTGGTACCACCCTCCTTTCTATTTACAACGTTAAGCAGTTCGCTGTGTTTCGGTTCGAAGGATTGGAGAGCCAGTGTAATTACAGGCACGAGAGGTGTAGCATCTTTTCCCTCTACATGGACAAAGCATAGACGGTGCCCTTGGGGTTCTAAGACATCAAGGGCATGGTCGTGTCAATAGGCGGCGGTAACAGTAGTAACATCAAAATCAACTTGAAATACGTCAGTAAATTTTCAGAATCAAAGTGAATTTTCAAAGTTACTTAAAGGCCGAGATCTTTAATAACGACGTGAAATGATTTATTAATCAGAACTCTGAGTTCAGAAATGATGAACCCTTTTAAATTATAGCTGTTTTCAAATATAAGACAGAAAACGATTTGGTTATGAAATAATTTACATTAAATATGATTTTTATTTATGTTTTCAACTGTACATACTGTGCATATTAAGTTAAAAATATTACGTAAGTATTTATATACGGGCTTTTCAACTGAACTTTAAAAATGGTTTTTTAATTATTATCATTTTGTTTAAAATGTTAAAAAAACGGTCAAATGTGACTCAGACTCGCACATGGTGGGTTCCGTGCCATCAAATAAGATTAAATATTTCACTTTTATGACAATTTCCTATAAGATACAAGAGCAAGCAAAAAAATTCGATAAAATCACGTTTTGTTCTATGGGAGCAAACTTTAATTCACAATGTCTTAATGTGTTCGTATTTTTTGTTATAGCGGCATCAGAAATAGATATTCCCTGAAAATTTTATGAGTCTAATTTTAGTTCAAGAGATACAGCCCGCTGACAGAGAGACGGACAGCGGAGGCTTAGTATGGGGTCCCGTTATTAACACTTTTTACGGAACCCTGAAAAATACGTGCAAAAAATCTGTTAGATTACTATTGAATTATAATATATTGACTGTAACTTTACAAAGAACTAGTTTAAACTGTGTTTATTTCTGAGCTGCTTCATTGAAGTTGTCTCTTATGTAACGAAATTTTCATTTTTTTTTTCTATTGTAATAATAATAACCACATAACAACAACAACAAACAAACAAACACAAATACAACAAACACACACACATTGTAATAATAACAAACACATTGACTCAGCCCTGCACTAAGATATAATGAATAGCAACGATATGGTATCAACTAAATAGATAAGAATACCACATCCAAGACTAAAAAACAAAACAATGCATCTAAATATATACATAAATATATTGTATTCGTCTATTTTAAATTGAATTAAAGCTGAAAACACGCTCACAATTTAAAAAAAAAGTCCAATAATTACAGTCGAGAAGTCGGGAATGTCCCAGTTTTCCTACAACACTCCCCTTAAAAACAATTGTAAGAAATAACATCGCAATTATTAAAAACAGCTTGTTTTTAAATGGCTGTTTTAAAAGAAAATAAAACGTTAATTATAACGCGCCCTAGCTAGTGATGTAACTTTTTTAGTTTGGGATGTCGATACTTTATATAACAAAACTCGGTTTTACTACCTCCTATTTTTTCTGAATAAGTTGTGGCTCCCGAAACAGCCGGTATGGTGTCCGGGCACAGACTGTGCGTCGTAGCACAGCTGCATTCTTCCTTCATTATTCGATGAAAGGACGCCACTGGAAAGGACTGTTGATCCTGGGAAACCGGAGTTGCAGTGGTGATACATGTTTGTGGACATGGAAGCTCAGTGTGTTGCATATCTTAGTTTCCAATCAACCCAACCCGACAGCTCGAGAGGTCGAGTCACGGGTAGTGGCGACATTAGGACTCAACATAAACAAATTGCGGTGTACCCTCTGCCAACCCCTCTCGAGGGATTACGGCGTGACTTTATGTTGTGATATGTTAATGTGAATTATTGAATTATGAACATTACTAGTATTTTTTGTTTTTAAATTTAATAACACAGTACTTTTCCACCAACATTCAGGGTGATGGGAATTTATGGTTTTAATTTTTTATTATTTTATTCTTCACTGTAAATGTTTAACTAGCAAACAATTAACTAAATATTTATTACAAAAATCCACATACTCTACAATTTATTTTAAAAACGAAACATGTAAATTTGAAAAAATATTTTATTTCTATCGATACATTGTTACAATCAATTTGGTACATCACTAGTCAAAGAAATGAAACAAAACCCACAATTTATATTTTTCTCTGCTTGCGAGACATTCAGGTCGAACGGGCAAATTGAATTTACTTCTAATTCAGACAAATTTTAATTGAACTTTCCATTTATACATTTGATTGCTTAGAAAACATTAAATTCGAGACGGAACGTTTAATTGGTAAGATATTGTACTTCTAAAACGTTTGATTGGTTGAAGGATTGGATTATCCGTTTTTCGGATGTTCAATCCGACTACAGAAAGCCACGCATAAAGCTTCCCGTAAAGAAAAAAATAAAAACTAAACTTTATTTGCTTGCATACAAATTACAATCAGGTGTTACAGTTATGTATGTAGTCAGAGTATTCAGCTGCAAAGTATTAGCGTGCAAATTTTGACATGCGATATCAATCCTTATTGCTGTAAAACTTTAGAAGAGTACATAGTCAAACAGGTTAGAATGATCAATGGCCGTGTGTACGCAAGATGGCGACGAACAGTAAAAAATTCATTGATTTATTCCTATATTTACGACTGGCAACTTCACCTTATCTCTTCCAGTTTCGTAGGTACCCAAAATTTGCCAACTGGACCCTATCAAAAAGTTTCTTCTGCCCATCAATCCATTTGTTTCTCTGACAGCGGACTGTATTTCAAAAGCTGTCATAGATACTTGATTTTTAATGTACATTTCTATGGTCAGTGCAACAACAAACAAATTTTTTAGAGGCACACATACCACAAAGAAAAAGTGTGAATTTTCTTTATTTTTTGCTCGACTCGTTTTTTAATCATCTCTTAATCATCTCAAAAGTCAAACTCAAAATAGTTTTTAATTAAAATAAACTTAAAATAAGTACGAGTACTTTCAAATCGTCATCTCTTTTATAATACTACCGGAATCATTATAAATAGGTGGTAGGAAAACCTTCGCGCAGAAGTCTGACTTGCACTTCGCCACTTTCTATTTTGCCGCGTTGCACCTGACAACGACACACGAAAACGTTTCATACAACAAATCTATTCATAGTTTATTCCCTTCATTTCAGTAAAAAGAGCTCAAAATAAGCTAATTCTGTTTTTATCGAAAACTGGAATGTCAATTCTGTGTCTGCCGGAGTTTTAATCAATTTGAGCCTTGTTTTCGAATACCAAAAAGGTATTGATTGATTGAATTTTATTAACTATGGGCTTAAGGCACACCCGCCACTCTGCGTCAACAGTGGTGTCCTTTCAACCAAGAATCCACGAATAATGCAAGCACGAATAAAACCTATGAGTCTGGTAGTAAATGTTAAACGGCAGAAGGTGTAATAAAAGAAATTCAATTAAAATATCTTCGGCTATCGATTCAGATATCTCCGACAAATACACGTCAAAAATTTGGTTCAAAAACTAAAACCCGACCATTGAAAAATCACTGACAAATATGAAACAAGAACATTTTCTCATCTGGAATAGTTACATAAACATAAACTCACGCCGTAATCCCTCGCAGAGGTTAGCAGAGGTGTTAAACACCGCATGTCGCAGGTTTTTTTATTTTTAGTTACATTATGGGAAACAAACAGTTTTATGATTCTTTTTTATAAATTTATCATACGAAATTGACAAAACAAAATAGTTTCCACAACTTGATAAAACAATATACAGACAAACTAATGAAGGTAATAAACAAGAATACAATGACACAACTTTGGCAACGTTAAACATTTCTAACAAAGGAATACATTTTTAATGCAACGCAATATAAAAAATTATAAAATAACATATACCTGCCATTCTCATAGAAGTAATCATTGAGAAACATTAAGAAACATGGCAGCTATAACTAACTCGACTCGAGACTCGAACCCTCGACCTGTCGAGTCGGATAGGTCGGTTAACTAAGGCACGTAACAAACTGAGCTAGTACATACAATTTTAGATGAGATTTTCATCTTGTTTCATACTCTTTAGAGCTTGATTCAGTAATTGTGTTTCCTCTTTAGAAAAATTTCACTTTAGAGAAATAAATTAATAATTCGTCCAGTGTGTCTACCATGAGTTCGTATAGTTATCCTACACGTCGTGTAACATAGATTACTGCAGTGATTTTGTCTGAGCAATCTTAATTCCTTATCAATCCGTTAGCTTTACAAAGATTCATACAAATTTGTAAATGCAGTCGTAAGCGGCTATCGAAGGTAAACTCATGGTAGGCACACGGGAAGTAATAAAAACACACTTGAGTAAAAGCAGATTTTTTACGTATTTGCGCATACAGGCAAAAACTTGAGCTCGTATAGGCATATGATTAAGATTCGAATTTCCATCAAAAATGCTTGCTCATAGGAGTTGATTTAAAAATCCTTTTTAACTGACTCCTTCTACCCTTTGAAATTTTGCCTTTATAAAATTAATATTTCGATTCGTAGAATCAGATGTTTTATTTCGCTTTTCTACGTATAAAATATTGTCAGGAAAACATCCCTATACCATCTCAAAATAGCTGCCCGAGCCAGGAAGTAATTTGTAATTTTCTCAGCTCTGTATTCTCTTCGGTGATGGGAAATTAAGCCCACCTCCGTCCCAGAACGGCTGGAGTTGATCTCATGCAAATAGATTCTTTGAGGAAATATTAATACTGTATTAAGCTGAATAAATGTAGGTAACACCTGTTCGGAAAGTTGATTAGAGGGACTTCGTTGTACATTATAAAATAATAAATAAACATTTACCTTTTTAAACAAAAATTAACTTTTATATCGATTATTTTTTCAAAAAAAAAGTTGAAATCTTAGAATAAAATTGTCAAGTAGAAACAATTGTGCCAACTGCCACGCTATAGGTTCCGGGTTCGAATCCTGGCGGGGGAGGGACTTTGTGTTATTTGCAAGACGCATTGTTTCGCTTACCGGTCTTGGATGTTGTATTCTTATTTATTTAGTATATACCATATCGCCGCTTAGCTCCTGCAATACAAATTCTTACGATACTTAGTGCAGGGCTGAGTCAATGTGTGTGTCGTGATGTGGTTATTATTATTAAGCCTTTGTACATACAGTTTGTTTTGTATTTTCGGTAGTTTTTTTTTTTGTTTTAGTGACTCTTTCATAATATAACAGTTCTAAAATATAATAGGTTCCATCACATGATCCTTTTGAAGGTCATAGCACATCTACTAAATAACCCAGGGGTTCTTAACAGTCTCAAAAGATCCCCAAGTGTATCTTTCCAGGGGATCTTAAATTCAAATTGTTTATTGCTTGTCACATAACATTAGGTACAGAAGATGTTAAAATAAATAAGGTACACACGTGACATTCGAAAATATATACTTAATGTTTCAATTAAACTATAATAAGACAATTTTGTAGTAAAATGTATTCTTTTAATATCGTGTTACACTAAAGGAGACATAGATACAGCAAAATATAAAACTTAAGCTTAATCCATTTTCCTTGTTATTTATTTATTAGTTATATATATATATACTACTCAAAACAAAATAAGGGCCACGAGGTATTTTGTCTGTACCAGGAAAATAATAAAACCAATATCTATTTTTTTGTCTCCATAACGAAAACTAATGTTGTTTTTACCGTGTAGACCAATAAACTTATTCCAATAATAATGATTCAAAAGTTTATTTGCTTTTGAAAGAAAAAATCACATTTAAGGTTAAAAATAAAAACAATGTAAAGTTACTGAAAACAAAAGAAAATACTCCATGCTCATCTTTTAGTAACGAGTATGCCCTCCTCGTTGCGCTACGCACTCCTGAAGCCTGGAGTGCATGCTCTCAATCAAATGCCTGACATTTTCCATTGGAATCTCTTCCCAGGCCCTTTTAACAGCGTTGATGATTTGCCGTTGGTTGTAGATTTCCTGATCACCGTCTCTAACTCTTCGTTTCAACTGATCCCACATGTGCTCTATTGGATTTAAGTCCGGACTGTTCGCCGGCCACGACAAGACTTGAATTTGAGACGCTTCCAGTACAAACCGAGTCGCTTGAGCCGTGTGTGCACGAGCATTGTCTTGCATCAAGATGAATCCAGGACCCGTTCGCTGGGCAAATGGGATCACATGTGGTCTGACAACTTCCTCAATATACCGCTGAGCAGTAACAGTACCCTCATTTAAAATAGCGAGCTCAGTTTTGCCGTGTAAGCCTATCCCGCCCCAAATCATTACATTTGGACCACCAAAACGATCGACTTCATGGATGCAGACTTCTGAAAATCTCTCGCTGCGTCTTCTCCATGTGATCGTCGTTAAGAAATTTAACTTTGCATTCGTCTGTGAAGAGCACCATGCCCCATTGGTTTATGTCCCAGTCCAAATGTTGACGGGTAAATCTTGAACAATTTGCACGATGATTTCTGGTTAATGGAACACGGACAACTCGCCTTCTTGATGCCTGCTGGTCTTCATGCAATCGATTACGAAAGTTTGGTCACTGACACGAGTACCCGTTGTGAGCCGTAAATGATTTTGCAGCTTGCGGGCCGTCTTTGTGCGATCTCGGCGCGCACTTAATCGAATGTAACGATCCTCTTGAGCTGTTGTAATGCGAACTCTGCCCGAACCAGGTCTTCTTCTAACACTGCCGGTCTCTTGGATTCCATAGATTTTGAATAGCTCTTCGAAAAAATCCCAATTACAAACCCACAGATCGCTGCTAATGACCTTCTTCAATCATTGTAACGGCTCTGGTTGCTGTCAGCGAGTGCATATGACGCCTGCGTGCTTGTGGCATATTGCAAAAGATGTTTCTGACTCGAGATATCAATGAACTCTGATAATTTGTAATAAACCAAGAAGCTAAGGAAAGCAAAACGACAAAGAAAATGGAATCAACATTTTCAAAAATAATTTTAAATCTAATTTTATTTAAAATTGTTGCCAGCATGAGATGAATACACTACAATATTAAAAAGTTTGGGTATCAATGAGTTTGTATACTCAATATTTTACTACTTTCAATATGTAAATGTTTAATAATTTACACCAAAATGAAAAAATACCTCGTGGCCCTTATTTTGTTTTGACTAGTATATAATTAAAAATCAGCCCTCTTAAACGGATTAACACCGAAACAGGAAGCCGTTCTTATGTTTGTATGAAATTCCATACTGCAACACACACTTATCGCCATCGTAGCGGTATCTTCATAGTTTAAAGATTGGTCTCCACAGTTAAGAGCTGGGACTACCAATAATTAATATATGGGTTGGGCATGGGCAAGAGGCGTTGACATGATTCCGAATTGATAAGTATGGAAAACGGTTCACTTGATAAAAAGTGATATTGACACGACGACGATGCGCCTGATGTTTTTGAAGGCAAAGAACACCGCCTATTGCCCGTGCAGAGGTAAAGATGTTATATCTCCCTGTAATTACACTGGCTCTCTAATCCTTCGAACGGAAACACATCGAACTGCTTCACGTTGTTAATATAAAGGAGAGTAGTGCCAACCCAGACTATCTCGCACGTAGATCTAGCACATGTAAAAAATTTGTAACTACTCTTGTAATGAATTGGTTTTATCAAAGTATTTGATCAGATAATTAGTAAACATGTGATAACATACATCAGTGTGTGGAGTAGCGTCAATTTAACGTTGCCATGGCAATTAGATTGATGTCAACAAGTTTTGAAGTAGTTACTTATTGGTGGCAAACAAGCTGATGGTAGGGAGTCACTCCACTACGAATGTTTGCAATCACATTGCACAGTTGGATTAGGTTTAAAGGGAAGTGATGATCCTGGTCAGCAGGAGTTGCAATGGTGATAGGGTGGCGGGTGTGGCCTAAAAAATCAATGGTAGGTTTGTAGACAAGATTGTAGGGATGTATGAGGGGATGATTATGAGGTGCTGAATAATACACAGGTACACATAATGTATTTCGCCAACCAGTACACATCGGTAAGGCAGGGAGGCTGCTGTCCTTAAGTAGTAAATAACGCGGACTGCCTTGTAAACTGTTTAATAACTTTGTATATATTTTAATATTGCAAGTCTCGCATTACGCCACAAGATCTTGCCTAGTACCTACTGCAGAACAAAGGAGATTCGGCTATTTGTGTTATGAATCAGAGTTATTGCTCTGCGTTCCTTGGATTTTTCATCTATTAAAAAATAATAATAATAAACCACATCACAACACACACATTGACTCAGCCTTGCAGTAAATATCGTCAGAACTTGTGTCATAGGAACTAAGCAACGATATGGTATAAACTACATAGATAAGAATACTACATCCAAGACTACGGCAAGCGATACAATACGATTTAAATAACACAAAGTTCCGCAACCACCGGGATTCGAACCCAGAACCTCTAGCGTCGGCTGTTTACACCACAGGGCCATAGAAGTAGCCAAATCAATTTAAAAATATATTTCAGTATGTTGTTTATCTATAAGAAATTGTGTATGTTTATTATTAAGTATATTACAATCCAATGGATTAGTTTGGAAAGGTAATTTGTGTAAATTGCCCCATGAAATTATAATTTTCCAAACATTTTGTTATGATTTCGATGACACAATGTCCCATAGTTGTGAAACCTTTTAAATTCCAACAACCGACACGGATCGTTAATGATTAATGAGATATTTAGTCATGACATGTCCATAGAAATGTGTAGTTATTCTAGTTTTGATTAAGTAGGTCGACAAAATGGCTACTTTGATATTAAAAGGGCTTTTTTTAAGCTGAAGCCGACTGATGTACTTTTTTGAATTACATAATAATAACCGCATCACGAAACACACATTGACTCAGCCCTGCACTAAAAATAATCTTGTATGGCAGGGACTAAGCAACGATATGGTATATTTACTACATAGATAAGAATACAACCTCCATAAGTTTCCTCGTGTAAGACTGGTAAGCGAAACAATGCGTTTTGCAAATTACACAAAGTCCCGCCCCCACTGGGTTTTGAACCCGGAACCTCTAGCGTAGCAGTCAGCGGTTTACACCACTGCGACACCGAGGTCGTCATTAAGATGGCAAACAAGCATACGGCCTGCCTGATGGTGAGCAGTCACCGCAACCACCATATATTTGCAATATAGGGCATGGTTTTCTAGAAGGCGAACGCCTTCTGCGTGGAAACCGTGGAATCCTAAGAAATCCCAAACGTCCCCTGATGGTTCGACTCCCGAACGTGTCCAGATCTGTATTAGGTCAGGCTTGATGACGAGGTAAACAAGTATGGCGGTCGTCCCTATGCTTTCCACCTTGTTGTGTTGTATTTATAAAGACGATACAGCCTGATTAAATTACTCTAATATCAAGAATATGTTCTAAGTCAAAAACAGAAGTTTCATACGTTTCTGACACAATCACTGTCAAATATGGCGTTCCTCAAGGCAGTATTATGGGACCTTTGCTCTTTTTGCTGTACATGAACGACTTGCCTCTATCGATCCCTCATCCCATGGTGCTATTTGCAGACGACAGTACAGCAATTTTTACCTATCAAGATTTTAATTCATACGTAATGGAAATAAATACTAGCTTAGAAAAACAATAAACTGGTTAACACGCAATAACCTAGAAATTAATTAAAATAAAACAAAAATCATGCATTTTTTATACGAAACAACAAAACCAAAAAAATTGACATAAACTACAGTAAGAAAAAAATTGAGGACGCTTACTCAATTAAATTTTTAGGACTACATCTGGACAACAGTTTGAGTTGGGAATCCCATATTGAAATTGTTTGCAATAAACCAAATAGATACTGACAGCTTACCATGGCTATGTTTCCTCCATTTTACGATACGGTATTATATTCTGGGGTAATTCGACGGACAAAGAGTTAATATTTAAAGCACAAAAAAAATGTGTACGTGTCATTTGTCATCTAAAAACCACTAATGGTTGCAAACCTCACTTCATTCAAAATAAAATACTAACGCTCCCTTCACTGTACATGTTTGTCCGCAAAAACCGCCATCTTTTTCTCGACGGCCTTAGGAGTGAACGGAACCGCCATAAGTTACAATCTGTTTCGTGTAAAACATCAACAGTCCAAAAGAATGTTTTATTTATGTCCACTCAAATTTATAATAACATCCCTAAATGTTTGCATGACATAAATAATTTTAAAAACAGGACTGCGAAATCTATTGATTGAAAAAGCATATTATTCAATTAATGAATTCTTAAATGACAGAGGCTTGCGTCACCCCTTATTTATTTCTTTATTTCTTTATTTGGAGATAAAATAGAAAACATATCACAAACATAAATCTGACAACCATGAACATATCTCACTAAAACACAATATACAAATACTCAAAATAACGCTACATACATAGAAGAAAAGAACAAACATGATAACAAGGACATATTAAAACACAAAAAAAAAACAATGAATATATTAGAGCAAAAACCGTTACTGTCACTCTTCCCATCCCAATGCAAGAAAAAAAAAAAGCCTACCTATTTAAAATTTAAATAATCTGACATCGTCTTTTAATTATTTGTTTTTTCTTTTACACATTTAATTTAATTTATAATGACAATTTTTCTGTATATTATTATTATTGTTTGACATTTAACTTTACTTATTTTATCGTAACTATAATTTAATTGCTAATCGTTTTTCTTTTATTTTAATTTAATATTTTGATTGTATTATATTTTTTTATGAAATGACTTTCGTATGCCAATTGGCTGCACATACCTGTCTTACCTTGCCTCAACATCTGCTGTATTTACCTAATGTATTGAGCACGAATAAAATGAATTTGAATTTGAATTTGATTGATTGCTCAGGAATGATAGCCGTAAGCAAAGCTACGGTAAAGCTGCTCAAGCCTCCGGGCCGCAGTACTCTTCGATCAAATTCAAATTCTAAATGTTTTTATAGACCTAAAAAAGTTCTTACAAACCGTATTCGTTTTATCTACCAATGCTATCTACGGGGAAGAAGCCATCAAGAAGACTCCGTAGATGACTTTTACAAAAAATTGCAATCATTTTTACTTGACTACGGCAAACACTAGGATTATGATTTTGACCGGTATGTTTGTATGTATGTATGTATGTTCATCTGTTCTCTCATAACTTCTAAACTACTTATCATAAATTGACAATTGAGGTATTGATAGACGTGAAATAATCGTCCGCTGGTTATAGGCTATGACGTCGCATTAAATTGAGTAACGCGCCCTCTGTAGGGCATAAATACACAGTGAGGTCATAAGTATTGTCACACAGTAAAAACTTTTCTTTTAGAATGCTGGCCACAAAACAGTTTATTGAATTCGAATTTCAAATTGTTCATGAAAATAAAAATGTATACTTTTTAGAATTTTACTCATTTTTAAATATGGAGTGGACGCTTAAAGAAGACCGTTGCAGTTATTGCGTTCCATCGTTGCGGTTACGCGCCAATTCAAATTTTTATATACTGAATAATTTGAATACAACCAAAATATTCGTTTATCGTACCATCAAACGATACAATGAAGACTCTAGTGTAGATGACAGGTCAAGAAGTGGTCGCCCTCGGTCTGTTAGGACTCCAGCAGTGATAAAAGCTGTGAAGGCGCGAATTCAAAGAAATCCCAAACGTAAGCAGAAACTGTTGGCCCTTCAGATGGGGTTAAGCAGAACCACGGTGAAAAGGGTGTTAAATGAAGACTTAGACTTCGGGCATATCGAAGAAAAACAGGACATTGTTTGAATGCTCGTCTAATGGACCTAAGACTGAAGAGATGCCGCGCTTTGATGAAGCGGTACGCGGGAAAAAATATCGGGAAATTCTTTTTTCGGATGATTTTTTTTTACCGTATAAGAGAGCTTCAACAAACAAAATGATAAGGTGTACGCACACAGTTGTGAAGAAACGAGCAACCGTATTCCGCGTGTCCAACGAGGTCATTTTCCATCCTCGTTCATAGTATGGTTGAGAGTTTCTTATTGGGGACAGAGGTACATTTTTGTGAGAAACGTGTAAAAACGAATGCAGTTGTGTATCAATATTCAGTCCTGACGAACCTTGTGGAACCTGTTTCTCATACCATGATCAATAACAGGCACTGGATATTCCAACAAGATTCGGCGCGAGCTCATAGAGCGAAGAGCACACAAGACTGGCTGGCGGCGCGTGAAATCGACTTCATCCGGCACGAAGACTGGCCCTCCTCCAGTCCAGATTTGAATCCGTTAGATTACAAGATATGGCAACACTTGGAGGAAAAGGCGTGCTCAAAGCCTCATCTCAATTTGGAGTCACTCAAGACATCCTTGATTAAGGCAGCCGCTGATATTGACATGAACCTCGTTCGTGCTGCGATAGACGACTGGCCGCGCAGATTGAAGGCCTGTATTAAAAATCGCGGAGGTCATTTCGAATAAACTTTAGTGTCATAAGAATCTATGTTTTGTTAAGTTCATTTTGGTATATAAATGGTTACATAATGAATAAACTTGTTTCAATTATTTTACATTAAACATGTGACAGAATTTATGATCTCTTTTTTTCGTGTAATGTTTTTGTGTTTGATATCAAATTAAAGGGCTTAATAAGCACTTTTCAAATATACATATCGTTAACTTTTACTCGCTGATGTGCTTGCCTACGACCGATAATTGATAAAAATTCTAAAACACACCTAATATGGTAATTTAACGTATATTCTCTCTAATCCTACTCAAAATAACTAAACCAAAAATACTTTTATGCATAACAGATTATACCAATATTGTGAAAATAAAAAAAATGATAAAAAACTAAAACCCAACTACTGGAAACCGACCTCTAAAATGTTTGAAACAAGAAAATATTCTCATCTGAAATAGTTCAATTTAGCCGTTGACGTATGCCACCTACAGTATAAGGCAAACTTACTCAATTGTATTACTATGTTATGTTAGATTAGGTTTGGTGTAGGCGCGGCTAAATTATAATTGATTACAATTTCAGATGAGAATATTTTCTTGTTTCAAACATTTTAGAGGGCGATTTCCAGTAGTTGGGTTTTTTTTCATTAAATGTAAGAACACACTTTCTATAAAAGTTTTCTGATTATTTTTATTTTTTTCAATTTGGGAAAAAAATCCGCATTCGTTCGGATGTCAAGCGCTGTCCGCCATTTTATATATCTTATGTTTGTTAAACATGGTCGATGGTCAGATTATACTAGTATGCTATATCAGCAAAGCGTGAGGAGTTACGCTTGATGGAATTCTCGCGACCTTCTTCAGTATCTAACCGAGACAGTCCATTGTACACCAAAGACCACAGAGAGTGAGAGAAAGAGTGATTGAGGGAGAGTGTGCGCAGGAATTGCACAATTCAATTCCACCGGCCCCCTTTTATAATCGGAATACTAGACGTAGGCTGAAGTTGCATCCTTTTGAGGTAGATATTCCGACCATCCGGACTAAACGCTTCGATAACTCCTTCATAATGCGTACTGCAAGGGTGTGGAATTCTTTGCCTGTCGATGTGTTCCCTGATCAATATAACTTGGGCCTCTTTAAGGCAAGAGTGATTAGGTTTCTCCTAGGCAGGCATGATCCACCTTAGACCTCATCGCCGCTTAACATCAGGCGGGTTTGGGGTCAAATGCCTGCCTGGTCATGAATAAAAAATTAAAAAAACCACGAACAAAATTGGGTGTTACCCTAGAAAAATACCCGTCTGACCTATTTTTACACATGCCCCACCTGTGTTTTGTTTCTATTCAAAGTATAACCATTACATAAACAACAGTTATTATAGGTATTGTAATGGGATTCAAAGAAATAGCGATCAAAAGATATGATCAACGCGTTACGGCTGTGACATGATAAGTTGGCAGGTAGTTTAGAGGATTTTGGAATGTATATCAAGGGATTAGGGATCACGTGAAAGTAATTATACCCGTCCGCCCACACACTCGAGTGATTGATGCTCGGCCTCTTTTCGGTTAGGCCACGAAATCGCAGGGTTGGACAGCGTGGTTTATTTCGATCTGTCACCCTACTCTGACCCTTAGCGTGACAAAGAGGAAAAAAAGTTCGATCCGTCGCCCTGTCGGCGACGAGGGAACAGTTCGAACTTTTTTTACTCTTTCACGGTTTCATCTGTCCCCTTATGACCAATAGGGGGACAGATCATTTTCACTCCGCCATATTGTTATGTCGGTCATAGCCCAAACACACCCTGAACTTAGAAAAGTCAACGTTTGTGCGTTTTACTTCGCTACCAACCCAACACATTTCCAAATTCATACAAACAATAATAATAATAACCACATAACGACACACACATTGACTCAGCCCTGCAGTAAGTATCGTAAGAACTTGTGTCATAGGAACTTAGCAACGATATGGTATATCCTAAATAGATAAGAAAACTACATCCAAGACTACATAAAATGGCGCCAACAATAATTTATTAACCGCCAACACCTGTAAACCTAAACGAAAAATAAGTACCAATGTAAAAGAAAATTTTATAACTAACTAATTACATTACTGTGTTTTTTTTTTTGGATTTTATTAAAGATTTTTTAATTTATGATATGGCCAATCAGTGCTGCGTGGTACACTTGACGTTTCGTGAAATCCAAGGCATCACCGTGTCAGTAGGTGGAGTGACACTTCCATCAAATGATCAAATGAACCGCCAACTTGTTCGCTGAAAATAAAAAATCATAAAAACTCAGCATTGGACAGTCAAGAATACTTTTATTTTCCTATTAACATTTAGTTTTTATCAACAACCACCAACAATTTCCTTCCAAGGTTAATGCCCTCTCACTCGTCGCGTAGCGCCCTCTCTCTCTCTCTCAGTCGTTCAGAAACACACTTATAATTTCGTGTACAATGTAGTTTTAATTATTAAAATATAAAATTAAATTCAATCTTTAAAAAATATTTTACCATTAAATATATTATTATAAACCATACGTTTAATTTGTTTATGAGCACAAAAGAAATCAGAATTCTTAACAAAATGGACAAAAAATTTATACTCAATCAATTTCTTTATCATCCTCGCGGCTTTTACGGCCACGCAAAGAGCTTGTACATTAATTGTATTGGCGGCTCGGAAACTTTGTCTCATCCCTCTACAATCTACATGTACATTGTACCTCTTTGATTAACTGACAAACATACAATTTAGCGAACAAATAGTCTTCGGTTCCAATGTCACAGATCCTATTGACCTGCCTTTGAGAAGCTAAGTTAACTGTACTAAAGAGGTTATAACAAAGCTTAGTATTGGTGCTATAACAAAATGAGTATTGAAATAAAAAAAATAAACCATCTCCAAAAAAAGAGCATTAAATAATTTACTATCTTTTGCAAGCTATGGCTGTTTACAAGGAAAGAAGCTAGTATGTTTTTTGGTTTTGTTGCCGACATCAGATCCTGACCAGTTGAGAATGGGACCAGCTAGAAAGTACATACTTTTAAACATAAAAAGAATTTTCCAAATAGACATACTGTGAAAATTTCAAGAGTCTAGTCTGTTATGGTTCATAAAGCCCGCTGACAGACGGACGGACGAGTGGACAGCGGAGGCTTAGAAATAGGATCCGTGTTTTACCCTTTGGATACGGAACCCTAAAAAGAATATAACTTTTCATACAGGAGGATGTTTAAAAGTACTCCATGGTGTTAAAAATTCTTCCACCTGCAGTGTGAAGTTATGCATTTTGTTTCACTGCTGCTGACCCACTATTTACTTCATATAGCAACTACGGAAGTTTCTTGCCGGATTCTTACCTGTAGATAAGCATTCTGAACTGGGGTAGTCCCCAACTGGGGTCAACTGGGTACTACTTGAACTGATTTTAGGTAAATTTGGATAAAAATTCTTCTTTGCTCTTTGACTTTTTCTATAGATTTCAACGTATCATTTGGGCATTACATCTCATGTTTGTGGAGTTACTTGGCGGGAACGGGAAGTGACAGTTAGAATTTTCTTATTTTATTGTCTTTTCTTATATATCAGCAGAATTTAATGTGTATTATTATTATTATTTTAACCAGTAAATATCTGTAGTGCTGTACAAGTGTGGAGAAAGTGAAATACGACGATTTGGTTGCGCTTTTCGTCATCTCCCAAGTAACTCCTTAGAGCCTACAGTAACCGTACTAGCATGTTACTGTAGGCAGATCCATCACTTTCATTGTTCATCTTATCATCTTCATCTCATTTATCATCTCATTATCTTCAAGAATGAAGAAATTATAATTACCGATATGGTACTAAAAACAGTGCCGTTAAAGAAATACATAAAAAGAAGAATGTTTGTCTTTGGTTGTAAATGAAGGTGTACATGCACATTGTTCTAATGTGAATAACCTACTGAGCGAACACGAGGTATGGCTCACTAAAACAATGTGCTTACGCGCCTGACAAAACAAACAACCTTATAGTGAGGTTACATAGGCAAATAAATTTGCGCAATTCCGAGCGATTTGGCGTCATGACAGTCATAGCAGCATCAAACAATTTGTCAAACATTTAGCAAACAGTTCTAGTGGAATAGCTCCAGACTGCACCACTAATCGCTTCAGATTGACCTACTACAGTTGTCGGGCAATTATTGCACCAAAAATTTCCCGTGTAATCGCATCATTACAAACAGTCTTTGTGAGATGGAACGAGGTTTAGAAGCACCAAATTCCTCCTTTCTTTTTTCCCCTTCATAATTTACTGTCATGCGAGATAACGCCCTATGTCACGCGACGTCACGATTATCAAACTGACGTGACATAGTGGACGGACATCTTGTTAAAAATGAAAATTAATCTCCAAAAAAACTCGTTAAGTTTTTCGGTCAAGCTTGCCCTTTTTTTCTCCATTCATTGGACTTGACGGGAAAATAGAATGGTGTTACATATATATGGTTATATGTTTGTCTTTCTGTGGCTTTGCATGTCAAAAATTGGCGACACGCATATTTGGGAAAACAGATGTCAAAATGAGTTTTATTAAAATGGCGAAACAAAGAACTTCGTTGTGCCCGGATAGTGGCGACAGACTCGCAACCTGTCACACTGGGATTTAACATAAACTTGCGAAATGCGGTGTTTAACACCTCTGCCTACCCATCTGGAGGGATTCATTGCGGCGTGAAGTACAAAGAACCTATTGTTTCTTTTTATGTCAAGGGCAAACATGGGTGTTGGTAGATGTATGTACAAGATCGTCTGTGTTGGTACCACCCCCTTTCTATTTCTGTTATGAAGCAGTCCGCTGTGATTCGGTTCGAAGGATGAGAGCCATTGTAATTACCGCAACGAGAGTTATAACATCTTTACCTCTACATGGACAACGCATTGGCGGTGCTCTTGGCGTTCCAGATATCAAGGGCATCGTCGTGTCAATAGAGGGCGGTATCACTTTCTATTAGGTGACCCGTTTTCTTGTTTTTAAATATAAAACAGTCGGTTCACCTGATGAAAATTGATCCCGCAACTGATTGACACGACGATGCCCTACATGTCTGAAAGTGCCAACAACCCTGCCAATGCGTATGTGATCTACATAACAAAACATAAACTCACGCCGTTACCCCTCGAGAGGGGTTAGCAGAGGTGTTACACACCGCATTTCCCATATTCATGTTGAGTCCCAAAGTGACAGGTTGAAAATCTGTCGCCACTATTCGGAAAAATTGAGAAACATAGTAGCTACAACATAAGAGACTTGAACCCTTGACCTTTCGGGTCAGTTAACCAAGGTACGAAACAAACTGAGCCACCACATCCTCTTTTTGTGATCTATTTTGCACTTGAATGACAGCTTGAGGTTTTGTGTTCGAGTATGCTTAATATAGGGAAACCTCATTATAAAGCCCAAGGTGGCAAACAAATATTATTCAGCCCGCTGGTAATGGGCCTTTAACGAGGGGTTTAAAAACCCATTACAATTACTAATGGACTGTAACCTCCCAAACTCACAATTGCAATATGTTCTTATATACCCCTTTTTCTGTTTTGTCGGTACGGTATCAGTGTTTTTAGGTCAAAGCGGAACCAAAAACTTTTTACTACAGTATTACAAAACATATTTGGCTAAACCCTTCACTAAATAAAATCTTGACCCACAAATCAATCAACATTAAATAAATATTCATAGCTATACTTACAACGAAACTTTACCGCTTAACCCACGATTTGTGATTGAAATAATTATTTCTACAAAATTGCTTGCTACGCGACCGTACTACGCTATGGCTACGGTTACTTAGGAATAAAAACAGGCTACGTCGTAGTCGATTCAGTTTAATGGCGTATATTTGTGATCTTTTTTTTATTTATTGCTATATTGCTGAAAGAAAAGATTGCTTACTGAAAAAAATACTTTTTAAGGTAGTAGCTTACTTATCAACTCGGAAATGGAACGTCATCGTCTCCTTTTGCTTCGGTGTAACGCAGGCGATACGATACCGTTACGATACGTGTGTGTTTCGGTTTTAAATTTCATACGAAAAACGGCTTGAGTTGATCTGTTTACCATTTAGTTTAATTGAATATTATAAATATTTAATATAAAAAAAATATTTTTTCATTCTTCACCTTTCTTGTTTCACTGTAGTGGCAATTATTTTATTAAAATCGTCAACTATTATTATTATTATGGTTATTTATTTATTTAACTTCATGAGCACACTGGTGTGTTCACAAGAGTACAATTCGCTGTGTTTCGGTTCGAAGGATTGGAGAGCCGGATCGAGAAGTATATACATCTTTACCTTTATATGGATAACGTAATGCCACGGACATCGTCGTGTTATTATAAGTGGCAGTATCACTTTCCATCAGTCGAATCGTTTCCTTGATTATCCATGACGTTGAAAGAAAAGAAGCACACTGACATTCAGAAAAACAGACGGCTGGACATCGATGGCTCAGTAATAAAGCCCCTAGTGCACCCATTTTAATACGGTACCCTAAAAACTTTCGCATATCCAAACGTGTTATTAGAATTAAAAGTGAGAGAAATTTCGTATAAATACAGAACAATTAAAAACAGTCCAACGCTTCCCCGTACACCTCTATTTGTCTTGAAATCGAAATAAAACACCTCAAATAAAGGATGAGCATCCCTTTTTGAAAAGAACAAATAGGGCTATTGTTTTAAAAAGGAGATAAATTCAAGAGCTGTAATAAATTTCCGACCTCGACAACCTTGGTGGCGCAGAGGTGTAAACAGTCGACTGCTTCGCTAGGTTTCGGGTTCGTATCCCGGCGGGGACGGATCTTTGTGTTATTTGCAAGACGCATTGTTTCGCTTTCCGGTCTTGGATTGTGTATTCTCATCTAAGTAGTTCATACCATATCGTTGCTTTGTGTCTGCGATCAATATTATATGTTAGTGCAGGATTGAGTCAATGTGTGTGTCGTGATGTTGTTAATTATTATTATACAGAATTAAAAATGTTTAACATTTGTAATTTCGAAAAAAAAAACTTACATGGGGTTTTCAAGTGACTATCGCATGGGGTTCTTCCAAAGAGCGTTAAAAGGTTATTATAGGGTCGGCAACGCTTGCGTGATGCCCCTGATATTGCAGTCGTCCATAGGCTACGGGGACTGCTTACCGTCAGGCAGGCCGTATGTTACTTTGCCTCCTTAATGTTATAAAAATCATTAAATCTATTTCATCTGAAAATCAGCAAAAATTTGAAATTTTTGTTTTATACAACATCACTAGCAAACAAGCAGACAGTTCACCATATGGAAAGTTATACCGCCGGCTACTGACACAACAATTCCCTAAACCTATGTATCCTTTATAAAGTTTTCTCTGTGAAATTGTTTTTATTTTTAATTAAAAAATATATATTTTGCAAAATGTATTCGTCGAAAACGTTCCATTTCTTTGTACATTTCGTTCGGAGAAGAAAATGTGTAAATTAATAAAATACACCCAACGTAAACATCTAAATAACTCAGAAACAGAATTTAACATCTCATATTATACGGGGGGTAGTTAAGAGTAATTTATAACAGATCGTGTTTAACCACCCCCTATATAAAGAGTGGTTTATTTAACATGAAAATATATCGTTTTATATCTCACATTCAATGTTTTCATAATATTTTGTGTCTGAGTAAGTTATGTTAAATTTAACTTAAATTAAATTCGGAGTCGGAAAGTTTTAATTTAAAATATATATCGAGTTTGGGACATTTTCTCTGCTAAAAATATTGCAAGTTTTCAAATTCTATTGAGCACCTGGCGAGCTGAATATTTTAATGCGTGTTGCCATCTTTAGTTTTAATAAAATACATATTAAAACCCTATATTTCTTCTATATCTTAAATAAAAAGAAAAAGCCTGTCTCTCAGAGTCATCAACGCCCAGCCTACTTGAACTTGACCCTAAAAGTTCAATTTTTCCAATCTACTCTTGAACCTTCAAAGCTGAATTTTTCCAATCCGCTCTTGAACCTAAAAGCTCAATTTTTCCAACCTACTCTTGAACCTTAAAAGCTCAATTTTTCCAATCTACTCTTGAACATTAAAAGCTCAATTTTTCCAATCTACTTCTGAACCTTAAAAGCTAAATTTTTCCCATCTACTCTTGAACCTTAAAAGCTGGAATTTTCAAAACTACTTTTGAACCTAAAAAAGTAAATTTTACAAAACTACTGTTGAACCTAAAAGTTAAATTTTACAAAACTACTTTTAGACCTTGATAGCTGTTTTTTGTCACGTCTATTGTTTTTATGAAAACGACGAGGAATAAGAAAGGGTTTTTGAATTTCAACTTCTCCTAAGAAAAGGGGTTGAAAATTAGATCTTTGCTATCGCAAGCAAAGCGACGGATAAAGGCTAGTATTACAATCATTTTCGTTCTACCAAAGGCTCAGTTCGAAATTTGATGAAACATTTTCAATTTCGTATCAAGTTTTAATTTGCATGTAACCTTTTTGACTTTAAAAGATTAACTGGCCTATGAACAACGTTAATTAATTGTTTAATTCACGCCTGATAGGCATCAAAAGGTAAAAAGATACATCTACTCCCGCATCAGAATTACGTGCATATTTAAATATTGTAACACTTTGGAAAATATAATTAAAGAACGTTGATATATATATATAATGAATCACGACAAACATGGACTCAGCCCTGTAATAAAAATCATAAGAACTTGTGTCACAGGAACTGTACAACGATATGGTATAAACTACATAAATAAGAATTCTCGTACTACATCCAAGACCGGTGAGCGAAACAATGCGTCTTGCAAATAACACAAGGTTCCGCAACGCTGGGGTTCGAACCCGGAACGTTTAGAGTAGCATTCGGCTGTTTACACCACTTCGCCACCGAGGTCGTCATTTACTTCTTGTAATATCATTTATATGTGTTTGACTAACACTTTATGACAAGAAACTTATCATAATCATGTTACAATCAACGGAAATGGATTCGAAACGTTTTACAATAAGCTTTATTTACGGGTTCGCAATTCAGCAATTCGAGTTATCATACAACTACTTAATATCCCATATTGTATATATAAAATATTATATTTAAATAACATAACCCCCCTTTTTGCTTCGTCGTGGTCAGGTAAAATAGGTAGTTAATGATATACTGACAGAATTTTGGGTGCCGCGTCAGTAAATGACGACCGAAAAGAAAATTTTCTCTTATCACTTAGCTAGGTTTAATTTAATATTGTACAAGAAATATTTTTTAAGCTCAGCATTTTCACCTCTAGCTTTTGACTCGATATGGTTGCACAAAAATATATCTTTTTTGTCGCATCCGCCGCACTTAATTTTAATGACAAAATTTACCCTCTGTCATCCGGAACATAAACAGAAATAGGTTGACACCTTATTAATAAAAATCTGTAAATTAGTTAAGGAGGTAAGGTGGATCACACAAAATACAATCATATATAGACTGATGAAATCATTACCCTTCCTTTCGGCTCTGACGGCCGTGGTCGGGTAAAAATAAATGCTTTTAGACAATTTTTTTACTTTGTTTAAAATTTGAAAACATTTTGAATCAAAATATAAGGAACTTACTGTATCTGTCGACCTTGTGAATCCACGTGACCGTTCCTTTGTGGGTTTTTCTTTTTTATAAACCATATTTTTAGTATTAGAGTATAGAAACCAACACGTTTTCGAGTTTAAGCGAGACTTCGAAACGTCAACATTTTATATAAGCTGTAGAAGAAGAGAATTTAACAACAATCTATTACCTTACATTTTGATAACCCTGTTTCGTTTCAGGTACGGAAGCCCGCACCATTCGCGTTCTCAGTCTGTCAAGGCGGCAAGGTCCAGGACAGGAGAGAGACAGCTGCTCGGCCTGCCGCAGCAGAGAGCTAGGGTTGCTTCTATGCCTAACACCGGAGTGGAAGAAGAGTATTACAGGCTTCGACATTTCAGCATAACAGGTAATGTTCTGCTATTTTTGGTCGGTGCCACCCTTCTTTTATTTTAGATGCTGTTCGCTGTATTTGGGTTCGAAGGAGAGCCAGTTAATAACATCTTTTGCCATGGTCAACGCATTGGTGGTTCTTTTGGTGTTTTAGGACCTCACTTTCCACCGGGTCCGCCGTTGTTTTCTTTGATATAGAATAAAAATAAAAGATAATTCTATGTTTTACTGCTTGACCAACCTGCTTCGGAATTGAATATCATAAAATCTATTATAACGTTACGTTTTCTACCTAATTTCTTGCTTTTAAAGTTGTCAGTACTTTCATAAATGTGCCTAGTGATTGACATGTCAGTAAATATGTTTATACATACGAGTATATAGTTTATTAGAAAAGTTGGCACTAAATATATAGTGCCTTCGATCCGTTGGTTCGGGTAAAGTTTTGACAGTTGCGAAAACTAATTATTCTAGGTTTTGTTTACTCGCTCGAACCAGCTCTTGTATCATGTGACGACAGCTCCTGTATATTCGATCGCATACAATGTTTAGCCAAGCATAGCGACGCTTAGCTAGCATAATTTCACTCGTGTACCAGAAATTTATGAAACATTTCCTGCGCTAAAAATTTTAGTTTCACAACTTTTTTCACAAAAAAAAACTGGAGGTGTTGCTTTGTCGTAGATATGGCCGTGAGTTTTACGTGTATTTTTGCGAGGGAAATCTTTTATTCGAGCGTATATTAATTTTGAAGTTCCAAGAATCCCTTTGGATTTCCATGTTTTTTTTTTGTTGTACTAAAAATTTTCCTGTCGAAGATTTATTTTTGATATTTTAGCTGTTGAATGGTTTAAATAAATTTTGGATAAAAATGATATTAAATTGAAACACAAAATCATATCTTCCGATTTTGTTTTCATCAGCTTTCCACTGTTTCTGCAAAAATTGAGTTGAATTTGGAAACTCAGTACGAAAAACGAAGATTCGGCCGAATTTTCGTGCGTTTCAAATTCGATTTTATTTATTTCAAGGACATGAAATAAGATACATGCAAAGGTTATAGCAATGTTTAGCATGGCAAGTTTATCATACTGGCATACGAAATTACACATGTCTTATAAAGTAGCTATAAATTAAGCCACAAATGTGAAATTAGAAGTAGTTTATCATGTAAACAAAATAGATTTGTGAGTATGCAGTTCAGGTCACATTGAATTAGACATTTCAAAAATTAAACAGAACAAAAGATTTTCTATTTAAAAAGCATGTCAAGATTAAGATGTCAATAAAATCATTCTTCTTCTTCAGTTTCCTACTCCGAAAGTCTTTCGCACGGGTCGGGCTCCATTCCGATGGAATTAATGTCAAATTTGACAATTTCTTCCAAACATTGTCTTTGATCATGTCCGGTTGACAACAATCCGAAAGATTTTCAGAGCAAGGTCACCCTCCAAATTTCTGACTTTCATCCCCTGATGTATGATGAAAGGCCACTGAATGTATTTAAAGGACTATAGTATAAATAATGTGACGTTGTTTAAGGTTTAAAAACAATTTTCTCTTTAACAGGTAAAGGCGTGGTAAATCGAGGTGATTCTCTTCGGTCCAGACGTTCCAGGTCGAATACCTCAGTGGCTTCCAGCGCGTCCAGCACCGAAGCCATCACCAGAGCTTCTGCACCCTGCTCCCTAGCTTCCTCAAGGTACTGGCACTAAAGGCCAATGATAAGTATGAGTACAAGCTTAAGACAAGATATGTTTTCTGTGAACTGATTTTGGAGGCTCCCTGCCCCTTTGTTTCCTCGAGATAACTTGGTACAAAGGGCTAATATAAACTTGAGGGCTAGTCAGAAGTAATTTTTGTAATAGACATATTTTGGACTAATCCATTTTAAGTTAACTTTAGCAATAGCAATGGTAAATCTCTGACTAAAATCTTACGTAGTATTTTGATGTTTCATTCCATTAACAATCAACAAATCATGTATACCGTGGAGTTTAATTTTGATGAAAAACTTGAGGGATATTTCTGTTGGTGCCAGGAATGCTTGCAGAAATGAAAAATATAGCTAAAAGGCCGCCAAATCCAGTAAACAAAAAAAGTTCTGCTCGCTTTTTGCAAATTCGTATTAATCATCCATGTATAAGTTATAGTGAACGCATGCTTATGTAGTAGAAACTTTTGCTAGAACGGTAACTGCGAAATTTCAATGTAGTGAACTTTTTAATCTGCAAAAGTAAATATTTACCCGCTGCTCCGAGCAACCCCTAATTAACTTGTTCGGCTTAATTGAAACTCAAACAAACAGGGAAGTTATAATTTTCAATAAAAAAAAGGATAACTTTGATAACCAATAATCATAAAACGTATTTACGATCATGATCCTCCTGACTGAGACTGAGATAAAAGTTTTAAAATTTTGTTAATTAAAACACAAATTAATTTTAAAAGAGTTTTTACGATCAATGTCCTGAACTGAACTTACAGTGTATTTCTGAACTTTGATGTTAAAATTGAAGTCGTCAGTTAATCTATATCTATGAAATGTTTTTCAATTATCACCTGAAGTTTAAAGCTTTTTAGGGTTCCGTACCCAAAGGGTGCCTTTGATCCTTTCTACTAAGCCTCCGCTGTCCGTCTGTCAGCGGGTCGTAGGTCACAAACCATAATAGTTAGGCTGTTGAAATTTTCAGAAAATGTCAATTACTAACCGTTGCCGCAAACATAAAGAACAACAAATACTAACTAGAAATTTAAGCGTGATTTTATACAATCTCTCATAGTCATAGTGATATTTATTTGTGAAAACGGGTACAGTACATAGATGTTTAGAATAAAATTATATTCTCCGAGTCCTACTCTGTTAAGAGCTTACAAATGTAATGGTTACAATACAAACAATTACAAATTTTGACCGAAACAATTAAAATGAAAAAGTGCAAAAGAATTTGTTACATTCTACATGAATTACATATCTTTTGCATGTATGCATGTGTATGCATCTGTAAGGAAGTCATCAAATTTGTAGTTCACAGAATCATCTAAAAAGTTTAAAATATTTAATCATATAAGATGGTACGGAACCCATTATGTGAAAGTCCGACTCACACTTGACCGATTTTTACACTTTATCGCATTTTGTTTCCTTCGAAGTAAAAAAATTCATTTCACAGATGAATATCAAAATACGTGTTAAGGGATTTGTTTCTACTTCTTGTTTAACTACTTCTTTAATATCTGCAGCATTTTTAGCATGGGCGTCCCTAAAAGGGGGCAGCTGCCCCCTAGATAAAAAAATGTACACAGTCTGTGGCGATTGGGCTTGGACATGAGAATGTACTAAACATGTTACTATGACACAAAAATAAACTAAAAAACATAAATAAAACTATTATTAAGTTTTATTTATTTTAACAGTTCATAGTTCATACTTTTCCCATGCTCCATATGTCAACTGCCCTTCCCTAGGCTATAACCCCGTTGGGGCTACAAGTTTTGAGGTCTCCTAGCCTTAAGGCTTGCAGACCCAACGTCATGCCCGGTTTTGAGGGCATCAACGCAAAGAAGCGTAGCGCCTCGCTCCCTTACAGGGAAGCACTCGCCACACGGTTGGTCCGGTTACACTGCGAAGGCCAATAGGGCCGCAGTTAGGGTCCATAAAAAATAATAATAAAAATAACCTTCCTAGGCCATAGGCTTGTCAACTGCCCTCTCCTAGGCCCTAGACTGACGATGTCCTTGTATAGGGGGTGTGATATCGTCAATGCTCCGTGTTTTTATTATATGGCGGTATAGTACAGTACAGCATCACATACATATTTTTGGTATTGATGGTACCATTTTAATATTACAGTATCCGAATCACAATACGGTATAGATCAGTTTTTTTTAATAAAATGTTTTTTCCTCTTCATCTGCAGGGATTCTTCAGCTGGTCTCAGCACGTACAGGGTTCTGGTACTAGGTGGTCCAGGAGTGGGCAAGTCAAGCCTCATCGGTCAATTCATGACGTCAGAATACCTTCATGCGTACGACACCAGTATTGGTAACTATCACCTTTTGCATCAAAGTTTTAAACAACCCCAGGGGCAAACAAGCAGGCCTTTCACCTGATGGAAAGTGATACTGCTGCCTATTGACAAAAAGATGCACATTGTATCGTTGAACATTATGAGTTGTGATCTTCAAAGAACTGTTAAATATTTTATATGGAATCCTAATATTTTTTAAGTAGTTTTAAACCACAACGCAACAATTGACGCGCAACATGTTCAACAACATTTTGTTATGCATACAGGTCGCGTTCAAAATGTCTAATGGATACAAGGCTTAACAAAGCGCCCGTCGTGTTGGCAACGTTGCGCGTTGTTGTGCGACGTTGCCTGTCTTGTTGAGTTTAATATCAGCTGTTTATAAGTGAAAGTCCCGTCAAAATTGATTTAGCCGTTTCTTAGATTAGCCGGAAAAAACAGTCTGAAATATTTAATTTTTATTATATAAAAAGCTGTGATTTTATAATACAAAACACTTTAATTTATTTGTGTACGTAGTTGGGTTTTTTAATATTGTAGTTAGTATATTGGCCTTTGTCTAGCATTTCAGTTAGTTTCTATTGAATCCAATCCTTTCACAGATGATGAATCCGGTGAGAAGTCAGTCTGCGTACTGCTGGCTGGTGAGGAGTCGGAGATCACGTTTTTGGACTCACCAGCCGACAACGTCATAGTAAGTGTATTATGTAATTTAAACCTTATTTTTCTCCTCGTTATTTACTTTAATATTTATAAACAGATTTTTGTATTCAATTTATTATTTTGTCTCATGACTTATATATTTTATGTACCTAGACAATTTCATGTGCTAATATTGTGTTTTAGATTTATTTACTTTCAAACATGATTGTTCTAAATTGTTGAAGAATAAATAAAATGAAACATGCTATGTAAAATTAAGGTATTATTTACATCTTTTACATTACTCGTACTAAATGTAGCAAAGCTGATGGTAACCTGGAGTTGAAGAGGCAAAACTTATATACCGTACTACTACTATAAATACCGTATTGATGACCTCTTTGGCACAGTGTGGTGTAAACAGCCGACCGCCACGCTAAAGGTTCTTGGTTCGAATCCTAGCGGAATTTTGTGTTATTTGCAAGACGCGTTGTTTCGCTTACCGGTCTTGGATGTTGTGTTATTATCTATGTAGTTTATACCATATCGTGGCTTATTTCCTGCGAAACAAGTTCTTACGATACTTACAGCTGAGCTAAGTCATTGTGCGTGTCGTGATGTGTTTTTTATTTATCGTTGTGTAACCAGATCTATTTTCGTTTGGAGTTAATGTGCGTGTTTAATGATGTGTGTTTAGAAGCAAAACACCGCCTTTCCATCCTTTACTCAAACCCATTCGGTGCATTTTAGACCAGGCTTTAACACTTCGTTGTAGAAAAAGCTAATCAAAGCCAGAATTTTCAGTAAACTATTTGAGATGCGTCTGACAGGAAGCGACTGAACAGCGTTTGTCTTTCGAGGAAAACATTAGGCTGTGTTTTAATCCCTTAAAAAATCCCTGTCTCAAATAGTTTTGACGATTGTCTTCTAGTCTGAAGGCTGTGCACATGGATACTGCGTTGTATACTCGACGGCTGATCGTGCGAGCTTCGTGGAGGCAGAGCGCCGGCTTCAGACGCTCTGGGCAGCCGGACACACCTCTAGAAGAGCTGTCATACTGGTCGGGAACAAGGCTGACTTAGCCAGGTCGAGGGTCGTGCCTACTGATGGTGAGTGTGGAAATATTTTTATAATCATACCATCACGTGTCTTCTTCTTGTATTCTTATCTATGTAGTTTATACCTTATCGTTGCTTAGTGCCTCATATACAAGAGTATGTAAGCAACGATATCTCTGATATCTTAGTGCAGGGCTGAGTCAATCTAAATAATGTAATCTAACCTAATTTATATAAATTAACAATACTAACATACTTCTAAGCCAACTACCTTAACTAACCCAACACTTACCACTATGGATTGAAATGTCCGAAATAAAGATTTATTATTATTATTACTTAATATAGTAATATTTCACCCTTTTTAGTCCATTTTTTTTAGTTTTTAGACATTTTGAAAGTGCATTTCATCCGATGTCCACTCAACTTTAAAGGTGCTTATATAGAGACTTTGACTCCACATAAAAAACAACTTGTTTGGTTAGCAAATCTCTTAAATGATAAACATCTGCAACTAATTAACTAAATCAATACGATTACGTACATAGTACACAATAATATTAATTGATCCAGGGACAATAGGTTTCTTAATGAAGTTGCTTGCACAAAGGAATTCTAAATGAACTGAGTAGTTGGGGTTTATCTTGTACTTGCTGTTGCTCCGCGGCTTTGCGCACGTTTTTCATGGTTTCCTTTCTTAAAACCAAGAAATTAAAAAACCTAAGCTTAATAGTAAATAGGTGGTTCTTATCTATGTAGTTTATACTAAATCAATGCTTATCAAGAGCGAAACAAGCCTGTAGTGCTGAGTCAATGTGTGTGTCGTGATGTGGTTATTATTATTTAATTACAATAACAGATAAATAAGTCTGAACGGTTCCACATAATATTTTGTAAGAAAAACTATCAAAACTGCTAAACGATGGAACCTATTTTGTTTAAGACTGTGGCGTAGCGTAAGCGTAAGCACCCCCCTCCCCCCCATAATAACATCAATTTTATCAAAGATTTCTGAGATATGTTGGATCGCGAGTTACCAGTTCAAACCGCTAGTAATGATTTGGAAAATGACTTTATGACTACGCGAGTCACGTGTCCGTTGCCGTTGTCACCCCCCTCCTGGGGCGCCCCCCCTAACGCCGCTACTGGTTTAACTACAGGATTTAGTTTAGGTAATTAAAATCACCGGGGAGCCGGTCAGGATATTTTCCCGAGTTTAATTTAGCCATCCCTACTTTTGTACCCTTCAATAATTCCAGGGATTTAAATGTCCTACCCTAATTGCCTAACACATGTTACTCTAAAGGCTAAGTGATTTAGGTAAATCCCGTTTCACGCGTAAAGAGTTTTAGAAAGTATTTAATCCTCATATACCTACATACATATACCTCTCATACAATATTCACAGATTTGTAGATTCAAAACAGAGATCTATAATAAAAGGCAAAGGAAACAAGGCTGGTACAAACAGCCACACATGAACTTTCAAATTTTTTGTCGGTATGAAGTATTATAAGAAAGTATTTAACCCTCATATGCCTACATACATATGCATCTCATACAATATTTACACGTTTGTACGTTCAAAACAGAGATCAATTATACAAATTGAAAAAAAAAGGCATAGGAAACAAGCCTCGTACAGACAGCCATGGATATAGTTTCACATTTTTTTGTCAGAATGAATACGATTGTGGCAATCTGACTTATGTTGGGTTTACTTATGTAATTTTATATATAATATTATTTAAAGCTATCTTGTTTTAAGCTTAGGGTTGTGTAGTTTAATTTATGTTATAATGCTATAGCTATTCCGATGGACAGGCAAAGTTGTTCAAATTTACGTTCCGTCGAATCAAATGTCCTACGTACTATTTGTGAATATTTGTTAATTAATAAATAAAATCAGAGAAGTGATATGTCAAGCTGCTGTACAACTAAAGAACGATACAGGTTAGGTTAGGTTAGGTTAGGCATGGCCGTGTGTACTTCGTAAACTATCTCGTTTGAACATGTTAATGAGATAGCTTAATGAGTTATTTCGCTCACCCAACCAACCTTAAGTCAAACAATATCTTGGAATAAGTAAGGTTTCTTAAAATCTCAGTTTGCTGAACCAAAACTATAAGCTTCACGCCTCTTTGACGACCTCTACAGCAACTGCTACACTACAGGTTCTGGTTTTTAATCCCGGCGGGGGCGGAACTTCTTGTTATTTGCCCGACTCACTGTTTCGCTTACCGGTCTTGGATGTAGTATTCTTGCCTATGTAGTTTATACCACATCATTGCTTAGTTCCTGACACACAATTTCTTACGATACCTTCTATTTATATAAGCTTATTATTTATTTACTTAATCTTACAATAGCTTAACCGCTACATTTTATTTACACGGAAGAAGCCGGGCGCAAAATTTAGTATCAAATAATTAAGGAAAGTTAAACAACATAAATGTAGAACAAAGCAAAGAGACTATGAAGAGACAGCGCCGGCCCCAGGTCTACTTACACCAGGGTATACCAATACGTCGTTCGGCGCCTTTTAGTTCGACTGATGATTTTTTACTAAGGGCTTCCTTTTTTTAGTCCACAAAAACCGTCTCTCCTTTGATCTTCCCATGCCTGGCGAGTTTTATTCTAATTTGAAGTCTATTTTGAATTACAGTCTTTTAGATTTCGCCGGTCTTTATTTAGCATTT
The DNA here is from genome assembly GCA_949316135.1 of Choreutis nemorana. Taxonomy (NCBI): domain Eukaryota; kingdom Metazoa; phylum Arthropoda; class Insecta; order Lepidoptera; family Choreutidae; genus Choreutis; species Choreutis nemorana. The sequence goes on from OX438618.1 coordinate 6,304,154, forward strand.
AGAGCCCCTTATCCTTAGTGGAGCGCCACTTGCTCTACCCTTAGTCCGGCCCCGTTAATAGTTAAGCAACTTCAAGGCGAAATTCAGAAGCGCCTGTTCAATTATGAAAAGCAAATAATCTCGTTCTCTGTAGGGACGGCGTTGCTAAGTGTGCAGCGCCAGGCGCCTGTACACTTACTTAGTGAAGGTAATTAAATTAAACAGATGGAAAGTTATTTGGCGTGGTAATTAGTGCAAGGGCGTCTTAATTATGTGATTTGATTAATTTTATGGAACGAGTTCACAGGACTTTAGCGATATCATGAAACTTTGGAGTCCATACATCAATAGCTTGTCTGATAGTATGCTAAATTACCACAGACATAACTTTTACTGAATGCGTGACAAACTCACACATGCGTTGTTATAATCTAGTGACTTTACTCACACGCTGCAAACAACCTATTGTTATATCGACAACCTCTTCGGCGCAGTGGTGTAACAGCTGAAAGCTACGCAACAGGTCCTGGGTTTAAATCACGGCGCGGGCGGAACTTTGTGTTATTTGCAAAACGTATCGTTTAGGTTACCGGTCTTGGATGTAGTACTCTTATCTATGTGTTTATAACATGTAGTTGCTTGGCACCTGCGACACTAGATTGCACTGCTATCTTACTGAAGGGCTGAGTCAATGAGTGTCGCGATGTGGTTACTACGAGTATTATAATATGGCTGAGATACTTTTAATTCCGAAGGTAACTTTCAGCTCATTTTAGGGTAAGCAAAGGAACATGATTCTCTCTTTCTGATTTTTGATTTAAATAGTTTTATTAACCGATTTGCTGGTAGAGAGTAACAATCCGTGCAAAATGAATAATGATTGATTTTGTCTATTTTATATTAAAATACTAATGAGAATTATGAGAACTATCGGAAGGGGTCAAATTTATAGTCGTCCATTAGTCCCAGTGGCTGCTTGATCAGGCTTGAGGTAAAATTGTTCGTCACCTTTGTGGTACGAAAATATAATGTTTTGTTGTTTGTTTTTCAGAGGGAAAATCGCTAGCAACCTCCTACGAGTGCAAGTTTATAGAGACATCTGTTGGTATTAATCACAATGTTGATGAGCTCCTGGTTGGTCTTCTGACGCAGATCAGGTTGAAACAACAACACAACGAGCGAGTCAGGTAACCTGGACTTCATTCTTGAACACTTGATTTAAGTAAAGTTTACCCTTTTAAGGGATTTCAGATTTAAACTGATTTTTGATCAAAGATTTGTCATTTCGAAAATAACTAACAAAACTAACGTGTTTTGCTATTAAAAAAACATTTATTTCGACTTATTTCCATTTTGCTCTTTACGTATTTCGACATGGCAACAACGGGAAGTAAAATTTTCACAAATCGGGGCTACAAATAAGCGTTAGCGAGTTCAAGGCCCCCCTAAATGCGTTTTTCAAAAAAGCTCGTCAATTTTGTAAGAGGGTGTAGAAATTTGGATTTGGAACCGCCACTGACCAACACCTGTTGGGTTCCAGGAAGCGCAGCGGCTCTCGCAAGAACAGGTCTCGCACTAGATCTCCGCACGCACCCCCGCAGATCGAACCTGCACCCCCAGCTTCAGCAGCCTCTACTCCCAGGAAGAGGACCAGACTATCCGCTAGTGTGAAGGTAACCTCTTCCATTTGCCCAGTTCTAAAGCCTCTATCCCGCCTGGCGATTTTTGAGCACTGACATTTCTTCGACAGCGGCTCAGCGCCAGAACTACATTAATATCGCGTAACCGCTGACTGCAACCGTACAATAAAAAATGAATGCCACCGGCCATATAACACGACATGACATCGACATGTCAGAAATCTTAATTACCAACTTGTTTAAAAAAAGATTCACCAATGCAACATTAAAGAAATGCCACCTCTCTTGAAACGCCAAGAGAGAAAGGAACCTAGTGAGTAATGAATGAACGTTTCGGGTGAAGCAATTTATATCCGAAGATTTCCGAGGTCGAAGCCTAGTAAAATAACTAGGAATGAAGAGGATGTAACATCAGTCACCCACCAAGCACATCAATATATGCAAATTTCTTCAAAAAGAAAACAAATTTAGGTAAAAACGAATCTACTAAAAATAATGTATTTAAAAGGTCAGAATTTCAACCAGTAGTCAGTGTGGAGGGTCGATGACATAACCTCCACATACTTGCACTAGCCGCTAAAGTCCCACATTCACACCCCTTCTATAAACTTGTATCATTACTGTTTTAAACTTCCTCTAGTTCATTATTTTAATATTGTTGTTCTAGGTTCGTGGTCTGCTTGGCCGCGTGTGGGCTCGCGACTCCAAATCCAAGTCCTGCGAGAATCTCCACGTCCTGTAGCACACAGCCGCCGATCCCGTCACTTGTTTTCCATTCTTTGACTGCGCTGCGAACTATGCTTAACGTTTCTTTAAGATTTATATGCTGCCTGTACTTGTTTTACTTACAATTTGCATGAAGATTTGGAGTAATCGTTTTTATACTTTTACTGTTTTGGTGATGAGTATTGTTGTTTCGTTTCCGAAACGGAATGGTACGTGATACTTCATGTAATTGTAGTGTATAGTTTGTTGTGCTCTTCAATATAAATTATTCAACTATTAAATTAAATTTTAACATAAATGAAATTAATTGAAAAATTTATATAACAGTAACAATGTTACTCCAAATCTTCATTTTTTTATGTTATTTTGAGTTTATAACAAATCAACAAAAGGTCTAAAACTATATTGTTATATCATCTACGTATATTAATTCTGAATTAGTCATATTTTTAGTACAATTCTAAATAATCGACTTTCAAGTCGATGTTTTATGTTAAATTATATTTCTGTAATTAGTTTTATGACGGTTTAAATCTAAAACATGCAGTCACAGCATTTGTATGATTAAGTTCAATCTGGTGAAACGCTTGAGGCAGATCATTATGGATTTTTCTTTTGAATTTCTTATTTTTATTCGCATTTAGTCACATTTGATTACTGGAATGCACGTAATTTACTAACACCTAATAATTCCGATTTCCATCTTGTTTTTAGTTATTGCACTACTAGTTTGTTAAAAGTTGAATACAAGAAAGTATCATATACAGGTTGAACTGTTTATCGTATTTTATATGTACTTTGGCTGAGGTAATCCCTGACGGGTCGGCAGATTTAGGATAATATTATGTATTATTATTGTTGTATTCAGGATATTTTCTTTTGATGGTACCAACTAACGAGATATGATCAAGTTAATTGAAGCAAATAATCTTTATTGAAATAAAAACCATTTAAAAGTATTAAAAATGTATGTCAGAATCGCAAGAATTTCAGTTCAAAGACTTTTGATTTAGTTTTGACTGATTTTAAATATGGTGTTTTAAAATATGATAATTGTGATCGTTTATCCCAATTTATATAGGTATTTAAAGAAACCAGTAGGTAAATATACTGTATATTTTACATTAGAGTTTTACCTGTTCTAGATGTATTACGTACGCATTTATTTGAAATTTATAGAATATTCGCTGTACTCATAAAAGTTGCTGTTGTGCTATAAGTGTAAGGATCGTTTCTTAAATGATACCTTATACTATAACTTTTAAGTGAAGCGAATTATTCGTATTAGGATACTTAGAATGGATATTTTACTACGAACCCTGGTATAGTGATAGACCGTTAATTCTGATTATTTGCTGTCAAAAATGTATTTTTTCTTGAGACCAGTAACTCATTTACAGCAACATTTCTACAGCGGACTCTTGCTATACCAGAAAACTTAGAAAATAAGAAAAAAATATGTAAATTTGAAAAGAACTCAGACACTAAAGTGAAAAATATAGTTGAATTTGGTTTCCTTTCAATCTTGTGCTGCCATCTCTATTTTTGTGGTGGAATCACGTCTATACTTCTCTTCAAGCTATAAAAATTAAAATTGGGTCCATTGCTTTTCAAAGCGAAACGAATTAGAGTATTAGCTACAATAAGAAAACAGAAGGAATTTACTTAGAAGTTGAAGTTTTAGATCACTAGCCAAAAGTCTTAGTTATAATTGTTTTACCTTTGTATGGGTCTAACAATTTAACAAAACAAAACAAGACGTGCTAGATGAGGGTAAAGAATCGAATTTTAAGAGCAAATTTGGCAGCTACCTGCAGTTGACGCTACTTCAAATGAGTGTCGAGCTCGCGGATTGTACATTAATGACGATTTTGATTATATTAAAATTTAGATTCATGTTTTCGCATGTTATGAGGATGTAAAAGCATAAAAGACGCGCGCGCGCATAATGTGAAAATGAAGACAACAATTTTGATAAAATTAAACACCAAGCGAGAAGCAAAAGAAACGAAATGACGATAAAGTAAATGAAAAAATATAATTTACTACTAATTAAAAGTATGTAGGTATTTGGGATTCGAAATTAAGAACAATTTGGATCCATCCAAAAATAGATGGTTCAAAGAAGTAGCTTACCCCTAGTAAGGTCCTATATTTAGGTCAAGACCAAAACTTGTCTTGAGCAGATCACACTGGCCAAGAAACATTTTTCTGAAATCCCTTAACCATGTACAGAGTGGTAAATGTTACATTTTTGTGCTTTTGGCATTCTTAGACTTCAAGGGCGTCTTTATCATATCAATATGATTTATGCTTTTTTTTTAGATATGCACTCTCCGTCAGGTTAAGCGTGTGCCTGTTTACCCACGAAAGAAGGGGAACTGCATCAATTATTATTATATTAAAAAACGACTATTGCTATTAAAAGAGGCGAAATGGTTTTATCATGGCCGAAGCATTTATTATTTCTATCATTTTAGGCATTAGTTTTAACGTACAGAATCTAGTATAATCCTTTTGCTTTGTTGATCAAATATGGAGCATAAATTAATCGGCGCCAAACAGGGTTGTTACATTCAAATAGCTTAGATGTTTCGACTGATTTTTTTGTAAATTTTTTTTTGGACACGGTAGTCTGCTCCGCATCAATGACAATTTAGTTTTGGTCTTGATCTAAAATATAAGGATCAAATAGATTCAGTTGTACAATCCCGCTTAGTATTTATTTAGTAGTTAAGATAGCATCCCTAGGGCCATAAGAACTGTGCGTTCATGCATTATTGGTCAACTTTGACCCATGCATTAGTTATTGGTAAACTTAATTCAGATAATGACTGTAATCGTTCGTTATGTATACTTTAATAATGAATATTACTTTCATTTCTATCATTCTCTGGCATGGTTCGAGATTACAAACATGTTCGCGGTCACGCTATGCTTGTTAAGTTAGATTCGCTTTGATAAGAATTTTAGCGGCATTACCAACTGTTGTTTCGCTAGTCACAGCGATGGGGCTGATCGAATCGACCTAATGCGTTGGGTTAAGTTCCAATATCGCTTGAACGCACAACAAACATTGTAAAAGTAAATGATTTCAATTCCAGTGCCTGACATTAAGTAATAAATATAATTATTTAATCCCTCCGCAGGACCCGTCTGCCTTATTTTATTAGAATCATTTTTTTATAGCTACCGCGAGAAGGTTAGAAGCTAGAGCGTATAAAATAATCGATATTCATGTGAATTACTAGTCGATAAATAAGTATAGATCGTAATAGGTATTTCGTCTTTGCAATAGTTCATCAGTATTATAAATAGTGTAATTTAAAAATGTCTATACGGCACTTGTTCCACCGACAACGATGAAAAATAAGCGAATAAACCTAACCATGAAAGTAAAGAAGCGAGTGTATACATTTTTTATTAATGTCGCTGTTTAATAAACTAATATACAAGTGTTACATTCAATTACTCTTGCTATGGGTGAACTATATACAAATTCTTTCACAATAGCGATACAAGCAAGAATCTCTAGAAGATTATCTTTGACTCTTTTTGCTGCAAACTGAAGGAGAGAGTTAATCAGCCAATGTGAACAAGCAGAACTCAACTATTCATAATGCATCTCTTTTTAAGACACGAAATCAACATCTATTGAACGTTTGTTGAGCGAGAAAATAGCCTATCGTTATTCGCTTCCTCGCTGACAGTGGAACAGGTGCCCAAAAATTAAAGAACCCATTTTTTCGAATGTTATTTGTACTAGAATATATCCAATAATCAGCTTCCTAAAATTTTTGAAAAAGATTGTTATCTACGTACCATGTAAATTTTTGTAAAGTTGTAATCCAGGGTCCAAACAAACACCAATTTCACATTTCATCCTTGGACTATCCTGGACCATATTAGAATAACCTAGAAACCCATCGGAGGACATAGACCTAGCCCATGTCGTAGATTTGTTAACGCCAGTTTATATCGAAACAGTATAAATGTTATTAGGCTAAAATTTGAAAAGGGGAAACTGAAAATTTAATTTAAGAATGAAAAAAAAATGTACGTACAAGCATAGGAATATTTGAAATATAAATTAAAAAGGTAGTCTATACCCGGGGAAGTGATGAGGGTAGAACTTTTAGTTTTATTATTTTAAATGTTTAAGTCTTATCATAATAATGATGTTGAAATATCTAATTTTGATCTCGAAAAATCTCATTGAAAATACCTTATTTATTATTTATCAATTCAAATTAAACTTGTTTTTATTAATATTAACTCAAAAACACACACCGCTTTTAACACGAAGTGTTCAAATAGACTGGGGCAATGGTCTAGAAGAAATTAAATCTTATCCCGAAGTCTGAAAACCTAAAATTAATTACCTAATCGTATTAGTCATATTGGACCACGTTAAGCAATACAATCCTTATATTTGATAATCCCAGAAGGTATTTCAAATAGCCGTAGTTTTAGCTGATTGTAGAATTTTGTATGTTATTAATAAATTAATTAATGTGTATTTATTATAATATCGTATCGATTTCGATATTAACGTGTCCATTTATAGTTCATGTGTAAGGCCTGGGACACTACTTTCTGATAGCTTTTGTGCTAACAACTCAAAAATCCAACAAAAAAAAACATATTATAAATTAAAATAAATGCATTTCCTCAGTGCTGCGTAATTTTTTTATTTAAAAGAAAAATCTGACAAATAGAAATATTTTACATTGTTTTTGGCATACATACATGATCACACAAACATCAAACTGGTTTGATTTGAGCAAGATTTCTCACCCCGTGAATGTTCCCTTAGCACTGTAATTTGAAACTCTAAGTCTAAGAGAGTAAATAGGCTGTTCCTAGGTAAGCTTCCAGCACCTTCGCTCACCGCTACCGTCAGTTGAGGTTGTGGCATTAATAATTTATAAAGCAATAATGAACTGCAAACTTTAATGTCTACAAATGAGAGATTACGTTCAGCCTGTTTGATCCAGTTCCCCTTTTTTCATTGTTTATTTTAATTATCAGACATTAGTGAACCAGGCATCATAATCACAGTTACAAACATAAGTTTGTTCAAAGTCACGTAATTTTTATTATGTCGTACCTATTCATAGTAAAAATAAAGTTTTTCAAAATCATAATAATAAGTTAAAAATAAAATTTATTCCCAAAAAATAAATTCAATAGACAAATAATACAATTAACAGTGTTTTCACCGGTTAAATGTTACGTTTTCATTTTTGTATCTGTATTTCATCGATATAGTTAACTACAGATGTAACACCAAATATTAGTAAATAAATTAGGAGATCTATTAATAAAAAAACATACTTCGATTAATTACAAATTTGTTTTGAAAATTACATTTACTATAAACAAAACAGTAACCGTAAAAATAATACAATGTAAAGGTAAATATAATAGAAACATTTAAAAGTAGTCGAAAAATAATCAGTATTTAAATTTAAATGTTTAAAATTAATATTGTCACAAGGACTGGCTCCGTCGAATATCATTTTGAATAGAATTTTGAATTAAAAAAAAAAAAAAAATCCCGCATTGACATATCGTATACACGTTTTTGGAACGAACATTTTTTGCGCACAATTTGTAAAACTAACACACACCCTTAGTATCTGTGTAGGCTCTATCTTTGAGCATTTTTTTAATTAAGTAACCATTCTTATGTTTATATTTCTTTAAAAGTATTGTTCTAGATATAATTTTTTTGTTGTTAAAAGTGACATTTCGAAATATATTCTGATGTTTTTATAATAAAGGACTCGTTTTATTTCTTATTGTTTTTTATTGATGTTTTGTACTTATATTTCTAGATCTCTTATTGGCTATTTATAATTAAACACATGTGACATCCACAATTTGCATATTTAACCAGTTGAGAGGTTTTTAACTCAAAGTTTCGATTAAAAACCGATGTAGATTGATTTTGTTGCGGTTTGAAGTCGACGCGCTTCACTTCGCTACACGTTGAGTAGCTTAGCTTTGTGTGCATAAGCGGAGCGCCAATCGCGTCCGACACGCTCGCTACGCTTGGATCCGTGGCTACATTCCGGCTTAGCTTACACAGTATTAAAAACTGTATGCACATTATTAAAAACTGTAGTCTAGTTAGTGAAGACCTCTCTTCTTTTAGTATTGCAGCTTTTGACAAGAGAACTGTTAAAAAAAGCTTAAAATGTCTCAGTATCAAACCACTGCCACATTTTTGGTTTTGTGTAGTCCAATTCGTATTCTTCACATTTTTGACCGGTTAATCTGAAAATAAGCAAATGAAAAACATTAAGTTACTTGTTACTTCAAAACAGTGGCGTGCCTAGAGTTTCAGTACAGGGCAAGCCGAGAGATACACTTCATACTTCCGTTGTGAACTTGCTAGCGTGGACGAGCTCAGCAAAACACTCAGAAGTATAGTGAATAAAAATAAGGCTCAACTTAAAATACTGTTCATTTATGTTTTATTTGCTTTGTGAGAAAACAAAATATAAAATGTTGATAAACGTTTTAATTCTAATGACAATTTTATTGTTTTTCGATAGCTGTATTTGAAAATTCCGATAGCCGTCCTTGACCCTGTGTATTGCTCAGATATACATGGACACGATTTAGGGACGAAAACGCATGTTTTGTCAAATAACTCACCTGAGGGAAGACATCCCGAAACTATTTTTACTAACAAAATTAATTAATTCAAACACATTACGATCTAACAATACACAGGAAGAATACAAACAAATAGTATTTTTATGAGGAAATTTTAAACATTTTACCTTGCCCTCGCCAATCAAAACTTTTACACAATTTAAGTCAGCACAAAAGACTATTTTATCTATTGTATATATATATTATAAATATATATTTAATAAATATTTACTATGCAAAAACACCGCAAAAACAAAACAACAATCACCAAATTACCACGCACTTTCGCTCGCTCAATAAGTTAAAAAATGAAGTAAGAATGAACGGCAAGAGCGAACGGCAAATTTTGAATGGATTCGTGTACAACTTCATTATGCAAGCTTGCTTTATGTTTAGTACTAATTCCTATACTAAACAACTAATGGCTACCTATATTGCATTACGGGAGATTTTTAGAACGTTTCAATAAGTTAGAAGACTAAGACTCAAGCCCCGTTGCAAGCCAACGTGTGCGAGCGAAATGGCCTGAGCGATCCTCAGCTAGGAATGTTCGGCGCGGAATCAGCACGAATTTTGAACCATACTATGCAAGGCATGTTGAATTTTGAATAATGAATGAATAAGAGAGCGCGAACTTATTTTATTTTGATAGGGCAAGCCGGGCTTTTGGGCTTTTATGACAGTACCGCCACGGCTTCATAACAATTATGCGATTGTTGTATTTAAATATTATGTGTGTGTGTTCTTAAGGTTGCAACGAGGGAACATTCTTCCCCAGTCACATTTTTTATAAAATATGATAAACAAACAGACGGTTAAACTGATGCAAAGTGATACCGCCGCCATTGTCATGACGATGCCATTTGACATCTAACCGACCTATGTGTCTGGCAGTGTGCATTAGATAGACGGTAAATTTTTATATACCCAAAACTTTTAAAAACATACCTGGTCCGCCTGACGCACTTGACGATCGGGTGTGCCTTCCTAAAGCACTGCGGTCCCAACACGTTGAAGTATGTCAGGCCAATCTGAGCTGACACCAAAGAGTTGGTACGACGCAAGCATTCACGAAACTTCACGTCGCAACTGCAGTGGGATCTGAAATTAATACTATAGGTAAATATCAACTAGTTTTTTTGGTCATTTCGGTTAGTTTTTTCATATATTTTTTTGTTTTAATTGATTCTATCGACTCGTCTGATATAATCTAGTTATTTAGATTGGAATTACAAAGTGAATTTAGGACTATTATATCAAGAAATAAAAATACGATGTCAAGAAAAAATCTTACTAAAATAAACCTGTCTTCAAAAAGTGCTTAAAGAGTACTAAATACTTTCTTTTTTTATTATAGGCTGCTTACAAGAGAAGAAAAATATTGAAATATTAGAATAATTTGTTTGGTTTCGATGCCCAATCAATTCGAACAAGCCCTATTTAAAATGTCATTATTTTTAACTGTTGAGAAGTTCCTCTCATCCAACAATAGTCTCCATCATCAGTCACCATACCATTCGAACAAGCCCAAACACAATGTCATGTTCGTTACTTGATGAGGAGTTTCCTTAATTCAAGTAATTTCGGAGACCATCTGTGGTCTACATCCTTCACCAAATAGTGGTTTGACAGATCAAAAGCCCATGTTTTTGTAAGTTATGCCCAAATCTCTATATATGTGGCTATATTATTCTCTCAAATGTATCAAGACCCATCATCAGATCTGTACCCGGTGAAAATGGGACCATCTAAAAAGTACATACTGTCAAACGACAAAAGAATTTTCGAAATTGCTTTGTAAATAACAAAGTTTTGATTTGAAAACCAAAAATACGTTATTTTTTAGTGTAAAGTAAAAAACTGTAATAAAATTTATTATTATATTATTGTACCGTTGAAAATTGTCTGCAAAAACCGATAAATAATCACGTTTCAAGATCGTCTCAAATTAATTATTTTATATGCATGTCTAATTAAATATTATTTAATTAAAACCATTAATTAATCAGGGTTCCGTAAACAAATATGCAAGAACCCGAACAAAGCCTTCACTGTCCATTCAACCATCTGTCAGCGGGCTATATCTTAAATATCCTAAAAGATACCTACTTAGATAGTTCAAATTTTGTTTATTTTTGTTGCCGCTTAAACCAAAAAATAACAAAAACAAATTAAATAATAGGAGTCACAGTATAAGACACGTGCTTTTTTCATTTTCATGTGTAAAACACTGAATACAAAGTGTTTTAAATCTTAAATAATTGTACGGAACCATACTTGTGCAAATCCGATTCACACTTGACCGTCTTTATTAATTAAGTTAAGAAAATTAAATCATATAATATTGTGGTTTATTCATAAATATATATATGCCTACTTACCTTTATACATAAGCATACACTCACAACAACAAGTAGCTATGTATGTGAGTTACTCAAGCAATACATAAAAAACCTACTTTTAAACGGCTGAGATCTCCGCAAAGATAATTTATATTTATTCTCAATGACATGACATGAGGTATACGTTTATTCCGTAGACATAAGGTTCAAATTAAATTTTTTGATAGCCCTTTTAAAATAAATCCTAGTCGGACAACACTTGCAGTAGTTTATGAAAGCGTTTAGTTAAATCTTGTTACGCTCAATGCAATAGCAAACAGGTCAAATGTCAGGTTAAAGGTTGCAAATGCTGGATAATTTGCCAATATTACCATAAGCAAAGAACGAGTATTAACGAAATGAACCTAAATTATACTCTTACAATATGCCATGCCATGACACGCCATGTCTTTTATAATGCCGTAGCTTTTTTTTAAATCATAATAACCACATCACGACACACACATTGTCTCAGCCCAGTAGTAAGTATCGTAAGAACCTGTGTCAGAGGAACTAAGCAACGATATGGTATATACTACATAGATAAGACTACTACATCCAAGACCGGAAAGCGAAAAAATGCATCTTACACGTAACACAAAGTTCCGCCCCCGCCGAGATTAAGCTAGCTAGCTAGCTTTTCGACAAATTAACAACTATGATTCTTACAATGATGTAGTTCAGATCTTTTGTTACAATTTGAATATATTTCAAAACTGACAGGTGATCTTCGGTGCCTTGTTAGACAATGGTTACAATGCCCTACAAAACATAACATAACATAAAATCACGCCCTCCCTCCCTCCCTCGAGAGGGGTAGGCAGAGGTGTTAAATACCGCATTTCGCATGTTTATGTTGAGTCCCAGTGTGACAGGTTGCGAATCTGTCGCCACTATCCGGGCTCAACGAGGAACATGGTTGCTACAGCGTACAGCAACCTGAAACTCGAACCCTCAACCAATTGGGTTCCAATGACCCAATTAAGGTTTATACAACTATCCAGCTTTTTCTGTCTCAGGTGAAACCCATGATTGACTAGGCTAAATATATCAAGACAGCCCTCCTCTCACGGCCTCTATAGCGCAGTGATGAAACAGCTGACTGCTGCTGCTGTGGAGTTTAAATCCCGACGGGGGCGGAACTTTGTGTTATTTACAAGACATAGTATTGTTTTCTATGTATTAGTTAATACCGTATCATTGCTTAATTCCTGTGAAACTAGTTCTTACGATACTTACTGCATGGCTGAGTCAACGTGTGTCGTGATGTGGTTATTTATTAATTATTTTATTTGATTAAACTATTTGAATGTGACAATTCCAAATGACTGTAGAATTATAATTTTGATAGACATACGACACAAAACAACATACAAAGGCTACCAAAAAATTTTAATGAAAAAAATCAAAGAATTATTAAAATAACTACAATTATTAAGCATTTACATACTACGCAACTTAAAATAACCGAGGTTAAAGAAATAAAGGGTAAAATTAAATTTTGTACACAAATTCGAAGGGCCAATTTAATTCCGCCTTGAGCACAAATTGAGCAAACACGTGCACAATTACGTTGCAATACCGAATTATGTTCATCTGTAGTGTATTTGTTATTGTGCAATGACACAAGGTCAATCTTGTTAACATGTAAAAAACCGATCAAGTGTGAGTTCCTTGCCCACGATGGGTTCCTTACCATCTCATAAGATTCAAAGTCAAAATGTTTTTATTGGAATAGACTTAAAATAAGCACATTCAAATAGTCATTTTTTTTACTACCACCGGTTCGGAATGCTATTTCTACGGGGAAGAATCCAGCAAGAAACCTCCGTAGTTGCTTTTTTCAATATTCACTTTTAAGATATGTCTTTAAAAGATACTCGTACAAGATCAATCAAAAACTTTCAATGAAACCACGTTGTATGTGAGCCCCTTTCAACCATCTCATAAGATTGTATATTATATACTTTTCAGATATTTCGTAAAAGATACAAGAGAAAACAAAGCATGTCTAAAATCACGTTTTTTTATTTGACGGCCCCCTTTTTTGTTTTTTTTTTATTTTTTTTAGTATTTGCTGTTATGGCGGAAACAGATATAAACATTCACTGAAAATTTTAAGAGTCTAGCTGTTATGGTTTATGAGATTACAACCCGCTGACAGACAGACAAGCGAACACCGGAGGATTAGTAATATGATTCCTATTTTACCTTTTGGGTACGGAGCCCTAAAAATTACCAAATAAAAATAATATGAAAGTTTTGCAACTGTCGAATTATCCATACAAAAACGTTTCAGTAATAGCTAAACCAGTAATAACAAGTAAATAAAATAAAATAGCATTTATTCTTTCTTCTTTTATTGTAATGTTTGCGTTTTGTTGTAAGCTGTGGCAATTTGATAAATTCGTTTTCGAAGCTTACGCCAACGAATCACTCCTCAAAGTTCAACAATTCGATAAAGCGATTTGTTAATTTGACCTTGACATCGCCTATTATTAATTTTAATATGATATGAAGATTTTAAAGACTTGGTCACGGCATAAATACCGGAAATAATGATAAATTACGTTTCCCTACAGTTAGATTAGCAAAAACTAGTAAGTTGGAAATTGTGTCCGTTTTTATAAATTATTGCCAAGAAATGTAAGAGAAATGTCAGATATGAAATTTAAGCAATATGTTAAATAAATTTTAATTAAGAAGGCTTACTATAAAATTCAAAATTATGCATAGGATAAAGATATATGGAAGTAATTTATTTTTATTATTGGAGTGCCAGTGTTACCGGCATGAGAGGAACAACATCTTTAATAACATGGGCAACGGATGTGCTCATGGTGTAATAAGACATCCAGAGCATCTTGGCCTATGACCAAGAGGGGGCAGTTAACATATGAAGGGAAAAGTATGAATTGTAGATACTGAAAGTAACAAATGAAGATTTTGGTAGTTAGTCTTTGTATATCATCCAACAAAGACATATAGAATCTTGTGTCCAAATTCAATATGTAAAGCTGCATACACACTTGACTGTAAAATTTTTCGTCGCTGGGGTGGGAGGCAGATGCCCTACTGCTCTCCTAGGCGACACTTATGCCATCATCGCGTCAATAGGCGGTATCACTTTCCATCAGGTGAAGCGCCTGCTTGTTTACCAGAGACGTTTTACAAAATTGTGCCAACTTACCTTGTGAACAGTCCGGTATTAGTCAAACCGTATTTAGTCTGTCCAGCTTTGATATACAGCTTGCAAGCGTCATGCTGCCGGCAGCAGGTGTCCGTGAAGAAGAACAGTCCCAGCTCACTCCCTGATCTGGCTGTGGCCGAGTGTCCGTCGCCACACCACACCGTTCCTGAAATGGCGAAGCAAAACGGAGGGTTATGATTTTGAGCGGTATGTATTAATGGATATTTGTACGTAAGTATGTATGTTCATCTGTTCCCTCATAACTTCTATACTACCAATCATAAATTGACAAGTGAGATGTCGCTGGATGTGTCGTGATTGTCCACTGTTGATATGACGTCATATTAAATTATAGGACATAGTCATGTTAAAAAAAATTGTTTCAATGTAATGTGGCCTTGTTTGGAATCAAATAATAACCACATTCTAAATACATACACATTCTTAGGTTTTGCTTGCATGCAACCCATAATTCATAATAATTTCTAAAATCACGCCATATGTGAATTTAACCAAAATACATAAACACCAATACTTTTTTTCATTACAGATTACTCCAAAATGGTAAAAATGTTTGTTGAAACTGAAAACCGCGATCTAAAAAGTACGAAACCAGAAAATTTTCTCATTTGAAATTGTTAAGTAAACAATTCAATTTATCTGTGGTCATGGTGATATGCCTAAACCTAACATAATCAAAATAATACGAGTAAGTTTGCCTAATACTGTAGGTGGAATAGGAGACCATACATAAACTCACGCCGTAGTCCCTCGAGAGGGGTTGGCATAGGTGCTTGCTACACACCGCATGTCGCATGTTTATGTTGAGTCCCAGTGTGACACGTTTCGTGTATGTCGCCACTATCCGGGCACAATGAGAAACATGGCAGCTACAACTTACGGCAATTCGAGACTCGAACCCGGGGCGTGATGTCAAGGCCGGTCAGACAGATTTACAAGACACGTAACAAACTCCGCTACCACGTCCTCCATATCATAGATTGTGTTGTATAATTATTCTAAATAACAGCATCATTAAATTATAATATAAATCTCACCAGGATAAATCGCCTGGACTCTATCCTTAAAAGCGTCGACAACAGAAGTAGCTACGTTGGCGACGCTGGTGACGCTGGAAGCGATGTTATTGACGAAGCTCCTGTCGCTGTCCAAGGATCCAATGTCCCTGACTCCAGCCATGAGCTGGCTGAGTGGCTTGCTGAGCCCAGACGATATGGATTTGAGGATTCCTCTGCCGAATTGACCTGGAATTAAAAGTATTATTGTACTTACAAATTAAATTAGAAATACCTTTTACGAGTCCAAGATTTCTTTTCTAGTGGAATAATAAAGTGAAGTTTAAAAATAAATCAATAGTCGGAATATTTTACTAAAAGATACGATGAATAATGTACAGGATGCTTTTAGAATATAAACAGTAATAATAATAATAATAATAACCACATCACGACACACACATTGACTCAGCCCTGTAGTAAGTATCGTAAGAACTTGTGTCACAGGAACTAAGCAACGCTATGGTATATACTAAATAGATAAGAATACAACATCCAAGACCGGTAAGCGAAACAATGTGTCTTGCAAATAACACAAAGTCCCGCCCCCGCTGGGATTCGAACCCGGAACCTCTAGCGTAGCAGTCGGCTGTTTACACCACTGCGATACCGAGGTCGTCTAGAAGTAGACAGTAGAAGTGTTAACTTACCCAAGCCACCATTTTCTTCTCTACTCCTTAATTTTTCAGCCTCAAGAGCTTCGCTTTGCTTTTGCATCCTTTTAAAAAGGTCAAATATACTTTTGGGGACTACTTTTTCCGCGACACTCTCTACAACACTTCCAGCGAGTCCAAATATCACTGACAAAGCATCATTATTTGGTGCTTTCGTTGGAATAACATCTTTCGCATCATAGTAATCTTCTGGGACATCAGAATCATCATTGACATCTAACTCGGTAAATATCGGTATGTCACCTTCTAAACCATCAACATCTGACTTCTTTATTACTTTAACTGTTTCACTTGAATTGGTTCTCAACGCTTCATCTATTATTGAGTCATTATTTTTACTTTCAATTTCATCCAAAGTAATATTATTTTTGAGTGTGGTTGAGGTATTATCTGTTTCTGTCGTGAATTCTGTAATGTTTTCAAAACCTTCCGTTGTTGTGTCTGGTTGGATAGAAGTTATTGATAATGTTACATTTTCAATGTTTGTCAATTCTTTTTGTATTTGAGTAGTTGTTGCTTTAGCTTGTGTTGCAAGTGGAATGACAGTCAGGTCTGCTTCAGTGGTGGTATCTACATTTGGAATATTATCGGTTGTACTCAATAGTTCTAATGGTATTACACTGTAATCAGTAAAAGTTGTGGTTTCTCCACCACTTTCTGTTGTTTCATTTTTTCCACTGCCTTTTATATTTTCATCTTCACCATGTTGAGATATTTCTGAACTTTTATTATTCACAACGGTATATTTATGAGATTCTTTACTGAAATTGTTTCCATGCCATGGAACTAATCCATACTTTTTATTGTACTTAACAGAATATTCATCGTCAAAGTCAATGATATTATTATCGAAATTGTCATCAAATGGATTTGTTATAGCACTGCTTTCAGTGGTTTCTACAAATTTTGAACTTGAATATTTTATAAAAAATATGGCACTTAATAAAATAATGTTTCTCATCTTTCTTCTCGCTCTATGGTATTTGTTCGTTCACCTATCCATCTGGAAAATCAAAAAAAAAAAATCCAAAAATGTAAATCTACCAATTTTTTATTATTAGTCATCATTCTTTTCATTTAATTTTTAATTACCTATCTTGTATATTTCCTATATTTTTGCTACTAAAATATTCTCATTAGAATAGTTTGTATGATTGTACTATTTGGTTGGGCTTCTACATACTCGTATATGAAGTTTCCAAAGAGGGTAGTATAATATTTTATATATACAAGTTATATTTCCTACAAAAATACAACGTTAATTTTACAAGTTCCACAAACACTTAAGGATTTATGAAACTATGTGTCCTTTTAAATATTTTTAAACAATAGCTTTTGCCCAAGGCTTTAGATAGAGAAGAAATAGCATAACTATAAAAGTCCATTCATATTGGTGATATTGGTGGACGATTTTTAAATACCTCTCATTAATTAATTTGATATTATAATACCTCTTTATAATATGATTAGCTTTATTATTGACAATAATTATACCAATATAACCTATAATTATATAAACAACTACAATTACTTTTCGTAACACAGTTTACTAACTCTGAAGCCTTATTACAATAATGTAATAGGTCTGAAGTTTCAGATCGTTTCATCATTTCACGTAGACTGTAACAGGCAATAAGCAATGTTATCAACCGAACCATCTGGAATATTCTTTGGCGGTAAGTGAAAAATTGCAGTCAGTGAACCGGAGTCTATTTTAGCTGATTTTATTTTAAACTAGCTTTCGCCCGCGACTTTGTTCGCGTAGAAGTCGAAAATGGTTCTAATGGGCTTTTTAATTACTTGACATTTATCGTTATATTTTGGACAATTCACGCAATATCTGTATAAAATATAGCCTAAGTGTTATTCTGATGTTTAAGCTATATTATAGTAAAATACCATTTAAATTAATTTCACGCGAAGGACTTTTGCCCGCAGAGGACAAAAATCCCTGAATGTGTTGTATTATATTATGCTGTACTTTTAATCCTTGCTGTGCGTTATTCAATACAGTTCTAAGGAATCAATTATAAAATACAAAAAAGTACGTCTGACCAAAGTCCCTCGTCTGCGCAGGCCTTTACGGTGACGGTGGAGCCTTGCATGTAGTCCCCAGGAATACTTCTCAGATGTGAGTAACATGTATTCTACTGGTATGTAATTCAATAAATCAATTAGCTAACATTTCATATTTAATACTTAATTGGACATTATGACATGAGCTGTACATTACTCTCTCACCGTAGACTGCATCAGTGCTTATTTCATGAATAATATAATAATCATAAATAATAATAACCACATCACGACACACACATTGACTCAGCCCTGCACTAAGTATCGTAAGAACTTGTGTCGCAGGCACTAAGCAACGATATGGTATATACTACATAGATAAGAATACAATATCCAAGACCGGTAAGCGAAAAAATGCGTCTTGCAAATAACACAAAGTCCCGCCCCCGTCGGGATTCGAACCCGGTACCTCTAGCGTAGCAGTCGGCGGTTTCCTCCGCTGCGCCACCAAGGTTGTCATTTATACAAATGACGGAATCTGGGGATTCTTGCCAGAATCCCCGTCTAAAATATCCAAAACGGATGTTCGAGTCATTTTTAAGTTTAAATTTCATTAGTATTTAAAATTTTGACGATTCAAAGTACTTTTTAAAAGTTTGTCTATTGATTTTTTTTTTTGACAAATATCAAAATCAAAATGTTTTAACTAAGTACTTATATTTGTCTGTTACATTTATAAAACTATATAAGGAATTTAAACATCATGGCTTTAGATATATTTTTTTATCTATATACTATGAAAATATAGGTCATTCCACTTTGTAACAGAAATGCATAGTTTTTATATAAAGTCAACAAGCGTAAAATCTTTTTACTCAGCAAAAACCAGTATAAATGATATTTATGTACAATTACATTTAAAAACCGGTTTTATTCAATATCAACAGCGAATACCATTAAGTTATGTAATCAAATAACTGAGTACCTATTTACAACCAAAATCTTCTATAAACGTGCAGTACGAGTATTATGCAAGTATTTATTTGAGTTTGAACAAATTTAATATTTCATATTTGTTTCTATAATAGTTACAAAACAACAATGTGAAATAGACAGTTTAAAGGAATTTGACGACCTGGGTGGCGCAGTGGTGTAAACAACCGACTGCTACGCCAGAGGTTCCGGGTTCGAATCCTGGGGATGGAACTTTGTGTTACTGCAAGACGCATTGTTTCGCTTACCGGTCTTGGATGTTGTATTCTTATATTTGTAGTTTATATTATAGAATATCGTTGCCTAGTGCCTGCGATACCAGATAATATCTTATTGCAGGGCTGAGTTAATGTGTGTGTCGTGATGTGGTTATTACTATTATTTGTTATTAATTTAAGGGAAAGAATATATTTACTTTATGCAATAGAATCAAATTAAATCAATCGATAATGGACTTAGTTGAATTTGGTTTCTTTATGGATGTATGATTTACAATAATTAGGGATCAATCCTAAAAAAAAAAAAAAAAGTGGTTCTAAATGTTGCTACCTATAATATCAGCTATCTTCTAATAAAAGTCCTATCAAAATCGGTCAAGCTATTTCGATTATTATTAACCAAAACAAATAACTAAAGGTATGATGAAATAAACGTGTCAAAATCAGTTCATTTACCATATTTTCTTTAAACTTGTGAGGTCACAAACCTAATAAGCCAAGCCAAAGAAAAGCCATGTTCAGTAGTACCAAAATATTTCATAACAATGCTGTACATTACTTTTCTAAAAACAGCATTCCTAGAAAAAAAAAAAACTTTGTGTAAACTCACGGAGCGATGTATTGCAAATTATAAGATTGCGCGGCGATATTAAATTCCCACGATGTGTCTCAAAATTTCGATTCAATTTACAATCGATTGCATTAATCGAATAACGTGAACAATCGGTCCATTGCAGTGAGTAATAGTTTTTCGGATTATTCCATGAGAATTTATTACTATTTACTAACAGTATGGTTTTTGTCGATTCGATTACTCAAAATGAATGTTTATATGCTAATATTCCGTAAATAAAACATAAACTCACGCCGTAATTAATTCCTTGGGAGGTGTTACACACCGCATTTCACATGTTAGAGTTCCAGTGTGACAGTTTGCGAATTTGTCGCCACTATCCGGGCATAATAAGGAACATGGCAGCTACAACTTACGCTAACCCGAGACTCGAACCTTCGACCTGTCGGATCGAGAAGGCACGGAACAAACTGAACACGTCCTCATGAAAAAAATAATACAGCTATTAAATATAGCAGATAACAGAAACCATAGCTATGGTTATTATTAGCTTAAATTTCCGGGACAATTCAAAAGACTAGATCGAAAATATTTAACTGAAAAAATGTCTTCATTTCAAACGTTACGGTTTGATTCTGAAAAATACTTTAAATTCATATTAAAATACGACGGTATAAATATGAAATAAGATTAAAAGGGTAAACGGTTCGATGCGAATAGAAAAACAATGTAAAATTTTAAAATACGTACATTGAAGTAGTTCCAGAATAATGTAACAACTAGTTTGAAATCCGCGACGGTCAAATAAAAAACACAAAATATCCGGGCATTCACAGGCCAGCTAGCAACTTTAGAAAAAATGAATGCCTGGTTTTATTCTAGATTCTTTTAAACTCCGGTAAAGCGACCTTCATTATTAAAAGACAGTATTAATAACCAGGTAATCCGATAAGTCGGTAATCTCAGACCGGCAGCGCGGTTACCTAACCGTAACCAAAGTTACCAGTTATATAATGAAACCTGTTACTACATGTCGATACTAAATACTGCTATATAATATCTCTAATGTAATGATACAAGAGTTAGATAAATTATATCATGATTAGTTCCGCATCTTCGGGATCTGAAGTTTAGTTGTACTGAATGTTAGACGAAAGGTCATAGAAGATTTTTTAATAGAGGGCAAACAGGCTGGTGGCTTCCTGTCCCCTTAGACAAATGCCAATTCCGCAAGCGTTAACGCCAAAAGAAAAAAAAAGTTATGGATATGACATTTCTTAGCGCTCAAGTTACGATATTGTAATGTCATTTCAGCACATTTTCATTTTCTGTTGGTGTTAACGCTTGCAGAATTGGCATTTGTCTAAGGGGCCAGGTGAGCTACCAGCCCTATATAACGTTTGTGTCAGGGGCATGATGGTAAGTGATACTGACGTCCATGAATACCTGAAGGCAAAAGAACTCAATAGATGCGTTGCTGACCTTCTAAAAAGGAGTAAGGCAATTTTTGAATGTCCCTATGTTGTAAATATCCAGGAACATCGCTTTCAGCAGCTGATTCCACAAAGTTGTAATGTAATAAGGTCAAATAACGTTTCGGTCTGACATAATAATCCCATCGCTGGGAAAGGAGGCTAAGTAATAGCTAAGTTTCCTTTGACTATCTGTCCGTCTGTCAGTGTGGTAGTATGTATCTGATGAACAGTAATTGAAATAAAGGATTGAAATTTTCACCAACGTCGTATTTCTATTGCCGCTTTAACAACCATGAGAGTGTCTCTCGCGATGGTCTGTAATCTGCGTGTAGTCCTATTTATTACCAAGATCTTGTGAAAACGAAGGTAAACTTCCGCGCTTTAAAAAAGTTTTGCCACCAATATTACTGGTGTAAGATTAAGGTGAGTATTTAATTAATCCTCTTAGTTCCCCTTTAGTTTTTTGGCCGCTGGGCCATTTCAATTGCAGTCTCCGCTTTGCTGGGAGGGAAGAATGAAACCGCTTTCTTACTACCTCCTATTTCTTCAGATTAAGTTCGTTGCGGGTCCCAAGACAGCCGGTAGGGTGTCCGGGCACAGCCTGTGCGTCATTGCACAGCTGCATTATTCGATCAAAGGACTTCACTGTTGATCCTGATAAACAGGAGTTGCAGTGGTGTGCCACGAATAACAACCGCGAGTGTAGACTTTGTATGCCTCGGTTTCCAGTCTCAGTCTTCAGACTCGGTTTAACGTCAGATGGAGCCGGTGGAGGCAGATCATCCGCTACAGATGCAATCCTAATGCTGACCACAATCCTTAGACATTATGGACCGGCAAGAGAGAAAGACCTAAGAAAATAGTGCTGGTTATAAAAGTAAAAGGAAAGCAGGAACAGTACTTTTATTTCCTAGTGGTACGTAAGAAATATTTCATTCATTACAACCATACCCAAAACTGATGGATAGCGTACTTGACAGTGTAAATACAACAAATGGCGCCCCGTTTCGGCTTAGCACGGGTGGAAATTTATATCAATACAGCCTATGTTACTCTAGGACAGAGTTGCCATCCGTCTGGGTTTCCCCGGATTTGTTCTAGTGTAGAGAGCATCCGGGATACGTCCGGGCGGGGTTACATTTAGAGTCCGGGTTTAAAAAGTCATGGGTTACTAGGAAGAATATCACACTTAGATCACAACGAAATCACAAAACCATGAAAAATCTTTGAGACTCGAATCCCAGGATGAAAGAACTATTTAAATACCTACAACTTTGTACGAAACCCTCACTGCACGAGTCCGACTCGCGCTTGAACTGTTTTTTTTTTTTTTAATAGTTGTAGTGTCCGGGTACTGAGCTCTAACGTCCAGGTATTTTACGCTTATGTACTGGTTCCTAGATTTTAGAAATGGCAACCTTACTCAAGGATAATGTAGAATTCTAATAGTGAAAGATTTTTTAAATCGAACCCGTAGTTTTTAAATTTATTCGTCATAAACATTTTTCCTCGCTATCATATATTAATGTAGATGTATATTTAACCATATTCGAAACAGGTTTATACATCTAACTAGTTGAGGTACATTTCAAAATCAAATGCATACAATAGAATTTATATATTTATATGATTATATGTATAGTATATAGGCAAAGTAAATATTTCTCAACAGTTTTCAAGTATGTAGTCGACTGTACTCGTTCGGTGGTGTGTATGTAAGTGTAAATCTTGTCACAAGTTATGCTCTATAAGAAATTATTTAATAATTTAATTATTTATATTAAATAGAAGGAAGCATACTAGATTTTTTTCTTATATAAAACCGATACTTTTATATTACCTGCAATAGTAATGTTTTATTCGGAGGAGAAAGAAAACTAGAGACTTTTTTTTTGTGATGTCATTATAATTATATTATGATATCATAAAATTTTAACACTGGTCGAGTGATATGAAAGGGATGCCGCTATTAAAACAATATGAAAGAAGGAGAGGAAAAGTGTTTGTCACTTCAGTCCAAAAGTAAACAAACTGAAGAAAGAATTTCCAACTGGGAATTATTTATATCTTCACTTAGCTCGCGCTTATAACATATCTGCCTCATGTTTATGTACTAATATCATTCCATATAAACAATGTATTTTATATAAGAGACATAGGTGATAGATCTAAGTGCGAGATAGTCTGGGTTGGTACCACCCTCCTTTCTGTTTCTGCACAGGACAATTGGAGAGGCATACCAATTTTGCCTCTACATAGGCAACGCATATGCGGAGCTCTTGGCATTCCACGACATCATGGGCATCGTCGTGTAATAAGCGGTATCAATTTCCATCAGGTAAAAAATGCATTTTATCAGTTGATCAGTCATAATCACGTGGATATAGGCTTTTATATGGATAATATACCACATAATAAAAATATTTAAATATAAAACTACTGAAAATAATGCAAAAAGATCCATTACATGGATGACATTTAAAACGCATTATATAAGCTGTCAATGCTTTAAACACAAAAACGTAATTAACACCAAGTGAGCTGTCAATACGGAATGACACATTATCTCTTACAAGGCAAAATGTCATCTCGGTTGACCAATAAACAAGAAATATGGCTTTTAAAGAATCATGTACAAATAATAAGCCATAAAGACTTTTAATTGACTTTTTAAATCAATGAAGGAGGTACAGACGGTATCACGTAAAGCTTCACATACAAATGCAATATCAATCCTTATGCTGTACAACTTAAGAACAGTACAAAGTCCGGTGTACAATGTCAGGTGGATCCATGACCGTGTGTCCAAAAGAAGATAGTGGGTTTGACAAAAGTGGGCAAATAAAAAATAAAAAAATATGTATCGGTTTCTTGGAAAGAATTTTCTCACTTGCCTTGTTAATATTTTGAAAGACATGTGATTAATTGATTTAATAATTTCATTATTTTATGTAATTCAAAACTATACATGAGTTTTTATATATTTTTCAAAGCTCACAATCATACCGCAAAACCAAAAACTGCGACCTGATTTAATTGTTTGTTTGTCCAGTCCATTTTCGAAACTGCTAAACCGATTTTGAGCATTCAAGACTGAGATAATAAGCAGTTACCGATGCAGTAATGAGCCTTCCTCATAAGATAGAGATTCATAATTTAGGTTTCCAGACATCAAAAGGTCACGAGGTAAGTTTTATGTCGCAATATGACCTTAGACAGTAATTTATCACAAGTATTAAATTTGACAAGTTCTTTGACAAATATTGTGGTGTCAAAATTTCGTAAATCGAATTTGATGACAGTTGAACTATTAATTTTTGCTACTATAGTTAAGCTTTATCACGAAGAAGGTTCGACTAAAGTTGGGTTAGTCAGGTGTATACCTGCACATTGCTTCAACGCTGCGGGCTACATCTATCCTGCACACCTAAAGATGCGTTTATCCCAAAATATTTACAAATAAATCTCCATCCAAGTGAAGCCGGGGCGGGCCGCTAGTTTGAAAAAAAGTTATGTCTGGCCGCTAGAAAATTATAAAGTACCTTTTGAGACTTAAGTTACTGAACCGGTAATGTAAAGATATACCCTTCATAGGAAGTACATTGGCTACATAAAAAAATCCAAATAAATTCTAGTAAGAAATAAATATTCATTAAAAAATCAATCGCACATCACCAATCTAATACATTCACATCAAATATTTAAACAGCATTATTTGAAGAAGATTTTGTTACATCCATAAATTAAAGATAACATCAAGTGTTGCAATAAATACCTACATTTTGATCTTGATTTTAATTTTAATGTTTCGACACGGCTACGACCTTTATTTAAAATTAAAATTAAAAAAGCAAGGATAGCATTTCTCAATGTTTTCGGAGATATATCCGCATTTTTGGGGATCCGTAAGAATTTAAGAACTGTAATATTAAAAATCTTTTTCTCACATCTCAAAAACGCATTCGTTTTTTTTTCCAGCAAATAAACTGATTTGATTTCCATGTGGATAAACTCGTAAGAAAAAGCCAGTACACATTTTATATTTACAACCATTAGAGCTTAGCAACGCACGCTTGATAACTTTAGTATTGCATTTTACTTTTGACAACTCCTTACTATTAGATTGGTACACTCTTTTGACTATTTTTCATGTCATTTTACATAAAGATAAAAATAAATTTTCGAAATAAAATGTAACCTAAGTCCTAGCAATTTTTTCCTAAATCGGTTCATCGGCTTTTAAGTATGAATGATTAATTTGTATATTGTGTTTATTTCTGATTTTTAATTAACACTGACTGTGTTCATTGTAAAATAATAAAAAAACTATTTAAGCTTAAAAATATGAAAAGATTCACTGATTATTTTGATATTAAATGATATTTTTTCTGTATACGGAACCAATACCATTAAGCAGAAATACACTTAGCCGTGTTCATGTTAATGAACACTTCATGCACAGACAAACAACATGCTCTGTTTATTGTTAACTAGTGTTCTCCTACGGGTCTGTCTGCAACTATCAGTATTTTATGATTTATACTCGTATGTATTGATTTTTATACCCATAATGGGTTTTTAATAATATGTATACGAATAAGATTATACATCAATAAAATCGTTTATACATCAGAATAACACATAGGCTGTAAGTTATAAAGATATTGGGTGAATTGTCCAAAATACAATGATAAATGTCGAGTAATTAAAAATCCTAAAAGGACCATCTTCGACTTCTAAGCGGACGAAGTCGAAGGCAAAAGCTAGTACAAACTAAACTAAAAGTATTAAGTTTTTAGTTGGCCTAGCATGGTATTCACTTTTTATGCTCTTTATGTTTAAGTTGAGATACTAAAAATAGTAATTTAAATAAAAATACACAGTAATATAGTCTTACTTTCAAAGACGATCTCATTGAACTTAATCTTAAACGCGTTGATGTCCTTTTTATCGAGAAGGTCAAGTTGAAAGATTTTAATATGTTGTATGGTTATTGGTTGGCTATTACGAAAGATATGGAAAATATTTAATTGTTAAATATAAAGATTTTAATGTTAAGATTAATTCGCTAAAAATAATGGTACTTATTTACAAAGGTAACATTTGAATTCCTCATATTGCAAAAATTGCATTGCTAATGCTAAGTATATATATATTTTTAAATTATAAACATTAAACTGTCGGTGGTTTATGTAGTAAAGGAACAGCAAAAAAAAATCAATAAT
Organism: Choreutis nemorana; assembly: GCA_949316135.1. Classification (NCBI taxonomy): domain Eukaryota; kingdom Metazoa; phylum Arthropoda; class Insecta; order Lepidoptera; family Choreutidae; genus Choreutis; species Choreutis nemorana. The sequence continues at coordinate 6,330,987 of OX438618.1, forward strand.
AATAAATCAATTCCATCACTTAAAATAAAACACTCATTATTTTGTAAGATTTATGTCCGGATTTAATTTTCCTATATATATTATATTATGTACACAGTTCAGTAGTGTGTTTAATTTATTGACTTATAAGTTTAAAAAATATATGTTGATTAAAAGCGTTTTTTTCTGTTTTAAAGTAATTGTACATTTTATTTCCTAGACATTTATCACATTAACTACTTTTAAGAAAGATATCAATGAAAGGTCTAAAAACAAATTTAAATTTAATTGATCGATATCAACTAGTTAAAAAAAAATTCTTTGTAAATTTATTTTTGTGTGAAATACATACATTCATATATTTTGTATGAAAGGTTTCAAATTACCCTTGCCTACCCCAGTTATAAAGTGTACTTAGTATATTGTATAAAACTCATTATGATGCATTAAAATATGTAAGTTTGTTTAATACAAGAAACTAGATAAAAAAAAACCCCTATATATAGCTTCAAGAGATGATGAGATGATGATGATGAGAGAGATAGTTGAAAAGTTGACAAGCCTACATTTTCTTTAAAAGTACGAATCTCCGAGTACTTAAACGAAGTTGAGAGCAAAAGCTAATATATACTAATATAATATATACTATATAATATATACTAAGATACCTTTAAACCTGTTTGTATGATAATTTGTAGTCTAAAATACAGTTCATCATTTTTGATTGCACAGGCAACTCAAAATCAAAATCAAATATTTTTTATTCAAATGGACTTAAAGTAAGTACTTTTAAGTCATCAAAATTCTTTTTAATTGTTTTTGCAACCCCTAAGCACACCCTAGGGGTGTAAAAAATAGGCACGTTTGTTTAATAATACAGTTTTATCATTCCTGGATTCGATATAAGAAAAGAACATGACCAATATATTTTTACCTCATGTTCAGGTATTTTTATTATGTACAATAATAACACAATCTTAATAGAACATTTTGTTTGTCTGTTCACCTTAATATAAACATAACTTCCTACATTTAAACACTAACATTATAGTTACATGCAACAATCACGTAACACATAACAAATACAAACCTGACAATCCAGCGTTTATCTCGAAAACTTTTGACATAACACTGTCTAAAACACTATTAATTTACAATTGCTAAAACGTAAGCCGAAAAAAAACTTGTAAAATGTCACTGGCCACTTTATAAAAAAAAGAATAAAACTCCTTTGTTACGTTCGAAATTCAAAACTGACAACAGAGCGCGGGCAGCGTTGCCGCCAAAACACAGCGAAATGTCAAACTTTAGCGGGAAATCGTGAAAGGTCGTATGCTATTCGATCAGCTTTTAAAATTACAGCTACTCACGACTGTAAACCTTTGTAATAAGCACTAAAAACGGTTGTTTTAGATGTCAAGTTAAGTTTTACAGTCAGTAAAATGGCGGGGCGAACCGGTGTTATATTGTCGAAACTGATATTATTTTGTGGATTAATTAAAGTGTATTGTAATGAAGGCCGGCTTTACAACTGTAGCGGTTTTGTAATACATTACATGATGCGGAAGATGAAATAAATTTAGTCTTTGCTATGGATTTTCTCTACAAAAACGACATATTCGTCCCTTTATCTTTGTGTGAGTTGAGTATGTTTCTGTGAGTTCTTTTTTTAAATGAATAAAGTCATAGTAGTAAGTGCGTATGTACCTACAAAAAAAAAAACTATCATATTTTTTCAATTATTTCCACAATATTTAGATTGGATTTTAAGAAAGAGAACAAAACTTGTACTTCTATAAGAGAACATCCAAAAGGATTTTCATAGAATTAATAAAAAAATACGATTTTTACGAAGACAGTTGCCCCAATTAATTATTAATTTTTATGATTTTTAAAATGAAACTTTGACTTCTATGACCTATTTTCTTCTGAATGGATTAAGATCACCTTGCCTTGCAACTGATAAAAGAATTACGGCGTCCACACTCATTGACATTCGATTTTAAATTGAGGTGACATGTTCTATAAAATGCCGATGTTATTGCTTTTTAACTTGTTAAGAGTTTTAATTAATTATTCCATTGCCATTTTGTGTGTATGTTGAACAATTTACTGCATATTTATCCAAATTATATAGTTACTTACTTTGCTTTGGTTTTGGTGTCTTTTTTATTATTAAGGCAAGCCATCAGTACAAGCATCACAATTACACAAATGCATTTGTTACACACATACAAATCAAAGGCAAACACAACATATACAATATATTACAGCAATGAATTCATTCTCAAAATTTGAACATTTGCACTAACTTTTACACGCGACTTGTCTCACTTAAAACTTGTTTATGATTTTTATTAATTTTATAAAAATATTTGGAATTTTGGGGCTCAAACGATTAATTCTTAAAATCACCATAGCAACAGTTTACCTTGGTCGAATAAAACTTAATTGATTCGTCGCCAACTAAACCAATATGTTCTCACAATACAACCCATTAAAATGTTTACCGAGACTTGGCCAAAATCAATATAAATTTAAAATCACGGTGTTAAATTGATTTGCTGTTTGTTTGGTACAAGTATTAGGAATTTACCTACATTAAGTTTAAATAAATTTCAAATTGATTTTTTATTGATTAATAGATGGCGTTGCTTGTATTTTCAATCGCAGTATCAAAGTTTGTCCTAGATTACTTATGTAATGTCCTTAATATATATATGCTTACATGAAACAATATGCAACAGGGTTGCGCATAATAGCGTAAGTAATAGTGGAAGACATTGAAGATTGCTTAATAAAAAACGCTGTACTGTTATAAGAAGGCAGATCTTATGTCTCTTGAAAGTTCTCTCTGAATGTTTTTCATTTTTTTTTTTAATTCACATGTCATTTCGAAGACTTCCTCTAGCCAGCAATCCTCGTAACACACTTTTCAATTTTTACCTGTTTATAATTTTTATTGAATCACGTTTTCTCACTCTAGACTATAAGATGTATAAAAAATACATTATTCGGGGTTTCCTGACAGTCTCCATAAACAAAATTTTAATTCGTCATTTTCTTCTAATTATTTATTTTCAGACAAGTATTCCATAGATTTTAGTAACAATTTACTTATTAAACTATGTTAGTATACACAAAATAAAATAAAATCATAAATAACAAGACAAGACAACAATAATGTCATATCTAGAGATGACTAAATAATTAAACAAAAATAAAAACAGCTTGCCTCTTTACACTGGCGCCTGTTTTATAACTTAGTAGTTGTTGACAGAGCGTTGATTTCGCAACAGTTGCATTGCGTTCCGGCCCGTTGCGTCCCGGCGCGTTGCTTTTAATTTTACTATAGAGAAAACAGTTGCGAATTCAACCAATGAATCAAATTTATTATTGTTGACAAGTTCCATTATATCTTGTTAAGACAATCTTATGCGCCTCGTTCTCGATAGATTAAAATCTCATAGATCGTCTACGTCGTGAAGACACTAGAGAGGGCATCACTGCAGTCTACGTAGAGTAGACATATCTCTGCATTGACTTAGAAATTAGAGAATAGATTTAGACATCTCTCCGAGTTGTCATACTCTATTAGTCTATCGTGGTCCCCTTTAGTTTTGGCATTGGAACCGTTTCAAATGCTGTTTCTGTTTTTCAGTATAAAGTTAAATTTTTGCTTTTTCCTAATTCTTGTAATCAAATTAGTTGCGAGTTCCAAGAGAGCTGGTAGTAAGTCTGAGAACGTAGCCTGTGCTACATTGCACAGGTGGATCTCAAATGATGTTTTGTTGATACTGGTTAACTAGAGCATCAGTAGTGGGACAGGGTGCCGGAAAAAGTAAGTAAGTTTTGAAAAATTATTTCCATTAACCCGCACCCCTGACTCAATCAAATCACTCACTCAATCAATTATCAACTCATTCCCTTAAATTCCTGATCAACAAAGGCGATAAAATATTTTCAAAACAGTTTCAAAAAATATTCCGTCGCCTATGTTCGTCAGGGATAATGTAGGATTCTAATCGTGAAGGAAATTTTCAAGTCGGTCCAGTAATTTCGAGACTATTTAATGCAAGGAAACTATAAAATCTTTTTTTTTTAAATGTTAGTGTAGATTCGTATAAGTATAAAAACATGTTCAGATAACAAATTACAGAACCTGGGGTTTCTTGCCGGTATCCTCCCCCGACATAAATTTTCCGAAACGGTGGTCGCGTTATTTTTAAGAATACGGTAAATTCAGGAGGACGTGGTAGCTCAGTTCGTTACGTGCCCCGGATAAACGACCAACCCGAGCTGACAGGTCGAGGGGTCGAGGGTGTCGTACGTTGTAGCTGCCATGTTTCTCATTGTGCCCGGATAGTGGCGACAGATTCGCTACCTGTCACACTGGGACTCAACATAAACATGCGAAAAGTGGTTTGTAGCAAGCTGCCAATTCCTCTCGAAGGACTACGGCGGTGTGAGTTTATGTCTCTATTTATGTTTAAATATCTATCTTTGCGAAGCCGGGGAACTATTAACTATTAAAGTCCAGAAAATTGTCAAATACGCTCCGATCCGTAACAACGTTTCATTAACAGAAATTGTATTTTATTCATATTAAATAAGTTACAAATCCTAAAAAAGCCTCATAATTCAGTGTACTAGAAAGTAATCAATGTCATGTGCCAATGTCAAAACTGAAATTAACTCCTAGTTCCGTTTTATTCAATGTTAAAAACAATCCTGTTAACCTCACTTTGATTCAACATTGCAGTGCGCAATATAACATTGTGGTAAATACAAGATTTCCTGACTTTAATCATGGCCTTTGGATCAGATATATCTATACTAGTAGGTAATGAAGATTGATCGCCAATCTATTCTACATCAAGTTAGCTACGCAAACAAGCATACAGCTTGCATAATAGTAAATAGTTGTTACCGAAACCTGTTGCGTGTGTGAGTTTGTCAGTTGCAAATGTATATCATTTGTATTGTATGTTGTATTGACGCTAGCGAATGCAGTTACGAATTTGTATGAATCTTTGAAAACCTCTCTATAAATATATAAAAATTGTAGTGGCTTTTTGTAATGTCGAAATAACAGCTTTTTACTCAATGCAAATGAAAGTTATACTCTGCCAATGATAAAAAAGCTATTCTAATTTAATTCGTTGTTTTTGAATTTCAAAATTTTTGGGGGTTAAATGGGGATTTTAATTTTGTAACAGAACATTTTATTTATTTATTTTATTTTATTTATTAGGCTATCCAACTAGATAGTACAATTTGCATTACATACAATTTAATAAATTTGTTTATGTAAATGATCTTCCTTCAAACTCGAAATAAGATAAACGCGCGCAGAGCCGCGTGGCAACAGCTAGTAACTTGTAAAATCACTAAATAATGTATTCACAGACGAAATAACACAAAGATAACGCTTTGCGAGCTTTACATTATAACACAGAGATAACGCTTTGCGAGCTACATTACGAACATTATTTCGTCTATGAATGTATCATATCTGACTCAGTATCAACAATTGTTGGGGGCAATGGACCTGTTGTATAAAATATTATGCACCTCTACCTACTAAATAATTAAAAATGACAAATAAAATTATTTGTTGGTAATTCTTTGGACTATTGAGGCTTTATTATTATATTTTTCTGTATTTATGGCACAGTGGCGACCTCGGTGGCGCAGTGGTGTAAACAGCCGACTGCTACGCTACAGGTTCCGGGTTCGAATCCCGGCGGGGGCGGGACTTTGTGTTATTTGCAAGACGCATTGTTTCGCTTACCGGTCTTGGATGTTGTATTCTTATTTATTTAGTGTATACCATATCGTTGCTTAGTTCCTGTGACACAAGTTCTTACGATACTTACTGCAGGGCTGAGTCAATGTGTGTGTCGTGATGTGGTTATTTATTTATTTATTTAGTGGCGAAAAGCCGACTGCTAGGCTACAGGTTTCGGGTTCGTGGCGTGGGTGGAACTTTGTCCATCCCGTCTTGGATGTAGTATTATTATTTATGTAGTGTGTAAAATATCGTTACTTAGCACCTGCGACACAAGATTCTTTAATGTTTCGTCGTGATGTGGTTTTTATTAATATATTAATTCCACCAAATAAATCGATCAATTAAAAAGACGTGGCAGCTCAGTTTTTACGTGCCTTGATTAACCGACCGACCCGACAAGATAGGTCGAGGGTTCGAGTCTCGAGTTCAATTGCTGTACATTGAAGCTGCCATGTTCATCATTGTACCCGGATAGTGGCGACGAATTCACAATCTGTCAAAGTCAAAGTCAAAACGTTTTTTATTCGAATAGACTTAAAATAAGCAATTTCAAATCGTCACATTTTTTACCACCACCTGTTCGGAATGCTATTTCTACGGGGAAGAATCCGGCAAGAAACCTCCGTAGTTGCTTTTTTCAATATTCAAATTTCATAATTTTCTATTACAACTCACAATTTGTAAAACATTATTATTCATTCATTAAGTCATACTGGGACTCAACATTAACCTGCGAAATGCAGTGTTAAACACCTCTGCCTACACCTCTCTAGGGATTAATTAGTTAATGTAATTAAAAAGTTTAGTGGCCACAGTTTATTTTATCATTAACTTTTTAATCGTATCCATTTTTAGTTTTATTCAGTTTCTAGTTCTAAAATATTTATTCAGTAAATTTACCAGTAATCTTTTTACAAGGCGTTTTCATATCGCATTTATTAAAAGTATATAATTCAAATTTCTTAAGAACTAACATTAACAATTTTATATAATGTAATATACTAACTTAATATAATAAAATTTACTACTTATCTATAGCTTCTACCAACAAAAAGCCATAAAAATTATTATATAATTCTTACGATATCGGTAATAAAACTGTAATAATATCCTGAAAACAATAGATGTTTTACGTTCAAAACTAGCGAACAATATTATAAATGTCGTAAAGATTCAATATAGTAGATATAATATACAAAGGTACATAATATTGAATAGGGTATCACTCTCCATCAGACGAACCGTCTGCTTTTGACCGATGACGTTTTATAAAAATGTATATTTTGACATGGTCAACGATAAATGACCACAATTAGTTTGGGCTGAAAATTTTAGTATTAAACCTAATTATACTTAGGTAGTGTTAACAATCATATAACTCAAACAATATAAAAAGACAGAGTGAAATATTTCCTTACACTTCTACCATTCTCAGAGCATTTGAAAGCATGCTAAGCAATAGCTAAGCTTGTTTTAATATATAGCGATATTATCATCAGCTTCACTAGAGAATTTATCTTTCCTTGTCTCAACCCATTTAATCACAGCTTCGTCACTTTTATCGATTTTTTCAGTTTCGTAATCCAATGACTTCAGCAAGTCGAATTGCTTTTTCTGCAGGACTTCGTTCTTCTTCTTTTTAGAATACACAAGGCCTTTAATCGTTGGTGATGGTGACACTTTTATGACTTTCCTAGTTCGAGTCACTAATCTCGGTGTGGTTCTTGTTGCATTTTCTTCATTGGAATCTTCGAACCATTGAATAAGCTTAAAACTGGAAGTAGTTGAAGGTTTCCTTTTAACTTCGTATCGAGTTTTAACAAGCGTTGAGCTAGTTCCAGCTATGGAGTCAGATTTAGTTGAAACAGCTGCTTCAGTTTCCATGTCAGATACTAGTTTGGGTGTAGAATAATCTTCATCTTCCACGTCATCATCATTGCTGTCTACGTTGTAAAATACTTTGCGTATGTCTTCTATCCCATCTTCATTAACAAATAATTTTGCTCGAGTTTGATTACTATCGTTTGCATTATCATCAAGTATAAAGTTATTGGTGTTGCTAACTAAATCAATATTAGCAGAACTCTTATGTGGTTTAAAACTGTAGACATTGACTTTGGTACTCATTTCACTTCCTGTTACACTAGTTTGTCCATCATCTTTGTTAATGTCATTACCTACATTATCCTCATTAACTGTAGACTGAGTGTAATTATAAGTCTTTGGGAAACCTTTTCTTTCAACTTCTCTCCTTTCATTTCTTTCAAGAGTTTTATTTTGATCTCCTAGGTCTGCAGAAGCGCTTTCTGTGTCATCGTCATCTTTATAATTAGATTCACTTGTTGATTCTATACTATTGTCATCTAATAAGCTACTATCGCTTTTATTAATAGTTTCAGTTGTTTTGGTTTTTTTTTGAGAAGCTTTTGTTACTCCACTAGTTTGAATCCATTTATTAGAATTAAATATCTGGATTCCATTTGGTGGTTTTGTAGTTAGTACAGGAGAAAAATACTTAATTTTTTTAATTTCAGGAGCTTGTTTTATCACCTCTATTAACAAATCTATTCCATCGTGCACTGAAACCATATAATTCAACACATTATTTATAAAAAGACAAAATCAAATATTTTGCCGCTAAATATGAACAAGAAATTGAAAATATTTTTTGATATAATTCGAGATTTCTCATATCAGTCCATCACTTACTAAATCAAACGTATACAAATGACCTCAAGACTTTTACTAATATGAAATAATATTAAAACATTAAACATAATCTAATAGCTTTATAATTTTAAAGATATTCTAATTATAATAAATTTAAAGGTTACCTGGAAATACTTGTTTTTGCTGTATCATCAGTTTCTCCATAAGCATCAACATGTAGTCGAGTTCATTTTCATTCATTACAGACCTCTTGGTCCGTTTAATGTTCAACTTTGAAGCCAGATCTTTTAACTTCCTTAGATTCTGAATGATCTTGTTCGAATAAACATCGATCTGGGTCGATTTACTCAAACTGTTTGTCGCGCTTGCTTCCGTTGTGATACTTTTAATACTTGAGCCGCGCAAATTATCAAGGGATTCTATAACTTTCTTGAAAAATTGGTTTTGCATTTTATTGTAATTTTGAAACAAAACTTTCATTTTTTTAATCTGATCAATCAAAATTGTATTACTTTTATTTGTTGTAACTGAATTTTGTTGCTTTGAAATACTTGTAATTTTTTTAAGCACTGTTTTATTTTCTTCGTCATTTTTGTTTTTTACAATAGAAGCGTCGTTGAACGCTTCGATTTCATCTTTAAGTTCAGCTTCAGTAATAGAATGGATTTTATTACTATTACCTGTTTTTAGTTTATTCTTGTTCAATATATGAACAATGTCATTTAGGATTCTTGCAAATTTATTTACAGAGTTTATGAACACTCGAGTGTTACTTTTAACGTATTCAATCTGGTTTAACTGGGTTTCAGTAAGATTAATTCTGTTGTTTTCATTATTATATTTTTCAGTAAGAATGTAATAAAGATTTTCTATTTCAGATTCGCGTCTCGTTTCCATTTTTCCTACTTCTTCATTAGTACGATTTAACAAATTTGGTAAATCAATAAGTTTTAATAAACCAGCTATTATTTTAATAGATCTCATGATTTGATTTCCTTCTTTACTTAATTTTTTCAGTTTTGATTCTAATTGAGGAGAAGGTTTAATTTCTGAGCCACATAGATTATATTTATTACATAAGATATTCAAAACGCGGTGATAAGTACTTAGAGTTTTTTTAATTTTAACAATTTTGTTTTTTCGAGGAAAATAAAGTTTACTTTTAAAGATCTTTTTCAAATAAGAAAGAATATTTGTTTTGAACGTTTTCTTTTTTCCTCCTTCAGATGTTTTTGTTAGTATTTGACAGTTTTCAATTAACTTCGGATCATTCATTTGAACAGAGTTATCACACAACCTATTTTTCTTTACTTTGAAATATTTCTTTAAGGAAACTTCTTGAACAATTTTTTTCTCGATGTTTTTAGGGAAAATTACCTTAACAATGTTAAAGGGTGCTGTGACTTGATTTCTATAAACACTATTAGTCAAATTATACAAAGCCTCTGTCGTCGCCGAGTCACTATAATTTTCTGTTACGTTCATTTTCTCTGTTGGGATTGATTTTTCTTTTATAAATGTATAGCCAGAGTTAGTTTTATTAGAAGTGTCTGCTGTTTTTTCTCCGTCCATTTTTAGTTCAAAAACTGTCACTGTATCATTATCCTGGTTTCTTTGGTATGTTTTTGTCACATTAGCTTTTTCAATGGAATACGTATAGTAGTTATCATTTGCTTGTGTAGTATTTTTATTTGTAACTTTACTAGAGTAGTTGGAGATATCTAGTGTAGATGGGATATGAGATGATTTAGTTGTATTTGGAATATCAAATGTAATTGTATGATTGCTGCTGACATCTATAAAAAAGAATTATATTACCAAGAAAGGCGATCGTTTAACTTAAATTACTTAAACGTAAAGTTGCAGGAACGAGGAATTATATTAATAAAGTTTTAATTACAAGTGTAAACGTTAGCACCAAAAAAAAACAGTGTTAAATTATGATACAATTATTGTTTTAAATAATTATACTCAAGGTTAGCTTACTTACCTGTAACTATAGCATTACTTTGCATGTTTAGAACTGCATAACTATCATTCACTTGCCTCTTCGGCCTGAGATTTATTTTATTGAAAAAATCTTGAACGTTTATCGGGGCAAGCGTAGCTGTTTCCATTTTATTTGCCAAAGTACAATTTCTCCATTCGTTATCTTTAAAAAGCCCACCATTTTTAGCATTTTTTACAGCTTGATCAAACCTTTGTTTAGCGATGTCTCTAATGGCTATTTTTTTGAGAACAGACATGATGTTTTCCATTACTTTCTGTGCTACTGCAGCAGTTTTGTTATCTTTAATCAACTCACTAAACATGTCATTTTTAAAAAGTGGTTGTTTTCCCACAACATTCGTATTTAATTGTTTTACTAAACTCTTAGGTTTCTGATCGTTTCTCAAATTAATTCTACCATCTTTAGGGCTGACTTTTCGTGTGTTATTTTTTATTAGCTTTTTAGAAGATAGATTGTTAGTAAAAATTATAGTTTTATTACTTTTTTGGACAGAAACGGTACCTTTTTTTGGTGGTAATCGCTTCGTTACGTTCTTCGATGTATTTTTATTTGACCAAATGGCTACTTTTGCCTGGGATTTTGACATTGCTTGTAATTTCTTACGGAGATTTTTTTTCCTCAACTTTTCAGGACTCCTGACTCGTTTCCATTTCATTCGAAGAGGCATCGTTGATGTTTTAGGTGGCTTAGGTGTTGATTTGGTCGGTTGAGGTAAAGGATACTCCAATAAATCCAACCTCACATTCGATTTATGTTTTTTCTTAGACTTTTCTGCAATTGTTATTAAGTTGTTTAATAAATCTAAGCAACTTTTTTTTGTTTCTTATTGAAATATTAAAAGTCAAAGACAAAATGTTTTTATTCGAATATACTTAAATTAAGCACTTTCAAATCGTTATTTTTTTACTACCAATGTTTCGGAATGCTATTTCTACGGGGATTAATCCGGCAAGAAACCTCCGTAGTTGCCTTTTTCAATATTCAAAAGAGAATAATTATCTATTACAACTTGCAAGAGTTTTTAATAAAAAGACTATTTACGAAAAACATATTAAAACACTAACTGTCATTGCAAAAGCTGAGGGTATGACAGGCCCATCTGCCATTGGCATCACAATCACACACTGTGCACCCAAGGCACCAATCAGCTGAAAATTATACTTTATCACATAACCAAATCACATATAGGATCCTAAAGAACAGATTAACTAATAATAAACGACCTCGGTGGTGCAGTGGTGTAGACAGGCTACTACTACGCTAGAGGTTTCTAGTTCGAATCCCGGCAGGGGCGGAACTTTGTGTTATTTGAAAAACGCATCTTAACGTTTTCTAGTATTGAATGTTGTTCTCTTATCTGTGTAGTAAATACCATATCATCGCTTAGTCCCTGCGATACAAGATTATATCTTAGTGCATGACAGAGTCATGTATGATTATTATTTTTAATAGATTAATTTTAGATCTAATTCAATAAGAGTTAAAAGTAAACGTATTCAAGATTTTTAATAAGGTTTCTCACACGAGAACCAGTGATTGCGAGCGATTCCGAAGAGCTAGCTGTAAATTCATAAAAGAATTCAAAGAAAACTATCCTAGAAGAACTCATAATTAGGCCCTTATAAAAGATATCGCAACTGCTTATAAATGATTTGTATATTATTACCTGGAGGGCATCCTTCACTTTTACTCTCTTTGAACGGGACACATTGTTGAGGCTCTTGTCTGTTGAAAACTGGAAAAATACCCTTTTGTTATTATTATTTTTAGCTATCCTAAGACGATGTAACCTAAAATGAGTTATATATGTAGATTCAGGCGATGGTACATAATGTTGATGATAGGCATTCTTTTAAGTGAATGAAGCCACGAGCAGATGTTTTGTTTAAAAAAGAAAGCCATAGATTTTTTCCACCAACCAAAGGATCTTTTTTGAATACGATTATTTGAATTTCTAATTAAATTTGTGTGGGTAATTTTTTTTCATTTTACTTAACTTATCGACATTGAAATCTTGCAGTAAAAAATAATATATTTATAACATTTTTAAATGCAAAGAAATGTTTTTACATTAAGTTTTGAACGAAGTAATTATTAATATAATATAGTTATATTCACTTTCTCTTGTAGCATCCCTGAGAAATATATCAGCAAATCCAAGACTTCTGGTTATTCTGGTATTCCTGGAAAATTGAGAACTAAAGTTTGATAGCAACCCATACCAACACTAAAGATCTTAAGGTCTATATTATGGTAAGCTTTAAAAAATATGAGTAAAAGATATATCAAATTCATATTCTATAGTTACGAACGGTACAGATGAAAGAAGCAGTAAGCCATGGCTATTGCTTTTAACAATGGATAATGTTGTTTCGTGGAAAAAAAATACAGGTGGTAGGTACGTGCGAGACTTTCTGGGTCGGTACCAACCCTCATTTCTATTTCTACCGTGAAATAGTTGGCTGTGTTTCGGTTCGAAGGATTGGAGAGCCAGTGTAATTACCAGCACGAGAGGTATAACATCTTTACCTCTACATGGGCAAAGCATTGGCGGTGCTCGTGTCAATAGACAGCGGTATCTCTTTCCAGAAGCACAATGTTATGTTTATTTATCTCAATTCTCCTATAAGGCGAAAGAATTTAAACGACCGAATTTACTTTTTTCTTTACTTCATTTACTTCATCTTTACCTCTACATTGACAATGCACTGGCTCTTGGCGTTTTAGACATCAAGCTCAATGTTGTGTCAGCAGGCGGTATCACTTTCCATCAGGTGAACCGTCTGCTTGTTTACCCATGACGTTGTTTAAAAAAAAAACAATCACCGTTATCTCAGATAGAAGACATCCACTGTTCAACATAGGCCTCCCCCAAATAGTTCCAATGAGAGCATTCCTGTGCATCTTGCATCCAGCTGCTATTCAGCACTCACCAAATTGTCCTCATACTTGACACTACAATTCACTACATCCTACGTCCCATGATCGACACTCAAGAATCTTTTATCCTTAGAGAGTCTTCGACATATATGTCTTGTCACTTTAACTGGCTTATCCTGAAGCAATACTTCCCAAAAGTCTTACCGTTTTCCAATGCCATGCATATGATACTTCTCAGCGTCACACCTGCTAACCTCTCGCTTCCAGCAGACGGCGTTGTCTTTGTTACCGCAGAAGCACAGGTTGCAAGCCCCAGGTTTACCGTTCAGCGAGACTTCCTTCTTGAAGATGTAGCCCTCGTCCGGGCAGACTTCCAGCTGGATGATAGTGTAATTAGCTTTTTCTTGGACATCTGGTGGTGAAAAATTTATATCAGGTTTTTTTCCTGTTGCTGGTTTGTATATATAATAACCGAACAACTTATTGTATTATCCTTCACGACATGATTAAGACAGTTTTTAAGAAACCAATCATCGTTATTTATCGTGTCCCCTATTCACCTAAGTGATCGTATCTACTTTTTTCTAGATTTTGTAATAATAACCACCACATCACGACACACACATTGACTCAGCCCTGCACTAAGGCATAATCTTGTATCGCATTCACTAAGCGACGATATGGTATAAACTAAGATAAGAATACAACATCCAAGAACGGTAAGCGAAACAATGCGTCTTGCAAATAACAAAATTCTGCCCCCGCAAAATGTTTTGAAATTTCGTTGCATCAGTCATAAAATGATGCTCAGTGAATAGTGAATTTTCCATAGTTCACACTAGAATGCTTAAGTATGGTGTTCACCATAGCGTAATAGGGACTAAACCTGGTTGCATTATTAATTACTATCGACTTGCATAACTAAAATTTGCCTGCCACTATACAATTGCAAAATTTTCATGGTGCATTTCATTTACGTAATAGCTCCAATCATACTTTTTTTAAGATTCTCCGGTAATTAGGGAGAAAATTATATATGAACCGCAGAAATCTAGTTACCTTGAGCTGATAGTCCGTAGATGAGTAACAATCCAATCAGCAGCATGACCTAACTCCGTTTATACAATGGTGATGCATGTTGGAAATAATTTCGAAGCATTGTGCAACCACGAATGTTGGGCTGCTGATTGTTTGTAAACTTACTACGAATACTTTAGTTTTCTACACGGGACCGGATTTGGAAGAAAAAAAAACGCTATTTAGCCATTACATTTATGACCAGCAGACCAAGCAAGCTAAATAATAATTACTTTTCAACTCGCATATCAACGCAGCCATGCAGCAACGATATGGTAAATACTGCATAGATACGAATATTACATCCAAGACTCTCGCCAAACTCTAACCCAGAATCTACGCTACGCTAGCATGCAGCCATAGCAGCAGCAGCCAGTGTTAACACCGCTACGCCAAAGAAGCTATCAAATAAAGTTAACATCTCTTCAAAACAAGATACTTCTCTCCTTGGAAAACAATGAAGAAAAAAAGGGCCAGCATCTATACTCCTGTCACGCCTGATAAATACACTAGCCCTGCAGGTGTCGACACTTGCGCAACACCAAAAGCCTTTTACAGCCCGCCCTGCTAAACAACTTGAGAAAGGCCGATTTTCCCGATTACGAAAATATCTAGAGAATTATTCCACGGAAACGTGAGGTGACAGTTAAAATCTTCCTATTTTAGTCTATTCATGTATTTTAGCAGATTTTAATTTATAAAACTATTTATGTTTAAAGTTGTAAATATCTCCATATTACGCCATTTCACTCCTCACCAAAGAAATTATAGTCAAATTTCTTCACACTGACATTTTTGTAAGCCTAAAAGGCAGATTTTTTAAAAATTTTACACACTACAATTAAACTACACCAAAAATCTTTCAAACAAAGTATTTGAATTTGAAAATAAATTTAATTTAATAACTTTTACCTGACAATGGCAAACAAGTCAAAGATATTTCTATGAGAAATATATAATAATATCTAGCCTGCCGAATCCCTCCCTGTAACCAGTCACAAACAAAATTTTTCACAAAACACACACTCGCATTTCGATATACAGTATACAATCTCAATTACGCTATAATGTACGGTATTTCGATTTATTTGCTTATCCTATATCCATCCGGTGAGTTTTACTGACAATTTTTTGTAAACAATTATTTTTTCTCAAAACTTATTATATGGCTTGAACTTTAATAAAAAGATACAAACATTTTTGAAATCCGTTAAAAAGTCACGTCAAATCCACATTTGTGTTGTTTTTTTTTATTTATAAACAAATACCTACACAAGCTTGGAAAGCGATCTCATCTTCTTCAATGAATGCGGAAAATAGATTTAGGTTGAATTGTATACAACTACCGTAACTTACTGACGTTGGCAACACAAAGAGGTCACTCACTTTGTTGACCCCAATACCCGTCCAATACGTGGCTCAGCTATTTCTGAAAGAAACCACAATCCAATATCTCTTTCACTCAGCTTTAGATTTAAAAAACTTATCTATGCTATAGACTGAAACAGAATTAGAATTTCATAATCAGTATCATTACATTATGAAAATATTAAGTAAAGCGATGTAGCTGCTGAATGAAAACAAAAAAAAACTTAGGTTGTCCAGAAACAATCAACAATGCTCTATATTCCTGATGGTCATCCCCCCCTCCCCCCACCGGGAAACTGAATCATTACTTATTCCATAAATGATATGGATTGCACCATCAGGTAGACCATAAAAAAAAACGAATTTATAAAAGCAACAAGAAAGCAAGAAGGCGGAGACAAAATTACGAGTAGGTATGGAGTCTAGGAAACTGACGTTTTAAGTTTTTTAGTTGATGAAAGGATTTTTGGAATTATAACTATTTAAAATAGGCGATGAAATTATGGTTAATAGAATATCTCTTTAACTCTTGGCTCTTCGATCCTTTAATTCGAACCTAAATAAAACTGAACATCTTTATACCACTTTATAATACAACAATTGCTCATTCTCATTTCTAAAAAGCAAAGAATTAGGGGGTTCTTAAAAAAGAGAGCTAGAGAAAAGAGAATTAAACAATCAACAAATGATTCCAGTGTCAATCAGCAGCCAGTTCAGCTACTCCAGATCCTGGCTGGACAAATGCAAGGTCTGCTTCGAGAAGTCCTGCTGGCTACCAGCTCAGCAAGCCTGTGAATACCACAGCCTAGCTGCAGCAGTACTATCTAGTAACGAGACACCTAGCATCAAGCATGCTCCGGTTAATACTGCTGTGGATGATATGCTCGTTGATTTTTTGGATACAGGTTTGGTTTTGTAATAGCTCAGTTAGTAACCCCTTCAGTCAGGGTAGAAGTTTTCACTTACTAAATATCTAAATTAGTAGTAAGCAAAAAGTTAGATAGTGACAGTCATTTTATATCATTTAACATGTTACGTAATACAACTGAGATTCGTTTTTTTCAATAAAAACAAGGGCAACGAAACATATAATAATTTGAGCACAGGTTTTGTCATCCCATGCCACCAACGGAACACATGATTCAATAGGAATAACCCCTTCTCGTAGTACAAACTCCTACAAATGTTAATGCGCCGGGTGGCCATTTTAATGACGTCAAATTGACACAAAATGATATTGAACTTATCAAAACAATAACTATACTTTCAAGTTTCTGGAGTCATTTTGTCGTCAACTTGACAAGGATCCAGCGCATTACCATTAGCCGGGACTTGTCATGTCCCTGTCATGTCCTCAACGCCTTTAACAAAAAGATTATGGTATACCATTAATACGCTTTCTATTTGAACGTATAACAATCACTAGGTAAAAAACGGTAAAATAATGCAAAATCTGTAACCAACCATAGTTGATGGTATTGTTTTATTGCCTTCTTTTGTTTCAGCACCTTACTGGCTAACCAAAGATTGTGTACCCCTCATATCGCAATACACAGACTGTTCCAAAGGTTCGTTTAATTTTATCTGACACTATTGTCGCAAGTGTTTTTTTGTAGATAATCCTAACCAAAAACAAATACCCATCTACACACATACAGGTGGCAGATCTACGCGCGTGATCATTGGGTTGCTTCCATCCTCCTTTCTATTTCTGCCGTAAAACAGTTCACTGTTCGAAGTATTGGAGAGCCAGTTTAATTACCGACACGAGAGGTTTAACATCTTTACCTTTACATAGGCAACGCACAGGTGGTGCTCTTGTCGCTCTAGACATCAAGGGCACCGTCGTGTCAATTGGCGGTGGTATCACTTTCCATCAGTTCAACCGTCCGTTTGTTTGCCCATGATGTTGTATAAAATCAAATATTTAAATAAAATTTCTACAAAAATCTATTTGTAATGTAAGGATGGGGCGGATGCTTAAAAATCAGGGTCATTTTTAACACATTTTTGCTATAACAATTTAACCGTTCAAGTTGTTTCCCTTAAACATAACATAGCCCGATCATAAACATAACATAGCCCGATCATAAACACAACATAGCCCGATCATAAACACAACATAGCCCGATCATAAACACAACATAGCCCGATCATAAACACAACATAGCCCGATCATAAACACAACATAGCCCGATCATAAACATAACATAGTCCGATCATAAAACATTCAGATAGAGGTGATCATTGGCATAAATTAGGTTATTTTTTGCATGTGAAAAATTTTCAACTATAAACATCAGTTTTTCATATTGTTATCTACTAACCTTAAATTAATGTTCTTTCTTATTTCGTCCTAAATAAAGATTTATTATTATTTATTTATACAACAATGAATAAATAGGTTTAATACTACGTAATGGTACACCAATGATTTTAAAGTGAATTAACAATAGCGTTGTTTTCTAGAAAACATCTGCATCGGCTGCAACGTTTGCTCCTGTACTATCGAGGGGAACTGGAACTGCGAATTGGTTCAGCAATGCAGACCAGGTCACAGAGTTCCAGTAGACCATAAAAGTCTTACAACGGCGATTGAGCAGTTGAAATATGGTAGTGACTTTTTTGTCGTTTGTGTCCCCGAAGTGAGGAATGCACTTTTAACTCGGAAAAGGAACTTAAGCGTCTCAGCTTTTGCCTCGCTACCAAAACGAAGCGATGTGAAACCGTTACGAGCACAACGGGCAGCGTGTAGGGTTTGTTTCAGTTTGAGTGGCGGCCGAGGCGGTGTGGGCGCACAAATATGGATCTCAGTACACTTTCCTACCCGCTCGACTCCGCTCGGCTCTGCGACTGTACGCATATGCCTGGCGCCCATTATCGGCACGGTATGGCAAGGAATCCTTAGTGCTGCGCAGGCACACACTGACGGCAATTGTTGCTGGTTTAGGTTATTGTCTTAGGTATGCCAAGTTGTTCTTGAGAACGCTGTGGCATCCTTGGCCAGGACGTGGGATGTCTAAGTGTCCTTAAGCATACCGAGGGATCCTAAAACATGATTGATGACCCTAGAATAATAGATTCGTAGAGCCGAGAGCGGTCTTTAGTTATGTCTCGAATTGCCAAAGCTAGACTAAGACTGCCTCGACGTCCTTAGGTATGCCTTACGCTGTCGAAACAGCCTTAATGCACATTTAGGCATCCTTGTGAGTCCCAAACCCACCGATGCCAGGTAACAATGGGTGCCGGGCCTTACAATGCTTATATGCGCATTAAGTATATGTGTTTTGAGTTATTGGAATTCTAAACAAAGAATACCGAACGTTTCGAATTGATGCGGTGTAGATCAGTTGACGAGTTATATAAATAGGTAAATTATGGACTGTAACAGTATTGAAAACGACTGTTTGATAGGCTATATGACAACTTTTTTTTCTCAAATCGAACTATTATATCCAAAAAATTTCAACTCATCTTAGACACTCTGTATGGCAAAATTGTGTGTTTTGTTTCAAATTCAACAACTGATTATTTATAAAACACAAACAATCATTGTTCTCGTCACGTGGGTTAGTAGTCAGCAAATGCGATTTTAAGCAAAAAAAAATACACTGTGTAGAGGAACTTTGCAAAGATTCGTTTATTTATTTTAATTAAAATGTCGTGTATGTCTGTAATAAACACTCAAACATGGATCAAGGTCCTTTTAATTTGAAATGATTAGTGCCGGGGACAGCAGGAATGCACCTTTCGTGATTATCCTGCGGACTTCTCTTATAAATAAATTCAAATTTGTAACTGCAATCTCTAGCAGCATTTCTAAAATTATTAAACATGTGGAAAGAACACAGAACACACACACACACTCAGCAAAAACATTCGTAGTGTTCTTGGACAGTACATCAATAGAACGATTTTTTTTTCTTAAATAAATGCTTCATTTTTTCCAGAAATAACACGCCCTAGAGACAAAAGGTCATTAAAAATAAAGACCCCGAACTTGGCGCCGTTCTGGAATATCATAGGATCATTTCACGATAGCAAAGGTGAACCTGATGCTTCTACAGAAGACAATAACGATAAAAGTTTGGAAATTACTAGCATTAAATATAAAAATGCGAGTACTACAGAAAAGTCAAGTAATGTTTCCAATTGTTTGTTTTTTATATGAAAAATGAGCTTTAACAATTAAAACTAGCTTATACTGAGTTTGATATAAATAATCAATATTTTTTCAGTTTCGTCTAAAATCTCTGATAATGCAATAAAAATAGATAATGAAAATTTAATTTTTGATGAAATACTAAATAACATAGCTGTTGAAGATGTAGCACAAAGAAAACCAGTATTAGACGAAGGTTGGATGGAAAATCGTCAATTCATCAATGTCACCAACTTTGATTTCGAAAATATTGCTAACATTTTAAACGATAATTTCACAAATGAACTAACAGAGAGTGTTACTGAAGTATACATAGATTTGCTTGCATCAGTTACGGAATCAGTTTACGGGAAAAATTATAGTTCTACAATTACAGAAGAAACGGTTTATCAAAAAGATAAAATAAAAGGTAAGTTGTTACAGTTGTAAGAATATAATTATAAATTTCCAAACAAGAAATATATTTTGAAAAGTTTCAGTGTAATTATACTATTTTTTAGACATTTCAAGAGAGAATCAACCTAAAGCTACAGATAATATGCCAAAAAAAACCAATTCAAATAAAATTGATAACACTGTTGATCTTCGTTTTAAGAGAGATACGACAAATTTTTTGAATGGAAATGAAAGCATGAAGGTCATAATGAATAATAACGATACAAACAATAACGTGGCAAATTTAGTAGACCTTCAAACACAAGTGTTTGAACCTCTTAACAATCTTATAGAAGATAAACAAAAAGAAATCGAAGATTTAACTTACATTAAAGACAAAATTACCAAATACCTAAAAAATATTGAAAACAATAATGGTTCAATCATAAACAACATAGGTTCAAAAAATGAAACAGAATCTCAATTTTCAATTTACAAAGTTGAAATTAATTCCGATTCGAGTATGTCAAATAAAATAATGGACGAAAATTTTTATCAGTTTGATAAATTAATACAAAAGATAAATGTTGACATTTTGAATACTATTGCTGATGTGGAGAGGTTAAAAAAAGTATCAATCAATCGATTCCCCGAAGACTTAGAGCTGGTTGATAATATTCTAAAAACATACTCTGGAAACAGAAGTAATTTTAAAAAAGATTCAAAACAACTAGCAAAGTCTGATGAAACTAATCATATAGTTAATTTCTTTTGGAAAATGTTGTCTTTAGTAGATGAAGAGAAAACAAAGAAATCGTCTCTAACAAATGGAGCAGAGAAGATTGTTCGAAGAATTATTAAAATTAATCATTTTCCTGATGACAACATTGCTGATAGATTAAACCTAAATACCAACTTGACAAAAGAACTTTTGAAGATTGGAACGGATTGGAAAGCACTAACCGATAAGATTGCTACCAGCCATCCAAGAGATTTGTTGAGTAATCTGAAATTATTACATTTCTCACTTTCTAATAATATTCTAGATTTGACTGACACGCTATCGATAGTGAAGTTTGCTCAAACAAGACGCATGTCAGTAATGGATGGTGCTGCATCAAAAACCCTTAAAAATATTGGGATATGTCTAAAAGAAATGTCAGTAGCAATAAACGATAACATAAACAAAAAGAGTCAGTTAATGAAAACTACAACTGAACCTCGGAAACATTCTTTTTTTAAGAAAATGAAACGTATTTTCAGTGAGTCCAAGAATAATATTCTTCGATTTATGAATATTAAAAACAAACAACAATCTACTTTTGCCCCGAGGAATAAAATAGACGATGACTCATATAAATCGTTGATCGAATACGAAAATAAAATAAAAAGTGGTACAAAGATAATTTTGACAAAAAGGTCAGCCAAAAATGTATATTAAAATTACCAAAATAAAAATATGAAATTTTAAAATTCAAATAAATGTGAGGTGTGTTTTTCAATTTGATGAACGGGATGAATTTAGTATTATTAAAAATTAAATGTACCTAAAACTGTGCCAGACTTAGTTTACAAATGTTATTGTATACAAACACCACTTAAAATACAGTTTTATTTATAGAAGAATGTGTTAAATAAAAACGTTCATTCCTTAAGAAAAGTACTTTATTCTCCACAACCCCATATTACAAAAGTAAAAAATTACAAATTTTCCAAACAACTTTTAAGCCATACAATTATGTATGTAAAGACTCAGAAACATTTCGCCATATAGATATGAGTACAAATCTATCTCAGCAATTATCCTCCACTAAACTACCTCAATAAGGTTGATCGATTCAAAGTCTTTTTTGAAATAGTAAGTAAAAATTGAGAATACACACAACACCATCGATAAGTCAAAACACGAAGGTGATTTTGCTCCAGCATGGACATTATTCATATTCAATGATACCTAAAGGTAGGAGAAAGATATATGTGACGGATATTTCTATTAAAACTTTACTTGTGTTTCCCACGTCACCCCTATTCCAATCTCATTAGGAACTCCCCACACGGATTTTCATCTTTATTGCGAATTTTTCATGCTTATCAACTGTTTGATTAACTGGTCCTTGCTCATTGATTTCAACTGTTCAACCAACGACTGTATTTTTTTTTGTTCAGTCGTTGGTTTCACTCGTACTGATGAGGTGCGAGATTTCCAGCTCGGTTCTTCTTCAATTTTTGAACCTGTAGGCGTCAGAAAACTTTTGGCATTAATTATATCACAAAAACTATATATACTTCTACAGATCTATATTTTTTACTTAATAAAACTAAATTTAAAGTCAGTAAAACAAGACTGGGGCGTTGTATTAGTGTGAAGTGTTAATGTAATATTCATAAGAAACATTCTAAAAGCTATATTTTTATTTATGACAACTAAGATATTTAAACTGCAACATAAAACTTACCCGAATTCCCTTTTTGGTTTTCATTATTATCGCTTGCTAAAACAAATGCTTTGTATAATTCTTTCGCCACATTATTATTGCCAAGTTCCAAGTTTCTAAGAATTTTCAAAGCCAGAATATATTTCATGTCTTTTGCGTCAACGCCTTGAGCTTCTTTCCTTCTTATGAAAAACTGGATACGGTTTCTCATCAACTGGTTAAAGATTTGGTTTCTAGAAACTTTGATAACTTTTTTGTCTTTAGCTGATTTATAATCGAAATTTGCTTTTTTTACTTCTTGGCTGGTTTGATCATTGGAATTTTCGTTTTCTATCATTTTATCTTCATTATTTGCAATACTTTTAACCATGTTTTTCTTAATGTCAAGATTATTAGCAGTACTTTTAATATAATTGTTTAATTCTTTTATATGTTTCTTTGGTTCGTAAACCAACGATTCTAACGATACTTTGATAGCTTCTAAAACTTGTATATATTCATTTATATTTAACTGAGTTGCTTTAAGTAATATTAATTTATTTTGTGGAATTATTTTACCAACAATTTTACTCTCAAGAAAATTTGTAGCATTGATTAACATTTTTATCTCTGCAAATGATTTTGGTTTTGAACCATAAAGATTTCTACGATTTTTTCTATTTTGACTAATGGAATTCACAACACGTTCCCAGACAATAGCTGATTTTGGCCTGTCTTCATTATTTTCCACATCCATTCTGCGCTTTGGTGTGTCTGCTTTAAGACCATCTTTTAGATTCTGAATCGTCTCTTTTAAATCTTTTTGCTTATTTGAGCCTTCATTCTGCCTTTGCATCATTTCACTAAATTCTTCACTGTTTAAAAAGTCGTTCAAACATGGGATTGCATTCACAAGTTCACTTTTTGATAGAGCCTTATCTTTTCGTATTTCGACCAAGTCATCTATAATACTTTTTAAATGGTTTTTAAGCTTTTCTTTTGTCTCGGTAAATTTTCTTAAGTCTTTCGGTATAGAAGTAGTAGTAGTTGCTTTGGTTGTCGTTGTCGTTGGAGCGAATGTTGTTGGATAAGTAATAGTAGGTCTTAAGGTGCGTTTCTCGGGCTCAATCAGTTTTAATAAGTCAACGAAAGACTTGATCTTGAAGAATTCTGACAGATTATATAAAATATCACCACTTCCATGAAGATCACTACTGAATTTACTATTTTCAAAAAAACAATGAGGAACATTTTGTACTTTACTCAGGTAATCCAAAATGAGTCTATCTTTTGAAGATAAATCATTTGTATTCATTTGATACTTTTCTTTGATGTTAATTGGAAGGCTGACTACGTCTCTGAACAAATTTGAGTTTTCAACTTTTTTTAGATTCTTGTGTTTGCTTGGAGTAAAAAGTTTTGTCATTTTTTGTAGAAGATTTCCAAAAACGTTTAGGGATTGGGATTCATCTTCAGATAAATGAGGATCAATAGAAAGATCCTTCATTATTTTAGGTAGTGAATCGGTATCGTTCCGCTTCTGTTCCAAACGTCTCAAACTTTTTTGAACGTCTTCAAATTGTTCGATCAAATCTAACACATTGTTCAATTTATTTATTGCTTTAGCAGAGATTTCATCTTCTTTTTTGATATTAGATTTGTCAGGACTAGAAATGGTTTGATTGTTGATATCATTTTTATTGCGTGTTTTCTCACTCTCTACTGTTTTTGCTACTTCATGACATAAGGTGATATTGTCAATTCCTTTCTGATTGTCAATTGCTTTGGACAATTTATCTAAAGCATTTTTCAATAGGGATTCTTTCTTAATAGTTAATGGTTCCTTAAATAAATCTATAAGCTCAGATATTTTTTCATGTTTCAAAGTTTCAGTCTCGAAAGACTCGGCACTGGTGTTTTCTAATTTCCATAGTTTGTTTAATAAATTACCAGCAATAAAAGCAATTGCTGTTAAAGAGTCATTTTCTGCAGTAAAAGTTATATTTGAAACGGAAGGAGCTTGTTCATTCCCTATAATCTCTTCACCAGTTCTCAATTCGTTTACTACAAGCTTAGACAGCACTTTGTCTTTTTCTTTTCTTGAAATATTACTGACAGCTGATAACTTTGTGTTGCTCAACACATTGAGATAAACGTCATGTGGTTTAGAATCAATCTTATTTTCTGTAATATGTACATCGTTTACATTTGGTTTACTGTATTCTATATGCAAGTCATTATTTGTAGATATATTGATGTTACCTTCCATATTCTTTTTTTCCGGTGTTTTAATAAAATTTGGTTTTACTTTTGCAGCTTGGATTGTGCCAGAAGAGTTTGTATTTTTCAGAGTATCTACAACAAATAATTATATTTGATGTAATAATTTCTATACATTTGGTTAATTGTCAAAAAAATATTTGTTATTACCTTCATTTAATTCATCTATCACGTTGTGGAATTTGATTTTGTCGTTTTCATTATTCTTAACCGATCTAGATTCTCTTAACATCTCCTTCGCTATATCTTGCTGCAGTAACATGCTCTCTGAAAATTTATAAATAGTCAACAAAAAAATCACAACAACATTCCAAATTAACTAAACTTACCATTCTCGTATTGAAACAATAAATGTAGTAAGTAATAAAAAGTGCATTGTGCTAGTTTTATTTTATTAAAATAAGTGCATAAGCGTGCTTCTCAATCATGGTACTAGTAAAATGTAACCTGAAAAATTAATAAATACTCAAAAGTGTCTCCCAAAAAAGAGGCATTCAAATGTGAATATTGTAATGGGGTATTTTTCTTATTATTAAATAAAGCAAAAATAAATGATTGATAACAGGAGTGACTGATTTATCTTACCTAATATCTTATCAATCGGTCGTTTTAAAGGAACCTTTTTCTCAAGCCTCTCTGGCCGAGGAACTAACTCTTTATGGTTTTGATATTGTTTCTTTTTCTGAATTTCTGGAATTATTCACGTAAACGTTTTTGTAAACTGTTCTGACATTATTGCTTTGCTTGATATATTTTCAATATGATATGTCAAACACGCAAAAATGAAATAATATTTTTATGATTTGGGTTTGGGATTATATTGGTTATAATGTAACTGAACCTTTTAGCCACATCCTTAACTTAAACGTCTAGAGACGAATTCGAAATTTCAGAAATTAGTTCCTAGAAAATTCATCCCATACAAGAAATCAATAAGAAAATTTTAACGCAAACTATGCATGATAAACCATAGATGCTTCTTATGTCGACCGATTTTAAAACAATCAATATATACACGATACCTTCTACATATATTATGTATTATATGACTGAGTATTACAGAAAGTCTCAAGAAGCTTTTCAAGTAAACAACGACTCAGCTGAGCATTGATGTCTTAGCCAAGTGACGTCATATAAGAACGGTTTCACTTAAAATTTGTTTTAAATCTGGTGTCAGTCTCGAGCCTTCTGTAAAACAAGCCTTAGGGGTCCCAGAAAACTTAGAGGTCCGAGATCAAAAATTTCAATGTGGAATGATCGTTGTGTAAAAGATTAAGATTTTTTTAATTTACCGTTTTGGATAACATCCATTGCGTAGTCCAGTTCACTGTCGCCTAAGGCTTCATATCTGGGCGAGCAGTCAGAATGTATTTTACAATCCCAATCACCATTAGAGGTGCATTGACATTTTGTACAACCAGAGCAGAGGTTAGCTGGAAAATAAGATAACAGTCGTTGAAAAACTTACAAATCGTCAACTATTTTGCAATACCACGTAAATACCAAGTAAATGAGTGAAAAAATCAGTAGCGATAAAAAAACGACTTGAGTATATAATCATCTCAAAAGTCACAACTTCCAAGCAATGTCATCCACTGTTATTAATGCAGAATGCAATGCTGCTGTTTTCCTTAAACTAGCCCCGTACAGAAAATTTGGGGAGACTTAAAAAGGTTTGTACCTTGCCGTAGCCATAGAAACCTGTTAGCTGCTGTGCCGGGTCGCAGCTACGCTATCTTTAAAACATGGTATAAAGACTGGGGCAAAACAAATGCAGTTGCAGTACGTAAACATGCCTTGAGTTGTTGTAATATTAGCAACTCTTTTTAGATTTTTTTTTAGAGCCACCACAAGAAGGTTTTAAGGTGCAAATTTTAGATAAACCTGTTTGCATAGGTTCTCTCTTCCCTCTGATTATCGCAACCGCCGGTTACCGTTCCTAATTTACATAGCTTAGTTGTTAAACGTATCTTTTGTACGTGGACTTTTGAAAACAGAAATTTCAATTCCGCGACCGGTTGCGAGCTATATAATAAGCCTGTTGTCAGCTGGTTTCTGAATTGAGAATTTGAGTTCAGAAAACTAGACTGGACAAAAAAATTAGTTAAGACGCTCTAACCTTCAAATTGTCAATTCAAAAATCGAGTGTGGCAACCCAATCCGTTTGTAAAAGAAATAAACATATGTTGCTACAATAAAAGATTTTCTTACCTTCAGTACAGTCAGTATACTCCGATATAAAGGGTATACATTTTTCAGCTAATTCCGACATATCATTGTTAACTAAAAACATAATCAACACTGTAGTATCGAACTGGCATTTAATCATTGCTTAGGTATCTTTTGAAATGTTTATATTTATTTAGTAAAAAAGAAAATATTTCTTTATGCCATGAATACATGAATAACTTAAGGACACTTTTTTAAATAAAAAGCAAAAAAATGGGATCAGGAATTAAATTCGACAAATTACTCACCAGTTTATAAAATTAAATTTCTATGAATTTAAAACTTGAAAAAAATTTCAAACAGCTACATTTTAAGTTAAGTTTCGAACAAGATAAATAAGACATTGAAAATGTTAAGTAAAATATAATTGTAACAGTGCTGCTGAAAATAAACACGTGAATGGTGCTGTTTGTTGAATTGGTGCATTGGAAAAGCTTTTTTACGAGGACGAAAACATAAATATACAAAGAACTTAATAATAATAAAAAACAAAAGATATCAAATTGGTGCTGTTATAGACAGATAGTTTTAAAAGCTTGCTTAAATCGGGTACACAAAACGCACAAATACACAAATTAAACTTTATTAAATCACTACAAAAGTAAAAAAATAACAAATTAAACACGCATCACTACACTGAAACATTAGTAAACACACACTTCTAATATGAAATGGGAAAACCCCTTTTTTTCAAACTTTATCACATTCAGACATAAATGGTGCACTGCCCGTCTTATTATAAAAATACCATACACTATTATTTTTTACACTTTTAAAGAATCAATTAAGATCCTTCCTTTCGGGAAACTAATTCAAATGTTAGATTTTCAAATAACAGGACGGTGTATCTCATGTCTGTGTTCGTTTTCATTCATCATAGCTTTTCTTCTTCGTTGTGAGCGTTTGAAGCCTTTGCTAATCATTATTGACTACGAAGTCTTCGTAATCTCCAGCCGCATGT
Organism: Choreutis nemorana; assembly: GCA_949316135.1. Taxonomy (NCBI): domain Eukaryota; kingdom Metazoa; phylum Arthropoda; class Insecta; order Lepidoptera; family Choreutidae; genus Choreutis; species Choreutis nemorana. Next base: position 6,359,187 of record OX438618.1, read on the forward strand.
CCCAAAAGATTCTCCTTCGTGACCTTCTTCCTTAGCTGCAGCAGTTTGTCCCTCACCTTCCTTTGAAGACTCCTTCGATGACCGTTCGGGTGATCACAGCACAACGTATCGCCTCCTGCAAACACCAATCTTTCTTTAACAACATTTACATAATAAGTCCAAATCAATTTGCTAAACGAATTCCGATTGATTGGTCCTGCAAAAGGCGATAAGCTGTAGTTACATCGCAACGACACATTTTAGACGTCAAGATAAAGATAAAAGACAGAAAATAAAGGCCAAAACGTGCTGAGAACATGGTTACAACCCAGCAAACCATACCGCTCAACTCCAACAGTCCGTTGATCCCGTCATCCATTGTTCTACGCAATCTGTACGAAAGGCTTCTAAAGTACGCCGGCCTATCTTCGTTAAACCTTTCCATATACATTTCTCTCTGGCGAATCCTTGGATCGTAGTTTTCTCCTCTTAGGTACCGAAGGTAATCGCAGAACCAACGGTCGCGTTTAATACAGGTGGTCTCTGTCCCACCAAGATTGCAGACGCAGAAATGGCAGACCGACTTACGGGGGTAGTCAAGAATGGACTCTACATCACTACTAACGTCAATCGTCTGGTTTTTTGGTTCCACAGCGTTGGTGTAGTAAGAAGCACCTCGGTAGCAGACTGCGTTGCTTAAATAGGGAATCTCATCCCTGTGCCAGAGGTAATCTGTTTTTCAATTATAACTTTGCCATTACTTTATTTTTGTTGATAAACTTAGAACTAAATCGCAGAAAAAGTTATAGTATGCGATGTTTACACTTATTTATATTACAATTTATTAATATGTTGATTTCTTGTTTACCTGGTCACACCTTGAATGAGCTATCTTTGGATGGACAAAACAATCGGCATATCTATACTGGTGTAATAATGGGTTGAATGGATATTTGGGAGGTTACTAGTATAATATTATAATAATGATTTAATAAATTTCTGCCCATTCCTTTCTATTAAAAGGCCCCCTTATCGACTAAATGAAACTTAGCTCTCTTAGCCACTATAAATTTGTAAATCCACAATAAGATTGTTAGGTTATAGAATGGAATGAGACTTTCTTCTTTGTTGAACACAATGATGTTTTCCTCAGATTAATAAATTACTAGGAATACCAAGATCTCTATTCCAAATCAGTAATGGAATTAAACATGGCCAGTGATATTTACTTCATCAAGTGTCTTTCTACTAACTTGGAATAACTGCTAGTCCTAGCGTACTTTGAGTCCTACCAATTTAAGGAAACAAAATAAAAACGCGGAGAAGTTTCCTATAGTTGGGGAGCCCATGATGCTAAATGTGGATTTACCAGACCTGGCAGGTTAGATGACAGGAAGAATAAATGGTTCTATAGGTTTTTCACTTTTAGCGGTGGGGAAAGCGTCTAGAGACTTTAAAGAGTGAAAAAAAACGATGACATGGAAAAACCCAAGTGTGTCAGATATTGATATTTTTCATGCTCAATATAATAATATTTGCATAAATCTGCAATTTACCTATTGGTTTTTTCCATGCAGGAGAGTTGAAAAATAGCCCGTCCATCCCCTTAGGTTACACTTGAATCGTCAGATTAGCAACATGTACACTTCTTAGCTAGTAATCAACTACCCACATCTTAATCTGACGCACTCGAGTAGTGTAGATGATCGATTTTTATTTTAATATTCCCTTTAACGTACCCACCAATATTGAAAGCTCATACTGGCTGCAGGTACTCATCAATATGCAAGGTATCTCCCACATCTTAATCCGACGCGCTCGAGTCTATACAAAAATCCCCTCTTAGGCTCCCCTATTACTAAATAATTCTATCGATCTTGATTCAATTATCTTATACCTATTCCCAGGTCTACATTCAAAAAGAAGACACAAAATCGACATGATCCTCAGACATGTATGTGTTTGTTTTCTATCTTGCACCAATTCAACAAGACAATCCCCATTCAGTATTTTCGCAGGACTCATAGCACAAACCTCTCCTTATCCGTCCAGCCAAGGTCTGCTCATGGTTAAAATAGGGATGTTTGGCTAAATACTCCTTGATTTTAGCCAATCTTATGCACTCGTTTACATTTCTCGCAGGTCTCTTGGAACATTTCTCTTCCAATCCATTTGTGTTACACACGCAAATCTCACAAGTTTCATCCCCTGCAGCCGGCGAATTCATATGGTACCTTCTTTTTACTGGGTTTCCTAATTTTATTCTGGTACTGCCCCGCTTGCATATTGTTACCGGTGGTTCGGGTATTTTACCGTGATTCTCTTTATCTATTTCACCCCACTTAACCTCAAACACTTCCTTCGCAAGTTCTTTTTCTTCATCTTCCTCGTCTCTTTTCGGATCTTCGACGTAAAATACATCGTGGCTCTTTTCAGTTGTTCCTTGGTCTTTATTGCCATCATCATTTTTTTCATCATCTTTTTTTTCATCATCCGTTTTCTGGTGCGGGGCCAATGTTGAAGTTTTACCTTTATTAGGATCGTCCGTTACGATTACCGGAGCCTGTGTTGTCGTTTTACTTTTAGTAGGTTTGTCCGTTACGTGTACCTGAACCCTTGTTGTGGTTACACTTTGCGGTGACCATGGAATATATGTACTTTTAGTTTTCATTGGATCGTCTGTGGTGCGGTTTTCCTTTTTAACGTATTTTTTTGTGGTGATTATGGTTCCATTTGCTAATTTATAACGCTTTACTTTTTTCTTGTCTTTAAAATAATGGTTGTTAGGTTTAATAACTTATTGCTATTGATAGCTTTATAAATTATGTTGGATATAGAAAAACACCTAGATATATGCATGTGTTCCAGCAGAAATAGTTTATCATTATTTAGTGTGCTTTGTCTATTTTTAAATTAAGTAAGGACGAAAATTATTTTAGTCCTTCAAATTAGAACCTCTTTATATGAAGAACGTACATATTTTTTTAATAACAAAAACGTAACAGAATGCCATGATCCGATGTTTACCTAGAAGATCGTCTACAAATTTAAAATAGACTTTATGGTTGACAAAAGGCTACAATTGATTTAAAATTAACATAAACACGAGTCAAATAGAAGTAGTTTTAAAATTGATTTTTACTACGACGCTAACCGCTCTTGTATTTGTAATATATAGGAGTATCCATTTAAAAAAAAACATCATTTATTATTTTTTGTCGGTACACTTCGTTTAGTTTAATTGAGGTGTGCAAATACTTTATGAAATACATATTCTTAATAAACCAGCAATAAATTAGTGATTATTTTCTCACCTGCGCCGACTTGATTGACTTCAAGTAAAGCGACGAGCACAAACAGAAACAGCAGGATTTTGATGTCCATGATGAAGACCAATGGTCAGTATAATTGGAAATGCGTCTAACACCACATTTATATGACTTTCCGCGTCGGTTGCTCTCTTGATTCTTTTGCTGGTAACAGGTAAGGATTCAGAGTAAAATGTTTATTTGTGTATTTTTGAATATACGTAGCTTGGATCGGTGGTGCCCTAAGCAATGAAAATGTAAAAATAGATATATTTAATAATAATAAATCTGTAAATAATGTTAAAAATATTTGTTTATGAATTGAAGAAGTTTTTAAGAACATTTAGAGGATCACGTCCCGATGACCTAAACCAAGTTGACCAAGAAGCAATGTCATAGAGAACAAACAAATGAAAAAATTAGAAAACAGTAAATTTAGTAACATCAAATAAACTTATTTAAGTATAATACGAAATAATAATTTTTTTATTTTAAAAATAGCAAAAGCCAAGCTTGATAGCGCTAATTTGTAGAACCATTTAAGTAAAGTTAAGCAAAGTTCACAGGCCGATTCAGGTTCATCGAATATAGTCTGCGCGAAAATCATGTTAGAATTTATTAAACCTGACGGATACATCTGTTACCATAACCAAAAATACGATGTCACGTGATTGGAGGACGTTGTAGCTCAGTTTTTTACGTGCTAAGGTTAACCGACCCGACCCAACAGGTCGATGGTTCGTGTTTTAGGTTGCCGTAAGTTGTAGGTGCCATGTTTCTCATTGTGCACGGATAGTGGCGACATATTCGCAACCTGTCACACTGGAACTCAACATAAACATGCCAGGGTTCGAGTCTCGGTGTGTCACCTCTGCCAATCCCTCTCGAGGGAATACGAAGTGAATTTATGTGTTCTTAACAAAATATATTAAAAAAATGATTTTCTGAATCCATCACATCGTTTAAAAAATCAACGAAAAGTACACATTGTACTGTGTGTAAAATAAGATGAATTGCTATTAATCCTTATCGCATACACCTGCGCTTGCACATCTGTTGTGAATCGAATTTTAGTATAACTAGGCAGTTAACTTTCCCTATGACCAGAGGATTGCGTCATTGATAAAATTTTGTATAGTCCACCGTACTGGACTTGAAATATATGTTAACAGGGACTAATATTTAACTATTTTCGACCGTGACAACTTTAGTGTACTTTTCGTTATAAAAATTTGGTACTATTTCTTCACTAATGGAGTTTATAGATTTGTTGAGGAAGTTTCATCCAAATCTGCATAAACATTTAACCGTGATCGAATCTAAATAATACAACAATCGTTAAAATAATTAACGCAATCTCGTTCATACTAAAATGATTAACTAACACTTCAGTAAAGCTTATATTTTCTTGTTAAAAATACAGTTCATATATTTAGCTAAAATTCTACTATAAGCCGGTCCTCTCAGCTGATGAAATCAAAAAAATAAGACAAAAAAAATCCAGAACTTTACACAGCGTTGTATTGTGTTCTTTGGATTACCTGGTATCAATACTATAACCTCGTAATCCTTAATCACACTACACATTTAAATCCCTTAAAATGTAATCTAATCATCGTAAAATAATTAAATCACATAAGTAGTTCCTAAATAATTACATAAATCCTAGCAACATTATTTTGTATTTTAGCCAATTTGTGTCAATGTGAAGTCCAGGGTGTTACAGGTTTGTTCTAGTGCGTGGCCCATTATGTATAGTTGTAACTTGTAACTATGGTTTAGGTGAAAAGGAATAATTATTACCTTTAGAACTTCCAGATGGAAGCTGGAAATGTTAATAGGTTGAGAAGGCACGTTAGATACCTATAGGTGTAGACAATTTTCTGCAAAGTCCGAAGCTTTTGACACTGCAAACTATTTCATTATAGCCAACTATCAAGGAAGAACGTATTCATGTTCACCATGGATTGTATCCCATCCTATATAATAATAATAATAATATTTTTTCGTAATATTATTGTAGTAATTTTATTTAGTTGTTAGTTGTAGTAATATTATTGTTTGTACACAGTCAGGTCATAAGTATTGTCACACAGTAAAAACTTTTCTTTTAGAATGCTGGCCACAAAAAGTTTATTGAATTCGAATTTCGAATTGTTCATGAAAATAAAAATGTATACTTTTTAGAATTTTACTCATTTTTAAATATGGAGTGGACGCTTAAAGAAGACCGTGTTGCAGTTATTGCGTTGCATCGTTGCGGTTACGCGCCAATTCAAATTTTTGACATACTGAAAATTTTTAATGTAACCAAAAGATTCGTTTATCGTACCATCAAACGATACAATGAAGACTCTAGTGTAGATGACAGGTCAAGAAGTGGTCGTCCTCGGTCTGTTAGGACTCCAGCAGTGATAAAAGTTGTGAAGGTGCGAATTCAAAGAAATCCCAAACGTAAGCAGAAACTGTTGGCCCCTCAGATGGGGTTAAGCAGAACCACGGTGAAAAGGGTGTTAAATGAAGACTTAGGGCTTCGGGCATATCGAAGAAAAACAGGACATCGTTTGAATGCTCGTCTAATGGACCTGAGACTGAAGAGATGCCGCGCTTTGTTGAAGCGGTACGCGGGAAAAAATATCGGAAAATTCTTTTTTCGGATGAAATTTTTTTTACCGTAGAAGAGAGCTATAACAAACAAAATGATAAGGTGTACGCACACAGTAGTGAAGAAGCGAGCAACCGTATTCCTTGTGTCCAACGAGTTCATTTTCCATACTCGCTCATGGTATGGTTGGGAGTTTCTTATTGGGGCTTAACAGAGGTACATTTTTGTGAGAAAGGTGTAAAAACGAATGCAGTTGTGTATCAAAATACAGTCCTGACGAACCTTGTGGAACCTGTTTCTCATACCATGTTCAATAACAGGCACTGGGTATTCCAACAAGATTCGGCGCCAGCTCATAGAGCGAAGAACACACAAGACTGGCTGGCGGCGCGTGAAATCGACTTCATCCGGCACGAAGACTGGCCCTCCTCCAATCCAGATTTGAATCCGTTAGATTACAAGATATGGCAACACTTGGAGGAAAAGGCGTGCTCTAAGCCTCATCCCAATTTGGAGTCACTCAAGACATCCTTGATTAAGGCAGCCGCCGATATTGACATGGACCTCGTTCGTGCTGCGATAGACGACTGGCCGCGCAGATTCAAGGCCTGTATTCAAAATCACGGAGGTCATTTTGAATAAACTTTAGTGTCATAAGAATCTATGTTTTGTTAAGTTCATTTTGGTATATAAATGGTTAAATAATGAATAAACTTGTTTCAATTATTTTATATTAAACATGTGACAGAATTTATGACCTGACTAGGTATAATAATAATAAAATTTGTATTCTTTGTGCGCTTTGATTGTATCCCATCCTCTATAATGATACTAATGAAATTTTATGCTTATGTTCGAATGCTTGTTACACAGTCAAGCGAAAATACTTGAAAAAATCAGAATAAATGGCGTAAACATAAATAAACTACATAAACTCACGCCGTTATCCCTCGAGAGGGATAGGCAGAGGTGCTACACACCGCTTTTCGCATGTTTATGTTGAGTCCCAGTGTGCCAGGTTGCGAATCAGTCGCCACTATCCGGGCACATTGAGAAACTTGGCAGGTACAACTAACGGCATACCGAGACTAGAACCCTCGTCCTGTCGGCTCGGGTCGGTCGGTTATCCAAGGCACGTAACAAACTGAGTTACCACGTCCACACATAAATAAATAAATGATTTAACCACATCACGACACACACATTGACTCAACCATGCATTAAGTATCGTAAGAACTTGTGTCACAGGAACAAAACAACGATATGGTATAAACTACATACATTAGAATATTACATCCAAGACCGGTAAGCGAAACAATTCGTCTTGGAAATAACACAAAGTTCCGCCAGGGCGGGATTCGAACCCGGAACCTTTATTTACACCACAGCCGCACAGATATCGATATTCTATATATATAACATATACTACGTCCTGTATTAAGAATATTTCTCACGTTTTTTTGCCATTGGATAAAGTCGAGTGAAAAAAAAAAAGGGCAAATAACAAAAAAATATAAAATCAAATAAATAAATAAAGAACACAAAATGGCAATGAAATTTTCTATAAAATTCAGTTTTAACTTGCAGGAAGGTAAGGGATTGAACAATACTCGTATATTCTGCTAACCATAAATGAAAATAACTCAATGATAAAATTGTAAAAAATATATTTATTTTCAGGTAGGTAATTAATACTAAAATGTTTATGGCGATTTATTTCATACAATAAAGTATAGTCCAGTCAGGCAAAAGGCTTTTTAATATTCACAAGCCAGCCACCATACCCTTTCTTAAAACACCTAATAGTATAAAATACTGTCATGGTGCTTATCTTGATTTTCTTTTCCTTGTCTTTTCTTAGAATAGAACATCCACAATCTAGTATTTTATTATCCATAGAACCATCATCGGTTCTCAGTCTCGAATGGGAATCATCACTGAATGACCCTTGCCTATTCGGAAACAACAGCGACACATCACGTATCCATAATCCTCAATCAAAGACTTGGCTTCGCTGCAATAGACGCAAATGCCCCAACAACTCCAGCAGCTTTCTCCATCCACATGATCGGCACCAAACTTATATCGGCCACCTTCTTTAAATTATCACATACTTCCTTGTTGTTTTCATATTTAAGCCCGATATCTAGAATTTTCCTCCAAATATCGACCATTTCTTCTGGTCCAAGACTATGGGCAGATGCTAGAGACCAATAGTCGCATGGAAGGGAAAACAAGGGCTTTGAAGGGCTTAGTCTGTCGTCATGACTTAGTTCGAGGCTAAGATTCTTCTTCGCCACCACGTAGGTGAAGAATACGTCTTCTAAATTGACTAATGGAACCTTGGTAGCTGCTTTCATGATTTGACTCAGATAGTCCCCTACGAAAAAAAGATTTGTAAATACTTTACATTTTCAACTTCGTCTAGTTTGGTTTTAACTTTTTCAGATCCCAAGAATAACCAATATTAAGGACACAATTTTAATGAAATCAAACTAAAAATATTTTTTAAAGTTACTACAGTTACCTAGAATAATCGAGATTATCTCCTTCTTTTCGAAAAAAAAAACTTACCATTAATAATATAAGCAGTACCAGACAAGTATTCCTCAATCTGATCTCCAGGCAGAAGCCAAGTAGGGACGTGCCATTTACTCCATACCTCACGGTGGACTGTTTGATTTATCAGTTTATAGCCTGTGCAGAATGAAATATTGCATATTTATAGAACACAAATGCGTGGGCAAAACACCTGGTGGTAATATGACACAAAGAATCCTTCACAATCTAAGCCACAAAATTTTCCAAACTCATAATTACTAGTTGGTTTATATAAACTTATTTATTTACAAATCAAGCTTTTACAATACAATCAGCATAGAACCTTTAATACACAAAGTACCTATCTGACCCCATCCAAGACCCATCTTGCGAATAATTTAAATCCACCTCAGCCGAGATTGCAAACTGAAAGCAAACTGATCTACGGAGGCTGGCCAAATCTTACCAATGAGTTCAGCATCAATATTATCCTTCAAAAGCTTGTCCAAAGTCCAAGGGTTGACCAGCACGTCATCATCAGTCTTTAACACGAACTCAGCTTGAGGGCACCTCTTTAAACTCCAGTTCAGCATGAACGCAGTCTTCAGGGTGAGGTTCTGGTAGTGGTCCTGGAAATCAAACACCATGTCGGAATTCTGTTTTGCCTCCATGTAATTGTCCACCTGAAAAAACAAAAAATACCTTGAAAGCAATTCTGATCATGTCGTCATTCGATAATCCATCTATTATGTTGTTTTCTCTTCACAATGTATTTCTACCCAATATTTACAATAGTAAAAGCTAATAGTGGTTTCCAAAAAAGGTATGTTCCTAAATCAAACCACTACTCATATCTAATTCATACAAACACCTAGAACTAACCAGTGATTCATCGACAGCCGTCCCTTCTAACCCCAAAAAGAAGTAAGTCTTCAAATGCGGCGCGTAAGTATCCCTGATCGCATCCCTTTGTGCCCGATGAGATGGCGCGCTGGTCACCAGGACGATGACTGGAACTTCTTCCAACGTCCCGCATGGCAGAGACGAAGGCTCGATGATGACCTGCCTGGCAAAAAAGCCGAGATGAAGATACTATTTACATGAGGATTGTACATACTCAATTGTATAAAATTGCTATAGGGCCCAGAAGGGTACAATATTTTAAATCGCCATAATTTCTTCATAAACCTACTTCAAAAACAACTGCTGACCGTTTTTAGGTATTTATTCAGAGTAACGAGAATTTGTTAGTGACGCTTAGTTGCTTGTATTACAAATATATGTTTAGCTTATGGGTTATTCCTGGGCCTGTATCACTGATAAGGTAGGTACGCCCTTGACCATTCTTGGATTCGGGACACACCCGCCACTCTTTCCCACAACCAGTGACGTAGACTATCCGGGGCCCGTGACAAATGATGATTTATCTGAGGCGCTTCCTAAAAAATTATTGATCTATTTTATGTCTTAATTCTCATAAGTCATTTTTGGGCCCTAATGTCCTAACTTGCTCTTGGCACTACAAGGCCCTTTATAGCTGGGGGCCAGTTCGATTTTGCCGTCATGCCTCCATATAATTCCACCACTGCCCACAACTGTCACCTTTGAAACTGATAAGGCGGCTGCGCAATGAAGCACAGGCTGCGTGCCCAGCTTACCCACTACCGACTGCCTTGGGCAGCAAATTTTAATAAATTAAAAAAAAAGAAAGTTAAAAAGTAATTTTAAAACTATGTTTATATGATGTTGAATATTATAATAAAATTTATAGTCCAAAAAGTGTATTTCAAACTTACGTGTTATCCAGATAGTGTTTCAAGATCCTGTTTTGTTTGAAATGTTCAAGCTGGTCTGGTGAGAAAGGAAGTAAGGCTTTCTCTCCGAAGGTAAAAAGCTGCCAAACCCCAACTAGCAGAACCAGGGTGCCAGAGACTATGAGTATGCTTCTTTGCCTTCTTCGAACTAGAACAAAACACATTTTTATATAATAGGCAAACATTTGGCCAGTTTTTTTGACGACCTCTGTGGCGCATTGTTGTAAACAGCCGGCTGCTAGAGGTTCTGGGTTCGAATCCTGGCGGTGGCGGAACTTTGAGTTATTTGCAAGGCGCATTGTTTCGCTTACCGGTCTTGGACGTAGTATTATTATCTATGTAGTTCATACCATATAGTTGCTTAGTTCCTGTGATACAAGATCTTACGATACTTACTGCAGGGCTGAGTCAATGTGTGTGTCGTGATGTAGTTATTTACTTTACTTTTACTGAGAAGTTGGTGTATTAAATGACGGAGATGCCAATATGCCATATGAATTACAGCCCGCTGACAGACGGACGGACAGCGGAGGCTTAGTAAGAAGGTTTTACCTTTTGGGTACGGAACCCTAAAAACGAAGTCAATCAGTTCATTGAAAGGTTTTAATTAGCATTGGCTAATTAAGGGTGTGAGCTTAATTTGTTTCGTAATCAATTTTAATGGGATTGACAATAGTATCTATTGTTCTATTAAGAATTACGCTTGAATGAGAATCTTTAATAATAAAAATATATTTATTGCCAAAAACAAGGTACAAAAAGAAAAGGTACTATAATTAACTTAATATTAAAGGTATTAAGTATTGGCAAAAGGAAAACAGCTACACGCTGCCCGAACATATACATTCGAGCGGCGCTGATTTTCAGCTGCCTCCTTATCCCTGAGATGTTATGAAATAATATCCTTATAACATTTTAATTCTTATTACCTATTATTTATGAATAATAACTCACCGAAATATTTTAATGTAGATAGTTTTCGCTGAGCCATCTTATCTATTGTTTTATATCCCTAAGATAAAGTAATCCACATTTTTATGTTCAATAACACTCTATTGTTTATTAAGGATTTTTTTTTTAACTTTCACATGGAAAATGAGAATTAAAGTATGTCGGTGGTGACTCTTGCGTGTGATGCGTGCATCTCAGACTGTTCTTCAAAAACATCTAATTCGCGGTAACGGTAACTTTAGTTATCGATGCACGATGTTTGTTATCGATAGCTCCGAATGTTTTGTTACAGCCCTACTTTATACAGGATGTTTTATTGTCACCCCGCTAACACACGTCACAACTGAGCGTCTAATGAAAATAATTTATGAACTTTTCCGAAACTTCCTAAACTAATACAGAATTTAGATACGCGTTCATATATGTTTGGTTTAATTTTATATTATCAAACGACCTGTTTGATAAAAAAAAAATCAACTACGGAGGTTTCTTGCTGGATTGTAATAGTAGATGAGCGTTCAAAACCGGAGCGGTGGTTTATTAAAATGATAATTATAAAGCATTTTAACTATTTTTGCGTAGATTTAAAGAAAAAAATGACTTAAATTTTATATATTGCTAAGTATTTTTATTTTACTAAAACGGCTCACGTGTTGTTCAGAAGATAAAGTTCACAATAGATTACACAAATTCACTTTCACAATTCAGTATTTGATTATCAAAAGACAAACCAAAAGAATTTTTTTAATTTGTTTTTGAAACACCCTGTATCTTTAAATATTGATTTTTGTCAAAATTTTTATATCTTCCGGACAAACTTCATGATTAGATAACTTTTACACCTTTTTACACTCACACATTTACATAGGTAATGGAGAAGTGGTAAATTTTTCTATTTGCAGTATATAAATACCGCGGTTTCACCTGCATATCGTCGGTGATAGTATTGTTCCGCGCAACTAGCAATACCGCGTATCCACAAAAAAAAAACAGGAATGACAAAAAAAATAATTATTTAACGATTCTTGTCTCATAAATAATTATTTCCACGTTTGGTTTCTTTTTATTGCACAGTGAATATGTAATGGCATATCGTTGGTGCTAACACCATGCCATTATATGACATTTCATGGTCACTTTTCATAGTCCACAAAAATTAGGTGTTTTTACCAAACGGAGTAAGAAGTTAAGAAAGTCAGCGTCCCGTATAGCTTTGACCTTTATTATATGATAGTGTAATAACTACATCTGGCTTTGTTTTTTTTTTAACAGAATGTAGGCAATGGCCCTGCAATAATGATTTTTAAACTTGCTAAAAGCCTATATGACTCAGTGATAAAGTAGTACCTACTTATAAAATTATTTTTAAAATTGTAAGATTTGTTCTGAAGATTACTTACCTCTGTTTTAAACATTATATTTATAATATTAGTATTAAAATCAAAATCAATCAAACCTCTTTTTTTATTTAAATAGCCCTATAATATCAGTTCTTTTAAATATTCCGTTTTTTTTAAACTACCACCGGTTTAGGATGAAGAATCCATCAAGAATTCCCGTAGTAGCTCTTTATAATTTTTGTACCTATATGTAGAAGTTTCGTACCTAAGGAATATCGAATCGCTGTCGGTTTTCTCCTAAGCACGTATTAAACTGAACACCAAATTGTTTACTTGCCTACATACTTATAAGTTCGCATACCATGTAGTCCCAAGGGAAAAGTTTTCATAAGCTAGACAGCTGTTTTTTCACAGCTCGCGTCATGTTTGGATAACCTACTTAAGTAAGCGTTTCAGGTCACGAATGTTTTGACGTTGTGAAAATTAGTGCACCTATTAGTATTATAGTATGGTTAAATACTAACAGTGGCATAATTATAGGGCGTCATAACGGTAAAGTGGCACGGGCCCCCAGAAGCCTCCGGCCCGAGTACCGCAAGCAGTTACTTGTGAACTATAAAGACACACTATAAACTTCATTTCGTCCAATTTAACCCCAAGAAGACACACGTTTGCGCGTTCACCGCAAAAATGCTGCGTTTTGTCGTATCGCTTTGTTTTGAGACCTTGAAGAAAAGAGCGTACTCTTATTTAAAAGGCCGACAACGCATTTTTAGCTCCTCTAGTGATGCAAATGTCCATAGGCAGCAATATTCACTTTCCATCAGGTGATCTGTCAGCTCGTTTGCCTATCTTATAAAAAAAGGATATAGAGACAGAGCCCCGTCTGATTCATTAACACGGATCCCGAACGGTCTTCACTTCCACTGGTTAAATAAATAATAAACAGTTGGTGCCTTTAAATTCATATTGCTGAAATCTATCTGTGTTAGCCCCCTTTTACAAGGATTCACGTTAGGTCAAGTTACAATTACTTTATCCATAAAATAAACGAAGGTCCAGCGTTACTTGAACGACGGCGTTTTCACTGGGATCTTATTACAATGGTTTTTTGTCTTTCTTTTAGAAAGCCATCATAACTTGAGCTCCAAAAACGTGCAGAACAATCCTCTGTGGACGGGGGCTTAGACAGACTGTCCTTCTTTCAAGACAATACAAACAATCTAAGAAGCTTTGGGAACATTAGAGTCTATGAGTTTTCATTACCCTAAATGACGGAAGATTTTGTTTTCAGTCAAACTATAAGAAAAATCCTACAATATTCCTTAAGCTTTTGCTAGAAGCACCAGCGGATTTTTCTAGAACTTTCTTCCTATTTACTAGTAAATTGTTAATTAAAAAAGCAGTCTAGTGCCAGCCTAGCTCGCACATAAAGAGTTTTTTACTATCATGTCAGATTAAATGTATAGATAGCGTTGACTTTGTATTTGGGTCCCGTTGGCACCCTCCGGGTACGTTACCCTAACACATAGATGGTAAAATGCTTCCTAACTCCTATAGATCAAAACAAGAAGGTGACTGAACAATAAATAGACAACGTAACCAAAAACAAAAGGAATCGAAAACCAGTGAAATTGTCAAGTTTTTTTTTTTGTTACAATTTGTACCGTTACATTTCCAAAGCGTTGATTTGTGTTTATTTTATTTAGCAGAAACCTTCTAAACAGTGTTCGTACGGAGACTCTAACCTGATGGAATGAACAGTTATTTGAACGGGAACATTTGAACATTATCTCTCTACCAATTATTTCCATTAAAAAAAAAAACGAAATTTCTTCCAAAACTTTACTTACTAATAATTAGAACTTTACTTAGAAATAATGACGGCAGTTGAATTTATTTGTCATTAATTAGATGTTGATACAACCCAGATAAATTACTAAAAAGGGACGAACCTTGTATTAAATAATTCTAAAATAAAATGACAATTCACTGCCTAGAAGTATTGCAACGTTAAATTTAATTTGACCGGGCTATTTAAGCATAATTGAGCAGATTTAAGCATTTAGATTTGCTAAATATTAATAAAATCACATCTCCCTTCGTAAAGTTGGCGACATGGTAAGTACGTACTAGTATGTATATAAAGATAATTATAATAATAATTAATAGTATATGAATATGAAAAACTACCCAAAATACCATTGATTCTAACTCTTCGAAAGATTGGTTAATTTTTTGGAAACTTAACTAGCTTAACTATTCATTTTTATTTTTTTATTTCACTTTATATAATTAAAACTCTATGTTTCCCAAATATCAATAAAATTATAAACTGAAAAAATTGGCTAAGTTCCCGCAAATTTTTTATTGTAATAATGAAACATAGATTCTTCCAGCCTACCTAGACAGAGCCGCCTCGAGTGTAGAACGAGTGGGGACGCTCTAGGACTGGCTAACGCAAAATACAAAATAAATAGCGCCAAAACTTAAAGGTTCCTACATTCTAAATAAGATCGCCAGTCACTGCAGAGATTATAAGCATAAGAAAAGGAAGGTTTACAAAAAAAGATGTTACTAAAGGCGCCAAAATACCAACTCGCTTTAGACTAGTCTAGACCAGCCAGCGCTGTACCTACCAAAGAAAATAGACGGTACTTTTTTAGAATTAAACATAAAAGATCCAAAACATTATACGTAAGTTATTCATTTATTTATTAAACCACACTTTGGCATTGGATTTACTTATAGTCTACATTTATAGAATAAGTCTTATAACTACATATTTAATTTTGAGGTTAACTTCTTAGTTCACTAACAATACATTAGAGTAGGTAGATGAAAGCAAATTCTACTGACTATGTTGGTCGGTTAATCGTCAGATGGTTGTTTCACCCAGTACCCCCAGGGGGCGTACCCGTCGTGTTTTGTCGGACCACGGTAAACCTTTATCTGGACTCTCCCAACGTCTGAAACCAAAACATGAGATGAACTAGCTGCTTGATTCTGGGATCAGCTCACAGTCTTTTTAAAACCTCTCTCCTCAGCTTTGTGGCCTCTGTGGCGCAGTGGAGTAACAGCTGACGCAACAGATCGCAGGTTCGATCGAATCCCGGCGGGGGCGGAATATTGTTATTTATGAAACTTATTTTTTTCGCTTACCGGTCTTGGATGTAGTATTTTTATCTATGTACAATATAAATATAGTTGCTTAGCACCTAAAAACTAATCTTACTGTACTGTCCCGACTATCAATCAACATTCTAAGGTTAAACATTTTAAGTTATTGTCAATAAGTATTCAAAATATTTGTATCCCCTCTACTACTAGCGCTACCTCTAGCGGATATTTTTTTAACGATCAGTGGAAGAAAACTTATTGCTCAAACAGTTCGACTCAAGCCCCTCCCCCCACTCCAAAAGTATCCGAGTTCTTCAGACCTTTAGTTTTGACTAAGTTAAAACCTAAATTTAGCTAGGTTTTGCCCCCCAAATACCATTCTTGAATCCGCCACTGGTTCGAGCGACATTCTTTGCGTGGCAATTGACAGTAAAAAGTTTCTATATTCTACGAGTCGAACTCTACTTTGCCTAAGGTCTATAACTGCATTAGATCGCCTCATAAATCAGTTGAGTCATTTTATTAGACTGTTCTAATTCCTTTTTATTACCAGAATTTCCTGATCTATCGTTGGCCTCATTTGGTTGATCATCTTCTTCGATCTCCTGAGGTCTTGCAGACACCAGCATAAGGAAGGACATCAGCATCAGCAGACACCATACATTTTTCTATAAGAACACAATAGGATATTAACTAGTAGGCTCTACCTTATGTTTTAACATAAGAGGATCCAGGGAGGGGGCTAGGCGGCTCAAGCACACCCCAACATATCTGAATTATTCGAACTTTTAATTTTTACTTAGTTATATAAGTTAGGTAAGCCAACCCCCCGAAAGCCTTCCTAAAACAAGTGTGTGTGAACTATCTATGCCCCCCAAATTTCATTTCTGGATTCGGCACTGATTTTAACAATTATGAAAAATAATGGGTTACTACGAAAATAGCGCGCGATTTTTAAAGGCAGCGAACTTACCTACGAAATAACTTTATACTTTCAAATTGGTATATCGGCTATCGTTGGTAGAGGCAATTCTGACTATACCATAAGGGCACACGGTGTTCGCGCTCAGGGCTCCCAAAAGTGGGTAGGGGGCCCCAAAAAGTCGCCAGTGGAACCCAGATGCCATTATTGTAAGTTTAAAGAAATTGGGAAATATTGAATTAAATTAAATTAAAACTGGTATTTCTGTGTGGTATCAATAAAAAAAAGTCCTACTTATATGTTACACTTAATAATGTTATGAATATTAGTCTTGTCTCTGGTATAAACAAAGCAAAAATACCTATTGCGATTATTCTAAAAGGAAGATGTCGCCAGCATAAGCTAAATTAAAGTTACATGTAAGCACAGATTTACTTTCTGTATTCCCCCAAAAAACAAACAGAATTTTTAAATAAACAAAACCAACTAACACTTGATTGAAATCAGAAAACAAAATTTGTGATTTAATTTTCTTTTAATTAAATTATTTATACACAAAAAATTATATTTTATAGCAATAATTAATAACATTGACATGAAATAAGAAGGAAATTAAATCTAGGCTAATTTTTAACTAATTTTATGTCACTTTGCTGCTGTTTGAATTTTTATCAGATTCGTTTCCACTGTCAGTAGATAATGGTTGCTTGGGGCTTGGGGCTTCTTCATTATCACTGAGAGATGAGCAATCTGACAAGTCTGCGTCTATCCATAACTTCTTTTTCTTGCCTTTGGTTTTTGGGTCAACAGCTTTTCTCTTTAGGACAGTCTCTTTAGAGCTTCCAGCAGCTTCCCACCCAGCATCCACTGCTGCACTGACACGCTCAGGTAGCTCTTGACGCTCTTTTTCGTAGTTTGGGTTCAAATCCACATTTATTTTTGGCTCGGCTAGCAACCTTTCAATTTTCTTTTGCTTTCTTTCCACTGCCTCCTTTTCACGGTCCTCCTGACCTTCCAGCCACTTTCTGAGCCTTTTTTCCTCGTTAATATCTCTAAGGCGACGACCAGAAAGATCCCTGCACGCTTCACGATTCGTGGTCTTTTCAATCTGAGCGCCTATCGCCCGGAGCATAGAACCGAAACCACCTTTTCCTCCGATGAGTTTGGTGCAAATTCTGACCACAGAAACAGAGCTTGATATTGAAAAAGCATCATCAGCAGTTTTTCCGTTGATGGTAATGTATAAGTCTTCTTCTGGAACTCCATAATGAAGAGAAATCTTGCGTTTTAAAAACTTAGCTGTTGATGGATCATCGTCGAAGGTGATTTGCTGATTGTTAAAGTAAATCGCAGGTGCCATTGTTTACAGTTTTCTCTTTCTATTTAGTAACAATATCGACAAGGTTATCTCTCTAAACAAAGTATCAATTCTGTTGATTTCTTATTTTATGAGAATTATTTATTTCACAACACAACACACAAAATGAATTTGATTAATTGACGTACCCAGATTGACTGATTGACGTGACGAGTTTTAAGTGATTGACAAACACAAATTGTCCGATTTTGATTTAGTGCTTTTTTCATAGTAAAACGTATTCAAACTTTTAAAAAAATATTACATTTTGTTATTCTAATGTATAAATGAAAAACTTACCAAGCAATACATTTTTAAAACTGCAACGACTTATCTCAACTGAAGAAGATGATGTTTATACTAAGCTTTAAAAGAAGTGAGAAAAACTTATATACAAAACTAGAGCTAATAACTGGTTTTTTGCTTCCTTAAACACTTTCAGAAAAAAACTTAATGATGCTGGTGCTGACTTTCTATTTCATCTATTTCACGGTTCACTAAAATTATTTGAAAGTGAAAGCATTATGAAATAAGTGAACTACAGTCTAGCTTTTATTTTATCGTTTTTTTCAAATTGCTATATTTGCATCAATGCATTATTTTAAAATAGGATTAAAATAAAACAGCCAATTCAATATTTTATCATTCTTGGGTTAAAAATCACTGCTGATTTCATGTGAGGTGTACGTGGGTAAATTTTGGTTCCGTAAAATTGCTTCAGATGGCGCGATTTTGAAATGAAACGTTGATTGACGCCATTTCAGACTCCTGTCAAAAGTGTAATTTGATTGGGGATTTTTAAATTGAACAGGAAGTTGCATTTTTAACAGAAATTTGAGCCACCTGATCTCAACTTCTTGTTCTCGAAAATGGCCCAAAACATAAATCCTCATTACGCGTCCTCTTCAAATCCATCCAAACAGAATGAGGACACTATAAAACTGAAAGACAATCACGCAGTCAGCAAACGGTGAGTTTTTGACAAAGCATCCTGAGTTTTGCTTTCCCATGGAGAAAATCATTAACTAATTGCGCGTTTATTGTTACAGACTGCAAAAGGAGTTGATGGAGTTAATGCGCTGCGCCGATAAAGGAATCTCAGCGTTTCCAGAGAGTGAAAACTTGTTTAAATGGATCGGCACGATCAACGGCCCATTAGAGACAGTATATTCGGGTCACAAATACAAATTGTCGCTGGAGTTCCCTAATTCTTATCCGTACGCGCCTCCCGTTGTGAAGTTCGTTACTCCCTGCTTCCACCCTAATGTGGATACATGTGGACTTATTTGTTTAGACATTTTGAAGGACAAGTGGACGGCTTTGTATGACGTGCGTACAGTTTTGTTATCTATACAGAGCCTTCTAGCTGAACCAAATACCCAAAGCCCTCTGAACCAACAAGCCTCATACCTGTGGTCCAACCAGCCCGCCTACAAGAAATATCTGGATGATTTCTATAGCAAACACAAAGATTCATAGTTTAATTTAATTTGTTTGTAACATTTCTGATTTGCGTTGTATTTTGTGTTGTGTATGTCTGCGGTTGTTAGTTTGAACGGTTGTTACAGTGATGGACTCATTAATAAGGACTCGGAGCAACTGATTTTGTAATGGTCAACATTTTAACATTACCTTTATTTAACTAAAATAAAACAGAATATTGTTGATAAAAGTAGGTATTAATTTAAGTCTACTGCTTAGTTGGATTGTTGCATGTCACCTTGGAATTTCGTTGTGTTTACTGGCAACAATTTTCTAAGAACTCTGGAGACTTATTCAGTTATTTTAGAGATTTCAGGGTTTAGAAAAGACCATAGATTTACAGTACTTCTTTACTATCAAATAAGGCATGATTTTATTTGCTACCAAATGTTTCATTTCTAAAGTTTATGTAAAGAGACGCAATTTTTATTTAAATTTGTAAATTTTTCTTGGTATTTACATGATTCTGAATTAGTTTGACATATTTTGTATTGTAAAGTCCATTACTGTAACATAATTTAAGGTTTGATAAAAGCACATTATGTAAAATGAAAGATCACTGACAAATATAATTATTTAGTGCAATTTAAATTTTTGTTTGTAACTACCCTTTTAATGAAGCAAAGTTGTAAAAATATAACTATGTTCCTGTTCTTTTTTGGAAGGGAAAACATTTGTAGGAACAATGCAATTAAATGTTCAGCGGGGACTAAGAACTTTAATAGCAAAATTTCCCATTTTTGTTTTTCACTTGGAATAAAAATCACAGGTATCTTCAGTCTGTCTGCTGAACACTTTGTTATAAAACTTTGCAGAGTTCTTTATTTCTCAAAAAAAGGTAATTAGGGATGTGAAGTCACACTTCATTAACTTTCTAACTGATAAAAACCCTAAATAAAAAACCATAAGTATATACTCTCATATATTTTATAAATTAACAATCATATAGATTTCATCTTATGTTTATAGTTTAATATGTACATTGGAACATCAAAAGAAATAATATTATCATGATTTCGTAAGCAGAAATAAGAATACACAACATCTACTTAAATCTATTTCATTTTAATAATTACACTCAATCATTATGTTTTTTATAGAATCAATAATCATAATGTTTTAACATCCATAGAACACCATTTTACAAGACAAAAAAAAACATTTCTGGAATGTATACTACAAAATTGTATAGAGTATTTCATACAAATGTATGAAAAAGAATCCTGAAGGTCTTGAGATGAAGAGCATGCATCTTACTCCTTTAGCTCCCTCTTGCTCTATCGTTAGTGTGAATAGCTTGCCACAGATCAGGGGGACTTTTAAGAAATTATCCAATTCCCAGACAGTTTTTGAATGGTTAAAATACATACAAAAGCCTAAAACATTAATTACATGGTGAAAGGAAGAGTACACAAGAACAAGACAAGACTACACAAGAAATCTTAGGTGAGTAGTTACTGACGTCATCATACAACTTATCTGACTACGAGTCTGGTTAATAACGACTCATGATATGAATTCAGTATAAATTTTGGCAAGCTTGAGGTTACAAACTGTAGCCTTAGGTAAGCACCCTGGTTGAGAATATTTGCAGCTGACTGTTCAAAAATGTTTTAATTTATTTTTAATATTGCTCATTGTTAATTAACAAAATTAAAAGCCATAGATCTCAGAAATGTAAAGGTAGGTAAGTGGGTGGTTTGTTTTGTAGATATTTTTAGATTCTTGTTTGTTTTAGATAGAAACCTGGGTGCTGGGTTTTTTACCGGAATCTAGATAAATATCTTTTTACCAAAGAGAAAAAATATTGTTCGAACATAAATAATTTGTATGGACATCCTAATTTATGGATGGATAACTCTCTATTTAAGAACATTGGCACAAATCACACATACATGTCATACACAAAATTCATTACAAACATTTACAGTATTATTTAGCATTATAAATATAAAATATATTTTAGTACATTAACTTGTGCACCTCACAACATGCATTCTTACACTTTTTATCAATGAATAATCTATTTTTGTATATGAAATGAATTAACCATGAAATTTACATTTAACAACTAAGTTAAAGAAGCTTATCATAGAATATTTATAAACTAACAAAGACTAGAACAGTGCAACACAATAAAATTATTAACAGGTCAAAGAAAAGGTATGTAGTCATTATAAAAATTATTTCTAGGTACCTACATAACATAATTAGGTAAGTTATAAAATTTTCGATTAAATAATTAAAAACCTTTCATTAATGTATTTGAGTAAGTACTTTGTTTTTCATATTAAGCAACAAAAAGTATTTGATTTTAATTAAAGGTACTTATGATATGAAATATTGATTTGCGAATACGCTAGGAAGATTCTAAATACATTGTTTATTACATAGAAGATTCACAAGTTTCTTTAATACTAAATTTTCAGTAGGATGTATGATTTTTATAAACATACACACATACTTTGACCACACACAAAAGGAGGAACATAATGTAAAGCTGTGTTGCCGATATTCTGTAACAAGGTAACATTTTGAGCCAGAATCATTACTAGGTCTTACGCAAACAAATTACTATTGCATCATTGACAATAAATGAGATATAACAGTAATAATAATAATAATAATAATAACCACATCACGACACACACATTGACTCAGCCCTGTAGTAAGTATCGTAAGAACTTGTGTCACAGGAACTAAGCAACAATATGGTATATACTAAATAGATAAGAATACAACATCCAAGACCGGAAAGCGAAACAATGCGTTGAAGATGCGTATAATGTTATTTAATCCGTACATATACTTACACCACTGCACAAATAAATATAAGCCCACTTATAAATCAAATCAAATCGTCAAATCTCCCTACTTAAAATAAGGCATTATCGTATCAATTGATCACTGTAACTAGCTTTTGATTATGATCAATAATATCATTAGAAGGATTACTATTATAGCTAAAACGAAGATACATTTCATTTTTCTGTTGCTTCTCTGGTACCGTTCAGCTTTCTGCAACTGTTTGTAACCTTCGTGCACTTGTACTTGTGTCTGTTCTATGTTGTAATCAATCCGATCTAAAACGGTTCCTTGTTCATGTACCATATTGGCCAAGTCCTTGAATATATCATTCAGATCTACAATCGACCGGACTATCTTGTTCACTTCTTCCTCCCGTTCCTCAACCATCCTAGTATTTTCCTCCTGCATAAGAAGCATCTGTTTTTGATTTAGCACCTGCTTCTGTGACTCTTCCGGGTTGTCATCTTCATAGCCTCGTTGCAATCCTGAAGTACTTGGTAGAGAGAAAAGGAGGTCCGTTTGGTTAGAACTTAGTCCAGGTAATAAGTCTGTATTGTCATCCAAACTGAGCTCCTCAAAGTTGGGTAAATCAAAGAATGCATTGGACCGTTCCTCTCTTGAAGTGAGGGATTTTAGATAATTGGACTGTGAGGTTCGGAACTTTATGCTCAGTTCTTGTAAAGTCGTAACCAAAGCGAGGACCACATTTGTTGTTAATTTCTGCTCTGATTTTGAACCTGAAAGGAAATAGTTTATTTTATCAACAACTTTCCTTAGTTGTAGAAAAATGAATGAATTAAAGACATTTCATTGCAGTAAGAGTCAACTTCAGTGATGTAGGTAAACTTTACAAATCAAGCTATAAGTTACTTGAATTAATCTTGATTCCTAATAATCTCCTAGCACTTACTGATTGGCTTACATGCAACTAGGGTAAGAAATAAGCATCAAATAGCATACTTACCATGCCTCACTTGAGCCTTGATAGCCGTCAGCTGGCTGTGCGCCTGTGTGAAATGCCTGGCTATCTCGCTTGTCAACCGCTCAATATGCTGCTGTTCTGAACTGTCGTCCAGTGCTGGTCTCCGGATCTGTCGCTCGTGACGCGCTTCCAGCTCTGACAGCTTGGTTTTTAATCTGGAATCAGGTCAAACATTGAAGATTTAGGGTATGGATAAAGAGCACATTCCATCTAAATTTTTTAGAGGAAATATTTCTTTTCAAAAAAATCTTGTTCTTGTGGATTTTATCATTTTTACTCTGAACTACAGACTAGTCTGCATATATACCGATTTTTCCCCACTGAAATTAAAAAAAATCTTGTGTGCTCAAATATTTTTTTTTGAGTTACAAACATCCAAACTTTCAAATAATTTATAATATTAGTTTCCACAAATTGAAATCTAACAAAAAAGTAGTGATTAATGAGAACTTTGTGGTAAAGAGTAAAGGCAGATTTAAATAAAATTGATATCAAATAATGTTGTGTATTCTGTTGATAAGCATAAAATAGTGTTTCTTGTAACTAATTAAACATAATACATACAGACATGAATGTAATGTAGTTTGCTTGATCAGCCAATGTGCGGCACTAAGTAGCAGTCAGTAATCCGATTTTACTGCTAAACAATAACTTATCATGAATGTATTTGAGTAAACATTTTGATTGACCTGGTCATGATGTAGTGCGCTTCTTCCAGAGTGTCTATCCAGGGTGGTGGAGCATGGGAGTCAGGCCTCATCTCTATACCACTCTCCATGTCATTGCTGTTCCTCCTCATCAGTCTCATCCGTTCTGAATCTCGGCTCTGAGAATGTTGTCAAAAATATCCTTAAAAACTTGGAGATTTTGAAACCATGTTTACTAAAATCCATTGATGCAGTGGCAGATTCAGAATTGTTTGGATACATATTTTTCACTTTATCATCTGATTTAATTTTCAATCTATTGTTTTAAGCTAAATGGATTTTTTATAATGGATTGGAGGGATATTACAAAAAAAATATCAATGGATTTTAGTGGACATGGTTTCAAAATCTCTGTTAACATTTTCTCTGTCTTTTTGTATTTCTATGTTTTTTGTTCATTTGTTTTTGATACAATGATAAATTCAATAAAATTTATGTCAGTATTTTGGTTTATAAACTACATGTGTAAGTATTGTTATCAATTTTATTTGTATTTTTAAATACATTTACAATTATTGACGGCGATACCTTTTAACGTTTTGAATATTTCGAGGTTTAAAATATAAATTGTATAAGTATTAAATATAGGTTCTTAAAATGTAAATATTCCTTAGAACAATAGTCAGCAAGAAATTTACAGAAATACAAAATTAACGTTAGCTGGTCGAAATAAAAACATAATTTAAATAAATATATTATGTTTTGGGCACAACAATCAATAATATTTGTTTCAACTTACTTGTTCTGAGAAAATCTGCCGGCTGTGAATTGCATTGTTGCGCATAAGTATAAAAACCTCTGTAACGCTTCTCGACACCATTTTGACTTCTTATTCAACTTCACATAAATTCAAATATTTTAAAACAAATAATAGAGTGAAATAAATATTATTTTCGCTTCTTCACCAGCCAATAGCATTGAAAAGTGACGTTCCGTTTTGCGTTTTGCTGACACTGACAACATATGACAAGGATAGATGACGAAATTAGATGGGTTCAGTTTACAACTAAATATCTACAAAAATACTAAAATAATAAGATTATTTTGAATTTCAAGACTTTTCATATTTTCATGCCTTTTTCATAAATATTAATTGTTTACGTTAATTTAAATTATATCTTGACTCCATAGTATTTTTACTCTAAAACTTAATCTTCAAGGAAGACCTTCCAAATAAACGCAACAATAAATCGCTTCTTTGACATTATGACGAATTGAGGTTATTTTTCTCCAAAACAAAACAAATTAAGAAATAAAACTTAACATCAATATAACAGTAAAGAAAAAACAGTGCTTTTAACTATTTTTGTAGCGCTATTAACTTCAATAGCTACAAATTAGTAAACTTAGACTCAAATGAGCATGCCGGTCCACGAAACTGCTCCTGAGCAGTTCCAACAGTTTCCACCTAACAGAATCATAGTTATCCACCCTGGATCCCTGCACGTGCGAATAGGGAGAGCCTCAGACCTTTTACCTGTGAAACAAATACACTGTGTAGCGAGAAAACGCCAACCCGGCGGTAAAATTTACAGAGACTTTTTCGTTCCACCGAGCGTACCTAAGACAAAAGATCTGATCGAGGAATTGGAGGAATGTCGGTTGCAAATATCTCATACGCTTCAGTCATTTATGCAGTCTAACGGGGCTCGTCGGTACGCAACACCTCCTCAACAAATCGCAGCTTTTAATCGCCGCTCTTTACCAGAACCTGAAAGCGATGGTGAACCCTGGCCTCAAGTGCAATGCGATGTTGTCATAGGTGACTTAGTACTGGACATCGACCCAGACCTACCATACAACATACATTTCCCTTACCGAAGAGGTGACTTCAACATCCATTCAGAAGTGGGTGGGTCCATTTCGTCAGTTCTCAATGATTTATACACAATCTGGAGTTCAATTATCGAATACAAGCTAGGAGTACCATTAATTGAGCTGGTAAAATACAGATGTGTGTTATTAATACCAGATATATATTCTAGGAGTCATTTAAAGTATCTTATGTCTCTGGTATTGAAAGATTTGGGTTTCGGACATTGCTTTTTAGTACAAGAAAGTGTAGGAGCTACGTTTGGAGCTGGGATTGGGTCAGCTTGTGTTGTTGATGTTGGGGATCAAAAAACTGCTATATCATGTGTAGAAGATGGTATATCACACAAGAGTACAAGGCTAAGAATGGATTATGGTGCAGGAGACGTTTGCCAAACATTATCTTGGATGTTTCATAAAAGTGCGTTCCCCTATAAAAATTGGAATGAAAACATCCCCAGAGATGTGTTCCTTATGCGTAAACTTTATGAAGACTACTGCCACATTAACTTGGATGTGTGCGGACCACAGGAAAAGTCCTTCTTAGTAGACCATCCAGGCGACATAATCAATAAATACACATTGCAAGTTGGTGATGAATGCATTATATCACCGCTTTCAATGTTTTATACAGATTTGCTTAAAATTACTGGTACCAAAACAACTAAAATTCAGAATAGGCAGCCAAGTGACCCTGAAGATCCATTTGACGCAGAGTTCTTGAGAGAGACCGGGAGGAAACGAGAAACAGCTGATCCAGTGAATGAGAGTCAAACAGAAATTGTCAACGAAAGTCAACCTTCTGTAAACCCAGACGAAGACATAGTAGTTGACACAATAGAAGGTGGAGCTGGTGACGTTTCCGTCGCACCCGGCCAAGTTTTAGGTCTTGATGCAGCAATACTACAAAGCATTGACCGTTGTTCCAGTGAGGAGTTGAAACGCAAAATGTACAGCAGTATTTTAATAATAGGCGGTGGCATGAAAGTCCACGGTCTTAATGTCTGGTTACAGAATAAGTTAGCTTTACAAATACCGTATTCATACAAGACTGAGCAGTTAGAGATAGTTACGTCTCCAAAAGATATTGATCCAGCAAGCACTGTATGGAAAGGAGCTGCCGTTATGTCCTGCTTAGAATCCGCAATAGAATTATGGATAAGTCAAAGTGAATGGAATAAATATGGTTTAAGAATACTAAGGGAAAGGGCCCCTTTTATTTGGTAGTTAATAAAAATGTTCTTAATTTAAAATATTTCTTGTTTGTTTATTTAGAATGCAGCCAATTATAAATTATATTTAATATAACAAAGCACAAACTACTAAGAGATACTTTACTCAAGTCTAGCTAGAAGTAGGGAATTTGTTGAAATAAGAGAAAAAAAAATGGAATTTAGTTTTGTTTATATTTGATTAAGGGTATTTTAATAAAGTGACGACCTCGGTGGCGCAGTGGTGGTGTAAACAGCCGACTGCTACGCTAGAGGTTCCGGGTTCGAAAACCGGCGGGGGCGGGACTTTGTGTTATTTGCAAGACGCATTGTTTCGCTTACCGGTCTTGGATGTTGTATTCTTATTTATTTAGTATATACCATATCGTTGCTTAGCACCTGCGATACAAGTTCTTACGATACTTAGTGCAGGGCTGAGTCAATGTGTGTGTCGTGTTGTGAAAAAAAAAAAAAGAATAATGTAATAAATAAATGAAAACACAATTATTCAAAGTAATAATTTTTATAAAAATATAAATGCACCTTAATATAAACAGCCATGGCAGTAAATTGGCAACTGTAAGTACATTATATTCTTAAAATGTATTTAATACTAAATTATTATTTGTGCACTTCACATTACAAGAATATCCATTTGTATTATTTGCATACCTACAGACTAATGTATATAAATATCACAAAAATATATTACATTAACTGGCAGTCTTTGATTAATGATTTTACGTTTTAATTTAATTATGTTAACTTATTATAATTTAACTTATCACAATGTAATAATAAAATTTGTAAAAGCATAAAAAAAAAATTAGACATATCAAAATCAGATCTTACTTTAAATCAACAAATAAACTCAAGCCGTAGACTCTAGAGAAGGGTTGGCAGAGGTGCTTGATACACATCGTTTTTCGTGTGTTTATGTTGAATCCCGTGTCACAGGTTGCGAATCTGACTTACTCTTAATGTTACTATAAAGCAAGCATATCATTTAAATACACTCAAGTGGTTTGTGACAAAATCTCTGAATTATAACTCTTCTACGAATATATCCAACAAATTCACGTTCTTTCTCCATCAACATTGACTTCCTTAACTGGTAAATCCCTAATCAGATTAGTTAAATCTGTATTGGCATCCATAGTATTTCTAAAATTAATACTATTCATAGTGAGTTGCGGGGAAACCCTAGTAGCCTATACGCCAATGTGTCATTGATAATGTTAGTCTGTTATAGACTTTAGAGGGTAGAATTAAAATAATTTACTAATCCTCAGCTCCTATTCCATGAATTTCAGGGTGTGTTCCGATATACACTGCGACCACTGTAAGCTATGACGTCAATTCACTCACGTCAATACACTGGTTACTATTTAAAACGGAACGGAACGGAAGTATTCGGTGAAACTTCGTTTTCGACGCCTTTTTCAAATGAATATATTTTACGTTAGTTTCGTTGCCATTGTTATATTCACAGCCAAATTTTTTTATGAATTAATAAATAAATCAGTGGTTCAAACTGTTCTTCCAGTCAAAACTATTGTTTGCAGTGATCACGTGATCAAAGCACTGCGAGCACCTCACCTCGAAAACGGCAGTGCTCGCAGTGTAAGTATGGCGGCGATTCATGACGTCATATATTTCTTACGGGCACTACGGCAGTGTACTGCCAGTGTATAACGGAACGAATTTTTCACTGCTGAGACCACTGCGTGCTGGCAATGAATATTGGATGATACCCTAAGAGAAGCAAATTAAACTAACAATCATTTTCCACCGCATCATTTTTATCTTTCTTCAGGCTAATCTCGGAGAAGTCATCGTTATTTTTAAAAGAGACCGTCAAATCTCTAACACCTTTCCTAACCTTAGGATGAAAGAATGCATAATAAACCAACATAAATGCTATACCCAACACAAATGGTACCACACTCAATACTAAAAACGGGAGGTAATATATAGATTCCTTCATACTATCGCTAGCGAACACAAACCAGGTTATACAACAAGCTACATTTTGTACGAAGCATATAGTGTAATATACAATATATCTGTACCTTGTTCTGCCTTCAATTGGAAGTATATAAGTAAATAGGTATACAGCCCCGAGCGCTAAAGAGAATGCTAGTTGTCCCAATCTGTTTTGAGAGCAGAATGGTGACCTATCCATTGTTTGAATCCAAGCAGCCATTATTAGAATATGTGTAGCACACGCTAGAATAGTCCAATGTGGGAAGAGATAGGCGATAATGGACACTGATGTTATGCGGCTCACTGTAACAAAATAAACAAAAATTATTTAATTTATTTATATAACCAACAGCATTTTTTTTTCTTCACATAAACCATAAAAGGTTTTATTATATAGACTAATACAAAATAGAGGACACAGGGGTGTGTATATGTGTTTTATAACGGACGAGTGTGTGCGTATGATTGTATTTGTGCGAGCCAAGGTGTGATAAAAGGAGAATTCAGACATAAGTACAAGAATTAAACAATACATAAACGAGCCATGTCAAGTACATCATTGTCAGAAGTTTCGCTATTTGACTTCTAGATATAAACCTAAACAAAGACAATTTTGGATAAAGCATTTTAGTCCAGCCGTTACGTCGGAAAAAACGGCTTAGAAATGCAAATGAACCGAGAAAGCTAAATATTGGATTTTACGTGGGGGGGAGGGGGGCTAGAAAAGCTTAACTCCAAATTGTGGACCATAATAACCGTGTGCATTTTCCGCCATCTTGAAAATAGGGTTAAATTCAGTTTTTTCATCATAACTCAGTCCCCCCTTGAGATACGAAAATTTATTCAATACTTTTTTGTTGGTTTTCTTACTATTTATAATTAAGGTCTTTTACACTTTCCACGTATTGTTCTTCGTTTTCGAGATATCGACCGAAAAAACCATAAATTTGGGGAGTATGTTTCATCTTTTAGGTCGTCCTTTTTAAATCCCCTCCTCAGGTAGTCCATGATACACATGAGAAATAATTGCTCGATCGGTATCGAGCTCCTACTGCGACAAGATCAGGTACACGATTAATACGCTCGATGATTAAAATGGCAAATTCGTCGTCACGCCCACGTAATATCCAAAATTTAGCTTTCTCGGTTCATTTGCATTTCCGAATGTATATAATGACTGGACTATTTACAAAACGGGTGGTAAAATGTTGTATGGTAATTTTGGGTTAAGGATCTTAAAATTTGGGATTCCACCTTACTTATCAAAAATAAAAAAAATCACGTTAATTTTGAATTTCCAGATAATAGGGGGTGAAATTTTGTTTTGATATAGATACTTGGAATTGATTAAAACAGGTATTCTTTTCACTTTTTGAGGAACTTCAAAATTGATCATCAATAAGATATTTTTGCTTTTAAAGCAATATGAAACGAGCCGCGTGGAAAGAGATAGGCGATAGTGAATATTAAAAAATGCAATACTTACATGTGACCAAAAAATGCCACAACGTCTGAAGAACGGAGCCAGCCCAGTTCATGTTGTTCTTGTCTTCCTGGGCGAACCTCACCGCTCGCTGGTACGCTGCCAAGCACCAACCCATGCCGATGATGGATGATGATATCGACAGCAGCTGGTGAACTGAAGGTAGGAATGTGATGAAGTATTAAGGTTAGCACCGTAAGATTGTAAAATTACGGAAAATTATGATCTGCTTCAACATATTATTTCGCAATCGTTTATTAGGTTCAGCAGTTATGCTGAATACATGCTTTTTCTGTTTTTTTTTACTTAAGCACCGCAGTTTACAATCTTCATCACGTTAACATACGAATCTGGTTACAGTACACAAAATAATCTGCTGAAAGTTGTCGCTTCGATAGCACCTGACACAATACAACAAATAATAAGAACTTCTGTTCCCTAAGTTGGCTGCGGCAAGAAAAATTAGCTGTATCCGACACAAGACACACGTTTCCGAAACACGTTAGACATATGAGGATTGTGGATGTAAAAAACAAATCGACGTCTTCCATACCGGTCAAATGTTCGTGTCCATACAAAAGCAGGCTCATCTGCAGCACTTGCTGGGGTGCTGCTTCCAGGAAACATTCAAAGATCCTCAGCAGAGCGGCATCTGAATCTTCCTTCAGCATCAAGCTATAGTAATGCCTCTGTGATGACGGGTCATGCTTGTTGGCAGCACGCCTGGACTTTATTGCATAGCTATAGTAATAAAAATGTCCATTAACTGACATTTCGATATATTGTTATATTTTTTTTGAATTACAGGTATAAAGCAATATTATGGTACCTATAAGAAATATGACGACCTCTGTGGCGCAGTGGTGCAACAGCTGACTGCTACGCAAGAGATCCCGGGTTCGAATCCAGGCGGGGGCGGAACTTTGTGTTTTTTGCAAGACGCATTGTTTCGTTTAGCAGTTTTGGGTTTAGTTCTTATCAATGTAGTATATATCATATCAATCCTAAGCATCTGCAATGCAAGATTCTAAAATCTTGGTGTAGGGCTAAGTCAATTTGTGTATCATGATGTGGTTATTATTATTATAAGAAATAGTTCATAACTGATACTTCTT
The DNA here is from genome assembly GCA_949316135.1 of Choreutis nemorana. NCBI lineage: Eukaryota > Metazoa > Arthropoda > Insecta > Lepidoptera > Choreutidae > Choreutis > Choreutis nemorana. The sequence goes on from OX438618.1 coordinate 6,390,710, forward strand.
CATGTTGAAATGCAGGTTTTAAGCAACATTATCAGTACACATGTTTTAAATAAACTAAAAAGCATTGTTTTTGATCATTAATTGTTTGTCATTTTTGAGTAAGAAACATGAGTAAGAAGATCGGGGAAAAAATTTCTTCAGATTTTTTATGAAACATCAGCTCCATACAAAAATAGGACTTTAGCGACATATGGTTTTCAATCCCTATGAAGTATTTTCATTAAAGTAGTTTATTTATTTTTAAATGTATTTTCAGTTATATCAGTTGTCAATTACATTAAAATAAGTCCAATATTTTTAATGTGATGCAAGAAAAAAATGGGTTTGGTTTTTTTTCCCATAACTAAATGAATATAATAATAAAAAATATATAATAGCAACATTTCAAGCATTTATGAATATATCAATTTAACAACTAAATGACATATTTGCAAGAAGTTCAACTACTTTGAAAATGAAAAAATCATCATTTTGAATTTTAAAATATGCAAAAATTTAACCACTTATATGTAGACTACATGAATACAAATATTAGATAAGATATTCCAGTTAAATAAATCAAACATTTATAATATTAATTTTAAATTACATTTGTAATACTTAATAAAAATAAGGTCATGTTTATATTAATATAATTGATAAGAACAGAAAACTATGTGTCATTTGCTACAAACAATATTATCTTAAAATAATAATAATAACCACATCACGACACACACATTGACTCAACCTTGCAGTAAGTATCGTAAGAACTTGTGTCACAGGAACTAAGCAACAATATGGTATATACTACATAGATAAGAATACAACATCCAAGACCGGTAATCAAAACAATGCGTCTTGCAAATAACACAAAGTTCCGACCCCGCCGGGATTCGAACCCGGATCCTGTAGTGTAGCAGTCGGCTGTTTACACCACTGCGCCACCGAGGTCGTCAAAATAATACTTAAAATTATTCTAAATTCACATTATATATAATTTGTTGTGGTTTAATGTGTGGATGTACTTCTGAAGGCATTGATTTCTGTAGTGTTATAATTTTAAACCATGTTAAGGTTTAAATTGTTAGCATCTATGATTCCCATCAAAGGAAACAAAAAAAAAAAAACTTTTATTGGTTAATTTTCATTTGTTTCATTATAAGATAGTTAAATTATTGGTTTAACCTTGAAAGGAATGAATGTTCAATAAACATATTATTTATAAATAAAAATGCTTGATGCCTTGTTTCGTTAATGGTAATATAATTTCAGATTTTATTTTATTTTATTTTATTAAAGAACAAAATCCACATCTGTTACAAGATAATATAAAATTACTTATGATAAAAACTGAGTCACTAATATATTTCCATTTGAATAATCTATAAAATTGAATGTTTGTTTAAATAGTTTTAATTTTTAATTAAATATTATACTTACATTAACGCATCAGTGAACCGCAATATTGGGGCCATTTGCAAAACTAAAATGAATATTCTTAACCATTTTCTTTTTGTGAACTCATTTGTGACCGAGTCTTGCTGCTTGTCCTGGGTATACCTGGAAATGGACTTCAACACTTACGAAATATTGACTTAAAAGTAATTTAAACTAAATACATGCTAGCAATATGCTGTCTTTTATCTTATAAGTAATTACTTAGTAGAGTTATTTTATTGTACATGATGATTAAACACGGGATATTTATAAACTTTAAGATTTTGTCTCACTAAAAAGGATTATCCTATGTTTTAAATCAACGATGTTGTAAAAGAAAATGTATTTATTGTAATAAATACTTACATCCGAATGGAAACAGCAGTATTAACAAATGCAGGTAAAAGTATAAAAGCGACCGTCCACCCGAACTCCATCAATTTCTTTGACAAGAAATATCTTACGGCTATGTTGATATCCAGCCCAAGATCAACGAAATGCCCCACGATAGCCACAACATACAAACTCAAATCTAAATTGGTTACTTTAATATTATCCGGCATTTTGTCCGTCTCGTCGTACGAACAGCCGTTTTGGAGCATCTCTCTCATGGCTTTAGGCATTTTATGAAATAATTTGAGAACTTATTAATTTTTTAAAGTTATTTAATAAAAAAACATCTAAACTTAAACACGATGCATGGAGACGCGCGCTCGGCTAGCTTGTTTACAAAATTGACTTTGTTTTTTTACTGACTATTAGTGCTTGACTCGGTAATTTTATGATTGATAACTATAATAATTAGTTAAAATAACGATTTTATATTAAGGCCGATTTACATTAGTCAAGAACAGTGGCAAGTGATGAGCACCATACAAGATACTGTTTATATGACACTGCCCGATCGCTTTAAACTACTGTACTTCTCATCTTTGCTAAACATAAGAAAATCGGGCACTATGCACACGATACACGTACGCAAAGAGACAATTGGTATACTTACCGCCCACACTCATTTTTTTTTTTTAGGAAGTGAAATGTAAAATAATAATAAATAGTTATTTAAACTGTAAAAAAGAACTACCCCGTTGGGGCTACAAGTTTTGAGGCCTCCCAGCCTTAAGGCTTGTAGACCCAACGTAATGCCCGGCTTTGAGGGCATCAACGCAAGGAGGCGACGCGCAGCTACGCTGCGCCTCGCTCCCTTGCGGGGAAGCACTCGCCGCGCGGTTAGTTCGGTTACGCTGCGAAGGCCAATAGGGCCGCAGTTAGGGTCCATAAATACTACTAAAAAAGAAATTTTATTTAAATCGGTGTTCTTATTTTTTTTTTAATTTAAGGCTTTTAATACTTCATGCAAAGTTAAATTTGCTTTAAATAATGATAAAACCAGAGGTTCTTCTTGCCTCTCTCTTTTTAATTGTCTGTGGAAAAAACATTACAAATTATTCTCAAAAAGTCCTTTAATACTATAGTTTTTAATCAAAAAAACTTGGAGTACTCGCACTTTCGGCAGAAACTACGCTTTGGTTACTGTTCACATTTTCAATTTATACTCTAAGTCATACAATTAATAGAGATAAAAATTATTTATCTTTAATTTATTTTTTAAACAATTAAGTAACTATTCGTTCATACAGTTTTTAATTAGTTTGAAGAGGTACTTAATCAATTTAATACAAATGATAGCAATAATATTAATTACTTCAGAGCTAATTAATAATAATAATAACCACATCACGACACACATTGACAGCCCTAACATATACTAAGATATTATCTTGTATCGCAGGCACTAAGCAACGGTTTGGTATAAACTACAAAGATAAGAAAACATCATTTATGACCGGTAAATAAAGAAGTTGAAAGAAAACCAGCCTCGAAAATTTTTATTTGGAACGTAAAAATTACGTTTACGTTATTTTCCGCGTAGGGTTCAGATAGATACCTAAACGCTCTAAGAAGCAGAGCTTCAAAAATATTGAAAATTACCTTTTGTATCAAGCAGTTAAAACATTTTCACACAAAAATAACTAACCTGTCTCTAATAATCTTTATTAATGGACTCCATTTTTGTGGGAAATGCGTCTCAGTCTTCTTCCATTTACCATATACGAGATCTGCTATGGACGTGTTGACTATTTTCAAATAAGAGCTTGTCTCTTTGTAAGAATCTATGAGAAGATTGTCAAAAAAATTGGGCACAAAGTCCGTGAAGCAATGCTGGATGCCAAACAAGGTATTATTGACGTCTTGAGCGTGTTGCTTGGTCTTTATATTCACTAGATTTAGTAAGTTCTCCTGCATCGTTACGTTGAACCTGTAGTATATGACACATTATTCACAACAATTACCAAAAATTAGATAAAAGAGCCTATTTCTTCCTATATGTGCTTTATCTCTGGCAACACTATTCATTTTCAATGACAGGAACGGTCGTAGTCGGAGGGTTTGAGGGTTTATACCCCTCCATCAAAATATTACTCTATTAAACCTACTTGTTTATGCCCTGCGACTTTGCACGCGTGGTTTATTTCTCGGGAACATTTCCGATGTCTTAATAGTTATTCTGCTTTTCGAGGTAAAAAAAATCCAAAAGTAAAAGATAACAGAAAACTTGAGTTGGTAAATAGCAAATATTTACAAAAAAATTTGGATTTCTTTTTTTTTTAATTTTGGAAACATATTTTGGACACCTCTCGTATCTAAAACTTGCACTTAGCTCTTTTGTAAGGTAGGTACATCCCCACCCATCAGGCTGACTAAATACAACCTGTTCTCAACAGTTAACTCTATATTTCTAAGCTCCAAACAAACATACAGTACAGCCTGATGCAGCATGCAATGAGCGGTCGCCACCTCATCAGGGAGCTGGTCCTGGCATTTCTCCACCAATTGAAAGTTTCTTACATCTTCAAAGTTCCGTATGACCTGGTGGAACTGAGACCTTACTTCCACTATACTCCTCAATATATCAGCCAGGCAGTGTTCTGTTATTTCCACCATCTTAAAGTTAGGTGCGAAAAGTTACTATTAAGTAGATATTAAAAGTAGGTAGATACCAAAAAGTATTAGAGCTTATTGCTTAAGTATTTCAGTCGAGAGTAAATAGGCATTTTCAATGCAAGCATTCTATATCATCGGCCACATCGTAACACGCAGAGCTTACTTGCTAAAGAGCGAAAGGGGCGATAGCAACATAGACGCCGTCTCTTTCCTTTCCATTTTATTAACGGGGACAAGTATCTACTCACAGGCCTAATTTTATTAAGCATGCTTGACCTCTAGTAAGTTAGTGGAAAACTGCTCGCCTATCACACATATCGAGCCATTTTGAAGAACATCGTAAGAGATAAAAATCTTGATGTTATCTATTTCGTGATCTCATAAATCAGTCAATTTTAAACTTATTTTCTATAATTTCTTAGCTTTACTTTTAAAAAAACTTTAATAAGAATAAAAGTATTTTCGTAAATTATTACTAATCATTAAAGGGATACAAATCAAAAAGCTCTTGTAAAAGGCTCGATATAATAAAATAAATCTTGAGCTCACACTCCATATTAAGATGTAGGTATATTATTTATTTTAATGACCAACTACAACTTACCTCTTCCATAGAAATGACGTAATTCGTAAAGTCTAAAAAGTATTTTAATTTGTAGAATTTAATGATTGCACTCCTCACTTCCTTCGCCATTTCCTCGTTCATAACACTAACTAGATCCAAAAACATGTCAACGGCTTCAAGAGATTTCTTCTTTATCGAATCGTAGTTATTTCGCCCTTGATCGAAAATATTTTTGGCTACATTAAAGGATTCGTAAACTAAGGGGTATTCTGTTTCGGATATACTTATTGAACACTGAAAAAAGTCGATGAATTAAGGTAAGGGTAAAAGGGGGTTCCCCCCCCCCTTGAGTACTATGAGTTAAAGGGGCATCTCCCCCTTTGAGTATCATGTCAAGTAAAAAAACAGAAATAATACGGTACATAAGTTTTTTGAAACAGAAACAAAAATACTGTAAATTAATTAATAAAACAAAATTGACTCACTTCGTATAGCAAGAATATTATTACAAAAACTGTTGTAAATCTAAACACCTTGCCAAGACTCATATCAATAGGAAAGTTTATATTATCTCATGTCCAAATTTCAAATTCTCTTTAATAGATTTCAATATTAAATCAACTTTTTCCTTTAAAATTTACTAAAAAAAAATGGCGAAGAACTAACGAAAAAGGCGACAAGTTTCATGGAAAGAGGTTAAATTAAAATTGTATTTCAACTTTTTACTGTCAAACGAAATTGCTTTAAATTAAAAATAAAGACACGAGTGAGTGAGCTTACAATAAGTAATTACTTTTAAGTTAATAAATTTTGTGATCGAAATCTTATCGCCAACTAGTTAGCTTGTTTTTATATAAGAAAACTATATAATGGTAGTGGTTTCAGTGTGTTTTAAATCAAATTCCATTTGAGGTGGTTATAATTTTATTTTATAAAATATTTGAGAACAGTTATACAAAACTAAACAAAGCTTACATTATTATTTGATTTAGTCTAACGCTTGTTTTTGTAGTATTCATTTTCGGTCAGCTATGTCTGACTTGTTTATGTGTTATACTATATTAGGACTTTTTTCAGTTGACAAATTAAAAAACACCCTTTTTAGGGTTCAATACTGAAAAATGAGACCCTATTACTAAACCTCCGCTGTCCTTCCGATCGTCCGTCTGTCAGCGGGCTGTATCTCATGAACCATTGTAGGTAGTAACTTGACATTTTCAGGAAATGTATCGGTTGCCGCTATAAAACAGCGACTATAAAAATTAAGAAATTAAAGGGAAATTTATACCTATACAATAAACTTGATTTTTTAATCATTTACTGCTTGCTCTTGTTAATTAAAAAAATATATAAATTATATTTTTTAAATCTTATACGACAGTACGGTACCCTTCATGTGCGCGACCGACTCAGAAAAGTCAAAGTCAAAATGTTTTTTATTCGAATAGACTTAAAATAAGCACTTTCAGATTTATTTATTTAGTTCTCAACTGGTTCAAACGTAAACATCATCATACCTGTTTAGCAAACATACTGCATAAGCATATTCTGGTACAGAATGTTGTATTTTTTGCACAATGCTCCATATAAATAATTAATTAATACCAAATGTATTTCATGTTTATGGATTCAAATAGTAGAATGTAATTTAGAAGTAGAGGTATCAACTGACCATACTATATAATGGTGTACTGAGAGTTCAGAAACAAACCACCAGAGGGGATTTTCTTCATACCATTTTTAGTCTGTAAGGCTTAGGCTATCAGGATATTTTCTTAACCCCCGACGAAAACAGAGGGTTGTTATAAGTTTGACATGTCTGTCTGTGTGTCTATTTGAGGCATCATAACTCTCGAACGAATGAAGCGATTTTGACGTAGTTTCTTTTATTTGAAAGGTGACTTAATAGAGTGTGTTCTTAGCTATGTTTGATCGATATCGGTGTCTCCATCCCAAAGTTATGGGGGTGAAAGTGGGTATGAGCAATTGAATGTATGCAAATGTCAAATCGTTTATTTTATTTTATTTGTAATCTAATGTTTATTAACTCGGCTTCCTTTCTAACTGTATTAGAGATATGACAGATCATGTCAATTCTACTGAGGAATGAGAATTCAACATTTTCTTTCCACCTTAATCTCTGCGATGTTTTAATATATTATAATTTGTAAATTAAGCTCCTTAACATGAGCAAATCACAAACACGTTTTAAATTTAACTATATAAATAAATGAGCTCCTTTAGTTCTGTAACAAAAAAAAAGGGACAAAATTATTTTAAAAGTTGAGGTCTATGGTATGTGTTTAGATCTACGTGCGAGATCGTCTGGGTTGCTACCACCCTCCTTTCTATTTCTGCCGTGAAGCAGTTCGCTGTGTTTCAGTTCGAAGGATTGGAGAGCCAGTGTAGTTACTGGCACGAAAGGTATGAAAACCTTTGCCTCTACATGGGCAACGCATTGGCGGTGCTCTTGACATTTCAGACATCAAAGGCAGCGTCGTGTTAATAAGCGGTGGGTCTCACTTTCTGTTAGGTGAACTGTCTACTTGTTTGCTGATGATGTAAAGAAAAAAAACACCAAGCCGGAAACTATTACACAGACACAGCAGCAGGGATTTAGTAAACTACAGAATCAGAATGCTAGCAAGTCAAAATGTAAAACATTCGCTTTGTAAACTATTAACTGACCTGCAACTCAATCCTTGTGCAGGAACTTGTTGAACGCCCCATACGAAGTCTCCAGGTCGAACACAAGCTGTCTCACTTGTGCTTCCGACAGCTCGTCCGAAGCCGACATTTCAGATAGCTTGTCCAGCCACTCTTGTACCTAGGGAGAAAAAAATCATAATGTATAAAATAATATAATCAAACATATCATTTTATAATTATAATAAATTACTAATGTTTTCTATAAGACAATTTTTGTAGATACATCACATTATATAAACTCACGCCGTAATTAATCCCTCGAGAGGGGTTGGCAGAGGTGTTACACACTGCATTTCGCCCAGTTTGTCCCAGGTTGCGAATCTGTCGCAACTATCCCGGCACAATAAGGAACATGGCAGCTACAATATACCGTTACCCGAGACTCAAACCTGTCAGGTCGGGTGGGTAGGTTAACAAACTGAGCTACAACATCCTCATAATTGTGAATTTGTAACGAATCAAAAATGATCTTAAAAAACTTGATACTACCTTGAGTTTCCCCTCAAAGTCTTCAGGCAGCATAAGCAGCCTGTCCATTGTCTCGCGGAGGTCTCTAAGCTCCGGTTGGATCATGTCCATAGCTCTGAACTCCAGCCGCAGCTTATCCATCAGCGTGATGAACAACTGGAATTATGATAAAAGTAGTAAACATAAATAAAGGAATAGAGTGCAGATTATTCAAACTAATTCAGTGACATGGGTGTCCAGGAAACCAGTTTTCATCAAAAAGTATTAATTCCCATATACCGTCTTCATGTCAAGCTAAATATGTAGCGGTAACATATATTTTCTGATGGATTTGTATCAAAATATGCTATCTATATTTGGATGGACTATCTCAATGGATGTACTAACTTGGCTCAGAAACTACAAAATTAAGTGTTCTTTACAGATGAAGCCGGGGCTAAAACTTATTAGTTATTAAATAGGCATTTCCACTTACAGAAACAATTTCAGCAATGTATTTGTTTGTGTTGCCTTTGTCATCCTTAATTAGGTTAGGTTTGTTTTCCTTTATCCTTTCAAGCGCTGCTGGGCAGTCTAACTGTGAATCAGATAATTAAAAAACGGTTAATTATATCTTAGACCAATCTCAACACTATAAAGTTGATAAAACATTCAACAGTAAATAAAGGTATGATACAAATAAAAATAAATAAATAGAGACAAACAAAATTTTAAAAAAATGTATACTTTTTCATATATTTGTATTTTGTATTTGTGATAAAAACTTTAAAACATTTACTTATAAAAAAAGCAAAATATTATAGTCATCATTTTATACCTACATGCCAACACCAACAAATTTATCTTAGACTTGATTTTATAATAATGCAACAGTGTTAAAATAAATAATAGTAAACACTTACCCTAAACTTGGTGACAAAAGCCTGTATATTTGGGAATTCATCAGCCTGCACTTGTTTTAATGCCACTTTGTATTGCACTAGCAGACGGCTGCAAGCAGCTGTATACTCCTGAGCTCTCACACAATCCCTCATGTACGCTTTCTCCAAATGCTGGAGCGTGCAGACCACTGCATAAAGTTCTGCCATGTTGTCATGCCTGGGGAATAATAAGATATGTTACAGTGATTTGTGCTAGTTGAACCTAGATTTGTGCACTAACGAAAAGCATAACAGACATTCGAAGTGTGCCCTGTGTTGAGGAGATTTCGCTAAGAAGTTGAACTAATATATTTCATGGAGATAAAATATGAATCTGTTTTTAAAAAGCAGGCAAATTTAAGCTAGTTACCTAGAAGAGAACTTACTTTTCTCGTTCCCTTGCATTTCTGTACAATTTTACTTCCTCGTAAAGTTCTGGTCTTGTGTCTGAAATTGAAAACAAAATATAAAACACCCCTAAAAGTATGATTCATGGAGTTGAAATTTGGAAAACATGATTCAAAAATATTACCTTGCATTATGTTGGATTCTAAGTGGTTTTTAATAACAATTACGCTTGAAGATTTGTATTTTACTCTATATAATTTACAGGGGAGGAATTAATAAATGAAAACGAAACAAATACAAATTAGTAGAGTTGACTATCGCAGAACAATGAAATTCGGAACGAATGATTGACAATGACATTAGAAAAGTGTTACTCAATGTTTTGATTGATCAATGTCTACAAAAACTGCTATTTTACATTATCAGTTCAGTTATTTATTCGTTACAAATGGTCAAATGTTGGTTTCCGGACGAATGACGTAATCTTTCAATATGGCGGATGACGCGCGCGCTCCCTGCCGCCCGCGCTCGTAGTTCCGTCGGCAACTGCCACTTGTCTCGAACGATTTCACACTTTGCGATGAATGAAAATTGTGTATGATAGTCCCGTGTGCGAATTTTTCACCTAAGAAACTCTTAATTTACGGATGGAAACTATTAGAAGGCAGTGAAGTGAAACATTGTGCTCATAAAGGTGGTTTCGTGGTTTTGGTGTGAATAAATCAGTTCTGCCTTTATTTGTGTGACTACAGTGTTTACGTGAAATCAACACGGTATCGTGGCTAAGTTAGCGGTCTTCGGGTCCCCGAGTCGCTGTTTAATGGGATCTTGTTAACTTATAAGGTAAGAATCTTTACATTGCAAAAACAGACGTCGAACATTCAAAAAAACAGCATAACGTTAAAAACAGGTCTTGCAACCGCAAATTTTGAGCAAACAATCGTTAAAACTGGCTTCAAACTTTATTTAATCTTTGATTTACCACCGTATAAGTTAAGAAAAACTCGATACGTTTAATTAACTTGGAATTTCTGGTAGTAAAAGTTTGTTTTGGTCGGACAATAGTTTTATTCTTGTTGGAATGTGCGAAGGGCCGGCGGCGCGGGGCGAGGGGTAGCCGTTGGGCGCGGCGGAGACTGTCCTACTTTGACCAAGTACGTTGGGACAGGTGGAGTTTTAACACTATTTGTTTACTGAAAAACTATTTCATAATATACTACTATCCAGGCTAACTGCGTCACGTGTTTTGGTATACTTTGTAGTAGTTAGTTAGGAACTTTTGGAGAAGTTGCAAAGTTTTTGGTAATGAGCTGATTCTGTTGATGATTTGTATGGAATGTTGTGTAACAAGTTTTACAAACATTTTAAACTCATTTCTGAATGTTAATGTTGGGAAAATAATCCTTTAAAGTATTTTGATTGAACACAAGTTTTAATTTATCTGAGCTTTAACAATTAGTTTTATATTGCTTAACTCAATACTTTGTTCACTATTTTGTCTTTATATACAAAATATGATGACAAATAATTGTTTTAAAGTAAAATAATTTACAACACAGTCAAATTAGAGATGAAATCACCTGAACATTAAATTGGACAGTTCAAAGAATAGGAAATTTATTAATAATGTTAAATTGACATGTGAAGCTAGGCCCTATATTTCTGTTATTCCTAAAATGATCTTTGGTAACCTTCCACAGTTAACAATCCATCATTTTCATCTTAGCATTGAAATTGCAACTTTGAATTTTCTGAGACAAAATGTTGCCAAAAACCACCTTGGAAGACATTTTTGAACTACATTAAAGAGAAAAAAATGTTTGAACTTGTGGTTCCAAAGATAATATTCTACACAAACAAATACTCCTTATAATATTAATTAGGTAAAGAAGACATAACCCTTGCAAAAACTGTAAAGTTGTTTGTGCTGTATAATTAGTAATAATAATAAACAAATCACAACAAACACATTGATTCAGGCCCACAGAAAGATTGAATAATCTTGTTTCACATATGCTAAGCATTGATATGGAATAAACTACAAGATTAGAATACTATGTCCATGAATGCAAGCCAAACAATGCATCTTGCAAATAACACAAAGTTTCGCCTCCACCGGGATTTGATCCTGGAACCTCTGTTGTACCAGCCAGCTGTTACACCACTGCGCTAAAGAGGCCTTCTTTTTTTTTCTTTAATTATTGCCTACTTATTTTACTTCCAGTAACTGATGATACGAAACAGAAGTTATTATAACAAATGAGTCATACCTGACTTTTGTATGTTTGTATAATAAATAACTTTATCTGTCTCGGATTATTTATATGAAACTGATGACATACTTGATGTATGAAAATAAATTTATTCTTAGCTTGTTAAGTAGCACAGCTGTGTTAATTTTACATTTGTATAATCTTTTTTTGTTTAACAGTGCCTATGAACTTTTATTATTGCTAATAAAAAAAATCTGGTACTTTCACATTGGCTAATAATTTATGTACAAAGACAGAGTATGTATAGGTCAGTATATTTAAAAAAAAATTGGGAATCATTGTCTCTCATTTGTTTAATTTTTAAAATAACAGAGCAATGGAGTGACATGATTTGTTAGTTTTCTCTTTTCCCAATGATATATTTTTAAATAGAGTTTTTACTATAAGTACAACCAAAAAACCTTCATAAAGAAATTAAGTTTAACAAAGATGTAGCCGTAATAAATGTTTAGCACATGTTGCCAAATTGCTGTATCTCAAACAAGGTCATTGTAATTGCTTTCAATTAATAATGCTATGAAACTTCTGTACTTGAGATTGTGTTCTATGTTTCTATTTACAGAAATGTTATTTTTACAATAACTTACAAGCAATTCTATTAAAAATAAAATTTTATTTGTAAATAGTAAAGATGGCAAACAAATACATGGTTCTCTAAGACTACCACGGGTTCGGAATGCTATCTATGGGGAAGAATTCAGCAAGAAACCTCCATAGTTGCTTTTTTCAAATATTTACAATAGTTTTTCATTACATGTTGGAACATTTTTCTAACTATTTCAAGTTGAGTGTAATTAAGAATAATATAGGTAAGTATGATTTACTTTTTGTCATATTGCAACTTGTAATAAAATGCATGAATATTTAACAATTCAAAAAATGTCACCATACTGCAACTTCCTTATAATTTTTGTGTTGTTATTACTTAATGCATCAAAATACTTTTCAGGCATTGTGAATTAAGCATATGGGTGTAATTAGTTTTCAGTACAATTATTTAATTTATTTAAAGAATTAATGTTTCTTTAAAGTAACTAACTTATTGTATATGTTTACTTAACCACATCTTCTCTAACATCACACATGTTTTTTGATTTGTAGTCACATGGTTTTTGATTTGTCAATAATTAGATGTAGTAAAGATAAGGTTACTGGGTACTTGGTTTAGAGTGGATTAAAAAAATGGTTGACCTTCGTGGTTTAGTGGTGTAAACAGCCGACTGCGACGCCAGAGGTTCTGGGTTCGAATCTCGGGGGCGGAACTTAGTGTTATTTGCAAGACGCATTGCTTTGTTTACCGGTCTTGGATCTAGTATTCTTATCTATGTAGTTTTTATCATATCATTGCTTAGTTCCTGCAATACTTTCAGCAGGGCTGAGTCAATGTGTGTGTTGTAATGGGGTTAAAATAATTTGTTTTTGATGTTAAAAGTATCGACACGGTCAAATATATGTAGTCTGGGTTAGTTTGATTTGAAATTTTGAAGTCAATTAAAAAAAAGGTTTTATTTTGTAAACTAAGCCAGAAGGGCAGATTTTTGTTGAGACAATAATTAAATTAGAAATAAAACCTGTATCAAATGCATAAATCAAACAAATAAACGATTATTATTATTATTATTAAGATTCAAACTAAAATAAAGAATTTAAATAAATCATCGTATTTAAATACTCACTCACTCAAGTACTTTACGACTTACTTTTCGTGAGTATGTGTATCCACTTGGAAAAATCTTGACAAAGCCCTTAACAAAGATCACATTGTTCTAATGTTCAATAGTATATATCGATATTTTCTATTAATTACTAATACAGCTCAATTATTTTCCATTGTCAGGACTTTAATGCGAACTGAAAGCAAATAGGTAGGTATTTGACGTTACAAAAGAAATACGTTAACACAGTTTCTGTGATGATTCACAGCGATTTCGTTGAATTAAGTAATTTGGTCGTTTGCCAAATGAAACCTAGATGTTAAAAATGAAAAACGTCGCGTAAATACGGAATAAGAAGATATGTAGAGAGTTTGTCATGTGAAATAAAACAATCGGTTTAAAAAAAAAAGCTAAAGAAATAGAGTTACTCTATACGATATACGGCGTTTTTTGGGTGAACATGCTATTTTATGTGAAGTAAGACAATAACTGTTCCGTCATCGTAAATTGATTTTGTCTAGGCAAGCATGCTACGTAAATCAGAAATAAGGGAATAGTTTTATAGAAGCTAAAAAAACGGTTTTAGTTGATTTTGGGCATTGTCTAGGCAAGCATGCTTCGTCGCTGGTGACATCGTGTAGGCGTTAGCCCAGTCCCAATAACAGCAACATATTGAAAGCATTCATTTATAAAAATTTATTTACTTTTCAACATAAATGACACCTCCAAACAGTCACCTAGTAACCATGCCCGTCATCTCACCGTCATGTCAGCGGAAGTCACGATGTTTTTAAAAAGTTAGTACTCTAAAGTTTACACGTAATTTGAATAGATTGATTTACTAAGCTAATAATATGAATCAATCTGAACATTATAACAAATTCATCTAACAATCGTCAAAACCATTTTTGGTCTAATGCTTGCCTATTTGTAGATAATAATTCAAATATTAAAACAATGAGAACCGAATTCTATAAATGGCTTTTCAATTCACACAAATACACACGTAGAATTGATACAATTCCTCTGATATTGCAAAAACCATTTTCTCACAGACGTCACAGTCAATTACAAATATAACACAAACGAAAGTAGTTTTTTTCCTAATTTCGAATAATCGATAAAATCTGTAAGTAAATGGTACATAGTTGGATTTAAACCTTTCTCTATTGATTTAATTTGTTTTCCTTATAGTATATTCCGGATGTCACTAAATTATGATTATGAATGTATGCTAACTGCCTTACTCTACACATTTGTGGTTTTCGACAATGGTAGTAAAGACTCGCTCGCCGAGAGTGTAGACACGGCATGAATACAAATAACTGCACAGTCTTTGTTTGGGCGAGCGTAGAATTTGAAATTCTCTACTTAAATTTGATGATGATGACCGGTCATCAAATCAAGGGTTTTGGGACAGAAGAATTTGGTTGCGAAACACTTTTCGAACGGCTTTCGAATTGTTACCAGCTATGCAAATAAAAAACAAGGTCGGAAATTTTTCAGTTGCGAACAAAAAGTTTTGACATTTAAATCATGAATGAGATGCCCTGTTTCCATTCAAGTATTACAGTAGGTAGTTATTCAGTGCTGTACTTTATGCGGTAAAGGAAAAGTTTAGCTTTCTGTTTTGGAATTTCAAATATAACTTTGTACTTAATAAATTCAGATATTTGATTGATTTTGCCGCGGAAATCCGTTTTTTTTTTTCGACATCCTAACGCCTTGTTAATGTAGTCCACTCTGAAAGTTTAATGTAAAATATAATCATTTTTGACATCAGTCGTTTAGTTTCGAATATTACATTCCACTTACAAGTCTTACATGGTAAGGAGGTGAGGTTTTTATGTTTGTAATACAACATACAAATTTATTATTATCCAGACAGATTTCGTATGCGTTAGAATTTTATCTGATTTGAATTGTTGTGACGACAACGTCGTAACATGCTTGCCTGGATAATACCTATTACTTGAACATATCCAATTTGTTATGCCCGAGAAACACATCCTTTGCCAGATCTAATCTTTTGTAATAGTTAATAAAATCTGTCAAGCGCTTCCCTTTTGTGACTAGTAGTCCGATTGACGAGTACGATCGTACTGATTGATTATTGAATCTCGTACCATATATCTCATTACCGTGCCCGTATAACTGTAAATAAATATTAACTGATCAATTATGCTCGCCTGTCGTTCGATGAGAGACGTATCCTTTCGTCGTTAGCTCCACCAGGATGTCAAGCTCAGACCAATTTGGATCATATCTTCCTTTTAACAAGGGTTACAATTGATTGTTAATATTCAAGTCTTGATTAGGTCTGACGTTGATACGATTAGAATTAGCAGTTGATACCGAGTATGGTGAAATGGGTATGATGGAATGTAGGTATCTATTTTTGGTTGGAACTCCAAGATAGCATTCGAGCATATGGTATATATGTTATTTATCAAAAATGATTATAACCCTTCTTTAATAGAGCCCGTTATATAAAGAGCATCTAGGCAGTTCATGTCAATTTAATTAGTATAAAACATTGAATGTTAACTTCCAGACTAATTGAGATTTTAGCCGCAAAATAATTTAGGTAGTTCTGCGAGTACAGTAGTAAAATGACGTCATAATAACCGTAAATAAACCGGTCCCGTACTTCAAGGTATGATTACTTCATCATCTCAACTATGACTCAATGAAAGTAGCAGAAACGTAAATCTTGAATATTAATAAAAAAAGAGATCAATAAAAATGCTCGCTTAAATATTAAATTATTATCGTGTATTTTGCTTAAAAATATTATTATTGTGGTGGTAGATCAACGTGCGAGATCGTCTGGGTTGGCTCCACCCTTCTTTCTATTTGCAACGTGAGGCAGTTCGCTGTGTTTCGATTCGAAGAACTGGAGAACCAGTATAGTTACCGGCTCGGGAGGTATAACATCTTTAGTCCTACATGGGCAACGCATTATGGTGCTCGTGTCAATAGGCGGCGGTATCACTTTCCATGAGGTGAGCCTGCTTGTTTGCTTTTGATGTTGAATAAGAAAAGAAATATAAAATCGAATATAGGTAGTCGACTAGAACTCGAATGGAAGTGTCGAATTTTCCCGAAAAATTCTGAGGTAAACTTTATTATAACGATGGATAATATGAATTCTGTCGTATTACACACGCTCACTCTACTTACTAATGAATTGTGTGTGAAAAACGTAACAAGCCGAAATATTACTTATTAAACCAAATATTCACGTAATCTCTGACGCATAACGATGTAAGCGATTCCATGGTTTATTTATTTATGTGTTTAGAGACAATTCCCATTGACAAGGAAAGCATTCTTATTGGTTGTAAAAGTTGTATGTTATAAAAATCTTTCTGTAAAAAAAAATGTACGTATCCGTACCGGAAGGGTTTAAAATTTTTGTGGATTTTGTTAGGCTTTGTATAGACATGATATATTTTATATTTTCAACGTCATGTGCGAACAAGGAGACGGTTCACCTGATGGAAAATGATACCGCCGCCTGTTGACACGACGTCTAGAGGTACAGGTGCTATATCTCTCGTGCCAGTAATTACACTGGCTCTGATGATAACTAGTTTCAAAATAACGTATCAGAGTTCGTGGACGAACATCTGAAACCACTCGATCGATTTTAATGAGATTTCGTTAACTTGTCCGTTAGTTCCAGGCTTGGAATACCCTATTAGCAAAGTTCCAACTAAACGGTCCCCATAGCATCCCGGTAATCAATGTTGTCGAGTCCTGAAATTGCTCAACCGAGGCAGAATATTGTTACGAACTATAAATATAAAATTAAATTGATTCCAATAACAGTTCAGTGAGTCATTGATGAACTAATATAGAGGTCGCCTCTGTCACTACTTTATAAAAGGAGTATGAACTAAGTGTGATCGTAGAGTTTGTCATTATATCGTGATATTAATTTTGATGTGACGTCATCCTTGATACACAATGCAGCCTGAATACAAGTTCTGGTCATCATTTTAAATTACTTAGGTATGACAATGTGCATTTTTTGAAGGTGACTTAATCGAGCGTGTTCTTAGCTATGTTTGATCGATATCGGTTCCAACCATTAAAAAGTTATGGGGGGTGAAAGTGGGGTTGAATAATCGAATGTACGCAAATGTACAATCGGGGTTTTTTGTAATTTAATTTTTTGTTTATAATTATCTAATTTGGCAGTCTTCTTTTGAATAGTGAAATTAACAAGACATCAGGTTACTTACTTAAACTATTTATCTTTTATATAGCAATATCCATTTATATAACCTTGAAATAAAGTTTAATTGATCTTGAACTGCGTAAAGTATGATTATCATTGAAGGTTTCATCTATTTTTAATAATTTTATTCAAGTGGACTTGAGTAAAGGGCTTATAGTTTTTTTTACTAACACCTGATCGGAAAGATCTACGGTGAAGAATCCAGCAATAAAACCTTTCATTTTAGAAAGGGCCAAAAGTTTAGGACAACCAATTGTCTGGGAACACAGTTTATTTATATCCGCAGATTGATACACAAACTTTCAAACATCGCCACGAACATTCATATAAATATAAGTAGAATTAATTGTATCTTAACCTTAACTTAGCTAGTAAAGACGATAGTTAAACCCGACAGGTCGAGGGTTCGAGTCTCGGTATGCCGTACCTTGTAGCCGCCATATTCCTCATTGTGCCCGGAAAGTGGCGACAGATTCGCAACCTGTGACACTGGGACTCGACATAAACATGCGAAATGCGGTGTTTAACAACAATGCCGACCTCTCGGCGTGAGTTTATGTGTTTGCGTGATGTGTCGCCAGTAAAGCGTTCCTAATTGGGGTGCAGTTTTTAGCAATCGTTAAATCATAATAATACACAACAATAAACGTCTGGCTGTATTAGCTGTATTGTACTGAACTCCAGTGTACATAGAACAGTAGGATATATCCAAAATAAATAGGGAAATAGTTTTTTTTTTATTTGCAACCTCTTTTGCGCAATGGTGTAAACTGCTGACGCTACGCCGGAGGTTCTGGGTTCGAATCCCGGCGGGGGCGGGATTGTCTCGCTCACCGGTCTTGGATGTAGTATTCTTATCGTTTATACCATATCGTTGCTTAACACCTACAAGTTCTTAGGATACTTACTGCAGGGCTGGGTCAATGTGTGTGTCGTGATGTGGTTTTATTATTATTTATAAATAGGCAAGCATTTGACCCCAATCCCGCCTGATGTTAAGCGGCAGGTGTTGTATGGCGGGGTTGAAGTTAAGGATTTTTTTCGCTGAACAAAAACCGTCACTCAGCCAAACTCGTTTAATAGAAAATAATACGATCTAGTCTACACTCGATACAGTCAATCATATGGAAACGAAGTAGTTTGTATGTAGAAGCGAATTTTCGAAACTGTTTAGCCGATTACAAAAACTGCTTCAATAATATCTAAAATGAATGGAAATGAGCTACTTCAATCTCGTTGAAAGAAAAAACAAAACTATGAATTCTAATCTGACAAAATTGTAAGCAAAAGAAACTTTACTATACTACTACTTTATTGTTTTATTCATTTCTATTTATCGCGTAAAGCAGTTCGACGCGATCTCCCAAAAAGACACGGCCGGCCTGATGGTAATCTGTCACCGTAGCCTATGGATATTGAGAATTAGAATAAAAATTATTTATTTGCACGAAATATGACCATATAGGAGGTGTAAATTTTTTAAAAGTACATATTTCACTTGTAGCAAGCATGCAAAATTAAAACGAAGAAAGACCCTTGTTAAAGTTTTTGTCGTCAAAATATTTTATTACAATTACGTTTTACTAGGGAAAACCATGCCAGGGAGTCTCTTCTACGGCACGAGAGTTCGAAGATGGTGTGAACTCATGGTATAAGATACAGTATAGGAGTACTGTTTCGTACCGTAATGCATGGTTATAGTACACCCGGTTCACTTGGTGACTGCGCCCACGCATCTCTCGGCGTAGGCGTCCTAAATTGCCAGGATTCTATTAGTCTAGATTTAGTTAACTTCCGACATTTAACGCTTTCCTCCCGTTCATTTGGGTGTAAGAACCAAATTAGAGTCGTTGATCATGCTTGTTTATGGATAATAGTTTTTGTCTACAACTTCGGCTGCGTAGAACTATTTTTTTTTTGTTTTTTAATGAGAAAATGTAACACATGTTTATTGAAATCGGTCGAGGAATTTTGAACATAGCTTTACCTCTTTAATTAGTATTGATAGATATTTGACGGTTTGTATGACGGCTAGAAAATGCCTATTTACTTTTGACATGGAGTCGTACAAGTCGTCGGACAATTAAGAAGGGAAAGAGTTCCAATTCCTAGTGAGAATGATGGAACTGGTCGCAAAGATCTTGTGTTGGATTCGCAAAATGATATCTTCGAATTGCCTGTCCAAATGAACATATATTTTAATATGGAGCATAAAGAGTATTGACGCCTGTAACATGGAATATATCGAGCACGAAGCTCATCCTATACCTTGCAGAATCTTCCTCCTGGATGAGCATTGTGAACCGGTGGCAAATTAGGTAAATTAAAAGGGCTTTTTTAGACTGATCCGACGAAAATCTTTAAGACCTGTCTGTTTTTAACTTAGCAGGAGAAACCTGCCGCATAATTAAATGCTGGCTGCAATCAAAGGTTACAATGCAAGATAATAAAAATGCAGCAGTAACTTTTACGTTCAAAATTGTTGGCTCCAAAATTGTTCATTTATAAAGAAGGTCGTGCGAAGTCTGTTAGCGTTCGGTTACCATGACATCATCTTCCACTCTATACAGTTCATCCAGACCGGTTCTTATGTATCAGACTATTGCTAACTGGACTAATGTTAATCCTTAACAACCTCGCCAGAGGATTAGCGACCCTGTACTTTGAGGAATAAAGTTTTTTGTTTATGTAGCAGTATGTACATTATATCCAAGTCTAGATTTAATAAACCCAGTTATGGGACAGTTGCTTTTAGAAGTGTTTCAGTTTTATTATAACCAAAAGGTTTTTTTGAATATAATTTGGTATAAATTAATTTGAAAATTAATAGATTTAAAAATTGAGACAGAAAAAACAATAAAATAATTAATAGATTTAAAAATCTGAAAATCCACGTTTTAAATGTCCTAAAAATAAGAAAATAACCCTACGGGGCTGAAAGAGGGTCCACACATAACGTGGGGTCGTATATTATTTACATACAATTTTTTATCAAAATCGGTCCAGCCGTTTTTATAGTTGTAAATTGCATTGTCATCGGGTTTGAAGCTACCTTGAAAATTTCAGCCTGCTAGCTTATCGGGAAGTGCCTCAAAATTGAGTTGCAAAAATTCAACCGGAACGACAAACAAACAAACAAGAAAGTGAGTGTATAAAAACGTGGGAAAAAGTAAAGTCGGTCGTTTAAATTCTTTCGCCTTATACGATAATTGAGATAAATAAACATAACATTGTGCTTCTGGAAAGAGATACCGCTGTCTATTGACACGAGCACCGCCAATGCGTTGCCCATGTAGAGGTAAAGATGTTATACCTCTCGTGCCGGCTATTGCACTGGCTCTCCAATCCTTCGAACCGAAACACACTGTCGTCACCTACTTAATTCAGTTCCTTCCGCTTTATATCGTCTCTTCCAATTATTCTTTTCAAATTTGATAGTAAAAATAATACAAGAGAAATAAGGTATACGAGATTTTGTACGAGAGAGTAGCTTTATAAAAAAAGGTGACGTCCTCATACACAAAAATAAATACTTAAAGCCGGTCAAGTGTGAGTCGGACTCGCACATGATGGGTTCCGTACCATCTTATAAGATTAAATATACTTATCTTTTAGTTCAAAGCAAAAAAAAAACTATAACATCACGTTTCTTTTATGAGAGCCTCCTTTCATTTTAAATTTCTTTAAGCTTTTAGTATTTGTTGATGTAGCGGCAGCAAAAATAAAACATTTTCTGAAAATTTCAAGAGTCGGAAAGCGGAGGGTTAGTAATACGGAACCCTGAAAAGTATTTCGCCCACATATTCTACAAGCAATTAGGCGTCTATGAAAGCTCATCGCTTGAAGCAATCACCATCAGTTCCAAGATGCAATTAAATCATCGAAGGTACGTTGAACCCGATATCTAGATTCCTCTAGATCTAGCCATTCTAACGGACACTATTTAACCACGATGTAATATGGCTAGCGGCCCGCCCTGGCTTCGATCGAGTAGGATATAGATATTTTAATTTTTTTGAAAACATTCCGTCGCCTATGTTCGTCAGGGATAATGTAGTATTCTAATCGTGACAGAAATTTTCAAATTGGTCCAGTAATTTCGAGACTATTTAATGCAAGGAAACTATAAAATCTTTCTTCTTTAAATGTTAGTGTAGATTCGTATAAGTATAAAAACATGTTCATATAACAAATTACAGAATCTGGGGTTTCTTGCCGGTATCTTCCCCGACATAAATTTTCCGAAACGGTGGTCGAGTTATTTTTAAGAATAAGTTAAATTCAGGAGAACGTGGTAGCTCAGTTTGTTACGTGCCCTGGATAAACGACCGACCCGACCCGACAGGTCGAGGGTTCGAGTCTCGGGTTGCCGTACGTTGTAGCTGCCATGTTCCTCATTGTGCCCGGATAGTGGCGACAGATTAGCAACCTGTCACACTGGGATTCAACATAAACATGCGAAAGGCGGTGTGTAACAAGCACCTCTGCCAACCCCTCTCGAGGGACTACGGCGTGAGTTTATGTTGACGTGTTTTTATATTAAATTCATTTGACGATTCTAAGTACTTACTGTAAAGTTTATGGAATAATGTAAATACTCTACCGCACATACTTTTGGGGGTTAAAGTTCTGGGGATTTCAAGCTATTTCATAGATATGATACGAGTATGAAGCTGTTTATTATTTACTTATACTCTATAAACTGATTTTAGTTTAGGTAGGAAGTTTTTTGGATTATGAAATGTAAAAGTTTTTTTTTTCTTCGAGAAATGTCGAAACTAATAAACATAAATATCTATGCGAAACGAAAAGGGGCATCCAATGAATGTATTCCACGAATAATTCCTCCATTTTTATTTATCCCCCATGAATGCTAATTTTATTACTTCCACGCGTCCCGTGACGTCATCCAATTTTATTAAGCTACTTCTCGTACGTCGGTATCCATAAAAATACCTACTGACTTAATCGATTCTGTTATCAACAAGTTCTGTTACAAGTTTCCCGCCCGCCTGATGGTAAGCAGTCACCGTAGCCTATGGACGTTTGCAATACCAGGGGTATCAGGGGTTGACGACCCTGCACGAATCTTCTATAATAATAATCTTGATTGATTTTCTTAGGTCTAAATTTACAATATATGTCTTAAATAATTAACAAAAGGAAGGTATAATAACAAATAATAATTAAGTTGGATTTCTAAGGTCTAAAAACATTAACAAAACACTTTAAATAAAGATTATAAATAAACTATGCCTAAACTAGGAAAACCTGTGTTTCGGGCGAAATAATAATAACCACATCACGACATACACATTGACTTAGTCCTGCACCAAGATAATATTGTATCGCAGGCAATAAGAAACGATATGGTATATACTACATAAATAAGAATATAACATCCTAGACCGTAGCTTAGCAGTCGGCTGTTTACACCTTTGCGCCACCGAGGTCGAGGAGCCGACTGCTACGCTAGAGGTACCGGATTCGAATCCCGTTGGGGGCGGAACTATATTTTATTTGCAAGACGCATTGTTTCGCTTACCGGTCTTGGATGTTGTTTATATTCTTATCTATGTACTCGTAGTTAATACTATATCGTTGCTTAGTGCCTGCGATACAAGATATCATAGTGTAGGGCTGAGACAATGTATGTGTCGTGAGGTGGTTACTATTATTGTATTTGACGATGAGGCCGAAGGACCATGTTTAACTAGAAAATGTTATATTTTAAAATAACCTTTTTGTAAAGCTCACAATATATTTCAGTATGCACAAACTGTTCCAATTGAAATGCGGCTTTTTTTCGTCATTTGAAATGTTTTCATTTCATGTCCATTTTCTTTATATGTTTTTGCATAATTTTGTTATTTAATCTTTTATAAATAAAAAAATGTCGTATATGATTTTGAATGACTTTTCAAGTTTTCTCAGCGATAGTGACGTCAATACGAGTACTAATAGCATTTGTCCCACATTTTGTTTAACGTTCAGCCATGTTCCAGTCGATAAGAAAAATAGAGCGTTCGTAATTTGTCTCAGTAAAATAAAATACTGTATGTATCTTAGTTTCTAGAAAAAAAATTGATATTATATTACAAAAAAAATAAAGTACACGAACTTATTTAAAAAATTTGAATTCAGAACTTGTTTTTTACATGTTTTTAAAGTTATTTTAGATTTTTAATATTAAAATTTTTTCTTCATTGACGCGTTTTCTATGTCTGTTCTGTGTATTTTTCTCTTTTGTTTATGTTTTTTTTCTTTTTCATATATAAAAGATAATACATTTACTTTAATGGAGATTGGAACCCATCGCTTTAAATTAGTTGTAAGCTGTTGAAGATATCCTCGCCGAGTTCAAGCCTAATTGGGGTCAAAAGCCCATTATCGATTAAACGGAGATTCATTTATCGATGATCACCCTATTTGGTACATCACTAGCTTTACTGATTAAATCTATCGGAACAAAAGCTCTGTTGTTTATGTTCAAAATTATGCTGCGGTTTTATAAATTGTTTTATGAGACTGTCGCAATTTTGATTTTCGTCCTTTACCTTTAAGATACCACTTAAAGGTAAAGGACGAAAAATATATAGATTGCTAAAATCATATGCCTTTTTGTTGTGCTATAATCGGGTAATATATATGTTTCCCACGTTTTTATACGCTCACTTTTCTTGTTTGTTTGTTTGTTTGTCGTTCCGGTTGGATTTTTGCAACTCAATTTTGAGTCACTTCCTCCGATAAGGCTGAAATTTTCGCCCCCACTTTCCAGCCCCGTAGGGATATTTTCTTATTTTTAGGACATTTAAAAACGTGGGCTTTTAGATTTTTTAAATCTATTAATTATTATTTTACTATCATTCTAATAAAAAGTGGATCTGACCTTTTTGGACCTTGTCTTTAGATCATTAATAATAAAAATTATTTTTTTGGAAAAACTATATACACAGATACATTTATTATATACCTATCCGAGATCAGAGTCAAATCTACGACCCTACATCGACTGAGCTTGTTGTGCTTGGGTAATTGTTCACCAATAGGGAGTATTACATTATCAATACCATATTGTGATCCTTGGCATGATTTTTCGCAAAACCGTCGATGCTGAAATATTTACGTGATACTGCGATTCGCATGATAATTTCGACAGGGTTTATTTCATCATCCCTCCCATTGGACTATTTGGGGGGAGGCGATAAAATAAGAGAGAACCAGAACTTCGAAATCGTTGCATCATGAGTTGAAGAGTGATTCTTTTTTTTTTTTGTTTGTTACAGGTGAGAGAAATTACTTGTTCATTGAAATTATTCAAGGGTAGTCGGTAACTACCTACATTAGCGGTTTGACTACATGTACAGTCGTGTAGAAATTACACTATTATTACACTACCTACATAACGGTAAGTTTTCGAATAGTGTGCAGTTACGACCTTTCGTAAGTGAATTTAATTGTTTCTATTACAAACTTGTTATTTCGTTTTTGTTATTTTCGAAAGGAAACAGTAAATAAAAACGACACAAAAGGATTATCTAAATAAGTTTTCATACAAGAAAACTTCATACTTTCATACCTTAATAAAATTTACTGTGACGACGTCGCGACGACCGCGGCGGCACAGTGGTTTAAACAGCCGGTAGAAGTTCCGGGTTCGAATCCCGGCGGGGGCGGGACTTTGTGTTATTTGCAAGACGCATTGTTTCGCTTACCGGACTTCGATGTTGTATTGTTATCTATGTGGTATATACCATATCGTTGCTTAGTGCCTGCGATACAAGATCATATCTTATTGCAGGGCTGAGTCAGTGTGTGTGTCGTGATATGGTTATTATTATTATTAATATTCTGTTTCGAAGTTGAATATGAAAATAGTTTTAGTCTTACCAATATTCGTGCTTTTTTTGTCCTCCGTAAAAAATAACTATGCTTCACTCGCTAAAATTTTAACTCTTATATTATTTTCGTGCCTGATTGTACGTTTTATTATTGTACTTGCTTGAGTACTTTATCAAAGAAATCGTTGTTTCCACCAAAGATTCTGTTGAAGTGAAACTTCTTAGTTCAATGACGACCTCGGTGGCGCAGTGGTGTAAACAGCCGACTGCTACGTTAGAGGTTCCGGGTTCGAATCCCGTCGGGGGCGGGACTTTGTGTTATTTGCAAGACGCATTGTTTCGCTTACCGGTCTTGGATGTTGTATTCTTATTTATTTAGTATATACCATATCGTTGCTTAGCACCTGCGACACAAGTTCTTACGATACTTACTGCAGGGCTGAGTCAATGTGTGTGTCGTGATGTGGTTATTTCTTTATTTCTTTATTATATCTCTTTTCATGCCACATACGTATCTATTACCTAACTGCCTAGTCAGTCGAAAATAGTTGTAAGTGGATGACAATGCCTGGACATACACACATGATTTTCGTGACTCAAGCTGATTGGATGATGCTAGAGCGCTTTCTATATTTGATTTTATTATTGAACACAAACTTATGCTATCTAGAATCAAACATGAACATGATTTCATGCTCTAAACCATCCGGCCTTAAAAAATCTCCATTGCCTAGTAAGATTGAATAATCATGTGTCGCATGAACTAAGCAATGATGTTATATATTTACCACAAAGATAAGAATACTGCATCCAAGATCGCAAAGCGAAACAGTGTGCCTTGCAATAAACAAAGTACCGCCCTAGCCGGTATCCGAACCCAGGACCTCTTGTGTATCAGCCAGCTGTTACACCACCATGCCAGAAAGCCGCTGCTTAGTTTCGTCATACATCCGGTTATTTCTTAATTCCTATCAAGCTTGAGGCTTGTGTATAATTAAGTAGTCTCAACTTTGGTGGTAAATCTACATATATGGACGATCGTCTGTGTTGGTACCACCACCCTTCTTTCTATTTCCGCTGTGAAGCAGTTCGCTGTGTTTCGGTTCGAAGGATTAGAGTCAGTGTAATTACCGGCATGAGTGTTGTGTCATCTTTACGTCAACATGGGCATTGGCGTTGCTCTTGGCGTTCCAGACGTCACGGGCATCGTCGTGTCAGTAGGTGGTATCACTTTCCATCAGGTGAACTGTCTGCTTGTTTGCCCGTCCTGTTGTATTTAAAAAAAAAACTATAAAACACAAAAAACTATAGAAAAATACACCAACAATTTAAAACTTTAAACCTACACGCTGAGATCGGTACTTATAATGTCAGAAGTCGTAATTAAGATGAACAAAGCTCAGACGCCCGGCAGACAGAAAGACAACTTAATGATTAAAAATAGAAACGAAAAACACCCGACGTCGTACTAACGAAAACATCCCTGCAAAGTGCTTTTGTGTCGCTTCTATAAAAACACACTTAATGCCTCCTTTTCTCCCCTTTTCCGGGGAGTCAACCCCCCCTTTCACCCCCCTCCCACAGTCCCTCAGACAGGAGATTGCATGCGTGGGGTTGTAATAGGGATATGGAAAATTAATATTTATGAAGACGCCTCTAGGAAACTGTTTTTTTAATTAAATGTCAATCGCGGGTTAAGCGTGGCTCGTGCATGGGTTTATCCCGTCTCATAGGGTGGAGAAAGGTTTTTAATTAATGTCGGTATATTTATGTTATTGTACGACAATTTCTTTGTAAAAAAATTTGGACTTGATTCCTCAAAAGTCTATCATTTCAGTCATATTATGTTTAAACCGAAGTATTAAATCCAAAAAGTTTACTCTTTATTGTCTTTAATTATGTGTGCACACACGCACACCTGAATTATCGAACTTACTTCCGAAAGCAACAACAATAATTCGGTGTTCCCCTGCGTTTACACGACCTCATTATGAATCGGTATGCTCCCCAGCCGAAAAGAGATAGCTGCGATTATATCGTATCTCCTTCCCGTTCTGTAAACTTACGATCATCGTAAAGTTTAAGCGCGTGGTCGTGATTACTACTTCTACTTCGGGCTCTTAATGTGGGCGCGATACACGACGTGTATTACACGTGAGTAGTGTTTAGGATAGTACGTTAAACAGTGCCGCTGGATAGTCGAATAAATGTTGAGTTACTCTTTTATGCTTCTTATTAAATATTTAAGTAATTGGATGTACATTTTTACTTTTGAAAACTGGAATCTGGAAATTATTTAATTATTTTGTCCCATCACATAAATGTTTTACAGTAATATTTTTTTTGTTGACAAATAAAAACTTTGTTACTCCAATTGTCTAGATGTATTAATAATACAATGCAATGGTCTACGTGCGTAAATAAATTAGAAAAATAAAGAAAATAAAATAAAAAACTTATTTTTAATGATTGTCAAATACAGTGCAACCTTAATATAACGTACCTCAATGTAACGACTTCCTCGACAAACAAATTCTTCTTAATCCCCTTGAATTGTCCATAACAGTCAATGTAAAATATACCTCTACATTGCGAAGATTTTTTGCGAACAACCTCTTTACAACGAATTTTCGACTATCAAGAAAAAGTATAAATACCTTTAATTAGCGATTTTCGTCAATCCAAAACCTTTATATAAAGATCCCACCAATGTATGACTCTTAATCTCTTAGTACGTTATTCATGTCGCGACAGGGTTCGATACGCTTTTGTTCGGAAAACAATTTTTTTTTTTTACCTCTTTATAACGAATTTTAGCCCTACCTTACCTCAACATAACAAACCTCAGTTTAACAAATTACTTGATATAACGAACATTTACTTGTTCCCTTCCGATTTGTTATATCGAGGTTGCACTGTATGTATTTTGGACACTTGCCCCTAACCGATTCTTAGCCGTACTATTTTTCTACTTGTGACGTGTATCGGGCGCTTAGCGAGGGTTGAGGTTTTTATTCGGTGACGTTTTAGTTAGCCCTCCCTTCCCCTTGTTTTTACAAGGCCTTTGTTCGAAAGTTTGTTTGTTATTACAGACGGCCACACATAAAGCTTCAACTAACAAGTGCAATATCAATCCTTAAGGTATGCAACTTAAGAACGGTACAAAGTCCAAACAGGTTAGGTTGAGGTATCGCCTTGTGTCTTTTAAGAAATTCAATGAAAAGCAAAGATTTATTGGTTTTTCTAATGCATTTTTAAAGGTTAGAGAAGGGTGGTTTTTTATATAGTTATTTTGGGTTGGTCTTTTGATATCCCTTTTGCTCGTATTTACAAAGGGAAGAGGTTTAAAAGGCGCAGTGTTTCAATATATCTTATTTAGGTTTTATCACGTGTGTGAATTGTATATCAATAAAAGTGTATTTATAAAAATCCTTCCCATATTACTAGCTACTCGGTTTTGCAACATGTGGCCTCAAAAAAAAACAAACTGGCATTACAAGCATCTGTTAGGAACATCTAAAATAGAAACTTGAGATGAATTAACAAATATTCCTAAGGTGACGTAGTGATATCCTTAAAAAGTATTTTACGAAATTCCCTTAAACGTTGAAGGGTGAAACGGGGTTTGAAATGGTGGGGGGGAAGTAGGGGCTTAAAAGCTACTACAAGATAATTAAAGGCTTTTGTTTTTATTAATGGCTCACC
Source organism: Choreutis nemorana (assembly GCA_949316135.1). Taxonomy (NCBI): domain Eukaryota; kingdom Metazoa; phylum Arthropoda; class Insecta; order Lepidoptera; family Choreutidae; genus Choreutis; species Choreutis nemorana. The sequence goes on from OX438618.1 coordinate 6,419,865, forward strand.
TTACTGGGCCTACAGAAAGTTTATTTTTCTTAAAATTGTATAACTAACAAAAGGCCATGGACAAAAGATTGTACAATCATGGACGTCTAGACGGCTGAACCGCCAGGAATTGTACTAAAAGCTTAAGCGGAGTCCGTCGTGATTCACAGAGAAATGCAGCCCGAAAAGGAATTACTTAAAATTCATTGAAACGATACAACGGCAGTATTATATCAAGACTCATGTTTTTATACGAAATTGTAACTAAAATCTGAGGATATATAAATAAAATATCAAATCATATTTCTCTTTTGTTACGCTGAAGTAAGATGAACAATGTATAGGCATCGAGGATATGAAAATCGCTGTAGTGGAAATTGCATTCAAGAACTATCTGAACGGATATTGGTTTTGTATAGAAGGAATAATTTTTTTGTTCCGAACTGCTTTTGCGCTAAGTCTCGCCTTAAATAAAAAGTTGCCGATTGGAAATTTTGTTAGAAGATTTCTTAGCGCCTGTCGTATCTTTCTTGGTTGGTTTGTGATTTGTTTTATTATTCTATTGTTTGTTAGTTATTTGAAGCAAACGGACTGTATGGACAGCCATAATGACCCATTGAATTTAACGAACCAAATCATTCATTTGGTTGAAACTTTACCCATATGATTTATCAATCCGAAAACTGTAAGTGCGTCACTAAACAATTTTGACATAACACCTTTTTTCCGCTGTTCCTTTGAATTTGAAAATTTTGCGTCCCTGAAGCGAAAACAAATCAGTGATAAAGTCGATCGAACTATTTTCATAATTGTTAGCAAATACAGTACATTCAATATATTTAAGTTTTGCTAACTTAAGCTTACTACTTTTCACCAAGTAAACAAATCTTGATATAAGATAAAAACTCTCAGACCATTCACTTTATAGAAGCAAAATCGCGGCAAAAGCGTCGTAACAAAGGCGGTTACCAGAATTCACTTTGTGCCCATTGACCTGGATATCACAGGGCTCTGACCCTGTGTGACCTCGATAGGACCCGGGCGAATCGATACTGCAACAGCTGGGTCTAGATTTAACTCAGGTTTGACCCCAGCGGGGCTATATTGAGCTGGGAAACGTGAAACTTAACGTTGGTTGTAACATTCCCTTTGTTCGTTGTTTCAGATCATTTTATGAATGAAAGAGTTTAGTTCATGAAGTAATTATGGGGTAGTATATAATGATATGTAATTTATTGGTACGATAACCTATTGTCTATGCAACCTAATTTATTTTTGCTAACAATTTGTACTAGATTTTTTTATTTATACTAAAATTGACACGCCACAAAAACTACAGTGTCTGATTAACAATATTGGTCATCCATTTGCCCATGCTCAGCTTTGCCTACAGTATGACGGATACTGATGGACTTATTTCTAGATTGTCTTTTGCCTCGTATTGCAGTGCAGGTATTGATACTTTACAAAGCGAACGTAGTTACAAGTTGAAGCTTATTTATGAAAATAGAACAATATTCTTGGAACACTACGCCGATAACCCTATCGGAAATAGTTGAAATATACTTAATTACGTAACGATAGACAGACAAACAAAACAACAGGTTCTGATAAGATGGCATTGAACCTACGAGTAATCGATTCACTTCCAACATAACTTGGCTGCGTGCCAACCGTCTCCTTTGCTATGCAACTGCTGTGAGCTTTTTTTATTACGAAATAAGTTTCGCAACAATAACAGTGGAGCGTTGAACTGTTTATCGTTTAACTTCGATCTGTATTGATTTCTGTATTCATTGCTGATGCCAGTTGCGAAAATACATATGGTTGTCAAACCAACATATGTCCGTTCATTAATTTATTTTAAGATTGAATATCATTTCCGTTTTTTTTTCTTCTCTTCCAAATTGATATGGTTTCCCTCGCTTGAGTTGTTTATTTTATAAGTCCATAATTGGGACACACATATTTAGCTTAGGCATTAAAATGTAAGTTATTTTCTTTGTTTCGTGTCTGTCCTGTGGATTTAACAAATAAATAAAACTGTATTGTGATTCATCGTCTATATTGACTTCTGTCTGCATTGATTTCCTTATCTATAAAAAGGTATCGTCATTCACTGATGCTAGCTTTCTTATGCACTGAGCTCAGTGATTCAGAGAGTGCGAGATCGTCTGGGTTGGTACCACCCTCCTTTCTATTGCCAACGTGAAGCAGTTCGTTGTGTTTCGGTTCGAAGCATTGGAGAACCAGTGTAATCACCGGTACAAGCAGTATAAAATCTACCTCTACATGGTCAAGACATCAGGGGCATCGTCGTGTCAATAGGTTGCGGTATTACTTTCTATCAGGTGAACCGTCTGCTTGTTTGCCCATGATGATATATAAAAAAGAGTTGTTTTTGAAAACATTCCTTGATTACAGCAGAGACACTTGGAGTGATGAAAGTTGTAATGCTCAGAAGGAGAATCCCAATATTTAGCAGTGCAAATGGTTGGCACTTTGTGAGGATTCCATTTTCTGCCAGCTTGGTATAGGAATTGAGGGCAATCTCAATGGTTGCTACCTCTTGTTATGTGAAGGTTGGTTTTGGCAGATTTCACAGTTTGACTCATAGAAAAAAAGCAATATTTCCTGGATAACCTACCGTTATGGCGTTTTATGCTAACAAGCATATTCAACCACTTCCTTTAGTCATAGTGTCAAATGACATGTTCGCATATTTTAATAGAGCCAGACAATAGGCTCGGGCAGTGAAAGAGAAGGCTTAGCTGTGCATGACGGTTTCGCCACATTCATCATCAGCAGCTGATTGCACTTTCATCTACAATTCCACGAATTGAAAAAAAATATATCCTTATTCAAGTACCTTGTAATAGAGGTTCTTGAGGTTCATGAGATGTCTGTCTCAAATTGTAGAAAGTGTGAACAGTGAAAGTTCTTGGTTCTTTCAGAGTAAGTGGTTAAAACACCTTGAGGGTATCGTTGGAGGTTCACAAAAAAGAAGATACTACAGTATTTCTGGTGTAGAAAGCATTCTACACTGCATCGACAGTTATGGTGATATTTTTAATAACAGAAATGGCGTATCTTCCATCAATCTTGTCACTGTCTAATGATATTAAAATAAGACCGTTCACTAGGTCACCTCAAACAACAAAAATGCCATCATTATCCCTTTGTAACCCTTTGTCACTATAAGCCTCTGGTCAGCAAGCTAGGCACAAATAAGTACAGTGCCCACTCCCCAATCTGCACCCTGATAAATAATTATAATTCTGTTCTTAGTTCTCTAGATATTGATATTTTTTGTAATAATTTTTCAAAATTTATATCCCTCTTGCTAAAACATTTAAATTCTTGTACGTACCTAAATATAAAATTATGTTGCCTGTAATTTAAGTTGATACATATTTATTGTTTTATTACACCAATAGTTAAACTGTGCTCAAGTATAATCTAAAGCCTAAATAAATGAAAAAAAAAAATGTCATAATGAAAGAACTTCCTGAAAAAAAAACAGCTGAATTGAGTACCTTTCCCTCTTTTGAAACAAAATGTGTGTGACAAACGTCAGTAAATATCCAGTGAGTTGCGTGATTTGTTTGAGTTTACGCGGAATATACGGTTACTTGTGTATCTAGCAAGTCAGTATTGCACACGATATCACTTTGCAGATGATTTGATTTTGATTGATGGATGTTGTTGTTCTACTTAAATATTATAAACGAGCCGCGTTGATAAATTACTGTGTTTTTTGACCAAAGAGATGTTTATTTAAAGAGAACGAAACTTTTTCCCTTCAAGTGAATAAGGTAGCCAATATAGTTAAGGCGTGGATTCTGAGGTATATAAGAAAATCTATAGTGATAAAATAGTAAAAAAATAAGGGATTAAACATCGTCCGGATAATGGATATCGCTCAATAGAATGAAGTCGTCAAATATGGTTTATGTTTGGTATGAAATTAATAGGTTATAAACACAAACACACACACATACTCACACTCACGCTTTCGTCCCAAATGGGTAGGCAGAGACAATGGTTCGCCATACTAAACGATCCTTACATACATCTCTCGCTTCCTCCACATTCATGCATCTCCTCATGCACACACGACGGTTACGGGTACTACTGACCTGGCCTTTTCTCAGCTCATCACCAATCTGGTCAAGGTACGTCCGCCTAGGTCTACCCCTTCCTGACCTCCCGCACACAATACACAGCTTTCGTACATCTTGACTCATCCGTTCTCTTGACTATCGAGAAATAAAACGTTAAATTGTATAAGTTTCGATTAAAAAGTCAGTTAATAATAATAATAAAGTGTTTTTTTATAAATTAACGATACTCAAAATTTTACACATTAAACTACATAGACGATTATGAAGCCATAAAATATAATTCAATGTTACATACCTATCACAGCAAGTTTTCCTTGCATGTGTTTATAATTTACATCGAGTGCGTTTTATTGCAGTAATAATCTTATTAAAAATGTCGATGTGTGAGTGTGTTATATGTAAGTCAGTGTGCCTACCATGAGTTTTACCGTCGATTGTCGCTTGCGACTGCAGTTACAAATTTGTATGAATATTTGTAAAGCGTTGACGGATATTTAAGGAATTAAGATTAAACTCTCTCACATAAACTCACGCCGTAATTAATCCCTCGAGAGGGGTAGGCAGAGGTGTTGGCCACCACCTTTCTCAAGTTTATGTTGAGTCCCAGTGTGACAGGTTGTGAATCTGTCACCACTATCCGGGCACAATGAGAAACATGCCAGCTACAACTTACGGAAACCCGAGACTCAAACCCTCGACCTATCAGGTCGGGTCGGTCGGTTAACTAAGGCACGTTTCAACCGCTACTACGTCCCCCGTTTGAATTATGAATGCTCATACAAAATCACTGTAGTAATCTATGATACCTGACGTGTAGGAAAACTATGCGAACTCATGGTAGACACACAGATGTAGAAAGCCTTCACAAAACAATGGGTTCGTTTTAAATGTGTGCGTGAGACAATGAAGACGTTGATAGATTCACTGTCAGTTCGGAAAACACAGCGGGGCCAGAAAGGCCGCTTTGGCAACATTTGTATTTTAATCTAAATATGATGCATGATATATAAGATCGTAAAATAGCCAATTAGTGCTTGGGAATTGATTTGTTATTGATCAATACCTACCTACTTATCAGCGACCATCTTATAAAAATAGAGATAAGAAAAAAAACAGGAAATTACCTTTGAGCGGCTTTTTTAGGGTGCGAGAAGATTAAATAAGTGCTGAGGGCACAATGTGACCCAGATATGACACTAGTGTGTCAATGTGAGTTTAATTTTAATTTTACATATATTTGGGAAATTACAATTTTTAATTCTTTCAAATAACATTGCTATAGTTTAACACGTTAATCAACAAAGCTTCCACTATTTATAGATTACGAGTACTATAGTGACTTACTTACGATTTTAATTCCTAATTTATTACGGTAGGGGCGCTTCGCAAAGATTCATACTTTGTAGCCGCAGTCGCTAGCGGCAATAGAAGATATAAACTCGTGGTAGACGAACTGCCCCTTGATGAATTCCACTTTTCCGCAGGCGTTGACGCCAACAGAAAATAAAAATGTATTGAAATAACACTTCCTCGCGCTCGAGTTTCGTCATTGTAATGTCATTTCAATACATTTTTATTTTTTGTCGGCGTTTACTCATGCGGAATAATGGCATTTGTCTAAAGAGGCTGATCCCTTAACTCCCTACGTCATTTTGTTGCAGATGACGTAATAGGTTGTCTTTATGACTGCGAATGAAGTCATGGTTAATGGATGAAATAACTATTAATTGAGTTTCCCTGATTAAAGAGAAAATGTTCTTGATGTTATAGTTAGTTTAATTGGCTTGGTTTGTTTAAAAATATTGATGGATTTTTTTTTTACGGAGCTAAGCGAAAGATAAGTTGCTTATCATAACCTTATAATAATAAAAAATTATATATTTGCATAAGTACATGGTGTTTTAGGTCTTAAATTAATGATTCAATGTCCTTTCTCGTTCTATTTGTAGAACTACGAAATTACATAAATAAATAATCTTATAATGATACGAATGTAAATTGAACTTAGATAATTTATATGAAGTGGTAATTGAAACGCATTATGCTAATAGTCTATTTTTATATATTAATTATGTATGTACATTGTATAATATGTTTCATTGTGTGAGAGAGCGATTCGATGTATTGTTTATTTATTATCGATTGTATGATAATGTAGGAGAGAAAATATAATTAATTTTGCATTGTCACAAAGGTTCCGTTAATATTATATTCTACTAGTGTTTTAGCCCAGTTTTTCTCTTATAAAGATTTTTTTAAGTTAAATATTCTAAATAACGTATAAAATATTTATTATTAAAAAAAAAACACGGATGATAAATGATAGAACTGGAAAATATCACAAAAACCCACTTGTATTTTCAATGAATAGAGTTTTATGTAAACAAATCCATTAATGATTAATTAATGTAAAGGCGAAAATTAATTGTAGAACACTCGGATGGGTGAATATAACGTAGAATCTTGAAAGTCCATAATTAAAATCACGTGTCTGTAGTGGGAGAGGGTGAAAGTAATTAAAAGAGAATTAAGTTTAAAAACTGCAAGGGATGACTATGGGGACTGAATTCAGTGCTGAATAACACACAGGTTTTCAGGTAAACATTATGTATTTCGCCAACCAATACAATACATGGGTAAGGTAGGGAGGCTGCTGTACTTAAGTGGTACCTAACGCGGACTGCCTTGTGAAATGAATAAATACTTTTTATGTATTTTAATATTGCAAGTCTCGCATTACTTACTACTGCGTCGACAATTCTACTCCCAACAACCCGACTACGTAAAAAAAGGGATCTGAAAAGAAATTAATTCAGATAGAAATCCAGAAATGCATAGGTAAACGTAAAGCTGTGGTCGCACCTACTGTACACCTACAATGATTATGTGCCTATGTCAACTTTTTTTTAAAAATCAGCTATACATAAAAAAGTTTATTACTATGCATAGTAATAAAAATGCACTGCTGGGAATCTACTAAAAAGTCAGATCGCGTCGCGTTCGGTTGTGCGGTTCTAACTTGTAAGACAAGATAGGATGCTTGTGTTGAATTAAATTAACTGCATTCGTAGGGTGCGTCGAATGAATGTTTTTAATCTGTGGTATTTCATTATTAAATATATAAAATTAGATGTCTTACCGGTATCGTCCTAAAACTCAAATTTTAGTCATTTTTAAGAAATGATTTTGATTCATTTAATGATACAGTAATTTTTTAAAGTTTATAGTCTAAAGTTTTTTTTAAATTCGATTTTACATTATTTATTACTGAATAACCATACTTTGTTTAGTTCAAAGTAGAAACCATAAAGAGGTTGACAAGTAATAAGTTTAAAACGAATAATAAATATCACTAAAATATGTTTATTTTTTTCTACCTTTTAATTTATTTACTCATGTGAATGAATGTCTCATATGAGTAATCAACATCGAACAAACGGTAACGTAAAATTTAATAATTAAAAAAAATATGTAAAATTGTAAAATGGTCCAATTTAATTTAATTTTGTTTTAATAAATTCAACTAATTTGTGTTTTGTTAGATTTTATTTTTTGTAAGCTGTGGTTACCTTTAATTGGATAAACACAGGGAATGTTACTAATAACATTAAGACTTAGAGACTAATCTCTAAGTTGTTATGCATGCATGTGTATTATTCGTTGGTAATCCAAACAAATAAATAAAAATATCGATCGCTACGTTATCGAATACGTTTAAGTTATTGACGAAGTTTATCAATACGAGCCTTCAAACTTGCCCTTGCCAGCCCTCCGTATACGATAGTCCACGACGGGGTCGTCGACCTCGATGACGTAATACTCCATGGCTATCATCGCTACGGCCACCATGCTATGGCTAACTGTCGAAGGGGCCCGGCCGGCAATGGACATGCTTTGAGAATAGACTTCTAGATGAGTCAAGGATTTTTTTTTTTGTTTGTATTTGTATATGCTATGGCATTCTAATTTTTATTTGAATTTGTATTATTATTTTGACGAAAGTTTTTTAATTTTCTGCATGACAAATATGACACTATGATATAATTCTTTAGGGTTAATGAGAAATAGTTGTCAACAAATTTTTTCGAGGTCACTTTCGTCAGGTTTTTTCATATTTTAGTTATTTATGACTGTGTCGCTTAACTCAACCGTAAAGTGAGTTTATGTTGCAATTCTTTTTAAATTCCAATCTGCTAATGTACCAAAATTATCTTTAATAAAATTGCCATTATGTTTCCATCACACACGCCTACGGCACCATTCAGTTCATGAAAAAATTTTAGGTCACTAACAAAACCTAAACTTCAACGTTAGACCTTATGCTTGTAGTTATAAGCTTCAAATTTCAATGGCGTTAACAACAAAATCGATCGGTTTTATAATTTTTTCAAGGAATGTCTCTTCGTGCATACATTTTAATGGTCTTTGGTTATGGACACGCGAAAGTTTTTTTTTTGTCGGTCAGTTCGTACGAAAATTGCAAAGTAATGTGATTTGTAAAAGTTTGACCATTGCGTTTGGTTTTTACGTTTTTTTTCTTCAGTTTTTTTTGGGATGGAATTTAGAAAATCGCTGACTTTATAAGAAATGAGAATTGAGTTGAAATAAATATCTTGGGATCGTACATACTAAAATAGCATAAGCCCTTCAACGCAATCAACAGGTCTCAACAACGATAAGTTTTGACCAATAATTTATTTATTTGGTGCCGGCTTAGGGTGAAATCGCACTTGTCAGCATCAATCAGTATGTGTTATGTATGGGAAATCGATGTTTGCGAAGATGCGTACGCGTCAATTCAGCTTACCGCTGCTTACGAATCTTCGTACTAAATAGTCATAAAAAACGTACTGGTCGATGCTAATGCCTCGACGACCTCAGTGGCGCAGTGGTGTAAACAGCCGACTGCTACGCTAGAGGTTCCGGGTTCGAATCCCAGCGGGGGCGGAACTTTGTGTTATTTGCAAGACGCATTGTTTCGCCGGTATTGAATGTAGTATTTTTATCCGTGTACTTTATACGATATCGTTGCTTAGTGCTTGTGATACAAGATTATGTTATTGCAGGGCTGAGTCAATGTGTGTGTCGTGATGTAGTTATTATGATTACCATCCACACGGTTTCACACTTAACTGGGTGAAAACCATGTTTGGTATCCCCCTGTACATCAGCAATAAATACATGTACTAGACCTCGGACTTCAACTATTCGGCAAGAAATAGCCCAAAGCAGCCTGAGATAGCAGGAGATGCTTGACCCACGTGAATGAACTTGCTCAGACTCTAAGTGGAAAGGGTGTTCAACATACCAGGCTCAAGAGACATGACATCCCTAATCTAACCAAAAGATTCCCACATTGACACAAAAAGAGAGTCTGCTGAAAATAAACTTTTGAAAAGTTTATGGCTTCCGAAGATAGCAAATTAAACAGATATCCATCAAACGAGAAAGTGGCTTGTTGTTTCTGAAACAGATTGACAGGGAGCAGAATCAACACAAAAAAAAAAAGTTGGGTGAAGGTTACTGCTTACAATAAAAAATATAATAGGTAGTAAAATTATAGGAAAGTAATTTTACACTTGATAATTATTCATGGATGATGTCACCTTTTGTTTTTAATAGTAGTTCAGTTTATTAGGTGAAATTGTAAAATGGGAGCGCCAGTTTTATAGTTCACCGAGGTGTGGCCAAAGCCGAGTATTTATAAAATGCCCTTGACACTTGAATTGCTTTTGCTCGGGTGTGAGTTGTTAAATGATTTTATTCAAACTTTTAAACTACACCAGCATAAAGTTTTAAACTTTATAACCGTCTCTGACCTCGAGTCAAAGGTAATTGGAAAAAACAATCAGTACCAACTAAACAAAGCCATAGTCAAATGACTAATACAACAGTGCGTTAGACAGAAGTGCAGTAACAAAACTATTTTTAAACACTTTTCTTTGATTCACTTTCACGTCTGTCCATTCATCAGAAATCAAATATAAGAGCATTAAGACTACTGTTTGAATTTTTTTCTACTTCAAACATAGTCAATTGATTCACTGTAATTTTGAGGGTTGTTAAATAATAATAATAACCACATCACGACAAACATTGACTCAGCCCTGCAGTAAGTATCGTAAGATCTTGTGTCTCAGGTGCTAAGCAATTATATGGTATATCTTAACTACGTAGATAAGAATAAGACAGGTAAGCGAAATAATGCGTTTTGTAAATAACACAAATTTGAAAAGAGATTCGAACACAAAACTTTAAGAGTAGCAGCAGTCGGCTATTAAGGCCATAACGCGGCCACGCCCATGAGAAATAAGGTCGTGAAAAAATGTTTTTTTGTATCAATACCTTAACAAATAAAACTTAACGTCAGTATCAAATTATAACTAATATTAAGAACTAAGCTGGCTATCAAAGTTCAGATACGTTTATAAATACGGCCCTAAGAGCTCGACTCGAGTTATAAGGGACACTATAGGTTGTTAATATATTCACAGACAACAAAGTTCTGAAGCTCATCCGTCGGTATAAACTAATCTAGCTCTAAACTTAACGCAATTTCCTCGACAGCCTCTGAACTAATAACATTTCCGTCTTTACTAAATGCATAGATTACGTATAGATAGAAGGAAGTACTTGATGTTATCTATGCAAAATAAATTTTATCATTACACAGCTTTCTACGTTATATACAATGTAGGTATTTAAATGAACCTTTATTCAACTAGTTGTGGCAACTTGTGGCTGCCGAGCAGTCGAAATTTGACAAAAGATTATATTAAACTCTATTGTGTGGTACTTTCGTAAAAATGGATACAAAGGTTGAGCTTCACATATTTATGATGACATCACTACATAGTATAAACCAATGTCGCTGCCCGCTGTCTGTCCCTATGTATGCTTAGATCTTTAAAACTACGCATCGGATTTTATTGCGGTTTTTTTAATAGATAGAGTGATTCAAGAGGAAGGTTGTATCTAATAAATGTACAATATCCGTGCTAAGCCTGGGCGGGTCGCTTGTTTAAAAATATATAGATTATTGTGACTCTTACTAAGATGGAATCTTGTATTGTGGGTACCGCGCAACCATATTTATATACATATAAATGCTAAATAAACAAAATAAAATAGTTTTTTTAATAGTTAATGTTTTTTTTTACACATCTGCACTATCATTACAGTCAAGGACCAATGCGATAGTGCAGTATTCATACAGCAGATAAAAGTATAACCTCCAAGACCTGTGATCCAAACAATGCATCTTGCAAATCCCGCCGGGATTCGAACTCGCAGTACGCCGCCGTGCCATAGAGACTGTCAAAGGACAGCGTCATATTCCGTAGGTAGAGCAAAGCACCTGCGTGGTTAGAAACACCGCTTTAGCAATATCGTAATTGAATCTTGCATGTCATAAAATAATTGAAAATTGAATGAATAATCGTTTCATTAATGCTTGGATATCGGAATAACGTCACTGATCCATACAAAAGGTCTTGCAAAAGATTAGAGAAATTGTCTTTGATTTGACAACAAATTCAAACAATGAAAAAGATAAATGGTTTAAGTAGACTTGCAATGTCCACAGGTATTTCGTATCTTGAGGAAACCTGCCCCATGTTAGCGAGTTAATACAGTGAAACCTGGATAAGTGAGAAACCTCTAGTATTGAGAACTACAATGAGGTCCCGGCACTTTTTCATCGAATTACCTCTGTTAATGGGACTTTTCGAACCTGATTAAATGAGATTTGATTTCTAGGATTTTTTTCATGTTTACCTCTATAATTGGGACTCTGGAGCTCAGTTCCCTTTATAAGTGAGATAATGTATCAGGTTTGGACAGGTTTCGACACGATTGTTTACAAACATTCGAATTTCTTTTGCACGTGTTTTGTTTACGGCCTCTGTAAATGAGACAACAAATTTTTAAACCTGTCTAAATGGTAAACTGGATAAATGAAAACCTCTTTAAATGGTACAAAATCCTTGGTCCCTTGAGATCCCAATTAACTAGGTTTCACTGTATATTCACAGTGAGGTCCATCCTTCACCATGAAACCTATTAGTACACCATTGCCTCATCACAAAACTGCGTGATATCATTTCTCCGGCATGTCTGATATCATCAAGCCACGTAATAGCCCAATAAAAGTTGTAGGGAGCGTACAGGTTTGCGTGCGGTCATGCGAAGGGATGGGGATTATCGAGCGAAGGGTACGGTTTCAGTTGGTGCAGTGAAATTGGTTTTTGCCCTCAGATCCAAGTAACGAAGGGAAGTAATACCTTTCATTTAGTACGTATTTTACTGTCATTTGGATTGACTCCAAGCAAAGCGGCCGATTAAGTACCTTTTTTTATCCGACTAAGCCCAACCCCAAAGCAAGGGTAATGTATTTAGCATTGTCTGTATGTATGTATGTTCCACCGTAGCGCCTAAACTACTAGACCAATTTTAATGAGTGATGTGTCAATAGCTTCGTAATAATGGCCCGAGTGACATAAGGGCTTTACATTTTTGTATCAAAATTTATATGGTGGAAGTTAAACCTCAGATTCTAACCTCGAAAAAAATGTCTGTTTAATCCTGGCACGCACATAATCATAGTAGGTGCGACCACGGCTCTACCTTGACCATTTTTGTACATATGCATTTCTGGATTTATATTTTAATTATTTTCTTGTTTCGTCCTTTTGAGACCCCTTTTTGAGGGTTTTGTAGGTTAAGACGACTGATGTCTTCACAAAAGCACTGGTGCATAACTTTAGGGAGAGTTTATTATGGGGTTATTTTGTATGGTGATTTTTCCATACCTCTATAGTTTTTTTTCCCATCGTAACGGAATGTTTTCGACTTGGCTCTTTGACTCCGTATCTTAATTTGAAAATCACGTGTCGCTTTAGAAATACGTTTATTTCCGAAAACATCTAACTTATTTAAATTTCAGATTGAAAGATTTAATTTTGTGTGAGGACTTGGTAGCTCAGTTCGTTACATGCCTTGCTTAACCGACCGAACCGACCCGACAGGTCGAGGGTTGCCGTAACTCGTAACTACCATGTTCCCCATCGTGCCGGGATGGTGGCGACAGATTCGCAACCTGTCACACGACTCAACATAAACATGCGAAATGCAGTGTGCAACACCTCTGCCTACCCCTATCGAGGGATTAATTACGGCGTGAGTTTGTGTTACGTAAGATTTCATTAATTCCAGTTTCGTTAAGGTAAAATGCTCGAGCGAAGTTAATCTTGTTATGTTTGTAAAAAAAATATATTATTTACTAGCACTAACATATAAAATATATTTAATGCATTAAAGGGAATTCCAGGCTGTTTTGACTGAAGCATTAACTAGCTCTTGGCTATAAAAGTGGGTATAAACAGAGTTGCTGCTAACCGGTCGAAGGATGCAGTATTTCTTAACGAGATGCGTTCGATGGGCGTAATCAGGGGGGGGGGGACGTTAACTATTGCTCTTTAGTGAACTGATTCCGCATTAAACTGGACTCGTGAAGTTAGTTGACCTATGAAAAAAATATTTCGGTTTTGGTCTATGACGGAAAGGGGGCCAACATTAACTATGGTACTTTAGTCAACTGATTCCGATAAACTGGACCTGCGGAACTGAACTGTATTGATAATATTTTTCTCTCTTATTGATCAGATATACATAGTAACATAATATAAGTTAAGGAGCTGTTGGAGTCAGAACGTTCTTTTCAAATTTTTGTTTTGTTGACTCGGAAAACACAACACGTGACAATACAATGAAACCATTTTTTTTTTGTAATTTGTATATTTACATCAGTACATGTAGGTATAGGTACAGTATTTAATAACATTTTTTTTAAAACATGGAAACTATCATATAAATAATATGCTCTAATGTGTAATAAAATCCACCATTGGGGGGGGGGGGGGTATAAGCACCATTTTCCCCTGCCCTGAATGCCCCCTGGTATCTGCATTTGTTTGAATAATAGATTTAGCCTCGGCAGACGCCAGGGAGTCTAGATCTCAACGCTCTGTCAGACTATTGATTAAGACAAAATACAGACATACCACATTGATAAAGTCAAAGTCAAAATACTGTTGATTCAAATAGACTTAAAATAAGTACTTTTAAATCGTCATCTTTTATACTACCACCGGTTCGAAACGCTATTTCTACGGGGAAGAATCCGGCAAGATCTCCGTAGTCGCTTTTTTCAAAGTAAAATAGTAAAGATTAACGGATGTTTCCAATCACTGATTGGAAGGTTTAACTACTCATGAGAGTCAATAAAAAATATACTATCCGTCTATACAACTCATGTGTCCCTACAGAAGGCTAGAGTTTGTGGGTATTTTGCCATGATGTCTTAATTTACCGACTTCAAAAAATGGTTATTTTTCCGATTGTCCCTATATTTTTCCATGTATGTTCACCGATTTCTCTTTCGATTGTTGACCGGTTTTCAAAAATTTTTTTTTTCATACTATTGAGGTGGTCCCATTGTCACCAGATCACTATCTTTTGATGGGATCTAGGGAAAATAAAGGGCAATAATCAAATTTTATTGACACATACATAGCGATTTCGGCATAACTTGAAAGAAGGGCTCGATTATTTGATTTTTTGCCGTTAGATGATAGAACAAAAACAAAATTATTTCAAGACAATAAATAGTCACAACAACATTTTATAGTGTTAGGCTTGCTGGTTAATTCATCTCAAGAATGCGCTTTCATAACTTTTTTTATCCATTTAAGTAATTAACCCAGTGCATTTAATTAAATTAAACTATCAATTTAATTTGATTTAATAATTTACCCACTACCCTCTGGAAATTTCGGCACAAACTTTCATCTAATTTTTTTCCTGTCATCCCCTGATTTTTCCGCTGAATTTCATAAACGTTTTCTTAGCTGACGTTTCTAACTTGCCTGCCAAATTTTATCTTTTTAAGTCGTTTTAGATATGTCAGCAAGTTGAAAATAAATTTCAATAGAACTTTATACATTTTTTATTTATTTTAATAAATACTAGCTTTTGCCCGCGACTTCTTCCGCATAGAAGTCGAAAATTATTCTAATAGGATTTTTAATTATTTGACAATTATCGTTATATTTTGAACAATTCACACAAAATCTTTATAAATTCAGTAGTTTTTGCGTGGAAGAGTAACAAACATCCATACATCCATAGAAACTTTGGAGTTTATTACGTAGTTCAATTAAGTTAAAAAAAAAAAAAATGGAAAGATAGCCTAACTGGATCTCTACTAACAAAGCCTTGTTTTTTCAGACCTTAACGATCACGTTAGTCATTGCAGCTTTTGTATGTACGTGTCAGTTTAATGCCGATTCTAAGTAACTCAATTAAAATATCATCTAATTATAAATAAATTCGTTCATGCAACTGATAGTATATAGCAGTGAATCATCGAAGGAGAATGTAAACATTAATATGTTTATCACATCTATTAATTTCTGTTATATCTGACCTCGACGGTGATGCAGTATAAATTAAATTCACAGTGGGCATCATTTATTTATAGCGGCGACATCACAGGTCAAAGAACAACTGAGTTTTATCAAAGAAGTTTCTTACCTCGTTCTAATTCTTCTTTATCATGACAGCCGGTAGTGTGATGGGGCTAGTAGCGTTCAAACGACGCCACTGCTGATCCTGGTTACCAAGAGATGCAGTACCTAGTGGGAAATAGTGGCGGGTATATCGGTACCGTGAAGCAGTTCGCTGTGTTTCGGTTCGAAGGATTGGTGAGCCAGTGTAATTACCGGCACGATAGGTATAACATCTTTCCCTGTACATGGGCAATGCATTGGCGGTGCTCTTGGCTTTCTAGACATCAAGGGCACCGTCCTGTCAATAGGGGGCGGTATCACTTTCCATTAAGAGAACCGTCTGCTTGTTTGCCCATGATGTATAAAATAAATAAATAACTAACCGGCAAACATTATTCGTTTCAAAGGACACCAGTGTCGAATCTGAAACAGGAATTGCAAATAGACAGATTGATAGCCTGAAAAACAGATTCAAGAGGTTCAAATAGGTTTCCAACTTCACACGCTCGCTGCTCAAAAGTTTAAATATCTGTGTAGGTACCTCATTAACAGTGTTGTATTAGAAATGCGAATTTTCTATATATTTGGCGTACTGTTGTAGCTTATAAACTGTTTTGAAAGTTAGGTATTGGCGAATAGACAAGCTATTATGTTCGGTAACATCTCGCTGAATAAATTATAACCCTGAACGCATCGGGATAGGGTTTATTTTCTATCAATACTCTAATTGAAACGTACAAAAGATATCTTGAATTCTTGATTACTACTCACCTTACTATGTTATGTATGAAATAATTAAGTTGTAACATATGCCAAAAAGATGGATGATTTTGTTTTGGCACACAATCCTGTTTTTGCATTTAGGAAGGTAATGGATTCGTTTCTGCTTGGCGGTAAACTTCATTTGCTAGATTTTTCATCGATATTTTTCACGTAGAAGTCAGTTTTTTATTTTAATTTTGGAACAATAATTTTTGAAATCGGGTATTTCGTGAAAAAAATATAAACATCAAAATAATAAAAAAAATATATATTAGTGAGTCATCAATTAAACGCACAGTCACAAAATTATATTTGGATCAAGCCTTTGGTGTTAAATTTTTATTCGAATTCTTAATGTTTAGTTACTTTGAAGATTATAGCGTCACCAGCGATGCAGACTTGTTTCTTTAAAGGTCCTTGTCCTATATGACATCATCCGTGACCTGCGTAGGACGTTTATTTTATATACCTTATTCCTATAGCTTTAAAGTTTAAAACAAAAACCAACTTTTCTCATCCAGAGAGATTTCATCATCTCCTCAGAAAAGACACTCGTTAAACAGCAAAATGATATCACAAGCTTTCGTGTTAAAGATCATAATGCTGTCCTTTAGTAGGTAATTGAGGGTATTTAAAACGCATCAACTCGGGTTATTTTTACTAAATCCAGTTCAATTTTTATTTGTTTTCTTGTACTTTACTTTAAATTTGTTTTTATACGATTTAATTAATTTATGGTTGTTTTAATAAGATTTTTGGAACATAATTTTCGAAAGAGATACCAGAAAATTACAAAATTAGTAGCAGTATGAAAATTGTCGACCTTATGAGCTTAAAGTACTTCCTCACCTGGAGCATTTGCCTGTAATGTAACGTTACATAGTCGAGCTTACATCAGTTAGGGTGGCGTACCGAGCATTACAGTGCGCAACCTGTAATATAACAGATTCGAGCATTACATTGGTGAGGGAAGAGAACTGAGCATTATAGTTTACATCTTTATAATATTTTGGTACTATTCGTAACGTCAAACCTGTTACAGGTAAATGCTAGTCAAGTTAGGGAAACAGTAGTGTAGTGTAGTGCTTAAAATGAAGTATTACATTACAGTTAGTGCTCCAGGTGAGGGTGCACCTTTAGAAGCTTACTGACTTCATATAACACCAAGATGGTAAACAAGTGTACAGCCAGTTACAGTGATGGTTAGCAGTCACTGTAGTCTATGGACTGCAATTCCTCTACCAAGTGTCACGCTCTAGTTGACGCTGACTATTGGGCAGATCGTTTTAAATTTATTAATGAATATGCTGTGCTATGCTAATGTTTGTCTGTAGTGTGCTTTCGTCTGCTCCGACTGAAATTAGATTATATTTCGATTTCCATATTGAATTAAATTATGACTCACAGTGTCTATCTGCATAAATGATTTAATTGTTCAATTGCAAGTCAATTTTGGTTAGCAACATTACGAATTTATGAAATAAGAAAACAATGGCACTTTTAATAAATTGAAAAAATAATAATTTTAAATATTTATTGACATCAAACATGTTACATATGAAGCAATATGTATTTTGGTCCTGTCACTAGGCAAGCCTGCATCGAGGGAACACGTTACAAGGTTTAACAATATCACTCAAGTATTCCCTTCGGCAAACATTAAAACTTTATTGAAATAAAACAAAATTAATCAATATTTGAGACAACGTCTTCTAGAACATTTTTTTATGTAAGCCAAATACATATGTGGTAAACAGGCATATGTACTCTTTGATAGTATGTTGTCCACTAAAAAGATGTACTATGTAGATATAACATGCGTATTGTCGACTAGAATCAACTTAGTAGTTTTCGTCTTTTAAAATTGTAAAAGAAAACAGCCATTCTGGAAGACATGTCACATTATAAGATAATTATTGTGAAGTGATTGATAATAGGCCCTCAAGTGTATGCGTTTAGAGTTTATTGCAATTATAATCAAAAATTTATAATATTTAAGTATACTAGTGTTTTAGGTTTACTATTTGTTGAATTGTGATATTTTTTCAATAAATAAATTATATTGCATAGTCAGTTAATTTTGCAACAATAGCACAGTCCAATAGCAATATCATAGGTACGATAATGTAGTTGGCAAATATATTCAAAACTAAAGAAATGAGAGAGAAAAAAACGACAACACAATTGTGATGATGAATTCGTCAAATAATGGATTTTTTTTTCTATAGAATCAAGGAAGTCGTTTGAAACTGACTAATTATGTAATTATACTGAAGGATATATACTCTTGAAGGTACTTATTTGACGTTTAAATATATTTCCTTAGTTAATAATTGTCCTAAAAATAATGACTATAGAATAACTGAATAATTGAAGACTAGATAGCTTTGCCTCCAAGTTTTGTTTGTCATGTGCTGTTCTATGTTTATATGTGAATAATTGTTATTGGCGTCTTAATTTGTACACTGTATATTGTTTTCCATTCCTATTATACGCTGTAATTATTCCTTCGAAATAAAAATGAAAAATAAAACAAAATTGATTTACTTTAACAGCTCTAGTATAACTTGTAAGGATTTTTTACTTATGCCTTTTTTTTCGAGGTCATGATGGTTTTGTTTTTGTCATTTAGTTAATAATAATAATAACCACATCACGATACACACACTTACTCAGTCCTGCAGTAAGTATCGTAAGAACTTGTGTCACGGAACTAAGCAACGATATGGTATATACTACATAGATAAGAATACAACATCCAAGACCGGTAAGCGAAACAATGCGTTTTGCAATTAACACAAAGTCCTGGCCGGCCGGGATTCGAACCCGGAACCTCAAGCGTAGCAGTCGGCTGTTTACACCACTGCGCCACCGAGGTCGTCAGTTGCAACAGGTTGCCAGTTTTCGTCCGGGCAGAAACTAGTATTTTTGTTATTTTCTCAAATGTCTATCTCGTCGCGAAATTTTGTAGAAATACGTTCAGCGGTTCAGGCATGAAAATATTAAACATACATGACAGTCGGACAGCGTAACTTACAGTTTTTTATGATTGGCTTAAATACTTTGCGTGTTATTTTTCCATTAAAGTAGATTTAATTAATATTGTTATGGGCGAGTAATTCAAATCTATATTATTCTGATATGCGTGAGTCGTCAATTTATGCTAAGCTAAGATAAGGTTTTGTGATACAAAACAGTACAATGATTGCTGGAGTATAAAATAGTATTAGATCTTCCATTTTCACATTGCCAGTTTAGCATCAACAGTAGCTCGCAGATATCCAATCCCAGCTAATCCCATCACCGCACAACCGGTACAGCTCATTTGAATACTCCAACGGCCACGCCGCGACCCTGACCGCTTCCAATGTCATCCAGTACGATGACATCACCCAACCAACCATTACTGTGCCATGCCATACGTTAATTAGAAACGTTCGCTAATTAAGTGTCAATAAAAAGTTGCCCGAGTCTACTGTTACTTCGTATTGCTTTTCTCGTCAGATTCAATAAGTTTCTTCAGTTATTTGTACTTTCACTCAGTACGGTGATCCAACAATCACTGTGCCATGCCATACGTTATGTAGAGACGATGGTTATTTAGGCATTTCTAACATGATTTAGGATAACTTTTCACCACGTCAATTCCTACTACTACGATATCTTATTTTCTGATCTATCCGGTAGAAGCGATTTTCGGATTTTCATACAAAATAACTGCAGTCGCTAGAGACTATATTTTAATTTCATTTGTTCATAAAAAAAATATAATTAAGGTGTTCCAACAAGTCTTAAGTGATCTGATTCTGACCAATTGAATTCAAAACCATACGAAATACATGATGATATTAAGACGCTAGCCACACTAATTTCTGACACACAAATCTGTTATGATGCTTCAGAAATGAGGCTGAAAGCATCCCGCGTGTTAAGCCTTACTCGATCAAAGAACGTTATTATTTCCGATCGTAAAGACAGTAGTAAATCCATTGAAATGTGAAGATCTTAGTGCGGTTCTGAGTAAATCAAAATGATACATCATGACGTAGATGACTCAACTTCAAGTATTGATTCAGCAGACTTCTGATGAATCTTATAAGTGGGTATAAACATTCGAATATTGGATTACTTTTCTCGTTAATCTCAATACGCAGATGCACATCTTAATGCCTCGTAACTCAGCGAGGTCGTCTCTTACGTGGATGTAGGCAAATTACTATTATACACAAAACACGTACAAATAAAAAAGTACCCTATATAATATCGATTTGTCCAGATCTGAACCAGGAAACCATTTGTTTCTATCATTCATAAACCGTCTCTTTTCTTCCTTGAACTTTTAGCAAACAAGTGTTTACGAAAAGTTCGCTTATTTGCTTCGAAAGCTGGTTGATAAGTAAATCTTCTAAAGTAAGAATCTTGAGCTGTCAGAGCTGTTAGTATTGGTGTTGGCTCGGTGCCAACCAATGCTTTCTACATTAACAACAATAATGCGTTCTCAATCATTGTAAAAATACCACTAGTGATTGATTGCGGTGTGTAATGGAAACTAGTAAATGGTCTGAACTATTTTTCGTTGTTCATGTTCATTGGATGCAAGAGACAGATGGAAATTGATATCTTGGGATCATTCGCATAATTTGTTTCAGTCCCAACCTAAGCCCTGCGGCTTTGCACTGATACCCAAGGTTATTAATGTGATGAACGAGTATTTTTTGTTTTATTTCTGGGGATCAAGTAGCTGGCATGGATGTTTTTTGTCTATTTAGTATGTGTTTAGTAGTGTCCTTAGTTTTCTGGCGATGTGTATAGTTTGAGAGGCAAATTGAATCATTCTACGATATTATTGGGTGAACTGAAAATGTATAGAACTAGCCGGCTCTAATTCTAAAAATGTTCAATTGAGATTCTATAAACACAATCTGATTTCTATTCCAAGTAGTTGTAGTGTTCCAATTGCTGATAAGGTTAAACCTATATCGGTATCATATGAAAGACTCGGGACAAGTTCCGTCGAAATTAGGGCAATTTTCTCGGGTAAATTTAGGGCAGCCTTTCTCAAAATTCAATCCGGTAGAGTAGGTAAACTAAATAAATGTACCTACAATCTGATCTAATCTCCAGTATAACCCAAACATTTTCATAATAACTGCTCCATTTCTCTATACATTTATATTTAGGCAAATCGATATGTTATATCCGGTCGCGTTTTATTATGACGTTTTATTTATTATTAGCTTCCTGTAGTGCAGTGGATGTTCTGTGATAAACTGCATTCCGTTGCATTCGATATATTTTGTTTTACTTTGATTATTTAATATTATATTTGCGAGTCGCCTGAGCTTCATCATTATATCAGGTCCAAAACTGTAATATCTTTAAAGCTGGAAATAACATTAAAAAATCACAAAATTGGAATCGTTTCGGTGAAACAACACAGTGAAGTCTTAGTTTTAATATAATTTTTACTTCATATACATGAAAGCAGCAGCTACCTGACAGAAACACAACCACGACACGACGTCTTTCAACACGAGAGCAATCTACACCATAACAAACTTAAAGAAAATTTTCTTATTTCCCAAATAAATTTTGCTTCTTTCCCGTTAAAACTGTCTAAACTTTAATTCTCTCAAACGTGTAAGGTTCTATATCCTCTGAAATCCAATCAAAGCACTTAAATATTGATTTCGGAGTCTATGGTGGCCTGGAGAAAATTACCTCTTTGTTGAAATCGTGGTAATTTTCAAGATTCCGTCTGCTGGACAACGACGTAGAAATTGTTTTAACAAAAGATTCTAAAAATAACAACAATAAGACAAATCCCATTACCGGCCATAGTGACAGCACACATGGCCATCCTTCAATTGGCTGAATTAAGGTTACGGCCCACTGAGATCGCGGAGGTCATCCAGCCAGGAAGGTATTGCGTAATAGCCAATGATCTGATGGGTGTCTGTCACTCTTTATAAATATAACACGCCGCTATTTGTTGGGAAGATCGTAAAGAAGAATGAAAGCTTCATCTGTGAATGACTTGGGGAAACGGAGGTCCCATACTGTAAAATTTTCATCTGGTCATCTGGACCCGGGGACTCAGTTTTAGCGGGACCAGCTCACCAAATAGGCTCTAACACGACGTTGCCCTGATTTTACTCACGTCATATATGTATGTTTATGTCATATCATAGAAGTTGGATCTTTATAAAACGGCTGTTAAATAAAAAGTGTGTTCTTAAATAGCGAAAAAAGACTTAACGAATTTATGTTCATTTTACACTGATTACTAAACTGATTCAAAGTAGATAAAACCACTATTGTCTATCTCCAAGACACTTCAAATCGCCCTTGCAGGTCAGGATATGTGTGACCGTCATCAGCAAGATGGTCTTGGTTTGATACGGTTTTCCTCGTTACAGTAATATCCCGTAGTAAAATAAAATATAGCCTTTAGAGTACATGCATTTGCAAAAGATAATATGCTTGTTCAACCCAGCAGTATTCATGTTCAACTAAACGTCCATGCAGAAAACAACGCAGGTTGAAGCTGTTAGCAATAAAAAACTACCATATAATAGGCACTGTTTACTGGTTTAAAGTATAATTACAATACAATATACACGTGCATTGTACACGATAATGGTAGTGCAGTATATGTCACAACATGCAAGCTATGGGATGGACTGACCACGTGTCCATTGTGACCAAACAAACTGACGTTGCGTCAAATGGGCGCGACAGTGCCGTCATAAACGGGAAGCATTTTAAAGTGAAACTTTATTTTTCCTTTATTTATTTTTAAAATTGATGCATTTCGTTTCAAGGATTTTTTTTTAAGAATGTAAAATATACTACTCAAAACAAAATAAGGGCCACGAGGTATTTTTTCATTTTGGTGTAAATGATTAAACATTTACATATTGAAAGTAGTAAAATATTGAGTATACAAACTCTTTGATACCTAAACTTTTTAATATTGTAGTATTCATCTAATGCTGGCAACAATTTTAAATAAAATTTGATTTAAAATTATTTTTGAAAATTTTGATTCCATTTTCTTTGTCGTTTTGCTATCCTTAGCTTCTTGGTTTATTAGAAATTATCAAAGTTCATTGATATCTTTTGCAATATGCCACAAGCACGCAGGCGTCATATGGACTCGCTGACAGCAACCAGAGCCCTTACAATGATTGAAGAAGGTCATCCGCAGCGATCTGTGGGTTTGCAATTGGGATTTTCTCGAAGAGCTATTCAAAATCTATGGAATCGTTTCCAAGAGACCGGCAGTGTTAGAAGAAGACCTGGTTCGGGCAGAGTTCGCATTACAACAGCTCAAGAGGATCGTTACATTCGATTAAGTGCGCGCCGAGATCGCACAACGACGGCCCGCAAGCTGCAAAATCGTTTACGGCTCACAACGGGTACTCGTGTCAGTGACCAAAGTATTCGTAATCGATTGCATGAAGACCAGCAGGCATCAAGAAGGCGAATTGTCCGTGTTCCATTAACCAGAAATCATCGTGCAAATCGTTTAAGATTTACCCGTCAACATTTGGACTGGGACATAAACCAATGGGGCATGGTGCTCTTCACAGACGAATGCTAAGTTAAATTTTTTAACGACGATCGGCGTATTAGAGTATGGAGAAGACGCGGCGAAAGATTTTCAGAAGCCTGCATCCATGAAGTCGATCGTTTTGGTGGTCCAAATGTAATGATTTGGGGCGGGATAAGCTTACACGGCAAAACTGAGCTCGTTATTTTAAAAGAGGGCGCTGTTACTGCTCAGCGGTATATTGAGGAAGTTGTCAGACCACATGAGATCCCATTTGCTCAGCGAGCGGGTCCTGGATTCATCTTGACGCAAGACAATGCTCGTGCACACACGGCTCAAGCGACTCGGTTTGTACTGGAAGTGTCTCAAATTCAAGTCTTGCCGTGGCCGGCGAACAGTCCGGACTTAAATCCAATAGAGCACATGTGGGATCTGTTGAAACGAGTTAGAGACGGTGATCAGGAAATCCACAACCAACAGCAACTCATCAACGCTGTTAAAAGGGCCTGGGAAGAGATTCCAATGGAAAATGTCAGGCATTTGATTGAGAGCATGCACTCCAGGCTTCAGGAGTGCGTAGCGAAACGAGGAGGGCAGACTCGTTACTAAAAGATGAGCATGGAGTATTTTCTTTTGTTTTCAGTAACTTTACATTGTTTTTATTTTTAACCTTAAATGTGATTTTTTCTTTCAAAAGCAAATAAACTTTTTAATAATTATTATTGGAATAAGTTTATTGGTCTACACGGTAAAAACAACATTAGTTTTCGTTATGGAGACAAAAAAATATAAATTGGTTTTATTAGTTTCATGGTACAGACAAAATACCTCGTGGCCCTTATTTTGTTTTGAGTAGTATATATGCACAACCTGCATCTTTAATTCTACTGAATACATTTGGTTTATCACGTAATATCCGATGTTATTGTGATATTCCAGCAGGATATAGACAAATGTTAGTCCAAATTTTCTCATAACATTATGTAGCAACATTTCTAGCCAGAGAGAAAGCTATCAAAAAAAGAAAATAAAAATCCCTTTAAGTAATGTTCCTCTTCTGATTAGAGAATATTCTCTAAATATCTTCGCCGTAAATCTCGTCTCTTACATTGGAAACAGTGGAGATTGTCACAACAGTTTCCCACGTCTTGCACTTCAACGGCGCTATGTCTTGATTTATGTTGCCATTGTGGCCTCGTTCCTTTGTGTGCGAATGTGCTTGTGTATGTGTGACTTCTCATCTAAAATCTATGTTCTATTGGTCCTACCTAACTTTTCATGGGAATGGTAGGTCATTGATTGTATTATTGAGTTTTTTTTTCTTCAAAATTTTAACATTAGATTTTTTAGCATTTTGTGAGATATCTCTACATTTTATGAAATTTAAATATGAGAGCTTAGTTTAATTTAATAGCTTTTTCCCGTGAGTTACTACGCGTATTTTATTAAGAAAAAATACAGTGGACCCCCGGTATTGCGACCCCTGTCTCATCCGGCACCCCCTGTAATCCGACATGGTCTTTTATTTATTATTGACATAATTTTTTTTGACAGTCTTGCATGCTAATTGTATAGCCTATTTGTCGTCGAGATACTATATACAGCTCCATGGCTTTTTTATGGTAATCTGTTAATCAGTTGTTTAGATAAAAATGTAATAGTTATCTTTTACCTACGCCTAGATTTTTTTTATACCATAAAGGTAAAGGTCTAATATAAACAGTGAACCTAGCCTATGGACTTTTGGAGTACTAGGGGCATCACGCACGCGTTGATATTTTCCTTTAAACTAACCGCATCTTTCCATTTTTCCAGGGTTCTGAAGGAAGAGCGGCAAGATGCCGGAGGGGGTGACGAAGGAGGTGAAAGATGAGGTCAAATCCAAGGGAAAGGAGTCGTCTCCGCGGCGCAAGCCCTCCGGGAACACCACCAAGGTCAAGGTGGAACTCCTGGATGGCAGCGTCCTGGATCTGCAAGTTGAAGTAAGGCATATTTCTTATTACTTTTCTTTTATTTTCGTCATTCATATTTATGGAGTTTAGTGCCAAATGTGGCTACAAGTTATTTGCTGATAAATTGGGGTTGCTTAAGTACAAGGCGAAAGGGTTGAAATACAAGGGAATGCTACCATATTAAGTTAAGGTCTTAGATTTCAGTACTAAAACGAAGTTAATTAATTTTATAATGTTAAACTGATGTCAAATCTTCGAAATTTTAATGACTCTGTTTATACTTGCTTCCCCATTACATAGAATGTTTACCTTCGTCGTCGTTAGGAAATATTTAAGAGGAGGGGGAGGGGGAGAAGCCTATATCCAACAGTGGAGGTCTTCCGACTGATGATTATGTTAATGCTTTTTCTCTCTTATTGATTCAGTGTTCTCATAGTGAGTGTTAATTGTTTACAGAGAAAGATACGTGGCCACGAGCTACTGAGCCAGGTGTGCGACACCATGAACCTGGTGGAGAAGGACTACTTCGGGCTGCTGTACCCTGACCGAGGGGATCCCCACGTCTGGATAGACTTGGAAAAGAGAGTGTCCAAGATGTTAAAACGTATGTATTCATTTGGATCATAAATGACATCTTCGTGATTATGATGCATTGTTTTCTGTTGATAGGATCTGGTTTTCAAAGCAACCAATTTTATATTATTTTTGAACAAAGGTAGTAACTTTTTGACCTTGTTGCAATGTAGCGGTTTCAGAAAAATAGAACACTCGTTTTATGTTTCGTATGCATTAGCTTATAACATTATTATTAAAAACTTTATTCATATAAAACGTAATATAATATTCCTGAAGCTAAATAATGAAATAAAATAACAATTATTAATTTAAGACATGACACTAAAACATTATGCTGCATCCATGAAAAGGTTTGCAACTCAGCATTATATCAGTACCAGCATGTAGGACTGACGCTGGTAAAATATTTTGTTTCCAATCGAAATTACATGACTTAAAATAAATACAAAATTAAGTTACTCAAGCATAGTCATAATTGCGTAAAAATACTTAATGATTAGATGCTGTTAGATATTTTAGTATACATAACATTGAAACCTTAGACGGGCTCTGTATCAAAAATTTTCGTATAAATGGTTTAAAAAAAAATGGCTCTCACGTTACCCGGGTTACAGAGGCCCGTACCATTGATACGGCGGTAGCTGAGCCCCTGAATGACAGCTTAATGATATCATACTTTTAAACCCTTTTTCGTCACCTCACAGATGACCCTTGGGAGACGAGGTTCGCGGTGAAGTTCTACCCGCCGGAGCCGGCGCAGCTGCAAGAAGAACTCACCAGGTACCAGCTCGTGCTGGCCGTCAGGAGGGACCTGCTGGAAGGTAACCTTCGTAGTTCATGTAACTAAAAAAATAAAAAGAGATAGAGCTCATCGCTTTATCGGAACATTGACATTTAAACTATCATGATCACCTATTCGTATTCTAACCAACGACCAGACCTTAAAATAACTACACAAACACACAAAACAAAGACACACATAGATACACAAATTAAAAGGTTATAAATCGCGGACACTAATCAAAACAATTTTATTACTAAGTTCTCCGTCCTATCAGACCGCCTTCTATTTTCAATGGTGAGACTTATACACACGCACTTAACTTCACACAAACTTAAACACAACCACAAATAAACTTAACTATGGACACTAAAAAGTATAGACAAGGAGACACATACTCACACACTCAAACATAACAACATCTACACCCACCCACACACACACCCATACCCACACCAACATCCATACACAAATAATACAAGTTATCTTGCAAAAAATACAATGATCCCTTTTCCCTTACCAGGTCGTCTGCCCTGCTCTACCGTCACCCACGCGTTACTGGCCAGCTACCTTTTACAGTCCGAACTGGGGGACTATGAAGACTCGGAGGTAGGAGCCGGGCTTTGCAAGCAGTTAAAGCTGGTGCCACCGAATGCTGCGACTCCTGAATTAGAGGAGAAGGTTCTGGAACTGCATAAAACACATCGGTATGAGGTGTTTTCGACTGAATAGATAGTTTCTGAAATATATTGTATTTCTATACGTATTATGTTATGGCGGAAAATAGCAAAGACGAAAGAATTTGTCATCATTCAAAAGAGTGGGCTCACTCAACTGACAGCGTTGACAGAGAAAGTACTGGTGCCTAATTACTGTAAGACAAAAAGAGACAACTCTATTGTTTCAGTACAGCTTTTTACAAACTACAAAATAATGCCACTGTTTTTCGGCGTCAGGGCATATCTAAAGATTTAAAAACTTAGTGTATTCTACATTGCAAAAGACCAACAACTAGAATCACTATGTACTCTGGTAAAATATTGTTTTTATATTTAAGGCAATTTATGCGAGTTGACATCTGAGACACATTGTCAATGACACGGTTATGGCCTTTCCCAGGGGTCAAACGCCAGCTGAAGCTGAGCTGAATTACTTAGAGAACGCTAAGAAGCTGGCCATGTACGGCGTCGACCTCCACCCGGCGAGGGACTCGGAGAACGTGGACATCACGCTCGGCGTCTGCTCATCCGGCCTGCTCGTGCACAGGGAGAAGTAATTACAATAAACAAACACACGCTTTTATATATATATATATATATACACACACACAGAGTTTATCAATTCAATTCAATACTTATGTGTCATAATTCGTATTCGACGACTTCTAAGCCAATGTTATGAATTAATGAATGGTTTTTTGACTGGTGAAACGTCAAATGATATCTGTAACAATACACACAACACACACAGTTTACAGGTGATAGATCTACATGCGAGATCGAGCCCTCCTTTCTGTTTCTGCCGTAAAGCATGTTCGTCATATTTCGTTCGAACGATTCCAGAGCTAGTTTTATCCCTAAAACCTCTACATGGGAAACGAATTTTTGACGTTCTTAGACATCGAGGTCATCGTTAATAGGCTGCGATGATAAATTTTTAAAGATAAATCCGTCTGTTTGTTTACTCATGATGTTGTAAAAAAAAAGCTACGTACACACACTATTAATAACACCAAATACTATAGAGTTGCACACATACAAACACACACACACACACACACACATACAAACACACACACATACACACACACACACAAGCGCGCGCGCACACACACATATTATACAACACTAAATAAAACACGCATATTCTATAAGTAAATACGACTTTACGAAGATCATGTCTTATGTCTTCTTCTGATGTTATTTCGTTGTTTCATGTTGTTCTTCTGATGTTATTGTTGTTTTTGCAACGGACACTTAGTTTTAGAAATGTGTGTTGCTATGAATTATTTCCATTACTTACAACCAAATCAAGAAACAGTACAAAAATGCCTAGAGTTTCGCGTACAAAACTCACAACTTTTCAATTTTCCAAAGGCTACGCATAAACCGCTTCGCCTGGCCTAAGATACTGAAGATCAGTTACAAACGCCACAACTTCTACGTGAAGCTAAGACCTGGAGAATTCGAGCAGTTCGAGTCAACGGTTGGTTTTAAACTCGCCAACCATCGAGCGGCGAAGAAACTGTGGAAGACCTGCGTGGAACATCATACTTTCTTCAGGTATATTAAATAATATTTACTTGATACAATAATAATTAATTTGACACACAAGCACATGTTATATTCTTTAGATGTTGAAGTGACATGTTTACAATTAAAGCCGTTATTCCAGTAGATATTTTTCGAGCTTGTTGACGCTGGGAAACGACAACGCAGGAACAGCGGCTTCACCCTTTCTTGAGGGTCGGAATTTGATAGGTTTCAGTCGTAAAAATTCCTGTATCCTCTCAATTTATTAATTACCTTGTTCCTGTTTTCTCCATCCGGATCTTGAATAATTAATTGTTTTTCATCAATAACAGATGTATAATCCAGGCTATTGAACGTCATCGACGTATTGTGTGTGTACATCAGTATCTATAGCTATAGCTTGTTTGTCAGGCTAATGAGCCCGGAGCCCGCGCAGCGCAGCTCGCTGTTCCCCCGGCTGGGCTCGCGGTTCCGCTACTCGGGCCGCACGCACTACGAGTCCCGCGCCGCCGCGCCCGCCCGCACGCAGCCGCACTTCAGCAGGACGCTCAGCAACAGGAAGCTGTCCAGCAGGAGCTGCGACGGTATGTCACACACACACTAACAGAGACACTCACACACAGACACAGACACACAAGACACATGTACTTCCAGACAAGAGCGCGCCGACGAGTTCACTGTACAAACAAGCATTCAGCACATACTTAGGTAAGCTCGTGCCCACACATACGAGCACTGACATTCAATTACGCTTAAAAAGTTAATGTTTCTGCCGGTCAGTTGATCACAGAATTCTGATTCAAAAAAAACATACACTGAAAGATAAAATACCCATAAACAAGTCAAAGTTATTCGAAACTGTAGATTTTTTGTTTACTTGTCGTTACATAGTGATACTGTAGCTTTAAATTATAGAGAGGTGAAGCAGCTAGATTTATTATAACAAGCAGCATTACTGCAACCAAAAAAAACTTTCTAATTTTTTTTGAATAAGAGCTCCAGCAAAGTACACGTAGCTGGTCTTCGCTAACTGGTTAGGCTGTACACTAGTCGAGTATTAAAAAGTATACAATAATTTGTCACAAAAAAAAAGTTAAATAATACCAATAGTTTATTTTAGTAGAAACATTCCCTTATTAATTAATAAATTCGGTTCGACAGATACCGACCGAACTTGTAATAAATGACACCACTGCTTTCGAAATGCGTCGGTGTTTGTTTTTGGATTAAGGTTTTTTGAAACAAAATTAGATCGGAATTAATTTCTTACAATTAAAAAAAAACCGATTAGACATATTTGCATCCATTCAATTGTTCATTCCCCATTACTTTTGAATGGGGGAACCGATATCAATGAAGCATATGCTAAGAACACGCTCGATTAAGTCACCTTTGAAATAAAAAAAACTACATCAAAATAGCTTCATTCGTTCGAGAGTTATAATGCCGCAGGCAGAGACACGTACAGACACTTCAAACTTACAAAACCCCTCTTTTTGCGTCGGGGGTTAAAAAAACAATGTCGCTCAATCATTGACTATCGATAAGTATGGTGCATCAATCAGATCCTTTATTTAACATGCAAAACTCATACGTAAACACCTAACATTCGTATTAACAAATACTGTTACTATGACCGCTATAAGTATATCAGTAACGATAATTTCTAAGAAGCCTATTTTGACACGTTAATTTATATTAAACTCTTTACGAAAATAAATATTTACAAGGAATGCGAACTCCTACGTATTCATATCGAATTGTTTGTAATAAATGTGTAGTTTAGGAATAAATTGAGATGAAATAAAGAGGTAATGTTTACGTTTTAGAACGTTTCAGTTGTGTACTCTTGAAGCATATTTTTTCAATGCCACTGTCGTAGGTTTGAATCGCGTTTGTAGATTTTTTTTGTTATTCAATAATGTATAAAAATATTGTCGAAACTCAAGGAAACATATTCAATCAAATAAGCCACATTTTTATTGGAAATAGCTTTTGACATGCAAAATTCGGTGTGTAACACCTCTGCCAACCCCTCTCGGGGGATTGCGGCGTGTGTTCTGTTATATCTGAACTAAACTAAAATCTAAACTGCGTAGAAGCGATGCTAGTTAAAAATTAAAAGTTATATTAAAATTACATATTATATGAGTTGCAGGATCATCAATAATCCGATTTGTGATTATTCCGTTTTTTTTTTAAATTTAAAATCAGTCAATCATTTGACCCCAATCCCGCCCGATGTTAAGCTTCGATGGAATCCAAGATGGAAAGCCTACCCAGGAGAAGCATATTCACTCTTACCTTCAAGAGCCCAAGATTATATTTATCAGGAAACATATCAGCAGGAAAAGAATTTCTCTCCTTTTTTTCTTTTTTTTAAATTAAAACAATATAAAAATAACGCAAATTTTCAAATAAAAAAAAACCTCATTCGTCTAATTAAGGCTAGATTAGTAGTGCATCTTTTAAAGTATTGCATTTTTCGGTCCGTATCAATTATTCAAGGTTATATGCAACACTTTATTAAAAAAATATATATCTCGGATTATAAAGTTAAGTAGAGAGGCAGGGCACCTAGACGTGAGAAGCGCGATAGCGACATACAGTGACAAAATAGACACTGTCTCTTTCTTTTATATTTTGTATGACAGGGAGAGAAATATCTCGCCTCGCAGGCTTAAGTCGCATCTATTTAGTATGCTAAGCCTGAAGATAGCATTATATTACTTCACGTGACCAAATTCATACCTCAAATAAGCTTCAAAGACGAAGCCTACAAGTTCAAGGTTTCTCTTTCTCTCCCTTTCTCTTTCTAATTTATTTCATTTTCATATTCACATGTGTGGTTTTAACAATGATATCATACTATAAGTAATGGGAATTCAACCGGAAAGTGACCTTGTCTTGTAAGTTTTACGAACGTTTTCCGTTGATGTCTAATACGTACATTCACGCTCACAACTGCATATGTATAACCTAAGTATATATAATTACCTATATACCACTATACAGTGGCGGTACTGTCATAGAAGCCCAAAAGCCCGGCTTGCCCTATCAAACTAAAATAAGTTCGCGCTCTTATTCATTCATTAACAAATCAAACGACTTTTTTAAAGCCACCGAAATTGTGGTCTTGCTGACATGTTCGCAAACTTCTGAGTGTTTCGCTGAGCTCGTCCACGCTAGCAAGTCCACAACGGAAGTGTGATGTATATCTCTCGGCTTGCCCTGTACTAAAACTCTAGGCACGCCACTGCCGCTATACACAAACGAATACTACAATATAGACCTTTTCAAGTCGAGACTGAATAGCTATTTTTAGGTAAGCATGCTTTACATTCAGCAACGTGGTAACGTCACAGATAACACCAAAAAAAAAAGGTGCATAGGATTTACTTTTAAGGGTTCCGTACCCAAAGGATGAAAACGGGACCCTATTACTAAGCCTCCGTTGTCCGCCTGTCTGTCTGTCAGCGGGCTGTATCTCATGAACCATAATAGCTAGACTGTTGAAATTTTCAGAGAATATCTATGTCTGTTGCCGCTATAACAACAAATACTAAAAACATAATGAAATTAAAAATTAATGGGGTTCCTATCGAAATATGATTTTTGCGACATTTTTTTGCTTGTTATTGTTTCTTTTACGAAATTACAAGTAAGTACATAATGTTAATAATCTTATGAGATGATACGTAACTCATCATGTGCGAGCCCGACTCACACTTGACCATTTTTTGCTTGAGTAGTTATAGCTTGACAAAATAGAGTGACGTTATGACAGGTGGAACTACATATTTCTTACCTCGTAATTCCATGCTTTTTTTTATCAAACTTACTAATATCATTTACTCTTTGTTTCCAAAAAGCGCCCACATTTTATATTACACTTTTAGGGTCGGAGTTCATGTTTGTGCTATGTCTAAAAAAATATTTTTTCTATTCACAATGAGGGATAACTATAGGGATTATTTTATAATAATGACAGTAAATAATTCCTAATGCGAAAAGTGATTAAAAAATCCCGATAGTGTTTACATTTGTGTTGCTGACTGTATATTGTATGTACATTAATGAATCATACATCACATCCAAATTGTCACATGGCCAGGCTGCATCTCTGATGACTTATGATGTCATGTCTAGAGGATTTTTTAGATGTGAACCCTATCGAGATCTTATAAGCGTTTTCCGTTGTTATACATATTCTGATAATACATTTTTGTATAATATACATTTATTTTAATTTATATATGATGTTTTATATTATATTTTACTAGCTTGTGGTAGTGTATTTCGTCTGCGTAGATTTGGGTTTTTCATCCCTCGGAGTGTAAAGTATCTTATGTCGATTTAAAAAGTTATTATAAAACAATATTAATTTTTATACAAACTTGTATAACATATATTTAAACTTGAATAGTAGTAATTTATAAATTGTACAGATAAAACTAAATAAATAAACACATTATTAGACATATCTCATAATGCATTAACAAGTAAAACGATGCTATCGTGATAAAGCGAATGAAAACAAAATTTGATAAAACGCCAAAACAAAAACTGACCTAGCTTATATGCAGTCTAGTAAATAACTCTATTTATATCTTTGTATTGAGAAATGTAATAAATTATACAATTGACATAGCTTTTATTACCATACGAATAAATGTGATATTTGAATGATTTTCCTTCTTTCTATTATATAGGGACATTGTAGTAGTATACAAGTAATGTTTGTTTTAATACAAAATAGGTTTTGCTAATTCGGCTCTGTAGTCATCGTTCGTCTGTGTACGAATAGACACGTCTGCTGTGTTTTATATATATTGTTGTTTATTTCTTTATAAATAAGTGTAAAATGGTGTTCAAAGAGTGTTGGGGTCGCATAGATAAAGAACGTAGTCAATGTAAGTGGTTTTTTGTTTAATCTGTTTTAGAAATTTACTGATGGGATTATCTGATGCTAAGCGTATGCACGCTTGCAACTTTCAATACGTAAGTTATGCGTTGCTTAAAATTATGTGGCTTAGAGAGACTAACACATTTTTGCATTTAAACAAAGCACCTACTAAGATTCCAGTTTGCAAGGTTTATAGATTCTGAGATTATTATTTAAGATTATGAAGATAAGTAAATTATTGACGACCTCGGTGGCGCAGTGGTGTAAGCCGACTGCTCCGCTATAGGTTCAGGGTTCGAATCTCGGCGGCGGCGTTACTTTGTGATATTTGTAAGACGCATTGTTTCGCTTGCTGGTCTTAGTTGTAGTTTTCTTGTCTATGTAGTATATACCATATAGTTGCTTAGTGCCTGCGATACAAGATTATCTTAGTGCAGGGCTGAATCAATATGTGTGTCCTGATGTGGTTATTATTATTATTATTTTCGATCCAATTTTATCAATCTATACCTATGTATGTTTATACATTGAAGCATCTTTAGATATTAATCAAAGATAAATTCAATACTAATTTAAAAAAAAACAAGATCTCAAATCAAGCTTTCGTGTATTTGCGTATTTTTTTTGCTCAAGCCGAGATTCGAACCACCACCATTCGTGTTACTGCCAGCGGTTATAACAACTGTACCACAAAGGCCGTATAAATGGTTTTATTTGATATATTGCGATCCAAATACAACTTCAAGGCAAAAATCATTCCAGTATCCTTTTAATAAGGAAATTTGTATACTTAAAGTGTTGTGAGCTCATATGATTAAGTAAACAAAACGCATAATACTTATTTACGTTCCTTTGAGTCATGGCTAATGGGCGAGTCATTAGCACACATATCGAACTATGTTATCACTGACAGATACAAAGAAAAAGTATTCATACTGCATGGCTTTTGCCTTCGACGTCGTAATTTGTAAAAACTAGGCAAGCAATTGATCCCAATCCCGCCTAATGTTAAGCGGCGATGAAAAAAGCAACCACGGAGGTTTATTGTCGGATTCTTCCCCGTAGAAATAGCATTCCGAACCGGTGGTAGTAAAACAGCTTATTTATGCTTACTTTAAGGCTATACGAAATAAATAAAAAAATTGAATATGACTTTGATGGAGTGTAAGGTAGAACAGGCCTACCCAGGAGAAGTGTTTCACTCTTGCCTTAAATATTCCAAGGTTATATTTGTCAAGCAGGCAAAGAATTCCAGTCCTTTGCAGTATTTTTTGTATATGCTGAGACTTAATGTAACCTAAACCTCTTTATTCACATCATCGTGTTGTACTGGAGGAAGAATGTTATAAATCAGATGTGTTGTTTCAAAGGTATTCTCCTACATAGTTTTATCTCTTTATAGTATAAATAGACTAAGGCTTCCGATCCAGTTTGTCTTCGATCTCGGTATCTGCGGGATTGTACATTCGATCACCCAGGATCCCGGTATGTTCGGAAAGAAATTAATAATAATTAATAAATTAATAACCACATCACGACACACACATTGACTCAGCCCTGCAGTAAGTATCGTAAGAACTTGTATCACAGGAACTAAGCAACGATATGGTATATACTACATAGATACTACATACATGAACGGTAAGCGAAACAATGCGTCTTGCAAAAAACACAAAGTCCCGCCCCCGCCAGGATTCGAACCCGGAACCTCTAGCGTAGCAGTCGGCTGTTTACACCACTGCGCCACCGAGGTCGGCAATACTTTTTACAATAAGCAATGAAAAAAAATCAGAAACTCACTTTTACAAAGGTTTATATCGATTGAAATACCTAGTTTAAACTCCTTATACAAAACGTAAAGTGAGATCTATATATCCCTGATAATATCAATTCTCAAAAATAATATATTGATACAAACAGTCCGGCAGATTGAAAGTGATTCTGTTCGCCCGGGAAACTTTTGTAAAAATAAAAAAAAAAATTTTTTTCTACGGGTAAAATAATTTTTAAAATCGGTCCAGTACTTTTCGAGTTTATTCATTACAAACACACAAAGGTTTCTTCTTTATTATATTAGTATAAAGATTAGCCACAAATCACATAATACATTAGCAGCATGTACTTAGCTAACGAGCTTCGTACTTATTTTGTAAGCGACTGTTATCTAACATTATTTACAAAACAGAAAACATTTTAATATCTATAAATGGGACTACCTTCCTATCGATAGGAGGTAATGTTCACATCAATTCTTCTACACATGATCTGTCTTATTATTAGACTAAGACTAAAGCCGGAACTTATTAAGTCCATGACTAATTAACTTGGTTCTTAAATGGTTCTTAAATGTATTTATCGGCGTTGGTTTTAGTACCATACTGCTTAATCATCAGTAATTATAATTTCTTCATTCTTGAAGATGATCAGATGATAAATGAGATGATAATAATAAGATGAAAAATTTAAATGATGAATCTGCCTACAGTAACATAAGGACATAAATACTCTAAGGAGTTACTTGGGGGATGTCGAAAACCGCAGGCAAATCGTCGTACTTCACATTCTCCACACTTTTACAACACTACAGATATAACGCTTTTACACATTAAATTCTGCTTATATATAAGAAAAGAAAACTATAGAGAAAATTCTAACTGACACTTCCCATTCCCGCCAAGTAACTCGAAACTGCAAATTCAAATGACATTGATAATTTTGAATCTGGTCAAACTAAAACCTAGTTCTTTTTTAATTTACGTCTTATAATAAGGCGATGTCCAAATATAAGAATAAACTTTAAAAACAACCCGAACAAAATCAAAATTGAAATTGAATTGAATTGAAAATGATAATTCTGTCAAGTTTAATTTAATTAAACAACAGGACTCGACAGCATAAATGTTCTGTTTTTAAAATAATAATTTTGTTTTTTATTCTCCAGCTCTCGCGAATGAAGGCAACGATTCGATGCCCCCGGAGGCTGCCAAGCGTCACACCATGCCTCCACAACCAGCACCAAGACCTGCTCCAAAAGACAAGGTAACGAACCGTTGACTATGACATTGACATTGACATTTGACATATTAGACTGTCATGAATACCGGCGCATCTCGTATTATGAATGTTTTTTTTATCGCCAATAGAAACCAAAAGCGATCACTTAATAGTAGATTTGCGCTGTTTTTTTTTTTAAATATACTCGTACTGTGACATAGTAAAACACAAAGCATGGTATATAAACGAGATGTCACCGTGGTTATGTATCATAGACAAAATTCTAATAGTAACATAATCATATTAAATACGCTAGCTCGTCTCGCCTGTGTTCTAAATGTCCGCTTTGATATCATAAATTTTACTATAACTTGAGTAGTTTTGTCATACGTACTATAAAGTTTCTTGTTAGTTGTTTAGTTAGCACATTTTATTTTCCATTTCTCATTCCGTTGTACGCTGCAATGGTAGAAAATATTCTGTAAATACATTTTTAAGCCAACATAAAATTCTTTCCTCATTTCTTTGTTCTACTAAAATCAGATTATAACTACTGTCAGTGGTGAACTCAGACATGTTTGAATAGTGTAAATGAACTATAAAAGCTCGCAATCTAAGAGTTACAAACTTCCCCTAAAAATGTAATGTTATAAGTTACAAACGCCCCCCTAACATTGTAATTATCGCACGCTGCCCGGACCAGTTGCGGCGAAGGTCGGGTGGGACCGTCTCCGTATCATCAGCCAGCTCTTTCGAGGGGGAATACCTCGCTGAGAGATCAGAAAAGGTTAAAAACTCTAAAGAATTCCTTTTGCCACAGGAGGAGGCGAAAATACGCCTTGTAATTAAATAAAAATTCTATCATTCTTAGAACTGTGAGTTACTCTCACATTAAAGAAATTCAAATTTACAATCACGGTTTTTGTTTGTATGTTTAAGATTAAAATCGTAAAGCTTTGATACAAAAAAAACACACACACACATAAAGATGAAAGGTAACATCTGCACTGTCTACACGGGCAAGCATTTGCGGTGCTCTTAGCGTTCCAGCAATCAAGGGCATCGTGGCATCAGTAGGCGGCGGTATCAATTTCCATCAGGTGAACCGTCTGCTTGTCTGCCCGTGAAGTTTTATAAAAAAAAAGATATCTGCGTATCTCGTCCCCAGTGGTAAGTTGGTTACAATCCGTCCCACCGCCCCGGCAAAGATTAAAATCTTTTTTTTTTTAACCCTACGTAAATTACCTCTTACGAAAATAATTATTGACTCGCATCTATTTTGGTGTTTTTAACCCCCGACGCAAAAAGAGGGGTGTCATAAGTTTGATGTGTCCGTCTGTGGCATCATAACCGGAGGTACCGGAGTACCGGAGTGCGATGTGTTTGCATGGCGATGGACGAATGTATATGTCGAGTGTAAGAGATATTGTGAGGTGATTGATGGTAGGCCCTCAAGCGTATGTGTTTAATTACAATTATAACTACAAATGTATTAGATTTAAGTATCATAGTGTTTTAGGTTACCTGTTAAACTGTGATATTGTTTTAATAAAAATAAAATAAATAAATAAATAACTCTAATGAATGAAGTGATTTTGATGTAGTTAATTTTTATTTGAATGGTGACTTAATCAAGCGTGTTCTTAGCTATGTTTGTTTGTTTGATTTGTTTTGACGACCTCGGTAGCGCAATGGTGTAAACAGCCGACTACTACACTAGAGGTTCCGGGTTTGAATTCCGGCGGGGACGGGACTTTGTGTTATTTGCAAGACGCATTGTTTCGCTTACCGGTCATGGATGTTGGTATTCTTATCTGTGTAACACCATATCGTTGCTTAGTTCCTGTGACACAAGTTCTAACGATACTTACTGCAGGGCTGAGTCAATGTGTGTGTCGTGATGTGGTTATTATTATATCGGTTCCCCCATCTAAAAGTAAGGTGGGGATGAACAATCGAATGAATGCAAATTTGTCCATCTGGGGTTTTTAATTTGTAATTTTATTTTATTTTATATATAATTTTTCGTCCGAAATAAATTTGTACTATTTAATTTTAATAAATAAGTTTGATTTGTCTCTTGAAATCATTTTAATTTCCAATACTTCAATTCATTAAAGTCTTAGATTTCCTAATTATGAATCGTTTAATTATCTTGTATCAATATATTTGCACTTGTAATGTTATAGATTTGTACATTTAGTTTCAATTATATAATTAGTTTAGTTGTTAATCGCCTTAAAAGGTGTAATGTACTAAAGCTAGGAGGATAAAATACATGGAGAAATTCTCAATGTAGAACTAGATATACATAAATAAATCAACATCAACAAATTTGCTAATAGCCTAGAAAGCTGATTGCACGATATGGGTTTTTTTAAAGTTCATTACTTGCCTGGTCTCAAGAAATTGTATTTCTAACTCATTCTCAATGGGGTGGAGGGATATCTCAATTGATTCCTTTTTTTAGCTAAATTATGTTAATCAATAAGCATCGAATCAGCTAGCTAGCGTCTAGCGTAGGTTCGAATCCTAGCTAGAGCTTCGTTTTTTAAACAACGGACTAGTTCCTTTGATGTTTTTACATGTATTTAAATTAGTATTTCAATTATTGTTGTAACTGTTTTCGTCAACTCGTCAAGTTTTTGAATATCGTTTCTAGAAACCGCCACCTGGTGCTGTAAAGGTGATGCCAACGGTTCCAGACGCGAAGAAAGAAGAGAAACAGCTCGTCGAGAAGATCGTGGAACAGAAGAAACCAGCTGAGAACGGTAAGTAAGAACTAGTTGTCAGTATTGTCGAAGTGTAGAGGCTAATAATAAAGAGATTAATAGCTTTTTGATTCTTTTTGATGGTCATATCTAATGAAACATATCATTTTTAACATCAAGAACGGAATGGGATGCGAAGTGGTGTGTAGCAAGCACCTCAGGCAACCCCTCAGAGTTTATGTATGTTATGCGTTATGTATCAAGAAGTATATAATACATACAGGTATTTACACGACGACTTTGAATTAATGAGTCGAAAATTTAAAATAGGTTTAAAAAAATATTTAGGTTGAATATAAAATATTATGAAGTGTTCTTTCAAATCGTCCCTGAGTACAAGTGAGTGGTACTTCACAATTACTAATTTATATATGGGAAGTCATTTTTGAAACTATTACATAAACATTGGAGAGGTTATTGTGATCAGTAAATTTAAAAAAATATTAGGAAGTTTAATATATTTATGGGAAATTAGTCAATTTTATCGTCTTATTTTTATTTTGAATATTTATCTCTTATTTTCATATCATTTTCAGGTACTGACACAGCCAGCGATCCCGGCGTCACCAACAACGTAGATACCACGCCTAAAAGATCTAAGGTCAGTTTCATATCTCACGCAAAACTCACTTCACTTGCCGTTGTTATAAGGTTTATTTTAACATTGAATGGTAGATACCACATAAACTCATTATCAATTGAAACAGTAGTTTGTTAGTGTATTATTATGATAGTGTAAATATTAAATGTTACACGAACCGTATTAAGCAATAGCATGTAACGTAAAGTATTTTTATTTCGCTGTATGTTCAAACAGTTTTCTATTATATTGTTTAAATTTTTCGTTATTATCTTTAGGAATTAGTAGATTTTTTGTTTTTAATTTTTGTTTGTTTCGTTTTGTTTTCGCAATAGGCGGGTGGATTCGGATTATTTGGTAGCAAGAGAGAGAAATCGCCTAAAGACAAATCTCCTAAATCGCCTAAAAGGGAAAAATCTCCTAAACCTGACAAGTCACCCAAAGACAAGAAGGTTAAAGATCCCAAAACTAAAGTAGCTGTGCTCGATACTTCAAATGAAAGTTCAAACTTAGATAGCTCCTTAGAGAAAAGTCCCGTCAAGGAAACCGACAAACCAAGTTTCACTAAACCCTACGAATATACTGACACTGAAAGAAGTCCGTCCAAAGGCAAACCCTTCATTCAAGGAGCGTTTAGTTATGAAAAAGAACCGGTCGGTAAAGAAAGACAGAGTCCTGGTGAAACTCAAAGCCCTACTACGAGAAAGTCTGGGCTAGCGTTCAATTATGCTCCCGGTGAAGATAAAAAGGTAGCGGAAAGCGCTGAAAAGCGTAAAACTCCAGATGACTTACAGAAACTTAAGACCCCTGGTATTGATTACGTACAATCCGCAGCATTGAAAGAACAAGCGAAGAGCGTGATTGATCCAACGCTAGCTCTGCTTGACGCAGAAAGAGCTCACCACGAAACTCCTCTGGCAGCTGCTATGCCTGCGAAAAAAGCGGAAAATGAAATACAAGTAGTCATCATAACAGGGAAATATAACCCGAAGTCTAAGAAACTAGATGACGCGAATGGAACTGTTTTAGTAACAACAGGTTTATTGACAAAATCAACTGGAAAAATTACAACAGAAAAGGAACTTATCGATTCTAAATCCGGTCAACTAACCTTTACAAATCCAGCCACAGGTAAACAGGAGACCAAAAACGGACACGTTGATTCTAAAACGGGTCATATTCTATTTACAAATGGGGTTATTGATCCCAAAACCGGGAAGTTGGACCCCACTTTGGCTCAACAATACTGTTTCGTTGAAAAAGCAAATGACAAGGTTGGTGCTAAACCTGGCAGAGAAGTTGATTTAGTTGTCATCACAGCGAAATACGATGGAAAGCACAAGAAGTTGGATGCTTCACATGGACACGTAGATGTATCTAGAGCTATCGTAAGCCCTGACGGCAAAGTCAACTCAAACTATGGCCTTATCGATTCTAAATCCGGCAAGATTGACTTTATCGATCCCAAAACGGGAAAACAAGAACCGAAACAAGCGTATGTCGATCAAAAAACTGGCAACATATTAGTAACCACGGGTGTTCACGATCCTAAATCTGGTAAAATTGACTCTTCGTTAGGGCAGCAGTTTAGCATCGTAGAGAAAGATGCCACAAAGGCCAACAGAGAAGTAAGGCTGGTTATTGTAACTAGCAAATATGATCTGAAATCAAAGAAGCTTGATCCTGCCCATGCATACGTCGATTCAGTCAAAGGTGTTCTTAGCGGCACTGATGGCAAAATTTACTCTGATTACGGTATAATCGACCCAAGGACAGGAGATATACAGGTCACGGACCCGAATACTGGGAGTCAAGAAACTAAGAAAGCAACGGTTGACCCAAAAACTGGTAACATTTTATTACTTTCAGGAGTCACGAACCCTAGTACTGGTCAACTAGATACTTCTCTGGGTCAGCAATACAGTATAGTAGATAAACCTATTGACACCTTCGCTTCTTTGCCTGGAAAGGAAGTCCAATTAGTAGCGATAACAAGCAAATACGACTCTAAGAACAAAAAACTTGACAATCCTAATGGGTTTATTGAAACATCTCGCGCCATCATTAGTGAAAAAGATGGAAAAGTTCATACAAACTTTGGAATTTTAGACGCTAATACTGGAAAAGTACATTTTACTGATCCCAAAACAGGGAGACCTGATTCCAAACAAGCGATCATTGACAAAAGTGGATCATTTATATTAACTTCAGGAGTGATCGATCCAAAAACAGGTAAATCAGATTCTTCCTTAGCTCAGCAACTTACAGTCGTTGACAAAGATGCTCCTAAAGGAATCCCTGAAAGACACGTCAACCTCGTGATCATCACTACTAAATATGATCCCAAGACGAAGAAACTAGATCTTTCAAATCCACATATTGAAACTGTACCTGGTGTTATAGGCACAGACGATAAAGTCCACACAGAATTCGGCACCGTCGATCCGGCTTCTGGTCAAGTCGTTAAAATTGGGCCGACTGGAAAAGAGACCAAGAAAGCTACCATTGACTCTAAAACTGGAAACCTTCTGTTTACTAGTGGTGTAGTCGACCCTAAGACTGGCCAAGTCGATTCAACTTTAGGTCAACAAATCAGTATCATCGACAAACCTAAAGATAAATTTGCTCCAAT
This sequence comes from Choreutis nemorana, assembly GCA_949316135.1. Taxonomy (NCBI): domain Eukaryota; kingdom Metazoa; phylum Arthropoda; class Insecta; order Lepidoptera; family Choreutidae; genus Choreutis; species Choreutis nemorana. The sequence goes on from OX438618.1 coordinate 6,463,296, forward strand.
TAAAGGAAAGGAGGTACAATTGGTAATCATAACAAGCAAATACGATAACAAAAACAAGAGATTAGATAACCCTAACGGTCACATTGAAACCTCAAAAGGTATTATTGATGCCAATGGTAGAGTTCACACAAACTACGGAGTGATTGACCCAAGGACCGGAAAGATCGAATTTGTTGATCCTAAAACAGGTAAACAAGAATTAAAACAAGCTGTTGCCGACCCCAAGACTGGTCACCTTATTATTACTTCGGGTGTCTCTGATCCAGTTACAGGAAAATCTGATTCTTCGTTAGCACAACAATTAGTTATTGTCGACAAAGACGCTAAACCAGTTGAAAGAGAAATTCATTTGGTCATAATAACAACCAAATACGACCCTAAGACCAAGAAAATTGATCCAAGTCAAGGTACGGTAGATACTGTGACCGGAACAATCGGAGCTGATGGTAAAATACATACCGCTATGGGAGTAGTTGATCCTAATACAGGAGAAATTATCGTTACTAATCCATCGACAGGAAAACAAGAAGTAAAGAAGGCTCAAGTCGATCCTGCAACGGGTCACATGCTTATTACTACCCAAGTTGTTGATCCTAAGACTGGAAAAATTGATCCGACCTTAGCGCAACAATACAGCGTCTCCAATAAAACTGTTACTCCGATCACAAAACCGGCAACTATCGGTGAAATCCGTCTCGTTATTGTAACAAGCAAATACGACCCCAGAACCAAAACGGTCGATGCCAAATCAGGTTCAGTTGAAGCTATTAAGGGCTACGTCAGTGCTGAGGATGGTAAAATCCACACTGAACTCGGTATCATCGATCCTAAATCTGGACAAATCCTATACAAAGACCCAGTTACTGGCAAGCAAGAGTTAAAACAGGCTGATGTTGATGACTCTGGGAAGATCACGGTGACAAATTCAGTAGTGGATCCCAAAACGGGCAAAGTAGATTCTTCATTCGCTCAACAGTTTACGATTGTTGATAAGCAGAATGTTTTGTCTAAAGTAGCGCCTGTTGTTACAAGAGCTAGTGTATCTCCTGCTAGACAAGTCCCATCACCTGTCAAAACCCCAGCTTCAACTCCTGTATCCACACCTCTGCAATCACCGATTCGTACTTCATCGCCTATCGGAATACCAACTCAAAGATCGTCACCAATATTATCGTCTCTTCAAAAGGCTCCAGTGAAACCAACAATGGCTCCTCCAGAACCTCCTAAGAGGAAGATTGTTAAAATAATGGTTATATTTACAAGGGTTGACCCGAAAACTAAAAAACCAGATTTCCAAACTGCTGAAGTGGAACATCTTACTGGTATATTGGATCCTAACGGTTTAATAGAAACTAAATATGGTGTCATCGATTCAAACAAAGGAAATATTGTTATTACTGATGCTTCAGGTCAGAAACAAACTAAAGATGGAGCTTTACTATCCGAAACTGGACAGATATTTATTAATTCCGGAGTTATCGATCCGAAATCTAGAAAAGTGGACCCCAATTTGGGAATGATACTGAGTGTTGCGAAACAAGATGACCCTGTTGTTGAAATAACAACTATAACCGGTCCGATTGATCCCAGAACGAATAAAGTAATCATTGAAGACGGTGTAGTAGAACATACTAAAGGAAAAGTTGACGCTGACACAGGACACATTTCAACGAAGTACGGTGTTATTGATCCCTCAAATGGTGTCATATTTGTCACTCATTCATCTGGAGCCCAAGATACTAAGCCTGTGCATATTGACGAAAACAACGGGCAAGTGACGATCACTGGGGTTGTCGACCCAAAAACAGGCAAACCCGACCCGAAGCTCGGTCAAGTCATCGTAGTAGGAACTCACATTGATCCTGTTGTTGAAGTAACAACGTTTGTAGGAAAAGTTGACAACAAAAAGGGTGTCATAGAACCTAAACATTCAGTTATAGAGAGTACGACTGGACAGTTCAATCCTGACACTAATAAAATTGACACTAAATATGGACAGATCGACCTCGTTAAAGGGACAGTAACTTACAACGATCCTAAGACAGGTAAATTCGAAAGTCAAGACATCAAGGTCGACCCAGTCACTGGTCAACTGTTACTGAGAAGCGGACAAGTCAATCCTAAATCAGGTAAACCTGACAAAGACATCGGCAGGCTTATCTGTCTTAGAATAATCCAGAACAAGGTTGATCCCGTGTCAGGTAAACAAATCGTTTCCAACGAACCCAAGAACGTCAAAGTTGATCCAAAAACCAACCAAATTTGGACCGCTGGACCTAAAGACGCACAATCTGGTGAAGTACTTTACACTGCTGGTCAAATCGACCCGGCAACTGGTTACATCATCACAATTTACGGACGCATGGACCCTAAAACCGGGAACATTGTCAGAACAACTGATATTGATAAGACTCTAATAAAGGTTGATCCTGTTAATGGACAAATCTACACGGCGACTGGTCAACTAGACACCGACAACCAACCATTGTACTCGGCATCTCAAGTAGACCCGGCATCAGGGGAAATCTACACCAAACTAGGAAAGATCGATCCTAAAACTGGAAGATTAATCATTATTAAAATCTACATAATTACGCAAAAGGATGACAAAGGACGCGTGAAAGAAGTAGACCCAAGCGAATGCACCATCGATGAAACAACTGGAAGGATCATCACGACTAAAACGATATACGTATACCAAATCGTTGACCCGATTACTGGTGAGACGATTGACGTGGATCCGGACGATCCCAGGCTTAAAGGAGCAAGAACGACCGTAACTCAAACCATGACGCTATCAGGGAAAATCGACCCAGTAACTGGTAGAATAAAGACGGAATACGGCGACATAGATCCGGACACAGGGGATATTGATCCGAGCACAGCTGTCAGAGATCCCGTGACAGGACAGCTGATACTACATTACTCACAAATTGACGCATCCCATTTCGAAGACAAGAGCGGTAATTACACGATAGAAAAGGAAACTGAGGACTTGCCCGCGAATATTGACATACAGACGGTGAACACGCATAAGTTCTCGACGTTCGGTAAAGACGAAAGCCCCGCGAGGGGTGACGAGCCAAGAACTTTTACAGAGTACACGACTAGTGAGCATATCAAGCATCAAGGCTACGTTTCCTCTTCTCCGGGATCTAAAATCCCAGTATCACAGCGATCCAAGAAAACACCCACCCCTCCAGTAGTTGTCAAGACCACTACCAAGCAACTGTTGACGAAAAACGACGAAGGTGTCACGCACAACGTCGAACAAGAAGTCGAAAACCTTGGTACAGGGGAGGTGACATTCTCCACGCACACGAATAAGGTTCGTCTCATTCTGTACATTAACTTCCAGTAACAGGCCCTTAGGACGCCAGTTTTCTTTCTTTTCTTTTTTATGTGTGCCTTTTTTATTTCGCTTGTAGAATCAATGTAGAGTTCCATTGTAAATTTAGCATGCTAGTAACACTTAACCGTTTAGGCTGAGAGCCTTGAGCCGATGGAAGGGAAGAGCCCGTACGTGACCGCTAGGGCTGTCACCACCAGAACGGCTACAACTCACCACGACCTCGACACGAAGGCGAAGACTCAGCAAATGGAGGAAAAGACGGTAGCGCACACCCTGACCTCGTCAGCCACGAGGCAGGAACAGAGAGTACTGACTCAGGAAGTCAAAACAACGGTTACCACCGGGGATCAGGTAATTGACTAACTTAACAAATAGATATTTTGACTGAACTAGCAAGATTTACATTCATTATTCCATTTGGTTTTAGATTCATTTAATTTTAGCATGAGTGTGTTTTGATTTGGATTGTAATTAATTTTTAATTCAGTTTTAATAGTAGTTTTATTAGCATTTTATTTTTTTCTCTTTTAAAAATACATGAAACAAAAATATGGCATGGTTGATTATGTTCTAATTTTTTTTTGTTTTTCTTTTCTTTTCGAAATCGACTTAACTCGGACACAACATTAACTCCCGGACTTGGCATGACCTTATCCATAAAAATCCATTCCTTTGTGTATTTAATATTTTTACTATTACGTTTATCACTCCGAAAATAATCCTCATACCAATTCCATTTGTGTATTTTGTTCGTTAACCGTATTTGTACTGACCTACATTAAACCACGACTACCAATATAACAAACCCTACACTGCCATTCTGACTCGTATTGACTCGCGGGCGCCAATCAGCTGACTCGGCACGGGTCCCAGAGTTCCGTGAGTAGCGGTGACTCGGGCACGCCTATTGATTTCGACGAAGGAGCCGGGGAAGGACAATATGTATCTACGGTTAGTTTTAGGTTAAGAATAAGGTTAAATTGTACAAATATTGAGCCAGTGAACTCTATAGTGTTCATTGCAGAGTTGACTAAAGAAAAAATTCTTGTAATAAAAACCAAATTTAACATGGTATATCGGATAAGGGAGGGTTATATGATTCGCTTAAGAAATATGGTATTTTAAATGGAAAGGCAAACTAAATGTTCTCATTCAAATTTTCAAGTTAAACTAATTATTAATATGATACGATTGCGATACGAGTTTTGACCAAAAAAATTTATGAAGAAAAAACATTTTTAAGGGTTTTTTCATTGTTGCCTAGCATTAAATAGAATAATGGTTGGTATTTGCGGTGCTTACACTAGATGAGGAGTACACTAGAGTATGAGTACAAGAAAAATGTGGCTACTCCAAGTACGCCAAACTGGCGTAGTTGATTCCATCTCCGCATGAACGCATCGGAGACCAATCATTAATCTAAGGTTTATCATTACCCATTAGGACAACTACATTTTTTTAGTAAAATATTTAATATATTTTTATCAAGTAAGGATTCGAACCTTGATAATAAATTTTACATATTAAATCTAAATATAAATTAACCACTATCGTATTTAAGTATTTCTAATGTATTTTATTTAATAATATTTCAGGATTATTATTTTTTTTAAAACTAAATAAATAAATGAGTTGTGTTTGAGAGCATGTGTATTGTGTATGCTATTTAATAAAGCACTGAAAATATTTGCACGTTGAAAAATGCATCACAAATTACGTTTAATGCATGGTTATCGTATGTTTGTGCATTTGTATCATTCTATAAATTTTCTCATTAATTAATTTTGATTTTAGACTCTTAAAGCACATATATTAAAGTCATATAATATAAATATGCAAGTATTTGATGTTTTTTAAAGTATTTTTTCATATTTGTTGTTTATCACTAATTTACAAGTTAGTCAAATATTTCTCTTATATATTTCCAGATATTAATTATGATGTTGAAGATTTTGTAAATATCTACCCATAATCTACAGACGTTGTGTATTTTATTTTAATTGTTAATGTGCCTAGTTTATAAGTGAACTATCTTATAGTTAGAACATACACAAAAGTCATTTAATTGCAACCAACAGCACAAGTCAGACAAAGAATTCATTGTATTTTTGCAAGGTCTCTGTAGAACTAAAAGCAGTATCAAACATAAAAATAATTTTAATTTAAAAAATGACATTCGATTTGTTTAAGTCATCTATCTAATGTTTTATAGATGCAAAATCAATTGAAATAAAATATCCTCACCAAAATGTCCATCGAAACGAACAGTTGCATGGACCTTTTGTATGAAAAGCAAAAAAAATATTCTAGTGAAATGGTCTGATAAACCTTTCTGTTGTGTTCTTAAAGTTGAATTTTCTTTAATAGGTGTTTATTTTCTAATAGAACTAACTATCTCTCAGTGTCAATCCAAAATTTATGCCACTTTTTAAGTGAAGCTTTATAAAGAACTGTGTGTCTATAAATTAATAAAAAAAATATTTAATTACTTAGTGAAGTTACCATCAAAAGTCGGTGAATTTTACAGAAATTTGTCTCTAGGTAAAATGATTTGACTAGACATTACATTTAGTATTACGATATTTTTTATATAGGAGAATTGTGCTCATTATTCGGTCCTGAAAAAGGTATATATAAAGGTATAACATATATTTATACATGGGCCACGCATTCGCTATGCTCTTGGCGTTCTAAGACAATTGGCATCGTCGTGTCAATAGGCGGCGGTATCACTTTCCATCAGGTGAACAGTCTGCATGTTTGCCCATGATATTGAATTGAAAAAGGGACATACACCAACCCCAAAGGTCCAAAGGGATATATACAAGGGTTTTGACGACCTCGGTGGCGCAGTGGTGTAAACAGCCAACTGCTACGCTAGAGGTTCTGGGTTTGAATCCCGTCGGTGGCGGAACTTTGTATTATTCGGAAGACGCATTGTTTCGCTTACCGTTCATGTATGTAGTATCTATGTAGTATATACCATATTGTTGCTTAGTTCCCGTGACACAAGATCTTACGATACTTACTGCAGGGCTGAGTCAATGTGTGTGTCGTGATGTGGTTATTTATTTTATTTATTTATACATGAAAGTGTTCTTCAGATAAGCGTCTATATGTCACGGCCATTGTTTACCATCAGGCGGGCCGTATGCTTGTTCGCTGCCACCTTAATACAGGAAAATTTTACTAAGTTACAATTTTACCATCCCTAGGAGCCTGGTTCGTATAGAACTACCACCACGACATCTGTGATCGGAAACTCACCGTTCGGCAGCATGGTCACCGGAGGTACCACTAAGGTAATGTAGCAAGTTTGACTGTATAACGAAATTAAATTAAATGATATTTACATATTTAAATATTGCTCGTCGGCAACTGAATCCGCACCAAATAGGTAAGTGGGGCGTAGTTTAAAAAGTATACAATTAAAAAGTGGAATGAGCTGACCAAATAATAAAATCATCATGCTTACCTATGTAAAATGTTAAAAGTATTTTTAATTTGACTTAAAAATATTAAGTAAATTTCAAATGATGTAGAAATGTGTTAACATTTATACCAATGAGCGTAATAATGCTGACAAATCAATCATATTTGTTTGGTTCAACAGTCGAGCACCGGAGTAGTACCCTCAGAAGAGGAGGAGACGACGGTGGAAGGCGAGGTGGTCTCCTCACAGACCATCAGCTCCAAGACGAGGACGGTCGAAACAATCACCGTGAGTACTAGAAATAAATGAAATCATTATATGTCGCCGAGTGGTCGACGTTCGACTTAAATCCTTAAACAGAAGAGTTTCAAAAGTAAGAGTACAAAAGACTTTATGACTATAAGACTGTATGGGTTAAACCATAAATATGTCATGTTATGTGTGTGTCATCGCACGTTTTAGTTATAGTCTTCTTCCATCCTGTGCGTTTTTTTTTAAATAGAAGAGGATAGAATAATATAAATAACAATATTTGTATGTCCAAAGGACAGATTTTTAGGAACTAAATTGTTAAAACACCAATTTCGTGTATATATAGCGGGCCGGTAGTTATTAATACAATGTCTTTGGTCCGCAGTACAAAACGGAACGCAACGGGGTGGTGGAGACTCGAGTGGAACAGAAGATCACGATACAGTCTGACGGTGACCCGATAGACCACGACAGAGCACTCGCCGAGGCCATACAGGTGATTCACTAGTGTTATTATTAAATTTAAAAAAGTGATTGGCCAATTGTTAATTTAACTTTGAATATTTTTAAAGGTTTTGTAGTGCTTTTGTTTTATGTAAATAAAGGAAAAAAAATATTGTATAGAAAGTCTCAGTAATTAAAGACAAAAGTCTTTCACTAGTGTGCGTAACCTACGGAACGGAGACGTGCTCGCTCACTAATGGTTTAAAGCGTAAGCACAAAGTCGATCAACGCGATCGAATCAGAAATGAGGAGATATGTAGGCGAAAGTGCCCGACATAGCCCAACGGATAAGTAAGCTGAAGTGGTAATGGGCATTCCATATAGCCCGCAGAACCGATGACAGTTTGGGAAGGAAGATTCTGGAGTAGAGACCGCGGGACGGAATTCATTGTGTAATTAATAAACTACAGTATAATCTCACTAATCCGGCACTTCGATAGATCGGCACGTCCAATAATCCGGCACCCTCCGCCCACGCCTCCCTCACCCCTCTATACCTGTGCCAGTCCATGCCGACTTCCTAACAGAAAATGCGCACAATAGCGGTTTGTCTCTTTCTTCTCATATAAATTGTATCACTATCTCTTTCGCATCGAACCTGTAACCTGTGCGCTTCGGCCGCTGCGTCATCAGCTAGCAGTCTAACCTCAAAGCTTGCACATGAACGTGCACATGCTTACGTATTTGTTTTTTTCAAGTGAGAATAGTTTATAGTTAAAAATGTCGAATAAACGCAAACACATACTTATAAATATATATACAAAGTAAGTTCCCTTATACCGTTTCTTAATCACAGGAAGCCACAGCGATGAACCCGGACATGACAGTTGAAAAAATAGAAATACAACAGCAGAGCACGCAGCCTTAAAACCGCCCCCACAATCCGAAGCCACCATCTTGGAATAGTTACACTTTGACAACCAATAGATGTCGCTACTAAAGTTGGTAGATTTTTTAAACTAGATGGCGCTTTTCTTAATTTTTATTTCACCTAATGCGGAAGTGAGGAATTTGATTCCCCACATGACAATATTATGTGTTTCAAAATAGTTATTGGATTGGTGTGACTATAGCAATATGGTGGTGATCTTAAATTTTAATTATATTGGTATGTATATTTAGCTACATACATAGATATATTATATAAGTGACAACACTGCGAATATTAAATTTAAGTTATTTAATGATACGTTTATTATCAAATTAAAGTTTTATTATTCGATGTTGTGACGTCATAACGCACTTAGTTTTATAACGTTATAAAAAATGCAATTTTGGATAATTATTGTAAAAAAAAATTTTTTTTGCAAGTTAAAATGTAAGTTCAAAAATGATATTACAGCATTTTCCAAGTTTTTTTTATTAAGCTTAGGTTAAGGCAATCCAGACAGACTTCCGTAATCGGCTTCTTAGAATGAATGTTGCCATAGTAAAAAAAAGTATTCGTCAAAATTCATGTTTAGCTTTAAAAATGTCACACGAATAAGACCACCGTTTTTAGGGTTTAATTTTTAAAAATCTTTGTCTATTTAAAAACGTTAAAATTCGTAATCTTTTAACTGGGTACAAAGGCTTTTGACACAAAATAATCTACAAAACACTCTTGGCCTTAAATGTGAAATGTTTATATCCAACTACGGCTGAGCTCAAAATGATAGTGTTTACACTGCGGAGTAAGTAAGCCTTGATAAATTTACCCAGGTTTTATGGGACTAATGAAAAAAATGTTAAGTAGTACTTTTTAAAATTCTCCAAGATTTACAAAAATATATATTAAATCTAAACGTCACATAATGTGATTTTCTGCGTATAATTTGCAATGTATAATTAAAAAGAAGATTAAAATATAGGGAATTTTAAAAAGTATTGAAAAACAAATGATATAATATGTTAAAGTTATATACATTATATAGAACATGTTACATGTCATTCATTGCATATAGTAATGTCTGTTCTGAAATCACTTGTCATTTGACAGTTTTTTTTATTTTATTTTGGTGTCAAAAATCCTCACAATGAATATTATGTGCAGAATAAGTACATAAGTTTATGTATTATATGTAAAAGAACTTACAGCCTGTAAAAAAAAAAATTATGGAAATAAATGAGGGCGCTGTAAGCGAATTTCTGGCAACACTGAGCAGCGATCAGTCAATTACTATGTTGAGTTTGACAGCAAATATGACATTGGTGAGTAGGATATATGTAGTCCCACCTGTCACCACGTCATATTGTTTTTTGGTCTAGATGTACGGGAAGGCTTAGCTCCACTATCAGAATAAAGATACTTTTGTAGGCCCTTATTGAGAAAAATTGCTTAGTTTAAGCTCCCTTGCAAAAATATATATATATTAAATAAGTTTTTTCAGAGCAGTCATTACTAATAAATCACCACTTAGGTGCTACTATGTAGGGTATACAATAAATAGGTTATGTAACGTGTGTTAGATGCATTTTTCTTACATTTTCATAATTTTCACATTAAATTTAAGTGTTTTCGTGATCGTCGGTCGAACCTTATTTTATGTATTTATTGAAGTCCATTTTTTTATTCGTTTTCATTCAATAGTAAAAATATGTAAAAGCGTATCGATTTTGATGCCAGGTAATAATAAAACTTACTTACTTTTGAGTGTGAAGAATATTCCACATAGTGCCCGGATTGTGGCGACACATTCGCAACCTGTCACACTGGGACTTAACATAAACTTGCGGAATGCGGTGTTCAACACCTCTGCCAACCCTTCTCGAGGGATTACGGCGTGAGTTTACGTGAAGAATATTCTAAATCCGCTAAAACATGACACATATTTGTGTCATCCAAATGTCAGATCGACATGAGAAAAAATTTGATATTTAGAATTTTGACGTTTCATGGTCTAATTTTTTTTTATTAAGTCAAACTATAAAACAATCGGGATCCTAGCACTTTACATATTTTTATTATATACCTGGACATTCCAATATTACTTATTCACTCAAAATAGTCACATTGAACCGCTAGAATCATGGGCACGGAACATAAAATGTAATATGAACGGACGGTATAAAAATATAATCTGATTATGTACAATTAATATATGATTAAAGTAATATATTATAATGCGTTTTCATATTTTATGTATGTAGATGTAATGTTTTGTATTAAAATAAGTTTACAAGGTACTGGTTCTGAATCAGGTTTTATCGTAACAATTGATTTTTATTTTAATTGAAATATGTTTTTTGTGCATGTTTCAGTTTTATTTTCGATGATGGTTCAAAATACAAGGAAAGTAATCACTTTTATTTTTACCAAATTTTCTGAATTTGACATTTCAATTTTTTTTTTTTAAAGTGACAGGCGTCCATTTTAAGTTAGCTATAATATTATTTATCAAGAATAAGGTCATATGTTTGAGTAAGCTATGTATTTCGTCCCGTCTTTGCTTGTGTTATGTCTATATTTATTAAAAGATGTTTATTTTTTCTACGACAACACCCCGACTCTTATATGATTTTGTATGAAAGTTATGAAGTAATTATTGAAATTAAATAAAAATGCTTTGTTTTTATATTGATATTTTATTTGTAATCATATTAATACGTTTTATTTACGTTAAAAAACGGTTTTACAGATATTTGAGAAAGTACATATTTGTAATAAAAAGAAAATAACCCAGATTTTTTGTTTCTACAAAATTTAAAAGACAAGCGATGACAGTTTTAATTAGTTTTACATAATTCAAACTCTTTAAAAACCATCTGAACGATTCGAATTTCAAAAATATCAGACCATTTTTTTTTTGTGATACAACATGTATTTTCTCATTTCAAAAGATGGGATCTAGTCCCCTAAGATAGATTGAACGAGAGCTTCGTTGTTTTCGTACACTGTACCTTTCGGTCCACGCCCGAATGGCACCTCGCCATTAGTCTGAATATAGTACACCCCACGCGTGGTCCTCGGACAGCCATAGCCCATGTAGCTGGAGAAAATAATTTCTTATTAATACATCACAAGCAACCTGTCTCACTGGGACTCGACATAAACATGTGAAATGCGATGTGTAAGACTCCTGCCTATCCCTCTTGAGGGATTAATTATGGCGTGAGATTATATGTATGTGTTATTAATAAATTGACACTAGTATTCTTCATATGGGTACAAAAATCAGGCCCCTCTTACCTTAGACAATTTACCTCAAGTATATTGTATTAAAATTGTATTCGAAATGACAAATACATGACTCGGGCGCGAGTTAATGTCATTTCTTTATTTTTTTATTTTCTGTGTGCGTTAACGCTAGCGGAAAATATTTTTTTGTAGAAGAAAGCTGATAGAGACTATTTCATTACAATTAAAAAGATTAGCACACATTGACTCAATCCTGCACTATTTAAGAATGCATCGCAGCATCAATAAATCTTGCATAGCAAAATGACCTTTATATGTACCTTTATCTTCGTATTTTTCACCGACTATTCGGAATCGTAATACTCTCGTAAGAATGGTAATGTGACTTTGTAAGGGCTCCAGGAAGCCGCTGGATGCAAGCAACACAGGGGCCCTATACTGAAAATCAGCCGGCACCGAAACTTCGGACCGACCCTATACATAAAATCTACGAATCACTTAATTCGAAATATTTGTATCGGTATCTTCGGAGTAAGGTTTTTGATACAAAATATATATTTAAACAAAATCCGATCGGAATTATGGGATCTGCGAGACAGACTGACCCGACCCAAAAACTTTCGTAGTTTCGTACTAGGATCGTTTTAAAAGTGTAGTCTAATAGTGAGTTTCACATCTTCCCTGACGATGTGGAACGGTGAAAATCCTCACAGGTTTCTTAAAAGATCTACTTACGCTACATTGCTCTTTTCGCAAGTATGCGTCTTAAATGCCCCCCAGTCCTTGCACTTTACGGCAGGGAAGGCTTTTGGCCTCACCACCGACTCCGCGAAGTAGTCCACCGACCGCGCGTGGCTGCAAGTCTGCCAGAAGCATCCGGGTTGCTCCTTGCCGCTGTTCACGAAGAAGTCCACAGTCCCTGGAAGGAAAGCCATTAATTTTGAGAAGGTTTCTCAGTAAAACTCTATGATCTTTTTGATTAGACAGTTTCTTCCCCCACGTGGCGGACAAAATATGTGGTGAAAGTTTAATTGGTAATCAATCTCAATCTACGCAAACGAATCCTGGGCACTCCTGACTACTGTGGAAAAATGTCTGCCTATTTGAAATTTGTTAGTTTAAAAGTATCTGTTTTAAATTACTAATATTTCATAATAATTATAGGACTAAAAGATATGGATTTTCCGAAATTCCTGTTTAAACTTTGCGTCCCTAGACGGTTTATTAAAATAAAAATATAAAAGATCCCTGGTTTCCTCACAACCCCTTACATTACCTACTCTATACAATAATGATGCTCATTCTTACCAACTATCGCGTTGAGACCATAGCTGTCAATATCAGTATGTATAACATCTACGAAGACTCCGTCGTGGGGCCCGAGCCTAAGCTCCGGATTGACATCACTGAAGCAAGGCCCAGCCGGGTCCAGCCCAGTCACGCGTCCCACCCTCAACGCGGTGAGATTGGTGAACATCTTGCCTGTGAAGCCAGCTATATGCCCGCCCAAACTGTGCCCAATCACGTGGATTTTTGCCGAGTCCAGACCATCTATAGAAAGATTTCAAGTTTATTAACATGGGAGTATAGTGACGGCCTCCGTCTATGGGTGGATGATCTTGTATCTCTTAGACGGGTGGGAGCCATTGGATACAAGTGGCACAAGATCGTTTCTGTAGAAAATATCTGAGGGAAGCCTTTGTCCTGCAATAGTCATCTTCCAGCTGATGATTATAATGAGGAAAAAAAGTATATCTGCATAGTTCTGAGAGATGAGGTTACGTTTGGTTTTAGCTCGCATTGGAACGGATCACCTGAGGAAGTAAGTAGTGAACTGAGGACTAGAACAGTGGTGTTACTATTTGTGGGTTACTTAAGTTGATAAAGGGTTGAGCGTTTGCTGGTTCACGTGCACATATTTAAGGTGTTGCAAATGTCTTTGTAGTTCAGGCAAGTAAATGATTAAAATAATAATAACTAGCTTATTATTATTATTTATCATAACTTATTAAAACACCTCTGCCTATCCCTCTCGAGAGATTAATTATGGCATGAGTTTATGTATGTGATATAAATTATTATAACTCAGAAAAAATCCTTACTATTGACCATAGCAGCCAGAACCTCTCCAAGCTTTTGTCCTATGAACCTGACGTGGCTGGAAGAGCGAAGGTACAGCCATTTAATAAGAGGACTGCTGTCCAGCGCCAGCACATTGTTTTGACCTGGAAATAAGGTAACATCAAGAGTTAAGTTTCATGTAATAACAGTGAGGGAAAAACTTCGTGCACCCAGAAGAAGAAAATGTCAATTAGGGGATTAGATCTCACGAATACATAAAACATATAATAGGAATTACTTCAACAACCAATCAAATAATTAGTCTTTTGATTGTTCAACAAAATTTTGGTTAAAATTAGCAGTGTGTGACCTAAAGCCACGTTATTTGAACAGCGGTTCTTTCCTCTAGAAATATGGGAGTAGCAGTTTTATGTCACCACGAGCTATAAAATAGATACTCTTGTTCTAAGAGATGCATTATTGAACGGTGGGACTCGAAGTTATCCCACTGGCTCCGCTCCGGCGCTAACTTCACGCTGTACAATAAACCATCTCTCACGTATAGGTATGATAGGAACTTTAGATATAAAAATGTGGAATACGTGCAACAGCATTTCAGTTTAAAAGGAAACGTGAAGTTTCAAGTAAAGTTACCTCTTTCGTGGAAGGAGTCGATGATAGCAGAGTGGGTTGTTGCGTTTTCAGTGTATCCGTGGCAAAAGATGATCAGGGGTTTGCTCTGGTCGAATTCAGGAGTGTTAAGGATGTCTTTAGCAGCTGTGTTAATATTGAACACAACGCTATGAACTCTAGAGGAAAAAAAAGGTATTTTGATTATTAGCAGTATGCAGGACATTTGTTGACTATATTTTTGTGATCCTTTTAGTTCTAAACGAAACATTTTATATGTTCATATTTGCTCTGTCTCAATACTCTATCGTTTGTTAGTATTATTCCCGAGACCATGAGTGGATATCTAAAAAAGCTAATAAATTAATTTACCCGTCAGTCCACTGCAGTGTGAGTTTGTTTAGATCCGGAGCGTCATCCTCGTTTTCTAACTGATTGTATGACACCCCAAGAAGTTTTTTCACGCTTTTGCCTGTGTATGTAAGTATATATTTTAGTTATTTGTTCTTATCACCTTAATTTATAACAATTCTCGTGGTAAGTCAAATGGAACGGGATTAGCCCGGATAGTTGAATTGAAATAAGACCAGAGATAATGATGACAAGGCCTTTGTGGCTCGATGTGGCTTGAATCCTAGCGGAATTTTGTGTTATTCGTAAAACCTGTTTCGAACACTGATCTTTGATGCTATGTTATCTATTCAACTTATATTAGGTTAGCCTTAAATTATAACTATATCGCAGGTATACGATATAAAAATCATACTGCAAGTCAACATATTGTGTAATGGAAATAACTTACATGCACCAAAAGCAACGCTGGATATAGTCTCTGCTATCGGCTGTTTCAGGGCTTGCACTTCCTTTTCTATAGCCTTAAGTAGACCGCCGCTTTCCGCGCCTTCCTTGGGTGAGGACAATGGGTTGAGTGAGTCCAAATCGATGATGTTTGGCAGAGTAGGAGGCGGTGTGGTAGGTTTGCCGGAGTCGGAGTCGCTGAAGAGGTTGAGTCCAAGTAACCCATCACCTGCAGCTGCGAGCCCCAGGCTGGCGATTAGGGTGAGTACAGCTAGTTTAAACCTGAAAAGGATAATAGGAAGACTCAGTATACCCGAGCATAGGTTGAGGCTGCATGAGGCTTGGGCCGAGTGAGTCACCCCGTGGCTCAAAGGACCTCGAGCCCTTAAGAATGCCACGAAAAAAAGCGTCACAAAACGACACATCCATTACCAACGCCGGCCCTAGTTCTTGACGCTCTGCTTCACTAGGTCAATACCAATTAAGCAGGGGTCTGCTCTTAGAAAAAAAAACATTTTCCACAAGCATTTTCGATCAGAAAATAAATGTTTTGAATTGACATCGACTCGCGCTTGAGTCATGTTTCCGTCTACTTAGTGACAGACATTGGCTTCGTAGTCGTCCAGTACGAGTGTCGATAAAACTTGAATTGTTTTTTGAATGTTTTTACTTACATTATTGTCACTTCCCTGCTGCCGAGTATCAACTGACGATTGCAGGCCAGAGTTACGAGCTTATGTACTTAAAATCTTTAATTACAAAGCTACATTACTGCTACATGAGCTAACCACTAATGGTCAAACATATTTTTGACTATTTTTGTCGCTTGGCTTTGTCTGCTCGAACTAAAATAAAGTAAAATGGATAGCAAAATATGATGCTCATAAATAGCTTTTTACTCGGAAAATTTGGAAAACTCGGAATTAATTTTCTAACAAAATAATCTTGTTAAATATTTATGACTCTCTTTTTTGTCGGGTAGGCATTTTAGACGAGAACAGACACATTAAAAAATAAAACTGTAATTGGTATTTTATAAGAGTATTTTGTTGTGGTGATTTTAATTAGAAGTGCTGTTACTTAGCTATCAATAAGCCATTAACATTATGTATAACTGTTGTAGTTGAAATTGTTATGTAATCTAATGTTTAGGATCATCAAAATAAATTCTAGTGTTTTTTTTTGGATTCTGTACCCAAAAAAGGCAGACATATACAATACCTTAGAAATGTATAAACAAGTCATTTTTTTTCTCATTTTATTGTTTTTTGTTGGATATCAACAGAATTGAATGTGTAAAATGCTATTGTTTACACAGTGAATATCTGTAGTGCTATACAAGTATGGAAAACGTGAAATACGACGATTTGAATGCGACTTCGACATCTCCCAAATAAATGAATAAATCCTACAGTAACAGTCCAGTCACCATGGGCAGATTCATCATTCGCTCCGTCATTTTCATCATTTCATAATTCAACTCTAAATCATTTCATCTCTTATTACATTCCTCATCAAAACTTGAGAATAAATATTACTTGACACTGGCATAATACTGAACGTTATTGTCATCAAAAGAACAAAAAAACATTGATGCAAATGCAAACGTTTAGTATTGTCAATCCAAATAGAAAGATAACAATGTAAAAGTAGTTCTTATACTTATATTGCTATCTTATTTCATACAACGTCATGAGCAAACAAGCAGATGGTCCATCTAATGGATAGTGATTACCAGGCGCGATCAGATCGTCTAGGGCTGATGTGGCAAAGGAATCTAATGTGGCCCTTCCAAAAGAAAAGAAGAATTTTTGGAAGGCCCCTAATATTTTGGCCCGTTACGTTTAGCACGGAAGCTCTCGGGTAGGGGGCACCTTTCGTCTGGGGGCCCGTATCATTTTGTCGTCATGCTACCGTATTATTACGCCACTGGTGATTACCACCGCCGTTGAGACGACAATGTCTTAGAACGCCAACAGCACCGCCAATGCTTTTATTAACAGTGTAATAATAATAATGATTACTTTCAGGTTCACTGTGGCCAAGTCTTTTTGAACCGGAGTTTGAAGACAGAATGTATCCCTTTAGCTAACACGTATAATAATAATTATGATTACTTTAAGATTCACTGTGGCCAAGCCTTGTTGTTGAATCGGAGTTTGATGATAGAGAATCACTTTGCTTTTGTCAAGAGTCGGGATACGTGCATATCTAGGCCACTAAACGCATATACATTTATTCACTTTGTCCGCTTCAGCTAGAGGATCAGTGTACAGATTCGGGAAAAAACCTTTTGTAACATGATTAATCTGTATAATGTTTTATCTTAAGTCATCTCACACGTGTTTTAGTTGATTACCTCCAGGCTATAATTTTGAATGATTTTTTTTTTGTTTAACAGGCATAGCTTTACCAGAGCCAAGGAGTGTCATTACTTTTGACCATTGAATTAAGATAAACGAATTACTTATCTTTTAAACTACAAAGACATTTACAGCTTTGTTTTATATCGCGCCAACAGCGCTAACGATTGGATCCAGGTTCTTTACCGAGTAAAAACTAAACAAAGTAACTATACCTGCTTACTTATTCTATAAAATTCTATTAATATCGGCTCAGAGGTTTCGTAGATAAGCGTTAAAGGAGATTGTGAGAAGTGGTTTTCCATATTCTGACTAACTGATGCGGCTTTGACAGCAATATTTTCTTTTGTGTACTTTTCGTTTTTATGTTTATTCTGTTCTTTGGGACAAAGACAAATCAAAGATATGATGAAATCGGTTCAGCAGTTCCCGTGTTATAAATGGATATACTTTGTTTTATAATAAACCTAAAGATAAGCAGGATTTTGTGTCTAATGCTTGATTTCCACTTTATTTTACCAGAAATAAAAAAAAAGATAAGAATATATTTTTTCATTTTCATAACCTCGTCATTTTAGTAACCTATATTCTATTTACAAATTGTTAAAGATACAGAATCTCATCGGGTAAAATAAGAAACAGTATTTTAATACATTTTTAAAACAAAAACATGTAATATTGTTTTTATCTTGGCTATTTTATAACTAAGAATTGATATATTTTTATGATTAAATGTCATGGGATGGACTTCTTCATAATTCTTTAAATTAGAGCTATTCTGATAGCCCTTTTTGTGGACAACATCCTCTTAAATTAACTTTTTAAATTTAATCACTGGCTTCATTGTTGAAGTGAGTGCTACACACGAAATAGAGAAAGTACAGAAGTAAAGCTTCATAGATAGCACTAACACATAGGTATTATCCACTATTCAATCACTGACACGAAGTTTCGGACGAAACAGGAAGGTAGCACGCGCGACTGTCACTCACCGCAAACACGTCATTCGTGGCTTTTTGTGCGACGGATTAAAAGTTTTATATTTGTAAATATTTTTGTTTAAATTGAAATGGTTTTACTCTTTTTTTTTAAATTCTTTTATTTTGCCTTCATTAAATATAAATTATCTTGAATTTTGACGATATAAAATTATTATATAAGTTATTTTTAGTAACAAATTTCAATAAATAATCATTGAACATCAAATAATAAACACCTTAATACGAGTTTTATGGTCTTTTATTTTTGTGCACCTTTTTGCTTGTCAAAATTGACAGCCTGAGCGCAAATGTCTAGCGAAGCTGTCAACACTGTTATATACAGAAACTTTACTTCTAGACACTTTGTGCCTATAATCTGTGTGCCTACCATGAGTTTTACCTTCGATTGTCGCTAACGACTGCAGTTACAAATTTGTATGAATCTTTGTACAGCGCCCCTAATTGATAGTTGAGGAATTAAGATTGCTCATACAAAATCACTGTAGTAATCTATGTTACCTGACGTGGAAAAAACTAGGCGAACTCATGGTAGACACACTGATCACAGTCTAGTGTTGCCCTTCAAAAACCTCTCTCTACAGTTATTGTTATATCCACATTTATGGATCCAAGATATATTAGTAGGTTACTAGAGTAATATTAAACCATATGCTGTTCAAATTACAAATCGTCAAATCGGGTAGGTTGATCCACCGCCGTGTATATATACATTATTTCTTCATTCATACATACATTTAAATCGTACTAATTGCTATACAAAAGTTGTAATATGTTAACACGACAACATTGTTATAAATACTTATTCTTACTGGATATTTCTTAAGCTTATGAATAAAAATGTTATTTTTCTGCCAAATCCTTCTTTATCCTAGTAAGTTTCTGATGACGCCCTCGTTGTTTTCAAACTTGAGTCCATTTTGGTGTCTCCCATACGGACTCTCTCCGTCCGTCTGCAAGTAGTATTGCCCTCGAGTGCCGGGCTTGCAAGCGTAGCCCATCATTCTGTAATAATACAATAAATTATAGAACAAATTTTATCGATTGCAGCACTTGCCGACCACTTTAAAAGTCTTCTCCTTAAAAGCAAATCTGCGGTGCGGTTTAATTGCAAATGATGCATAAGGAGTTGTAAAACCATAAACGGACCTCTTTGAAAGACGTCACGTCACACCATATACGGCATTTGGGGTTTCCAGTCTCTCAGTTTCAGCCTTTGAAAATCCCGCAAAATATGTGCAGCTGTAAAGGTTGCATGGCGGGAACGGGAAATGTCTTATTTTATTTTCTCTTCAAGTATATCAGCAGTATTTAATGTGTAAAATGCTAGTGCTATGACTAGTGAGAGGACGTGGTAACTTATATATTTACGAGCCTTGGATAACAGACTGACCCGAACCGACAGGTAGAGGGTTCGAGTCTCGGGTTGTCGTAAGTCGTAGCTGCCGTGTTTCTCAATGTGCCCGGATAGTGGCGACAGATTCGTAACCTGTCACACATGGACTCAACATAATCATGCGAAAAGCGCAGTTCCTCTCGAGGGACTACGGCTTGAGTTTATGTAGTAGTGGTGTACAAGTGTGGAGAAAGCGAAATACGGCGATTTGGCTGCTCTTTTCGTCATCTTCCAAGTAACCTGTTAGATTACTTGGATTGTTAGACCTGTTACATTAACCGTACTAGCATGTTACTATAG
Source organism: Choreutis nemorana (assembly GCA_949316135.1). Taxonomy (NCBI): domain Eukaryota; kingdom Metazoa; phylum Arthropoda; class Insecta; order Lepidoptera; family Choreutidae; genus Choreutis; species Choreutis nemorana. Next base: position 6,483,500 of record OX438618.1, read on the forward strand.
GCATTATTCAACTCTTAATCATATCATTCCTCATTAAAACTTGATAATAATTATTACTTACAAAATACATGGCAAAATACTAAAAGTTTATGCCATCATCATGGCGTTGCCTTTCTTTTTTGATGGCGTTGCCATGGCGATGTTTCGGAGATCAGCCGGAATAAATGACTGACAATTTTTATTTTTGTAAGTACCGTATATACCTACTCTTATATAAGAAACTGACAATTCAATTTTGTGATAAACACTCGACGGTAATTTTCTATAATTACTACGTAACCTGCATTAGCTAAGCAGGAATGGACAGTATCCTTTATTTCATAAGTATTAAATGTCGTCAACTAACGCGATATCATTCTTATCACATTTCCCCTGCCGGAACTGGTCCCAGTCCTTGCACTTGACAGCGGGGAAGGCATCCTGGCTGAGGATAGACTCGGAGAAATAGACCACGGCCCGTGAGTGGCTGCACGTCTGGAACAAACAGTTCGGCTGCTGCTGCCCGCTGTTCACGAAGAAGTCCACTTGACCTGGAATATAGAATTTAAATTACTAACCAGTACCTATAACAAAAAAAAATAAACGGCTGGACCAAAACTGATCAAACCTTTTCTGCTAATGTTGGGGATATGCGTGTGAATATTTATTTATAAATGCAATAGATAAAGATGGCGTTGCATCATTTGCAGTGGCGGATCCAGGATGTCCTTTTTAGGAGAGTTTGACCACACTAACATTAGGTTTTAACAAAGTAAGGGCTACTATTCCAAAGGACTCAGATGCTTTTGGGATGGCTTGTGCACCTTAGCCCCTCCCTGGATCCGCCGGTGCTCATGTTCCAATACTCTCTGGACCGAAGTTCATTAGTCATTATTCTAATGTTATTACAGGTGGTAGATTTACATGCATCTAGGCTGGTACCATTCCTGCCTATTTCTGCCGTGAAACAGTTCGTGTTACGGTTCGAAGGATTGGAGAGTCAGTGCAATTACTGACCGGGCCAGCACCTCTTATATCAACTTGGCAAAACATTGGCGATGACTTTGGCTGATCATGATGTGATGAAAGACATCATAATCATGAGCATCCTAGAGTCAAAAGGACGTATCACTTTCCATCAGGTGAGCTGTGCATGTTATCCAATGAGATTAACAAAAAAAAAATACTTACCAACATTTTCCTTGAGACCATAAACTCCAGCATCAGTATGTATGACATCAACAAAATCCGCATCAGATGCCTTCAGCCTGAGCTGAGGGTCTATATTACTGAAGCACGGCCCTGCTGGGTCCAGCCCCGTGATCCTCCCGACCTTGGACCCGGTCAGCTCCGAAAAGGTCTTGCCTGTAAAGCCTGATATATGAGCGCCGAGGCTGTGCCCAATTATGTAGATCTTTGAAGGGTCCACTCCACCTGGAAAAAAAATTGCAATATAGGTCGGGGAACATGGCTTGTTTTATAGGAACTAAACAAGAATCTAAACCAGATTCTATAAACTTTTTTTAGAATTGATACTATGAAGCGTCAAAAAATAATCAAATTTAAATCGAATTTAGGAAAATGAAAAAAACATAATATTGGGCAGGGGCGTTACTAGGTCGTAGGTACCTAGTAACCTAGGTCGTCCGAAGCCAGTGGCAAATTAATTTGACGGTTCCCTTTGTCTGAAAATTAGCGAGACTGCGATGTAGTCATTTCGCGATTTAGTCCTTCTCATCCAATCCCATTAAAATACCAGCTTACTGCACAGGCCTGTGACAAGTTTATATTTTAGGGGCCCTTTAGGCTCGGGACCCTTGGCATTTGGCCACCATACCACCCCCTAGTTACGTCACTGATAGCGAGAAAACCCAAATTTCGCAATTATTCTTTGATTTGATTTCACTTCTTTGAAAGTAGGAAATGACTCCTTCCCGTTTGGACAAAATCTTACTAAAAAATATTACACAAAAGTTGCGTTTCGTGACTTTTTAATAATTTATACGTTTTGTGGCGTTTGGACAAATTTAAATTCCTCGTGTAGCTATGTTCTTTTTCATGAATGACAGATCAACTATGATCTATTGCTTAGATATCAAATAAGTATGGTAAATAGAAGACAAACTTATACTTGACGTCGAGCTTATAATTAAAATCCGCATAATTAGTTCACCATAATTTAAATAAAACGACAATTATGCTAAATATAGAATTAATTATCAAAAACAGGTTCGTTGTGAGATCTGTTATGGAGTTATTTTATAAACATCATCTTGTCAAGCTTCTGGGACATTTATCATGGCTGTTAGTTTATTTTATTATTATATACCTTTAAAGATAGATGGAAAATTTTCCGTTAACTTTGCTTAGTTTTGATTTTTGTACATGTCGTAGGATGTTTACCAATTTTAACATATTTAATTAAATAAAAACTTAATTCGCCAATCCTCCTGGTTGATAACAGGTAAGTAGGTTCATGTGGTGCAGGATCTATAATTCTATAAAATTGCTTGAATATAAAAAATGCAAAAGACTGTATGTTTGTTTGTATTTTACCTGTGAAGCTAAGATCTCGGTGCAGTGGTGTAATCAGCCGATTGCAACGCTAAAGGTTACGGGTTCGGATCGCGCGCGCGCGCGTAACTTTGTTTTATTAGCAAGACGCATTGTTTCGCTTAGCGGTCTTGGATGTTGTATTGTTATCTATGTAGTATATACCACATCGTTGCTTAGTGCCTGCGATACAAGATTATATCAGTCCAGGGCTGAGTCAGTGTGTGTGTCGTGATGTGGTTATTTTATTAGTTTGGGACTAGTTTATCTTGTGTAAACTACCCAAATTATTATTACATAAATGCCCTGTTCTTGTGGCTCCCGAGCGAATTCGGATGGATTAACTAGTTGAAGATATATCGTTTCTAGAGCTATTATTTTGTTTATTACAAGCAATTGTTGCTATTACAGTCACGCGATTGCCAGTGCCTACATTAGATAGACGCGTCAAATCAATTTACAATAGAAAAACTTAACTATACTTCTGTAATAGGAACTAATCATGTTTAAGTAGTTGTAACTTAGGTATTCAGGAGAGTTGTTAAGTGTCTACTAGTGAAATAAAGAAGTTTGAAATGCAGTCATTGTCAGTGCTTTGGGAACGTTCCTTAACGCAAGTGATTTTAATTAGGTAAACCGTTTTTTGATAATAATAATTTAATAATTGACCTGTTATATCTTTGGTTTTACATAGCCATTTACAAAATGGCCATACAGGCGTACACATATTTAGATAGAAAGTATGTACGTAATTTAATAATGTCTAAAATAGTAAATGCTAATTAAACAAAACATGTTTTGTAAAATGTAGTAATGACTAGCATTTACTATTTTAGACACTATTTAAAAGAAGACGTATTGAAGAGAATTGAAAAAGGCATTTTTAGATGGTTTGGGCATGTAAAAGATGGATACAACATCTGATTTTTGTGTATAAGTGTGTGAGTCTCAGTTGGGGTAGATCTAGGCGAAAAATACCTCAACCAAATTGTCGACGTTCAGAGGAAGTGTGTATGAAGAGATGTATGGACAATGGACATGGAGAAAGGGAAAGAAGGATGTAGTTAAGTAAATTACGTTGCGTATAGCGAGTTGTGGTATGTGTATACACCTTTGGGACGAAGGCGTGAGATTCTGTGTGTGTGTAAAACTATACGAATATGTGGAGTATCTTACTTTTCACCATGGCCGCCAGCGTAGCCCCAAGCTCCTGCCCCATGAACCTCACGTACGTGGTGGAGCGGAGGTACAGCCACTTGATGAGCGAACTGCCGTCCAGGGCCAGCACGTTGTATTCACCTGGACATCAACAAAATTTAATAGAAGCTGATCTATTAACCCGTTGATTTCTTACGATTTTTTGTGACAACTAAAAAAAGATAGGTTGCAGGTGCTAAAAAAGAATTTAGTCAATTGACTTGTAATTTTCCTTAAAACAAAACCGGTACGAACTGTTAATTAACGTGGAAGAATACAACGAGAAATCTCTACCGATTCCGTCAAGAAGAGAATACTCGTATTTACATTCTAAGGAGGGTGTTTTTTTTCTTTTTGAAGGTAAACGCACGCTTAACCGAGACGAAAGAGCCGATAAAATCGAAGTCAAGGAAGCCTCGCACAGGATTCGGATGATTCGAAGCGGGTAGGTGTGCAAGGTTTCATAGGATTTCATATAAAGAATTTGAAAATTCTTTTCTTTCACTTTACGTTCGATGAGTGCGCCAAAGAAGAAAACTAAAACCAACCCCCCCCTCTCCCCCTACGTGCCCCCCTCTCCCCCCTAAGTGCCTAGACCTGGGGGGGGGGTGTTATTTGCAAGACGCATTGTTTCGCGTACCGGTCTTGGATGTAGTATTCTTATCTTTGTAGTATATACCATATCACTGCTTAGTTCCAGTGACACAAGTTCTTAAGACACTTACTGCAGGGCTGAGTCATTGTGTGTGTCGTGATGTGGTTTATTTATTTATTTTTTAAACCAAAGAACGAAAGAAGCCAAAACTTTTTGGTCAAGGATCTTTCTTGAGGTTACTGAACGCTCATGACCATTATAAAAGTTATCTAATATATAATCTTAAGACATTAAGATAGTAAAATTACATGTAAATTATTTTTAACACACTAAGCAAGGAAAATTTTATCTCTAGCAGCTTTGTGGGATCTTTGTTAAGGCCGGTTTACTCTAAGACATTTTGTTTCGTTGCTAACTCTAGATTTATAGACTGGAAAGCTGGAAGACTTATAAATGTAAAATATCCGGTTCAAAAAATAAATTTGTAAGTTATTTGTTAATATGTTTCTTTCATTTCCGCGTATAGTACTTGTTTTGGTGCTTAGTGCTTAGGGAGGGACGTGGTAGTTCAGTTTCTTCCGTGCCTTGGTTAACCGACTGACCCGCCGACATGTCGTGGGGTCGAGTCTCGGGTTGCCGTAAGTTATAGCTGCCATGCCAGACTAGCAACCTATTATACTGGGACAACATAAACACGCGAAAAGCGGTGTGTAGCAAGCACCTCTGCCAGTGGATGGCTCGAGGGACTCCGGCGTGAGTTTATGTTGTCGCTTAGTTAGACGAGGCTACTTAGATTACGATATTATGTGAACAATACTCACTTAAGTAGTTAAGTAATTATAAATCTGTACAAAACGACATGAATCACACTTATGCTTCCGATTCCAGATATTTTCATGGAATTTATAAGTGTTTAATTTTATTAATACAAGAATTACATCTTGTCTTTGTCCTGATCAATTTTCCTCTTCTACTGCGGCAATAAATGCAATCGATAAAAAAAAAAACAATGTAAAATTTAACGTTATTATGAATTAAGCGGTTATTATCTATTGTCACTTAGGTGCAACTATATTGTTACATTTTATTAAATACTAACATAATAATATGCATTCAAAAGTACGCAGTTAGCAAGTTGGTTTCTCTTTTGCTGAAACGGATCTGATAGTTCGAATCCAAGCATTTAAATAATGAATAAACCTATCTTTATTGTATTTTAAGCTTTAAATAATAATAATAATGACATCACGCACACATTGACTCAGCCCTGCACTAAGGTATAATCTTGTATCGCAGGCGCTAAGCAACGATATGGTATATACTACATAGACAAGAATACAACATCTTAGACCGATTAAGCTATAAAAAGCGTCTTGTAAATAACACAAAGTTCCGACCCCACCGGGATTCGAACCCTGGGCCTCTAACGTAACAGTCGGCTGGTTACACAACTGCGCCACCGAGGTCGTCTAAAAGTACTTTGTGAAAATTAAAAAGAAAAGATATATTGTACCTCTCTTCTGGAAGGATCTGGAAATGTTATTCGCGTTCGCGCTGTTCGGGTCATCAGTGAAGCCGTGGATGAAGATGATGAGGGGTCTGTGGGGATTGTACCCCCTTGCCAAGGGAATCGTCCGGGCAGCATCCTTAATGTTGAAGGTCACTTGAACAGAACTGTGGACAACCAAATTATTATGATACCACTGAAGATTACAAGTTATCTGCCAGAGATTTTGATTGAAAACTTTAAACGTCATTACAATAGGGATTCAAAATTTCAATTGATGCATTTATCGGATTAAAAAATCCTTTTTGAATAATTATTGACTCGATTTTTAGCAATAATCTGTGATGACTTAAACATCCGTAATCTGAGATGACTATCCAAAAATATCTGTTATCCGATCCTACTCACCCATCGCTCCATTGCAATGACAGTTTGTCGAGATCTGGACCATCATCTCCCTTCAACTGGTCATAGGATACACCGAGAATTTTCTTTACATTACTACCTTAAAACAGAGGATTTTGAAACCTAAGATTAAAATTTTTGGCTTGTTTATATAAAAAATTCAATTTTCACCTATTTTAACTGTGTTTTGTGAGGACTGCAAATAGTTTTCATTAAATTTTTTATAGAGGAGTTTATTTGGAACTTTATTCATTTTTGGTGATTTCTTAAAGTATATTGAGTAAGTATTGTGAATAAAACATGTGGTAAATTTAATATAAACTCTCTGACTTTCTTTGAAAACATGTACTCTACGGTACAACTGTGTTGTATGATTCCTCTTAGCATTTAATGACATGTTGTGGTTATAGCATTATAGATGACAGATCGCGTTAAGTCAAATGAGAGTTAAAATATAAACATGTGTACCTGCGAGACAGGCTTTGCCTAGTGCAGGACTCGTAGAAACTCAGCAAGTAAGCATTGCAACAATATTGTTTTTCTATGTTTTGTGTAATCTCCTTAATAATTGTAAATTTATAGTGTTGTTTAATAAAAAAATATATAGCATTATAAATATACTTACATTGACTGGATCCAACAAACGCAATAGTCTCGTCAATGGGCGTCAATACTGATTGTATTTCCGTTTGTATTCCTTTTCCTATGCTCTTTGCTAGAGTATCATTAGCTTTGCTTTTACCAGAACCATCTCCAATATTCTTCTCCTCTTTTTTTTCGGATTTCGTGAAAGGTTTCGCTATAGTTTCGAAAAACCCCTTAGACTGGTTGTTGGTGAGATCTTTTTCATGTGTTTCATCGTTTTTCCTTTCGTTGTTTTTATTTTCGTTTGTGTTTCTATCAGTGTTCTCGTTCACTTGTGAATTGTTTTGGTTGCTAGGTACAAATTTATTGAAATTGTTCGTGATGGGGTTGTTTTGTTTTGACAGCGGGTTAACTTTGCCCAATGTGTTGAAAAAGCCACTTTGGTTGTCAGCAACTGTTGTTGTAGCTAGGATAGCTAGTACCAGTAGCTTTTTCATTTTGCACCTAAAATGTGATTATAATACATACATAAAAATAAACTCACGCCATAATTCATCCCTCGGGAGGGGTAGACAGAGCTGTTAAAAACTTATGCAAAGTGTGCATGTTTATGTGGAGTCCCAGTGTGACAGATTTCGAATTTGTCGCCACTGTCCGGGCATAAACCCAGGACTCAAACCCTTCACGTGTCTTTCCTAGGAACCTAACAAACTGAGTTACCACATCCTCAATAATAAGTAGGTAATAATAATAATAAGGATTCAAATATTTAGAGCTTAATTAGAAAAACCAGGCTGAAATAGTACTACACTAACATTTCAAAACCCATAGCCTTAGAGTATTTATTATGTACATGGATTATTATAAATAATTATTTTTAGTCGCGGTCGGAATGCAGCGGAGACCAAACCTTATTCTATGATTTTATATTTAGTGTCAAATTTAAAAAATACGTGCTGCTTGAGGAGTTAAAGTTTGCAGGGTTGCTAGCTTACTACCCTTGCAACGAGCATGATACCTATGGAGTTTCAAGCTTTTATAAGCAACTGTAGCTGCTACGTTATATTTTGGAAGGTCGCTGCCTACGTCTTTGTTTGAAAATATCACAAAATAGGAAAAAAAATGTTTTATGGTGTTTAAGTGAAGAAAATTAATTCTATGGAGGGTTAAACGAAAGTAAACGTTTTTAAATTTTTGTATTGGTTCAGGTTATGTAAATATAATTTTTATTTATCACACGCTGATTTTTTTTTCTTTCGGCTCTTTTTTTTACTTTATCCCAATAAATAATTGAATTAAATATTGTTTTGATTGTTAGGTGTCACATAAAACCTGCCGTATTATAAAGTTTATATTTTTTATTTTCCGTCACCAACAATGAAAACGGTTTTGAACTGTTTTTATTATTTAAATTAATTTTGATTAGTTAAAAAAAAAATCAGATCCCTGAAAGTTGTTGAAAAGTTTTTTAAATGTCAAATAAGTAGGGTAGTTACATACCGGTAAAATTTTATAAATCCGATGTTATGTTTGATTAAGTATACAATTCGAAAGGAATATTCAACAATCGACGACAATGGGTCATCACTCGATCAACGCACGGTACCAACTGACTTCTGTTCAACGTTAATTTTAACTTATGTAGTTACAAAAAGTAAGCCTGATGATTGGTAAGTTTAAGGAGATCCGTACCCTTAAGTATTTTATATCTCGCGCTGTCGAATTAATCCTAGCATGGTTTTTCCCAATTAACTAGAGCTTGGAGTTCTTCAAAAAAGGCGATATAAGTTTATTATAGGTTGGGTGATCCGTGCTTCATGACCCTCATATTCTTTCCCAGCTATAGGCAGGTATATTGAAAAACTGGCTTTTACTCGCGATAAAATGCAGTCTGAATCTAAATCTATGGAAAATATGTATGGCAAAGACCCTATATCACAAGGTGTGATGAGATTTTTTATTCATCACGGGCAAACAAGCAGATAGTTCACCTGATTTAAAGTGATACCGGCTATTGACACGACGATTCACTTGATGTCTGAAACCCCAAGAGCACCGCCAATGCGTTGCCTTGCATTTAGAGGTAAAGATATTAAATCTCTCGTGCCGGTAATTACACTGGTTAAGATTGATATTCTTTTAAAATTTCCTGATTTAAATTACCTTTGAACTGATGTTTTTTTTTTCACTGATGGATTAACCTGAATCCATCCTTAATTTTTTTGAATTTACAGTAATAAAAATTACATTATTTGCATCAAATTTCATTCATGACATTGTTTATTGTTGAAGGCGATTTAAAAAATGTCCTTGAATAATAATAATAATACTAAACACATCACGACACACACATTGACTCAGCCCTGCATTAAGTATCGTAAGAACTTGTATCGCAGGTCCTAAGCAACGATATGGTATATACTAAATAAATAAGAATATAACATCCAAGACCGGTAAGCGAAACAATGCGTCTTGCAAATAAAACAATGTCTCGCCCCCGCCGGGATTCGAACCCGGAACCTCTAGCGTAGCAGTCGGCTGTTTACACCACTGCGCCACCGAGGTCGTCAACATACCGAGGTTGAAGTGACATAGTTTAACTGTTTATGGAACTGGAGTCTAAAAATAGTGAATCTTGATTTACAGCATATCTAGGCAATTCATAACTTAATTTCGAGTATGTTTGGGTAAATATAAAGTCCTAAATCTAGGGTAGGTGTCCTTGCCATCTAGCGACTTTACGGCTACTACAAATACATACACAAAAGAAGTGATTTTTTGATAATAAGGCAAAAAAGACGTAGGTAAGCTCTAGCTTGTGTGAAATGCGTTAACAGTAAACGAGCTTAGATCAAACGTCACAGCACCGAGCAAACGTACTAAGTCAAAACAAAACTTATATGAATTGACGACCTCGGTGGCGCAGTGGTGTAAACAGCCGTCTGCTACGCTAGAGGTTCCGGGTTCGAATCCCGGCGGGGGCGGGACTTTGTGTTATTTGCAAGACGCATTGTTTCGCTTACCGGTCTTGGATATTGTATTCTTATTTATTTAGTATATACCATATCGCTGCTTAGCACCTGCGATACAAGTTCTTACGATACTTAATGCAGGGCTGAGTCAATGTGTGTGTCGTGATGTGGTTATTTATTTATTTAATTGAACTTTTGTTGTACCATGTAACGACATAGGTGAAATGTAACAAGGCAAAATATATTTCTATCTGACGTATTGAACTGTTTATTTGTTTTCCTATTTATGCCGTAGTCTTTCTGCTTTAAACACCGCCTCATTGCATATTAAGGCCGTCAAGAAATGGCATGATTTACCAAGAAATCACATCACAAGGGCAACCAGTCAGTCCTTTCCTCACGGAAACATTGAATAAATTACACACATCAAATTTTATATAGGACAAAACACATTTATTATAAATAACATCTTCTGTTACTCAATTGAATACCTTACTCAATGCTGATTAGAAAGACTAAGCAACATTGGTGTCAATATCCCTTATATAGCATATAGGTACGTAAAAAGACGTGCGTACAGTTAAAATTAATCAAAAATTGATAAGATTAAATTTTTGTTAGTATATTGATCTTCTTCCGGTCTGGGATGTTGTATTCTTATCTATGTAGTATATACCATAATATCGTTGCTTAGTGCCTGCGACACAAGTTCATACGATACTTAATGCAGGGCTGAGTCAATGTGTGTGTCGTGATGTGGTTATTATTATTATTGATTTATTCCGATCTAATACCATCAAATAATACCACTGGTATTCGTTTTAACTCGTTTTTTTCTATTTCAAACTAAATAATTAATTAAATTTAATGTGCAAATGAATATTATGATTGGGTTGGATGTTGTTCTTATCTATGTAGTATATACCATATCGCTGCTTAGTGTTTGCGATACAAGATTATATCTCAGTGCAGGGCTGAGTCAATGTGTGTGTTGTGATTTGGTTATTATTATTTAAAAAAAGCTCCGAAACTCCGCAGCTTTGTACGGGTGTTAAAAAATACAAACTTTTCTCCATTCTTTTTTTCAAATCCATGGATTCGCTGAAAATGATGTATGCATGTAGTGCACCGACGTATTATGTACAGAAAAAAATTAACTAGTTAACCCAGCGAACTCTGAACCATGAGATCGTTCTTTGAGTTTTTCTTATTGTTGTATATACTTGTAACAACATTTACAAACTTCATTTTTGGTAAAAAAATGATAAATAAAATAAATAAATAACCACATCACGACACACACATTGACTCAGCCCTGCACTAAGTATCGTAAGAACTTGTATCGCAGGTGCTAAGCAACGATATGGTATATACTAAATAAATAAGAATACAACATCCAAGACCGGTAAGCGAAACAATGTGTCTTGCAAATAACACAAAGTCCCACCCCCGCCGGGATTCGAACCCGGAACCTCTAGCGTAGCAGTCGGCTGTTTACACCACTGCTCCACCGAGGTCGTAAAAAAAAGGATTATTATTATTGTTTATTTTCTATTTATTAACAACCCCTGTTATAATATATAGAGAACAAAGTACAAAAATATACCTAAACATTTGCTTTCGAGTTTAAGAGAAATTAATGAAAAGCAATTTGTTTTATATACCTACTTTCATTCTGAATTTTCTATCATCACTACATAGCATAAACCAAAGACGCTTTCCGCTGTCTGTCCCTATGTATGCTTAGATCTTTAAAACTACGCAACGGATTTTGACTTGGTTTTTTAAATAGATAGAGTGATTAAAGAGGAAGGTTTATATGTATATAATACGTGCATAATATCCGTGCAAAACCGGGGCGGGTCGCTAGTGCTAAATAAAATATAGACAATGTTCGACGAAATAAGGTGGATTTATTATTGGCTAAATAGGTAAATTATCATTGAGAGGAGAAAGATCGTTTTAAATCTTTATAGATAGATGAAGAGTTTCAAATATCACCTATTACTTAAATACTCTTATAATGTTCCTATTTGGATACAAAAGGAATTGTATTTAGCCATCATTTATTTATTAATCAAACGTAACCTCGACGGTAAGTGAATTAATTTTATTGTCAAGGTTTTTTTTTTTTTGGGAATTTCTTAAAACTTGTCCGTATTTATTCTGAGAATATGTTTAAGGACGTTCACCTTTAATGGTGATATCAATTTTTGTTTTTTACCTACCTTTTTTTGTAAATAGTAACTTAGATTGATATTTATATAAAAAAACTAATTAAGAATATTATTACATTTGTATATTAGTGTAATATGACGTGATGCAACAAAAAAATAATTTATTAACCTTTTCCTCGATTTTTTTTGCTAAGATTTCTTTTTAACAAACTTAGCCTTTGTTCACACTGAATGTCCAAACACTTGTTTATTCTAAAAATTGGTTAGAGTATCTTCAAGATCAGATAACGTTAATTTTTTTTTTTCACTTATAAAATTCAACTTTTTAACTAAGTAAATTCGTGATATAAAATCGTTGTAAACTATATAATCAATATCGCATAACAATGCAATTATTGTCTGAAAAATTCTAGTTAGATAAAATAAGATAAAACATTTCTTTGTTAACTGCTTTAACGCATTCCTGGGTAATATCAGAAACAAACCCTAATAGATAGTAATAATTTTTTGTGATGAATAACAGTGTACACACAGCCATGCAGCAACTTAACCTGTTTGGACTCTGTACCGTTCTTAAGTTGTACAGCATAAGGATTGATATTGCACTTGTTGTGAAGCTTTATGTATACACCATCTAACGATATGACACCCAGAACAAAATCTACAGGCTAGTGTGCGACGTGCTTTAGTTAAGTTGAGACAAATTAAAATGCAAAGATAAATACGTAAAGATAATCTTTGATCTCTTGCCGCTGCGACAAAAAGCGTTAGCAAATAAATAAGACAACGATAGGTAATACATTTCTATATTCATTTATAAAAAGGTAAGAAACGCATCGAGAACTCTTATAATGCTTACTGCGAAGGAGTGGAATGCTTTGCCTGCCGATGTGTTCCCTGATAAATATAACCTGGAGTATTAAAGGCAAGAGTGAATATGCTTCTCCTGGGTCGGCATGTTCCACCTTAGACTCCAACGCCGCTTAACATCAGGCGGGATTGGGGTCAAATGCTTGCCAATTTTTACATAAAAATTATTGATTATTTGCTTAATAATGTACAAGATTTGTTATTACTGTTCTATTTTTCACTGGACTAAGAAAATATCAATAAAAACATTTTGTAAGCCATTAATTAATGTCTCAATTATATTGATAAAAAGGATATCAATACATTTGTAATATTGGATTGGACCATATTCAATTCGTGCGAAAAATAATTGAGTAATAATTTCAGTTTTGTTATTGCATACGGAATTAATACGTTTACATATACATACCTACTTCAATTCAATTCAATTCTTATTTTACGGCGACTGTCGTATTGGACGACAACTAAGCCAGTGTCACGTGATGAGAACAAACAATGTTATAAGTTAGAAAATGATCGGTGTTCTGACTTGTGATCAGTTGCCGAATCTGTGACAATATAAACAACAATTATTTACATTCTAAGGACAGCACATGGACAGCACAAGGGCAGCGCAGAAACTTCACAATTTTATGTTATTGGATTTTATAAACATAATAAGGTACTTGACGATCTTTGTATGAGACATAGACAACAAATAGTTAAGATTTACGGGACGAGGGATGCTTTTGGGTAAACAGTCATAAAGGGAAATTCTTAAATTATACATACCTACTTCACCTTTACACAACCTTTGGAATTTGCTTTTCGTGTTTCGGTTTGAAGGATTGGAGAGCCAGTGTAACTACCGACGGTGTAACAACTTTACCTCTAAATGGGCAACGCGTTGGCGATGTTCTTGTTCTCAGGCGTCAGTTGCATCGTTGTGTCAATAAGCGGCGGTGTCACTTTCCTTCAGGTATACCTTTTGCATGTTTGCCCAAGACGTTGTATAAAGACCTACTTACAAACATAAGGTACCTCATATATTAATAAAAGTATTTCAATACTGAAAATTATGTTAACATAAACATTTCTGGTCATCTTACTTGTAATGTTTAATTGAAAATTATTTCTACAACAAACAAGATCCAAGAATTATAGTTATCCGCATAATATCAACGAGTTATCTTCGGAATGACAATATGTTATTTAATCATTCTGCTCTTATTTCACTGACGTCAACATGTGCGGTCATATTTATTTAACAACTAATGAGGTTTGTATTCGTATTGCATTTTATAAGTTACTTTATTTAACTAATAGACCTAACTAGAAGACCAGCCTATGCACGAAATACGAACTTTATTGCTTGTCACATTACATTAGGTAAAAAAGATAAGATAAATAAGGTACACACAGGGTACGTATTAGGGATGGCAAAAATTTATATAATAATATTTCAATAAAACTATAATATTACAATATAGTAGTAAAATATGATAAACGTGTTTTTTCTTTCTCGCAATTATTGTATTAGGTACTTTAACACAAGAAATGTTATCATTCTTTCTATACCATGATCTGCCTAAGCGGTTTGTCTCTAAGTAAATAGTGAGTCAGTCAGGACAAACTAATTTTAATTTAAATTTCAAAGTTAACTTCTGACGACATTTCAGTGGTCTCCCGCCCCCTTCAGTTTTTGGCCTCTGGGCCGTTGTTATTGCTGTCTCCGGTTCGCTAAGAGGAAAATCTGAAATAGGTTTCTTACTACCTCCTATTTCTTCTGATTAAGTTCGTTGCGGGTCCTGAGACAGCCGGTAGGGTGTCCGGGCACAGCCTGTGCGTCAGTGCACAGCTGCATTATTCGTTGATTTTTGTATCAAAGGACGCCATTGTTGATCCTGGTGAAGTACTGTACCTCCTACAACGGTGGGACAGAGTGGCGGGTGTGCACACAAAAACTCTAAAACTTGCTCATATTGGACCTTCGAAATTACAATCAGCCTAATCAAAAATACCTACAAGTTATCTTTGAACATAATTAAAGTCTAGGTACGTATCTACATTTACTACTCCAATATACTGTACATATACAGTCAAGTACTCTAGTTCATTCATATAAATATAGGATTACAAAGGTTTTTATTCAGTGGGTGCGTCTAAAAAACTGGGCCAAAATTGCGATATATTTTAGTTTTCCCTTGATTTATACACTAAACACTAATTTTATTCTAAAAATGAAGCTTCTATGTCTGCTAGAAGTACCTCAGAGTGTTGATGATCGATCAGTCAATCAGTGATTGACAAAATTAAGAATTTTATTTTGACTTTGAGTTATAATTCTTAAACTTCTTGTTCAAATTGAATGAAATTTAAAAAATACCGTGTTTATACAATTCCTGCATGGTTACTGAAAATGTATGCATCTAGTTCTATCCACAACGAGGTTATAGGGGTTCAAAAATGGCTTGAACTGCTTCGAGAAAAGGATGGTACAGCTGTGCCGCATTTTTGCTCGACTTGGCATGATATAAATATGCTTTTAACGAAAAAATATTAAAGTAGTTCAGTACTAGGAGATAAAATAAGTCATAATAACTGCAAAAATCTCTTTATTAAAACATATTACAATATTCATCAGTTGTTATAGAATATTTTCTTCACCATCATCGAGTTAGAATAACTTAGATTTTTACAAAATATTGAATATTAGGGAGCATTCAAGTATTACGTAACGCAATTTTTGAATATTTTAGACTCCCCCTCCTCCCCTTGTAACGCAACGTAAACGTTTTTCTGTACCCCCCCCCCTCCCCCTCTCTAAACGTTACGTAACACTCAAGTGACCATTTTTACCCTAAAGGTGCTAAAAGTTTTTGTCCTTGGAATATTTTTAATTGCTTTTGCGGTAAGCACACTAAATAAAACAAGAGATTTTTAATCCGCAACACCAGACAACAGACACATTCTCTTTTGTGAACATGTCAGGACAGGTGCAGTATGAACACTTTGAACTTAATTTAATAATACCGACTAGAGCAATGTGCTTCTGCATAAACTGAAACGAATACTGACAACGAAAACAACATTAAATGACGCTCAACACAATCGAGGGATTCCCGGTGAAATATAAACGAAAAGGTTTGCCAACTTTCGAGAAAAAACGAAAAATGACGACCAGACTATAATACAATCGAAGGATTCCCCGCAAAACGTAAACGAAAAGGGTTGCCAATTTGGGAGTTTAATTCCCTAAATTTTTATTTAAAAAAAGAAACAATGTTACTTAATGTCTTGTAAGATAGACCCCATCCCGCCCCTGTAACGCATCGCAACGTTTTACGGGAGCCCCCTCCCCCCCAAATTGCGTTACGTAATACTTGAATGCTCCCTTACATCGAAATATAACTAAGTAGTTATACATTGAAAAACTAAAATGGCACATAGTTCATTTTATTTAACAAATATTTTATTACTATGTATAAAATATTGGCTATTCAGTCAGAACAAAATTGCTTTTAACTTATTTTAAGGGACACCAAACTAATTACGTATTATTGAAAATGTTTAACATTTATGTATAGGCACATAGCATGCTTTACATAAATTATTTATCTATATAGAAAGAGCACAAATTATCATATATACACAAAAAAAATTGATTTTGAACCTAAAACCTAATCAAATTAAGACTATGAAGTTCAGTATAATTAATTTAACTAAGCTAAGTGAATTAAAAAAAAACAATTAATTTATAGTAATATTAGTAAAGCAGGTTGTATATATATTCTTATAATAGAATATAGTAGTCAAATAGTTCGATCGATACCGTTCTGTAAAAACCTTGTATGAGAAAAAAATGCCTGTTAAGAAAAGGGCCCGCATCATCCCCGTTGCCGGGGCCACCGGGGACGTTGAAACAAATTTGCCTCTGCCAACCTCTCGAGGGATTACGGCGTGTGATTATGTTATTTTATATGTAAAAACTGCTCAGAAACTGTGAATTTGTTTTAGTCGAATTTTTTTTAGAAAAATGTAATATTTAAGTTCTAAAGTCAAAAAGTCTAAGTAAGTCAAAAAGTCATTCTAAAGTCACTTTTGATTAATTTATGCTGCGATTTGTATCGGTGCGTTGTGTTCCCGCAGCTGTCGTAAAGTCCGCCGACAAGACAGCCGTCGCGAGCCGAGGCGAGGGAAGCCAGGCACGCGGGTCACTACTACTGGACTGGCTCGTCTGTACACATAATAATACATATCATTTTAAACTTAAAAAGTTAAATCAAGCCATTCAAAGGCGTGCGCAGATGAGGGATTTTTGTCCGACGTACTGACGTACTTTTATGTCAAAATATTGTATTCAAATAGGCTCAAAATAAGTAATTTAAAATCGTCATCTTTTATATTACCATCGGTTCGAAACGCTATCTCTACGGGGAAGAATCCGGCAAGAAAATACCGTAGTTGCTTATACCAAAATAATTAGGTACAACAAATTTGTTTCAATTACAATTTGCAAATGACATACAGTTATCTAATCCTTAAAAAAATTGCAACTGTATCGAATCACGCACACCATGAATTAAAATTACGGCATAATATTGTTATTTGCGGACAAAAGTCCTTCGTGTGCGCTGGCCTTTAGGATAGATTATACAAAACTGAAATATGAAATAGTTTAAAGTATACAAATTAATGAAAATCAAGATAGCAAAAGACAACATTCATATATTACTCCCACATATTCTGATATAAACCTTTGAGCCACCTCCAATTTATTCAGATCTCTCACCCAAAGTTTTCTCCCCAAATGCCCTATTTCTTACCCATCGCTATCCGACTATCGGTGAGTATTTTTAAAATTAGTTAATAAACGATATGGCCCATAACCTGTAAATAAGATTGAATAACTGTGTCTGTTTGTTTATCACTTTAGTACGTACCTGAAGAATATATGATGCTCAACGCTGCACTTCCACAGTTTCTTAGCGGCGGTGGTGCTCGGCAGCTTGAAGGTAAGATGCGTCTCGAACTCCTCGAACTCTGGGCCGTTGTTATTGCTGTCTCCGGTTTGCTAAGAGGAAAATCTGAAATAGGTTTCTTACTACCTCCTATTTCTTCTGATTAAGTTCGTTGCGGGTCCTGAGACAGCCGGTAGGGTGTCCGGGCACAGCCTGTGCGTCAGTGCACAGCTGCATTATTCGTTGATTTTTGTATCAAAGGACGCCATTGTTGATCCTGGTGAAGTACTGTACCTCCTACAACGGTGGGACAGAGTGGCGGGTGTGCACACAAAAACTCTAAAACTTGCTCATATTGGACCTTCGAAATTACAATCAGCCTAATCAAAAATACCTACAAGTTATCTTTGAACATAATTAAAGTCTAGGTACGTATCTACATTTACTACTCCAATATACTGTACATATACAGTCAAGTACTCTAGTTCATTCATATAAATATAGGATTACAAAGGTTTTTATTCAGTGGTTGCGTCTAAAAAACTGGGCCAAAATTGCGATATATTTTAGTTTTCCCTTGATTTATACACTAAACACTAATTTTATTCTAAAAATGAAGCTTCTATGTCTGCTAGAAGTACCTCAGAGTGTTGATGATCGATCAGTCAATCAGTGATTGACAAAATTAAGAAATTTTGACTTTGAGTTATAATTCTTAAACTTCTTGTTCAAATTGAATGAAATTTAAAAAATACCGTGTTTATACAATTCCTGCATGGTTACTGAAAATGTATGCATCTAGTTCTATCCACAACGAGGTTATAGGGGTTCAAAAATGGCTTGAACTGCTTCGAGAAAAGGATGGTACAGCTGTGCCGCATTTTTGCTCGACTTGGCATAATATAAATATGCTTTTAACGAAAAAATATTAAAGTAGTTCAGTACTAGGAGATAAAATAAGTCATAATAACTGCAAAAATCTCTTTATTAAAACATATTACAATATTCATCAGTTGTTATAGAATATTTTCTTCACCATCATCGAGTTAGAATAACTTAGATTTTTACAAAATATTGAATATTAGGGAGCATTCAAGTATTACGTAACGCAATTTTTGAATATTTTAGACTCCCCCTCCTCCCCTTGTAACGCAACGTAAACGTTTTTCTGTACCCCCCCCCCCCTCCCCCTCTCTAAACGTTACGTAACACTCAAGTGACCATTTTTACCCTAAAGGTGCTAAAAGTTTTTGTCCTTGGAATATTTTTAATTGCTTTTCCGGTAAGCACACTAAATAAAACAAGAGATTTTTAATCCGCAACACCAGACAACAGACACATTCTCTTTTGTGAACATGTCAGGACAGGTGCAGTATGAACACTTTGAACTTAATTTAATAATACCGACTAGAGCAATGTGCTTCTGCATAAACTGAAACGAATACTGACAATGAAAACAACATTAAATGACGCTCAACACAATCGAGGGATTCCCGGTGAAATATAAACGAAAAGGTTTGCCAACTTTCGAGAAAAAACGAAAAATGACGACCAGACTATAATACAATCGAAGGATTCCCCGCAAAACGTAAACGAAAAGGGTTGCCAATTTGGGAGTTTAATTCCCTAAATTTTTATTTTAAAAAAGAAACAATGTTACTTAACGTCTTGTAAGATAGACCCCATCCCGCCCCTGTAACGCATCGCAACGTTTTACGGGACCCCCCTCCCCCCCAAATTGCGTTACGTAATACTTGAATGCTCCCTTACATCGAAATATAACTAAGTAGTTATACATTGAAAAACTAAAATGGCACATAGTTCATTTTATTTAACAAATATTTTATTACTATGTATAAAATATTGGCTATTCAGTCAGAACAAAATTGCTTTTAACTTATTTTAAGGGACACCAAACTAATTACGTATTATTGAAAATGTTTAACATTTATGTATAGGCACATAGCATGCTTTACATAAATTATTTATCTACATAGAAAGAGCACAAATTATCATATATACACAAAAAAAATTGATTTTGAACCTAAAACCTAATCAAATTAAGACTATGAAGTTCAGTATAATTAATTTAACTTAGCTAAGTGAATTAAAAAAAAACAATTAATTTATAGTAATATTAGTAAAGCAGGTTGTATATATGTTCTTATAATAGAATATAGTAGTCAAATAGTTCGATCGATACCGTTCTGTAAAAACCTTGTATGAGAAAAAAATGCCTGTTAAGAAAAGGGCCCGCATCATCCCCGTTGCCGGGGCCACCGGGGACGTTGAAACAAATTTGCCTCTGCCAACCTCTCGAGGGATTACGGCGTGTGTTTATGTTATTTTATATATAAAAACTGCTCAGAAACTGTGAATTTGTTTTAGTCGAATTTTTTTTAGAAAAATGTAATATTTAAGTTCTAAAGTCAAAAAGTCTAAGTAAGTCAAAAAGTCATTCTAAAGTCACTTTTGATTAATTTATGCTGCGATCTGTATCGGTGCGTTGTGTTCCCGCAGCTGTCGTAAAGTCCGCCGACAAGACAGCCGTCGCGAGCCGAGGCGAGGGAAGCCAGGCACGCGGGTCACTACTACTGGACTGGCTCGTCTGTACACATAATAATACATATCATTTTAAACTTAAAAAGTTAAATCAAGCCATTCAAAGGCCTGCGCAGATGAGGGACTTTTGTCCGACGTACTGACGTACTTTTATGTCAAAATATTGTATTCAAATAGGCTCAAAATAAGTAATTTAAAATCGTCATCTTTTATATTACCATCGGTTCGAAACGCTATCTCTACGGGGAAGAATCCGGCAAGAAAATACCGTAGTTGCTTATACCAAAATAATTAGGTACAACAAATTTGTTTCAATTACAATTTGCAAATGACATACAGTTATCTAATCCTTAAAAAAATTGCAACTGTATCGAATCACGCACACCATGAATTAAAATTACGGCATAATATTGTTATTTGCGGACAAAAGTCCTTCGTGTGCGCTGGCCTTTAGGATAGATTATACAAAACTGAAATATGAAATAGTTTAAAGTATACAAATTAATGAAAATCAAGATAGCAAAAGACAACATTCATATATTACTCCCACATATTCTGATATAAACCTTTGAGCCACCTCGAATTTATTCAGATCTCTCACCCAAAGTTTTCTCCCCAAATGCCCTATTTCTTACCCATCGCTATCCGACTATCGGTGAGTATTTTTAAAATTAGTTAATAAACGATATGGCCCATAACCTGTAAATAAGATTGAATAACTGTGTCTGTTTGTTTATCACTTTAGTACGTACCTGAAGAATATATGATGCTCAACGCTGCACTTCCACAGTTTCTTAGCGGCGGTGGTGCTCGGCAGCTTGAAGGTAAGATGCGTCTCGAACTCCTCGAACTCTGGGCCGTTGTTATTGCTGTCTCCGGTTTGCTAAGAGGAAAATCTGAAATAGGTTTCTTACTACCTCCTATTTCTTCTGATTAAGTTCGTTGCGGGTCCTGAGACAGCCGGTAGGGTGTCCGGGCACAGCCTGTGCGTCAGTGCACAGCTGCATTATTCGTTGATTTTTGTATCAAAGGACGCCATTGTTGATCCTGGTGAAGTACTGTACCTCCTACAACGGTGGGACAGAGTGGCGGGTGTGCACACAAAAACTCTAAAACTTGCTCATATTGGACCTTCGAAATTACAATCAGCCTAATCAAAAATACCTACAAGTTATCTTTGAACATAATTAAAGTCTAGGTACGTATCTACATTTACTACTCCAATATACTGTACATATACAGTCAAGTACTCTAGTTCATTCATATAAATATAGGATTACAAAGGTTTTTATTCAGTGGTTGCGTCTAAAAAACTGGGCCAAAATTGCGATATATTTTAGTTTTCCCTTGATTTATACACTAAACACTAATTTTATTCTAAAAATGAAGCTTCTATGTCTGCTAGAAGTACCTCAGAGTGTTGATGATCGATCAGTCAATCAGTGATTGACAAAATTAAGAAATTTTGACTTTGAGTTATAATTCTTAAACTTCTTGTTCAAATTGAATGAAATTTAAAAAATACCGTGTTTATACAATTCCTGCATGGTTACTGAAAATGTATGCATCTAGTTCTATCCACAACGAGGTTATAGGGGTTCAAAAATGGCTTGAACTGCTTCGAGAAAAGGATGGTACAGCTGTGCCGCATTTTTGCTCGACTTGGCATAATATAAATATGCTTTTAACGAAAAAATATTAAAGTAGTTCAGTACTAGGAGATAAAATAAGTCATAATAACTGCAAAAATCTCTTTATTAAAACATATTACAATATTCATCAGTTGTTATAGAATATTTTCTTCACCATCATCGAGTTAGAATAACTTAGATTTTTACAAAATATTGAATATTAGGGAGCATTCAAGTATTACGTAACGCAATTTTTGAATATTTTAGACTCCCCCTCCTCCCCTTGTAACGCAACGTAAACGTTTTTCTGTACCCCCCCCCCCCTCCCCCTCTCTAAACGTTACGTAACACTCAAGTGACCATTTTTACCCTAAAGGTGCTAAAAGTTTTTGTCCTTGGAATATTTTTAATTGCTTTTCCGGTAAGCACACTAAATAAAACAAGAGATTTTTAATCCGCAACACCAGACAACAGACACATTCTCTTTTGTGAACATGTCAGGACAGGTGCAGTATGAACACTTTGAACTTAATTTAATAATACCGACTAGAGCAATGTGCTTCTGCATAAACTGAAACGAATACTGACAATGAAAACAACATTAAATGACGCTCAACACAATCGAGGGATTCCCGGTGAAATATAAACGAAAAGGTTTGCCAACTTTCGAGAAAAAACGAAAAATGACGACCAGACTATAATACAATCGAAGGATTCCCCGTAAAACGTAAACGAAAAGGGTTGCCAATTTGGGAGTTTAATTCCCTAAATTTTTATTTTAAAAAAGAAACAATGTTACTTAACGTCTTGTAAGATAGACCCCATCCCGCCCCTGTAACGCATCGCAACGTTTTACGGGACCCCCCTCCCCCCCAAATTGCGTTACGTAATACTTGAATGCTCCCTTACATCGAAATATAACTAAGTAGTTATACATTGAAAAACTAAAATGGCACATAGTTCATTTTATTTAACAAATATTTTATTACTATGTATAAAATATTGGCTATTCAGTCAGAACAAAATTGCTTTTAACTTATTTTAAGGGACACCAAACTAGTTACGTATTATTGAAAATGTTTAACATTTATGTATAGGCACATAGCATGCTTTACATAAATTATTTATCTACATAGAAAGAGCACAAATTATCATATATACACAAAAAAAAATGATTTTGAACCTAAAACCTAATCAAATTAAGACTATGAAGTTCAGTATAATTAATTTAACTTAGCTAAGTGAATTAAAAAAAAACTGAATAAATTGGAGGTGGCTCAAAGGTTTATATCAGAATATGTGGGAGTAATATATGAATGTTGTCTTTTGCTATCTTGATTTTCATTAATTTGTATACTTTAAACTATTTCATATTTCAGTTTTGTATAATCTATCCTAAAGGCCAGCGCACACGAAGGACTTTTGTCCGCAAATAACAATATTATGCCGTAATTTTAATTCATGGTGTGCGTGATTCGATACAGTTGCAATTTTTTTAAGGATTAGATAACTGTATGTCATTTGCAAATTGTAATTGAAACAAATTTGTTGTACCTAATTATTTTGGTATAAGCAACTACGGTATTTTCTTGCCGGATTCTTCCCCGTAGAGATAGCGTTTCGAACCGATGGTAATATAAAAGATGACGATTTTAAATTACTTATTTTGAGCCTATTTGAATACAATATTTTGACATAAAAGTACGTCAGTACGTCGGACAAAAGTCCCTCATCTGCGCAGGCCTTTGAATGGCTTGATTTAATTTTTAAGTTTAAAATGATATGTATTATTATGTGTACAGACGAGCCAGTCCAGTAGTAGTGACCCGCGTGCCTGGCTTCCCTCGCCTCGGCTCGCGACGGCTGTCTTGTCGGCGGACTTTACGACAGCTGCGGGAACACAACGCACCGATACAGATCGCAGCATAAATTAATCAAAAGTGACTTTAGAATGACTTTTTGACTTACTTAGACTTTTTGACTTTAGAACTTAAATATTACATTTTTCTAAAAAAAATTCGACTAAAACAAATTCACAGTTTCTGAGCAGTTTTTATATATAAAATAACATAAACACACGCCGTAATCCCTCGAGAGGTTGGCAGAGGCAAATTTGTTTCAACGTCCCCGGTGGCCCCGGCAACGGGGATGATGCGGGCCCTTTTCTTAACAGGCATTTTTTTCTCATACAAGGTTTTTACAGAACGGTATCGATCGAACTATTTGACTACTATATTCTATTATGCAACTGTATCGAATCACGCACACCATGAATTAAAATTACGGCATAATATTGTTATTTGCGGACAAAAGTCCTTCGTGTGCGCTGGCCTTTAGGATAGATTATACAAAACTGAAATATGAAATAGTTTAAAGTATACAAATTAATGAAAATCAAGATAGCAAAAGACAACATTCATATATTACTCCCACATATTCTGATATAAACCTTTGAGCCACCTCGAATTTATTCAGATCTCTCACCCAAAGTTTTCTCCCCAAATGCCCTATTTCTTACCCATCGCTATCCGACTATCGGTGAGTATTTTTAAAATTAGTTAATAAACGATATGGCCCATAACCTGTAAATAAGATTGAATAACTGTGTCTGTTTGTTTATCACTTTAGTACGTACCTGAAGAATATATGATGCTCAACGCTGCACTTCCACAGTTTCTTAGCGGCGGTGGTGCTCGGCAGCTTGAAGGTAAGATGCGTCTCGAACTCCTCGAACTCTGGGCCGTTGTTATTGCTGTCTCCGGTTTGCTAAGAGGAAAATCTGAAATAGGTTTCTTACTACCTCCTATTTCTTCTGATTAAGTTCGTTGCGGGTCCTGAGACAGCCGGTAGGGTGTCCGGGCACAGCCTGTGCGTCAGTGCACAGCTGCATTATTCGTTGATTTTTGTATCAAAGGACGCCATTGTTGATCCTGGTGAAGTACTGTACCTCCTACAACGGTGGGACAGAGTGGCGGGTGTGCACACAAAAACTCTAAAACTTGCTCATATTGGACCTTCGAAATTACAATCAGCCTAATCAAAAATACCTACAAGTTATCTTTGAACATAATTAAAGTCTAGGTACGTATCTACATTTACTACTCCAATATACTGTACATATACAGTCAAGTACTCTAGTTCATTCATATAAATATAGGATTACAAAGGTTTTTATTCAGTGGTTGCGTCTAAAAAACTGGGCCAAAATTGCGATATATTTTAGTTTTCCCTTGATTTATACACTAAACACTAATTTTATTCTAAAAATGAAGCTTCTATGTCTGCTAGAAGTACCTCAGAGTGTTGATGATCGATCAGTCAATCAGTGATTGACAAAATTAAGAAATTTTGACTTTGAGTTATAATTCTTAAACTTCTTGTTCAAATTGAATGAAATTTAAAAAATACCGTGTTTATACAATTCCTGCATGGTTACTGAAAATGTATGCATCTAGTTCTATCCACAACGAGGTTATAGGGGTTCAAAAATGGCTTGAACTGCTTCGAGAAAAGGATGGTACAGCTGTGCCGCATTTTTGCTCGACTTGGCATGATATAAATATGCTTTTAACGAAAAAATATTAAAGTAGTTCAGTACTAGGAGATAAAATAAGTCATAATAACTGCAAAAATCTCTTTATTAAAACATATTACAATATTCATCAGTTGTTATAGAATATTTTCTTCACCATCATCGAGTTAGAATAACTTAGATTTTTACAAAATATTGAATATTAGGGAGCATTCAAGTATTACGTAACGCAATTTTTGAATATTTTAGACTCCCCCTCCTCCCCTTGTAACGCAACGTAAACGTTTTTCTGTACCCCCCCCCCTCCCCCTCTCTAAACGTTACGTAACACTCAAGTGACCATTTTTACCCTAAAGGTGCTAAAAGTTTTTGTCCTTGGAATATTTTTAATTGCTTTTCCGGTAAGCACACTAAATAAAACAAGAGATTTTTAATCCGCAACACCAGACAACAGACACATTCTCTTTTGTGAACATGTCAGGACAGGTGCAGTATGAACACTTTGAACTTAATTTAATAATACCGACTAGAGCAATGTGCTTCTGCATAAACTGAAACGAATACTGACAATGAAAACAACATTAAATGACGCTCAACACAATCGAGGGATTCCCGGTGAAATATAAACGAAAAGGTTTGCCAACTTTCGAGAAAAAACGAAAAATGACGACCAGACTATAATACAATCGAAGGATTCCCCGTAAAACGTAAACGAAAAGGGTTGCCAATTTGGGAGTTTAATTCCCTAAATTTTTATTTTAAAAAAGAAAAAATGTTACTTAACGTCTTGTAAGATAGACCCCATCCCGCCCCTGTAACGCATCGCAACGTTTTACGGGACCCCCCTCCCCCCCAAATTGCGTTACGTAATACTTGAATGCTCCCTTACATCGAAATATAACTAAGTAGTTATACATTGAAAAACTAAAATGGCACATAGTTCATTTTATTTAACAAATATTTTATTACTATGTATAAAATATTGGCTATTCAGTCAGAACAAAATTGCTTTTAACTTATTTTAAGGGACACCAAACTAGTTACGTATTATTGAAAATGTTTAACATTTATGTATAGGCACATAGCATGCTTTACATAAATTATTTATCTACATAGAAAGAGCACAAATTATCATATATACACAAAAAAAAATGATTTTGAACCTAAAACCTAATCAAATTAAGACTATGAAGTTCAGTATAATTAATTTAACTTAGCTAAGTGAATTAAAAAAAAACTGAATAAATTGGAGGTGGCTCAAAGGTTTATATCAGAATATGTGGGAGTAATATATGAATGTTGTCTTTTGCTATCTTGATTTTCATTAATTTGTATACTTTAAACTATTTCATATTTCAGTTTTGTATAATCTATCCTAAAGGCCAGCGCACACGAAGGACTTTTGTCCGCAAATAACAATATTATGCCGTAATTTTAATTCATGGTGTGCGTGATTCGATACAGTTGCAATTTTTTTAAGGATTAGATAACTGTATGTCATTTGCAAATTGTAATTGAAACAAATTTGTTGTACCTAATTATTTTGGTATAAGCAACTACGGTATTTTCTTGCCGGATTCTTCCCCGTAGAGATAGCGTTTCGAACCGATGGTAATATAAAAGATGACGATTTTAAATTACTTATTTTGAGCCTATTTGAATACAATATTTTGACATAAAAGTACGTCAGTACGTCGGACAAAAGTCCCTCATCTGCGCAGGCCTTTGAATGGCTTGATTTAATTTTTTAAGTTTAAAATGATATGTATTATTATGTGTACAGACGAGCCAGTCCAGTAGTAGTGACCCGCGTGCCTGGCTTCCCTCGCCTCGGCTCGCGACGGCTGTCTTGTCGGCGGACTTTACGACAGCTGCGGGAACACAACGCACCGATACAGATCGCAGCATAAATTAATCAAAAGTGACTTTAGAATGACTTTTTGACTTACTTAGACTTTTTGACTTTAGAACTTAAATATTACATTTTTCTAAAAAAAATTCGACTAAAACAAATTCACAGTTTCTGAGCAGTTTTTATATATAAAATAACATAAACACACGCCGTAATCCCTCGAGAGGTTGGCAGAGGCAAATTTGTTTCAACGTCCCCGGTGGCCCCGGCAACGGGGATGATGCGGGCCCTTTTCTTAACAGGCATTTTTTTCTCATACAAGGTTTTTACAGAACGGTATCGATCGAACTATTTGACTACTATATTCTATTATGCAACTGTATCGAATCACGCACACCATGAATTAAAATTACGGCATAATATTGTTATTTGCGGACAAAAGTCCTTCGTGTGCGCTGGCCTTTAGGATAGATTATACAAAACTGAAATATGAAATAGTTTAAAGTATACAAATTAATGAAAATCAAGATAGCAAAAGACAACATTCATATATTACTCCCACATATTCTGATATAAACCTTTGAGCCACCTCCAATTTATTCAGATCTCTCACCCAAAGTTTTCTCCCCAAATGCCCTATTTCTTACCCATCGCTATCCGACTATCGGTGAGTATTTTTAAAATTAGTTAATAAACGATATGGCCCATAACCTGTAAATAAGATTGAATAACTGTGTCTGTTTGTTTATCACTTTAGTACGTACCTGAAGAATATATGATGCTCAACGCTGCACTTCCACAGTTTCTTAGCGGCGGTGGTGCTCGGCAGCTTGAAGGTAAGATGCGTCTCGAACTCCTCGAACTCTAGGCCGTTGTTATTGCTGTCTCCGGTTTGCTAAGAGGAAAATCTGAAATAGGTTTCTTACTACCTCCTATTTCTTCTGATTAAGTTCGTTGCGGGTCCTGAGACAGCCGGTAGGGTGTCCGGGCACAGCCTGTGCGTCAGTGCACAGCTGCATTATTCGTTGATTTTTGTATCAAAGGACGCCATTGTTGATCCTGGTGAAGTACTGTACCTCCTACAACGGTGGGACAGAGTGGCGGGTGTGCACACAAAAACTCTAAAACTTGCTCATATTGGACCTTCGAAATTACAATCAGCCTAATCAAAAATACCTACAAGTTATCTTTGAACATAATTAAAGTCTAGGTACGTATCTACATTTACTACTCCAATATACTGTACATATACAGTCAAGTACTCTAGTTCATTCATATAAATATAGGATTACAAAGGTTTTTATTCAGTGGTTGCGTCTAAAAAACTGGGCCAAAATTGCGATATATTTTAGTTTTCCCTTGATTTATACACTAAACACTAATTTTATTCTAAAAATGAAGCTTCTATGTCTGCTAGAAGTACCTCAGAGTGTTGATGATCGATCAGTCAATCAGTGATTGACAAAATTAAGAAATTTTGACTTTGAGTTATAATTCTTAAACTTCTTGTTCAAATTGAATGAAATTTAAAAAATACCGTGTTTATACAATTCCTGCATGGTTACTGAAAATGTATGCATCTAGTTCTATCCACAACGAGGTTATAGGGGTTCAAAAATGGCTTGAACTGCTTCGAGAAAAGGATGGTACAGCTGTGCCGCATTTTTGCTCGACTTGGCATGATATAAATATGCTTTTAACGAAAAAATATTAAAGTAGTTCAGTACTAGGAGATAAAATAAGTCATAATAACTGCAAAAATCTCTTTATTAAAACATATTACAATATTCATCAGTTGTTATAGAATATTTTCTTCACCATCATCGAGTTAGAATAACTTAGATTTTTACAAAATATTGAATATTAGGGAGCATTCAAGTATTACGTAACGCAATTTTTGAATATTTTAGACTCCCCCTCCTCCCCTTGTAACGCAACGTAAACGTTTTTCTGTACCCCCCCCCTCCCCCTCTCTAAACGTTACGTAACACTCAAGTGACCATTTTTACCCTAAAGGTGCTAAAAGTTTTTGTCCTTGGAATATTTTTAATTGCTTTTGCGGTAAGCACACTAAATAAAACAAGAGATTTTTAATCCGCAACACCAGACAACAGACACATTCTCTTTTGTGAACATGTCAGGACAGGTGCAGTATGAACACTTTGAACTTAATTTAATAATACCGACTAGAGCAATGTGCTTCTGCATAAACTGAAACGAATACTGACAATGAAAACAACATTAAATGACGCTCAACACAATCGAGGGATTCCCGGTGAAATATAAACGAAAAGGTTTGCCAACTTTCGAGAAAAAACGAAAAATGACGACCAGACTATAATACAATCGAAGGATTCCCCGTAAAACGTAAACGAAAAGGGTTGCCAATTTGGGAGTTTAATTCCCTAAATTTTTATTTTAAAAAAGAAACAATGTTACTTAACGTCTTGTAAGATAGACCCCATCCCGCCCCTGTAACGCATCGCAACGTTTTACGGGACCCCCCTCCCCCCCAAATTGCGTTACGTAATACTTGAATGCTCCCTTACATCGAAATATAACTAAGTAGTTATACATTGAAAAACTAAAATGGCACATAGTTCATTTTATTTAACAAATATTTTATTACTATGTATAAAATATTGGCTATTCAGTCAGAACAAAATTGCTTTTAACTTATTTTAAGGGACACCAAACTAATTACGTATTATTGAAAATGTTTAACATTTATGTATAGGCACATAGCATGCTTTACATAAATTATTTATCTACATAGAAAGAGCACAAATTATCATATATACACAAAAAAAATTGATTTTGAACCTAAAACCTAATCAAATTAAGACTATGAAGATCATTATAATTAATTTAACTTAGCTAAGTGAATTAAAAAAAAAAAACAATTAATTTATAGTAATATTAGTAAAGCAGGTTGTATATATATTCTTATAATAGAATATAGTAGTCTAATAGTTCGATCGATACCGTTCTGTAAAAACCTTGTATGAGAAAAAAATGCCTGTTAAGAAAAGGGCCCGCATCATCCCCGCTGCCGGGGCCACCGGGGACGTTGAAACAAATTTGCCTCTGCCAACCTCTCGAGGGATTACGGCGTGTGTTTATGTTATTTTATATATAAAAACTGCTCAGAAACTGTGAATTTGTTTTAGTCGAATTTTTTTTAGAAAAATGTAATATTTAAGTTCTAAAGTCAAAAAGTCTAAGTAAGTCAAAAAGTCATTCTAAAGTCACTTTTGATTAATTTATGCTGCGATCTGTATCGGTGCGTTGTGTTCCCGCAGCTGTCGTAAAGTCCGCCGACAAGACAGCCGTCGCGAGCCGAGGCGAGGGAAGCCAGGCACACGGGTCACTACTACTGGACTGGCTCGTCTGTACACATAATAATACATATCATTTTAAACTTAAAAAGTTAAATCAAGCCATTCAAAGGCCTGCGCAGATGAGGGACTTTTGTCCGACGTACTGACGTACTTTTATGTCAAAATATTGTATTCAAATAGGCTCAAAATAAGTAATTTAAAATCGTCATCTTTTATATTACCATCGGTTCGAAACGCTATCTCTACGGGGAAGAATCCGGCAAGAAAATACCGTAGTTGCTTATACCAAAATAATTAGGTACAACAAATTTGTTTCAATTACAATTTGCAAATGACATACAGTTATCTAATACTTAAAAAAATTGCAACTGTATCGAATCACGCACACCACGAATTAAAATTACGGCATAATATTGTTATTTGCGGACAAAAGTCCTTCGTGTGCACTGGCCTTTAGGATAGATTATACAAAACTGAAATATGAAATAGTTTAAAGTATACAAATTAATGAAAATCAAGATAGCAAAAGACAACATTCATATATTACTCCAACATATTCTGATATAAACCTTTGAGCCACCTCCAATTTATTCAGATCTCTCACCCAAAGTTTTCTCCCCAAATGCCCTATTTCTTACCCATCGCTATCCGACTATCGGTGAGTATTTTTAAAATTAGTTAATAAACGATATGGCCC
The DNA here is from genome assembly GCA_949316135.1 of Choreutis nemorana. Taxonomy (NCBI): domain Eukaryota; kingdom Metazoa; phylum Arthropoda; class Insecta; order Lepidoptera; family Choreutidae; genus Choreutis; species Choreutis nemorana. The sequence continues at coordinate 6,514,895 of OX438618.1, forward strand.
ATAACCTGTAAATAAGATTGAATAACTGTGTCTGTTTGTTTATCACTTTAGTACGTACCTGAAGAATATATGATGCTCAACGCTGCACTTCCACAGTTTCTTAGCGGCGGTGGTGCTCGGCAGCTTGAAGGTAAGATGCGTCTCGAACTCCTCGAACTCTGGGCCGTTGTTATTGCTGTCTCCGGTTTGCTAAGAGGAAAATCTGAAATAGGTTTCTTACTACCTCCTATTTCTTCTGATTAAGTTCGTTGCGGGTCCTGAGACAGCCGGTAGGGTGTCCGGGCACAGCCTGTGCGTCAGTGCACAGCTGCATTATTCGTTGATTTTTGTATCAAAGGACGCCATTGTTGATCCTGGTGAAGTACTGTACCTCCTACAACGGTGGGACAGAGTGGCGGGTGTGCACACAAAAACTCTAAAACTTGCTCATATTGGACCTTCGAAATTACAATCAGCCTAATCAAAAATACCTACAAGTTATCTTTGAACATAATTAAAGTCTAGGTACGTATCTACATTTACTACTCCAATATACTGTACATATACAGTCAAGTACTCTAGTTCATTCATATAAATATAGGATTACAAAGGTTTTTATTCAGTGGTTGCGTCTAAAAAACTGGGCCAAAATTGCGATATATTTTAGTTTTCCCTTGATTTATACACTAAACACTAATTTTATTCTAAAAATGAAGCTTCTATGTCTGCTAGAAGTACCTCAGAGTGTTGATGATCGATCAGTCAATCAGTGATTGACAAAATTAAGAAATTTTGACTTTGAGTTATAATTCTTAAACTTCTTGTTCAAATTGAATGAAATTTAAAAAATACCGTGTTTATACAATTCCTGCATGGTTACTGAAAATGTATGCATCTAGTTCTATCCACAACGAGGTTATAGGGGTTCAAAAATGGCTTGAACTGCTTCGAGAAAAGGATGGTACAGCTGTGCCGCATTTTTGCTCGACTTGGCATAATATAAATATGCTTTTAACGAAAAAATATTAAAGTAGTTCAGTACTAGGAGATAAAATAAGTCATAATAACTGCAAAAATCTCTTTATTAAAACATATTACAATATTCATCAGTTGTTATAGAATATTTTCTTCACCATCATCGAGTTAGAATAACTTAGATTTTTACAAAATATTGAATATTAGGGAGCATTCAAGTATTACGTAACGCAATTTTTGAATATTTTAGACTCCCCCTCCTCCCCTTGTAACGCAACGTAAACGTTTTTCTGTACCCCCCCCCCCTCCCCCTCTCTAAACGTTACGTAACACTCAAGTGACCATTTTTACCCTAAAGGTGCTAAAAGTTTTTGTCCTTGGAATATTTTTAATTGCTTTTGCGGTAAGCACACTAAATAAAACAAGAGATTTTTAATCCGCAACACCAGACAACAGACACATTCTCTTTTGTGAACATGTCAGGACAGGTGCAGTATGAACACTTTGAACTTAATTTAATAATACCGACTAGAGCAATGTGCTTCTGCATAAACTGAAACGAATACTGACAACGAAAACAACATAAAATGACGCTCAACACAATCGAGGGATTCCCGGTGAAATATAAACGAAAAGGTTTGCCAACTTTCGAGAAAAAACGAAAAATGACGACCAGACTATAATACAATCGAAGGATTCCCCGTAAAACGTAAACGAAAAGGGTTGCCAATTTGGGAGTTTAATTCCCTAAATTTTTATTTTAAAAAAGAAAAAATGTTACTTAACGTCTTGTAAGATAGACCCCATCCCGCCCCTGTAACGCATCGCAACGTTTTACGGGACCCCCCTCCCCCCCAAATTGCGTTACGTAATACTTGAATGCTCCCTTACATCGAAATATAACTAAGTAGTTATACATTGAAAAACTAAAATGGCACATAGTTCATTTTATTTAACAAATATTTTATTACTATGTATAAAATATTGGCTATTCAGTCAGAACAAAATTGCTTTTAACTTATTTTAAGGGACACCAAACTAATTACGTATTATTGAAAATGTTTAACATTTATGTATAGGCACATAGCATGCTTTACATAAATTATTTATCTACATAGAAAGAGCACAAATTATCATATATACACAAAAAAAATTGATTTTGAACCTAAAACCTAATCAAATTAAGACTATGAAGTTCAGTATAATTAATTTAACTTAGCTAAGTGAATTAAAAAAAACAATTAATTTATAGTAATATTAGTAAAGCAGGTTGTATATATGTTCTTATAATAGAATATAGTAGTCAAATAGTTCGATCGATACCGTTCTGTAAAAACCTTGTATGAGAAAAAAATGCCTGTTAAGAAAAGGGCCCGCATCATCCCCGTTGCCGGGGCCACCGGGGACGTTGAAACAAATTTGCCTCTGCCAACCTCTCGAGGGATTACGGCGTGTGTTTATGTTATTTTATATATAAAACTGCTCAGAAACTGTGAATTTGTTTTAGTCGAATTTTTTTTAGAAAAATGTAATATTTAAGTTCTAAAGTCAAAAAGTCATTCTAAAGTCACTTTTGATTAATTTATGCTGCGATCTGTATCGGTGCGTTGTGTTCCCGCAGCTGTCGTAAAGTCCGCCGACAAGACAGCCGTCGCGAGCCGAGGCGAGGGAAGCCAGGCACGCGGGTCACTACTATTGGACTGGCTCGTCTGTACACATAATAATACATATCATTTTAAACTTAAAAAGTTAAATCAAGCCATTCAAAGGCCTGCGCAGATGAGGGACTTTTGTCCGACGTACTGACGTACTTTTATGTCAAAATATTGTATTCAAATAGGCTCAAAATAAGTAATTTAAAATCGTCATCTTTTATATTACCATCGGTTCGAAACGCTATCCCTGCGGGGAAGAATCCGGCAAGAAAATACCGTAGTTGCTTATACCAAAATAATTAGGTACAACAAATTTGTTTCAATTACAATTTGCAAATGACATACAGTTATCTAATACTTAAAAAAAATTGCAACTGTATCGAATCACGCACACCACGAATTAAAATTACGGCATAATATTGTTATTTGCGGACAAAAGTCCTTCGTGTGCACTGGCCTTTAGGATAGATTATACAAAACTGAAATATGAAATAGTTTAAAGTATACAAATTAATGAAAATCAAGATAGCAAAAGACAACATTCATATATTACTCCAACATATTCTGATATAAACCTTTGAGCCACCTCCAATTTATTCAGATCTCTCACCCAAAGTTTTCTCCCCAAATGCCCTATTTCTTACCCATCGCTATCCGACTATCGGTGAGTATTTTTAAAATTAGTTAATAAACGATATGGCCCATAACCTGTAAATAAGATTGAATAACTGTGTCTGTTTGTTTATCACTTTAGTACGTACCTGAAGAATATATGATGCTCAACGCTGCACTTCCACAGTTTCTTAGCGGCGGTGGTGCTCGGCAGCTTGAAGGTAAGATGCGTCTCGAACTCCTCGAACTCTGGGCCGTTGTTATTGCTGTCTCCGGTTTGCTAAGAGGAAAATCTGAAATAGGTTTCTTACTACCTCCTATTTCTTCTGATTAAGTTCGTTGCGGGTCCTGAGACAGCCGGTAGGGTGTCCGGGCACAGCCTGTGCGTCAGTGCACAGCTGCATTATTCGTTGATTTTTGTATCAAAGGACGCCATTGTTGATCCTGGTGAAGTACTGTACCTCCTACAACGGTGGGACAGAGTGGCGGGTGTGCACACAAAAACTCTAAAACTTGCTCATATTGGACCTTCGAAATTACAATCAGCCTAATCAAAAATACCTACAAGTTATCTTTGAACATAATTAAAGTCTAGGTACGTATCTACATTTACTACTCCAATATACTGTACATATACAGTCAAGTACTCTAGTTCATTCATATAAATATAGGATTACAAAGGTTTTTATTCAGTGGTTGCGTCTAAAAAACTGGGCCAAAATTGCGATATATTTTAGTTTTCCCTTGATTTATACACTAAACACTAATTTTATTCTAAAAATGAAGCTTCTATGTCTGCTAGAAGTACCTCAGAGTGTTGATGATCGATCAGTCAATCAGTGATTGACAAAATTAAGAAATTTTGACTTTGAGTTATAATTCTTAAACTTCTTGTTCAAATTGAATGAAATTTAAAAAATACCGTGTTTATACAATTCCTGCATGGTTACTGAAAATGTATGCATCTAGTTCTATCCACAACGAGGTTATAGGGGTTCAAAAATGGCTTGAACTGCTTCGAGAAAAGGATGGTACAGCTGTGCCGCATTTTTGCTCGACTTGGCATAATATAAATATGCTTTTAACGAAAAAATATTAAAGTAGTTCAGTACTAGGAGATAAAATAAGTCATAATAACTGCAAAAATCTCTTTATTAAAACATATTACAATATTCATCAGTTGTTATAGAATATTTTCTTCACCATCATCGAGTTAGAATAACTTAGATTTTTACAAAATATTGAATATTAGGGAGCATTCAAGTATTACGTAACGCAATTTTTGAATATTTTAGACTCCCCCTCCTCCCCTTGTAACGCAACGTAAACGTTTTTCTGTACCCCCCCCCCCCCTCCCCCTCTCTAAACGTTACGTAACACTCAAGTGACCATTTTTACCCTAAAGGTGCTAAAAGTTTTTGTCCTTGGAATATTTTTAATTGCTTTTGCGGTAAGCACACTAAATAAAACAAGAGATTTTTAATCCGCAACACCAGACAACAGACACATTCTCTTTTGTGAACATGTCAGGACAGGTGCAGTATGAACACTTTGAACTTAATTTAATAATACCGACTAGAGCAATGTGCTTCTGCATAAACTGAAACGAATACTGACAATGAAAACAACATTAAATGACGCTCAACACAATCGAGGGATTCCCGGTGAAATATAAACGAAAAGGTTTGCCAACTTTCGAGAAAAAACGAAAAATGACGACCAGACTATAATACAATCGAAGGATTCCCCGTAAAACGTAAACGAAAAGGGTTGCCAATTTGGGAGTTTAATTCCCTAAATTTTTATTTTAAAAAAGAAACAATGTTACTTAACGTCTTGTAAGATAGACCCCATCCCGCCCCTGTAACGCATCGCAACGTTTTACGGGACCCCCCTCCCCCCCAAATTGCGTTACGTAATACTTGAATGCTCCCTTACATCGAAATATAACTAAGTAGTTATACATTGAAAAACTAAAATGGCACATAGTTCATTTTATTTAACAAATATTTTATTACTATGTATAAAATATTGGCTATTCAGTCAGAACAAAATTGCTTTTAACTTATTTTAAGGGACACCAAACTAATTACGTATTATTGAAAATGTTTAACATTTATGTATAGGCACATAGCATGCTTTACATAAATTATTTATCTACATAGAAAGAGCACAAATTATCATATATACACAAAAAAAATTGATTTTGAACCTAAAACCTAATCAAATTAAGACTATGAAGTTCAGTATAATTAATTTAACTTAGCTAAGTGAATTAAAAAAAACAATTAATTTATAGTAATATTAGTAAAGCAGGTTGTATATATGTTCTTATAATAGAATATAGTAGTCAAATAGTTCGATCGATACCGTTCTGTAAAAACCTTGTATGAGAAAAAAATGCCTGTTAAGAAAAGGGCCCGCATCATCCCCGTTGCCGGGGCCACCGGGGACGTTGAAACAAATTTGCCTCTGCCAACCTCTCGAGGGATTACGGCGTGTGTTTATGTTATTTTATATATAAAACTGCTCAGAAACTGTGAATTTGTTTTAGTCGAATTTTTTTTAGAAAAATGTAATATTTAAGTTCTAAAGTCAAAAAGTCATTCTAAAGTCACTTTTGATTAATTTATGCTGCGATCTGTATCGGTGCGTTGTGTTCCCGCAGCTGTCGTAAAGTCCGCCGACAAGACAGCCGTCGCGAGCCGAGGCGAGGGAAGCCAGGCACGCGGGTCACTACTACTGGACTGGCTCGTCTGTACACATAATAATACATATCATTTTAAACTTAAAAAGTTAAATCAAGCCATTCAAAGGCCTGCGCAGATGAGGGACTTTTGTCCGACGTACTGACGTACTTTTATGTCAAAATATTGTATTCAAATAGGCTCAAAATAAGTAATTTAAAATCGTCATCTTTTATATTACCATCGGTTCGAAACGCTATCTCTACGGGGAAGAATCCGGCAAGAAAATACCGTAGTTGCTTATACCAAAATAATTAGGTACAACAAATTTGTTTCAATTACAATTTGCAAATGACATACAGTTATCTAATACTTAAAAAAATTGCAACTGTATCGAATCACGCACACCACGAATTAAAATTACGGCATAATATTGTTATTTGCGGACAAAAGTCCTTCGTGTGCACTGGCCTTTAGGATAGATTATACAAAACTGAAATATGAAATAGTTTAAAGTATACAAATTAATGAAAATCAAGATAGCAAAAGACAACATTCATATATTACTCCAACATATTCTGATATAAACCTTTGAGCCACCTCCAATTTATTCAGATCTCTCACCCAAAGTTTTCTCCCCAAATGCCCTATTTCTTACCCATCGCTATCCGACTATCGGTGAGTATTTTTAAAATTAGTTAATAAACGATATGGCCCATAACCTGTAAATAAGATTGAATAACTGTGTCTGTTTGTTTATCACTTTAGTACGTACCTGAAGAATATATGATGCTCAACGCTGCACTTCCACAGTTTCTTAGCGGCGGTGGTGCTCGGCAGCTTGAAGGTAAGATGCGTCTCGAACTCCTCGAACTCTGGGCCGTTGTTATTGCTGTCTCCGGTTTGCTAAGAGGAAAATCTGAAATAGGTTTCTTACTACCTCCTATTTCTTCTGATTAAGTTCGTTGCGGGTCCTGAGACAGCCGGTAGGGTGTCCGGGCACAGCCTGTGCGTCAGTGCACAGCTGCATTATTCGTTGATTTTTGTATCAAAGGACGCCATTGTTGATCCTGGTGAAGTACTGTACCTCCTACAACGGTGGGACAGAGTGGCGGGTGTGCACACAAAAACTCTAAAACTTGCTCATATTGGACCTTCGAAATTACAATCAGCCTAATCAAAAATACCTACAAGTTATCTTTGAACATAATTAAAGTCTAGGTACGTATCTACATTTACTACTCCAATATACTGTACATATACAGTCAAGTACTCTAGTTCATTCATATAAATATAGGATTACAAAGGTTTTTATTCAGTGGTTGCGTCTAAAAAACTGGGCCAAAATTGCGATATATTTTAGTTTTCCCTTGATTTATACACTAAACACTAATTTTATTCTAAAAATGAAGCTTCTATGTCTGCTAGAAGTACCTCAGAGTGTTGATGATCGATCAGTCAATCAGTGATTGACAAAATTAAGAAATTTTGACTTTGAGTTATAATTCTTAAACTTCTTGTTCAAATTGAATGAAATTTAAAAAATACCGTGTTTATACAATTCCTGCATGGTTACTGAAAATGTATGCATCTAGTTCTATCCACAACGAGGTTATAGGGGTTCAAAAATGGCTTGAACTGCTTCGAGAAAAGGATGGTACAGCTGTGCCGCATTTTTGCTCGACTTGGCATAATATAAATATGCTTTTAACGAAAAAATATTAAAGTAGTTCAGTACTAGGAGATAAAATAAGTCATAATAACTGCAAAAATCTCTTTATTAAAACATATTACAATATTCATCAGTTGTTATAGAATATTTTCTTCACCATCATCGAGTTAGAATAACTTAGATTTTTACAAAATATTGAATATTAGGGAGCATTCAAGTATTACGTAACGCAATTTTTGAATATTTTAGACTCCCCCTCCTCCCCTTGTAACGCAACGTAAACGTTTTTCTGTACCCCCCCCCCCCCTCCCCCTCTCTAAACGTTACGTAACACTCAAGTGACCATTTTTACCCTAAAGGTGCTAAAAGTTTTTGTCCTTGGAATATTTTTAATTGCTTTTGCGGTAAGCACACTAAATAAAACAAGAGATTTTTAATCCGCAACACCAGACAACAGACACATTCTCTTTTGTGAACATGTCAGGACAGGTGCAGTATGAACACTTTGAACTTAATTTAATAATACCGACTAGAGCAATGTGCTTCTGCATAAACTGAAACGAATACTGACAACGAAAACAACATAAAATGACGCTCAACACAATCGAGGGATTCCCGGTGAAATATAAACGAAAAGGTTTGCCAACTTTCGAGAAAAAACGAAAAATGACGACCAGACTATAATACAATCGAAGGATTCCCCGTAAAACGTAAACGAAAAGGGTTGCCAATTTGGGAGTTTAATTCCCTAAATTTTTATTTTAAAAAAGAAACAATGTTACTTAACGTCTTGTAAGATAGACCCCATCCCGCCCCTGTAACGCATCGCAACGTTTTACGGGACCCCCCTCCCCCCCAAATTGCGTTACGTAATACTTGAATGCTCCCTTACATCGAAATATAACTAAGTAGTTATACATTGAAAAACTAAAATGGCACATAGTTCATTTTATTTAACAAATATTTTATTACTATGTATAAAATATTGGCTATTCAGTCAGAACAAAATTGCTTTTAACTTATTTTAAGGGACACCAAACTAATTACGTATTATTGAAAATGTTTAACATTTATGTATAGGCACATAGCATGCTTTACATAAATTATTTATCTACATAGAAAGAGCACAAATTATCATATATACACAAAAAAAATTGATTTTGAACCTAAAACCTAATCAAATTAAGACTATGAAGATCATTATAATTAATTTAACTTAGCTAAGTGAATTAAAAAAAAAAACAATTAATTTATAGTAATATTAGTAAAGCAGGTTGTATATATATTCTTATTATAGAATATAGTAGTCTAATAGTTCGATCGATACCGTTCTGTAAAAACCTTGTATGAGAAAAAAATGCCTGTTAAGAAAAGGGCCCGCATCATCCCCGTTGCCGGGGCCACCGGGGACGTTGAAACAAATTTGCCTCTGCCAACCTCTCGAGGGATTACGGCGTGTGTTTATGTTATTTTATATGTAAAAACTGCTCAGAAACTGTGAATTTGTTTTAGTCGAATTTTTTTTAGAAAAATGTAATATTTAAGTTCTAAAGTCAAAAAGTCTAAGTAAGTCAAAAAGTCATTCTAAAGTCACTTTCGATTAATTTATGCTGCGATTTGTATCGGTGCGTTGTGTTCCCGCAGCTGTCGTAAAGTCCGCCGACAAGACAGCCGCCGCGAGCCGAGGCGAGGGAAGCCAGGCACGCGGGTCACTACTACTGGACTGGCTCGTCTGTACACATAATAATACATATCATTTTAAACTTAAAAAGTTAAATCAAGCCATTCAAAGGCCTGCGCAGATGAGGGACTTTTGTCCGACGTACTGACGTACTTTTATGTCAAAATATTGTATTCAAATAGGCTCAAAATAAGTAATTTAAAATCGTCATCTTTTATATTACCATCGGTTCGAAACGCTATCCCTGCGGGGAAGAATCCGGCAAGAAAATACCGTAGTTGCTTATACCAAAATAATTAGGTACAACAAATTTGTTTCAATTACAATTTGCAAATGACATACAGTTATCTAATACTTAAAAAAAATTGCAACTGTATCGAATCACGCACACCACGAATTAAAATTACGGCATAATATTGTTATTTGCGGACAAAAGTCCTTCGTGTGCACTGGCCTTTAGGATAGATTATACAAAACTGAAATATGAAATAGTTTAAAGTATACAAATTAATGAAAATCAAGATAGCAAAAGACAACATTCATATATTACTCCAACATATTCTGATATAAACCTTTGAGCCACCTCCAATTTATTCAGATCTCTCACCCAAAGTTTTCTCCCCAAATGCCCTATTTCTTACCCATCGCTATCCGACTATCGGTGAGTATTTTTAAAATTAGTTAATAAACGATATGGCCCATAACCTGTAAATAAGATTGAATAACTGTGTCTGTTTGTTTATCACTTTAGTACGTACCTGAAGAATATATGATGCTCAACGCTGCACTTCCACAGTTTCTTAGCGGCGGTGGTGCTCGGCAGCTTGAAGGTAAGATGCGTCTCGAACTCCTCGAACTCTGGGCCGTTGTTATTGCTGTCTCCGGTTTGCTAAGAGGAAAATCTGAAATAGGTTTCTTACTACCTCCTATTTCTTCTGATTAAGTTCGTTGCGGGTCCTGAGACAGCCGGTAGGGTGTCCGGGCACAGCCTGTGCGTCAGTGCACAGCTGCATTATTCGTTGATTTTTGTATCAAAGGACGCCATTGTTGATCCTGGTGAAGTACTGTACCTCCTACAACGGTGGGACAGAGTGGCGGGTGTGCACACAAAAACTCTAAAACTTGCTCATATTGGACCTTCGAAATTACAATCAGCCTAATCAAAAATACCTACAAGTTATCTTTGAACATAATTAAAGTCTAGGTACGTATCTACATTTACTACTCCAATATACTGTACATATACAGTCAAGTACTCTAGTTCATTCATATAAATATAGGATTACAAAGGTTTTTATTCAGTGGTTGCGTCTAAAAAACTGGGCCAAAATTGCGATATATTTTAGTTTTCCCTTGATTTATACACTAAACACTAATTTTATTCTAAAAATGAAGCTTCTATGTCTGCTAGAAGTACCTCAGAGTGTTGATGATCGATCAGTCAATCAGTGATTGACAAAATTAAGAAATTTTGACTTTGAGTTATAATTCTTAAACTTCTTGTTCAAATTGAATGAAATTTAAAAAATACCGTGTTTATACAATTCCTGCATGGTTACTGAAAATGTATGCATCTAGTTCTATCCACAACGAGGTTATAGGGGTTCAAAAATGGCTTGAACTGCTTCGAGAAAAGGATGGTACAGCTGTGCCGCATTTTTGCTCGACTTGGCATAATATAAATATGCTTTTAACGAAAAAATATTAAAGTAGTTCAGTACTAGGAGATAAAATAAGTCATAATAACTGCAAAAATCTCTTTATTAAAACATATTACAATATTCATCAGTTGTTATAGAATATTTTCTTCACCATCATCGAGTTAGAATAACTTAGATTTTTACAAAATATTGAATATTAGGGAGCATTCAAGTATTACGTAACGCAATTTTTGAATATTTTAGACTCCCCCTCCTCCCCTTGTAACGCAACGTAAACGTTTTTCTGTACCCCCCCCCTCCCCCTCTCTAAACGTTACGTAACACTCAAGTGACCATTTTTACCCTAAAGGTGCTAAAAGTTTTTGTCCTTGGAATATTTTTAATTGCTTTTGCGGTAAGCACACTAAATAAAACAAGAGATTTTTAATCCGCAACACCAGACAACAGACACATTCTCTTTTGTGAACATGTCAGGACAGGTGCAGTATGAACACTTTGAACTTAATTTAATAATACCGACTAGAGCAATGTGCTTCTGCATAAACTGAAACGAATACTGACAATGAAAACAACATTAAATGACGCTCAACACAATCGAGGGATTCCCGGTGAAATATAAACGAAAAGGTTTGCCAACTTTCGAGAAAAAACGAAAAATGACGACCAGACTATAATACAATCGAAGGATTCCCCGTAAAACGTAAACGAAAAGGGTTGCCAATTTGGGAGTTTAATTCCCTAAATTTTTATTTTAAAAAAGAAACAATGTTACTTAACGTCTTGTAAGATAGACCCCATCCCGCCCCTGTAACGCATCGCAACGTTTTACGGGACCCCCCTCCCCCCCAAATTGCGTTACGTAATACTTGAATGCTCCCTTACATCGAAATATAACTAAGTAGTTATACATTGAAAAACTAAAATGGCACATAGTTCATTTTATTTAACAAATATTTTATTACTATGTATAAAATATTGGCTATTCAGTCAGAACAAAATTGCTTTTAACTTATTTTAAGGGACACCAAACTAATTACGTATTATTGAAAATGTTTAACATTTATGTATAGGCACATAGCATGCTTTACATAAATTATTTATCTACATAGAAAGAGCACAAATTATCATATATACACAAAAAAAATTGATTTTGAACCTAAAACCTAATCAAATTAAGACTATGAAGTTCAGTATAATTAATTTAACTTAGCTAAGTGAATTAAAAAAAACAATTAATTTATAGTAATATTAGTAAAGCAGGTTGTATATATGTTCTTATAATAGAATATAGTAGTCAAATAGTTCGATCGATACCGTTCTGTAAAAACCTTGTATGAGAAAAAAATGCCTGTTAAGAAAAGGGCCCGCATCATCCCCGTTGCCGGGGCCACCGGGGACGTTGAAACAAATTTGCCTCTGCCAACCTCTCGAGGGATTACGGCGTGTGTTTATGTTATTTTATATATAAAACTGCTCAGAAACTGTGAATTTGTTTTAGTCGAATTTTTTTTAGAAAAATGTAATATTTAAGTTCTAAAGTCAAAAAGTCATTCTAAAGTCACTTTTGATTAATTTATGCTGCGATCTGTATCGGTGCGTTGTGTTCCCGCAGCTGTCGTAAAGTCCGCCGACAAGACAGCCGTCGCGAGCCGAGGCGAGGGAAGCCAGGCACGCGGGTCACTACTATTGGACTGGCTCGTCTGTACACATAATAATACATATCATTTTAAACTTAAAAAGTTAAATCAAGCCATTCAAAGGCCTGCGCAGATGAGGGACTTTTGTCCGACGTACTGACGTACTTTTATGTCAAAATATTGTATTCAAATAGGCTCAAAATAAGTAATTTAAAATCGTCATCTTTTATATTACCATCGGTTCGAAACGCTATCTCTACGGGGAAGAATCCGGCAAGAAAATACCGTAGTTGCTTATACCAAAATAATTAGGTACAACAAATTTGTTTCAATTACAATTTGCAAATGACATACAGTTATCTAATCCTTAAAAAAATTGCAACTGTATCGAATCACGCACACCATGAATTAAAATTACGGCATAATATTGTTATTTGCGGACAAAAGTCCTTCGTGTGCGCTGGCCTTTAGGATAGATTATACAAAACTGAAATATGAAATAGTTTAAAGTATACAAATTAATGAAAATCAAGATAGCAAAAGACAACATTCATATATTACTCCCACATATTCTGATATAAACCTTTGAGCCACCTCCAATTTATTCAGATCTCTCACCCAAAGTTTTCTCCCCAAATGCCCTATTTCTTACCCATCGCTATCCGACTATCGGTGAGTATTTTTAAAATTAGTTAATAAACGATATGGCCCATAACCTGTAAATAAGATTGAATAACTGTGTCTGTTTGTTTATCACTTTAGTACGTACCTGAAGAATATATGATGCTCAACGCTGCACTTCCACAGTTTCTTAGCGGCGGTGGTGCTCGGCAGCTTGAAGGTAAGATGCGTCTCGAACTCCTCGAACTCTGGGCCGTTGTTATTGCTGTCTCCGGTTTGCTAAGAGGAAAATCTGAAATAGGTTTCTTACTACCTCCTATTTCTTCTGATTAAGTTCGTTGCGGGTCCTGAGACAGCCGGTAGGGTGTCCGGGCACAGCCTGTGCGTCAGTGCACAGCTGCATTATTCGTTGATTTTTGTATCAAAGGACGCCATTGTTGATCCTGGTGAAGTACTGTACCTCCTACAACGGTGGGACAGAGTGGCGGGTGTGCACACAAAAACTCTAAAACTTGCTCATATTGGACCTTCGAAATTACAATCAGCCTAATCAAAAATACCTACAAGTTATCTTTGAACATAATTAAAGTCTAGGTACGTATCTACATTTACTACTCCAATATACTGTACATATACAGTCAAGTACTCTAGTTCATTCATATAAATATAGGATTACAAAGGTTTTTATTCAGTGGTTGCGTCTAAAAAACTGGGCCAAAATTGCGATATATTTTAGTTTTCCCTTGATTTATACACTAAACACTAATTTTATTCTAAAAATGAAGCTTCTATGTCTGCTAGAAGTACCTCAGAGTGTTGATGATCGATCAGTCAATCAGTGATTGACAAAATTAAGAAATTTTGACTTTGAGTTATAATTCTTAAACTTCTTGTTCAAATTGAATGAAATTTAAAAAATACCGTGTTTATACAATTCCTGCATGGTTACTGAAAATGTATGCATCTAGTTCTATCCACAACGAGGTTATAGGGGTTCAAAAATGGCTTGAACTGCTTCGAGAAAAGGATGGTACAGCTGTGCCGCATTTTTGCTCGACTTGGCATGATATAAATATGCTTTTAACGAAAAAATATTAAAGTAGTTCAGTACTAGGAGATAAAATAAGTCATAATAACTGCAAAAATCTCTTTATTAAAACATATTACAATATTCATCAGTTGTTATAGAATATTTTCTTCACCATCATCGAGTTAGAATAACTTAGATTTTTACAAAATATTGAATATTAGGGAGCATTCAAGTATTACGTAACGCAATTTTTGAATATTTTAGACTCCCCCTCCTCCCCTTGTAACGCAACGTAAACGTTTTTCTGTACCCCCCCCCCTCCCCCTCTCTAAACGTTACGTAACACTCAAGTGACCATTTTTACCCTAAAGGTGCTAAAAGTTTTTGTCCTTGGAATATTTTTAATTGCTTTTCCGGTAAGCACACTAAATAAAACAAGAGATTTTTAATCCGCAACACCAGACAACAGACACATTCTCTTTTGTGAACATGTCAGGACAGGTGCAGTATGAACACTTTGAACTTAATTTAATAATACCGACTAGAGCAATGTGCTTCTGCATAAACTGAAACGAATACTGACAACGAAAACAACATTAAATGACGCTCAACACAATCGAGGGATTCCCGGTGAAATATAAACGAAAAGGTTTGCCAACTTTCGAGAAAAAACGAAAAATGACGACCAGACTATAATACAATCGAAGGATTCCCCGTAAAACGTAAACGAAAAGGGTTGCCAATTTGGGAGTTTAATTCCCTAAATTTTTATTTTAAAAAAGAAACAATGTTACTTAACGTCTTGTAAGATAGACCCCATCCCGCCCCTGTAACGCATCGCAACGTTTTACGGGACCCCCCTCCCCCCCAAATTGCGTTACGTAATACTTGAATGCTCCCTTACATCGAAATATAACTAAGTAGTTATACATTGAAAAACTAAAATGGCACATAGTTCATTTTATTTAACAAATATTTTATTACTATGTATAAAATATTGGCTATTCAGTCAGAACAAAATTGCTTTTAACTTATTTTAAGGGACACCAAACTAATTACGTATTATTGAAAATGTTTAACATTTATGTATAGGCACATAGCATGCTTTACATAAATTATTTATCTACATAGAAAGAGCACAAATTATCATATATACACAAAAAAAATTGATTTTGAACCTAAAACCTAATCAAATTAAGACTATGAAGATCATTATAATTAATTTAACTTAGCTAAGTGAATTAAAAAAAAAAAACAATTAATTTATAGTAATATTAGTAAAGCAGGTTGTATATATATTCTTATAATAGAATATAGTAGTCTAATAGTTCGATCGATACCGTTCTGTAAAAACCTTGTATGAGAAAAAAATGCCTGTTAAGAAAAGGGCCCGCATCATCCCCGCTGCCGGGGCCACCGGGGACGTTGAAACAAATTTGCCTCTGCCAACCTCTCGAGGGATTACGGCGTGTGTTTATGTTATTTTATATATAAAAACTGCTCAGAAACTGTGAATTTGTTTTAGTCGAATTTTTTTTAGAAAAATGTAATATTTAAGTTCTAAAGTCAAAAAGTCTAAGTAAGTCAAAAAGTCATTCTAAAGTCACTTTTGATTAATTTATGCTGCGATCTGTATCGGTGCGTTGTGTTCCCGCAGCTGTCGTAAAGTCCGCCGACAAGACAGCCGTCGCGAGCCGAGGCGAGGGAAGCCAGGCACACGGGTCACTACTACTGGACTGGCTCGTCTGTACACATAATAATACATATCATTTTAAACTTAAAAAGTTAAATCAAGCCATTCAAAGGCCTGCGCAGATGAGGGACTTTTGTCCGACGTACTGACGTACTTTTATGTCAAAATATTGTATTCAAATAGGCTCAAAATAAGTAATTTAAAATCGTCATCTTTTATATTACCATCGGTTCGAAACGCTATCTCTACGGGGAAGAATCCGGCAAGAAAATACCGTAGTTGCTTATACCAAAATAATTAGGTACAACAAATTTGTTTCAATTACAATTTGCAAATGACATACAGTTATCTAATCCTTAAAAAAATTGCAACTGTATCGAATCACGCACACCACGAATTAAAATTACGGCATAATATTGTTATTTGCGGACAAAAGTCCTTCGTGTGCACTGGCCTTTAGGATAGATTATACAAAACTGAAATATGAAATAGTTTAAAGTATACAAATTAATGAAAATCAAGATAGCAAAAGACAACATTCATATATTACTCCAACATATTCTGATATAAACCTTTGAGCCACCTCCAATTTATTCAGATCTCTCACCCAAAGTTTTCTCCCCAAATGCCCTATTTCTTACCCATCGCTATCCGACTATCGGTGAGTATTTTTAAAATTAGTTAATAAACGATATGGCCCATAACCTGTAAATAAGATTGAATAACTGTGTCTGTTTGTTTATCACTTTAGTACGTACCTGAAGAATATATGATGCTCAACGCTGCACTTCCACAGTTTCTTAGCGGCGGTGGTGCTCGGCAGCTTGAAGGTAAGATGCGTCTCGAACTCCTCGAACTCTGGGCCGTTGTTATTGCTGTCTCCGGTTTGCTAAGAGGAAAATCTGGAATAGGTTTCTTACTACCTCCTATTTCTTCTGATTAAGTTCGTTGCGGGTCCTGAGACAGCCGGTAGGGTGTCCGGGCACAGCCTGTGCGTCAGTGCACAGCTGCATTATTCGTTGATTTTTGTATCAAAGGACGCCATTGTTGATCCTGGTGAAGTACTGTACCTCCTACAACGGTGGGACAGAGTGGCGGGTGTGCACACAAAAACTCTAAAACTTGCTCATATTGGACCTTCGAAATTACAATCAGCCTAATCAAAAATACCTACAAGTTATCTTTGAACATAATTAAAGTCTAGGTACGTATCTACATTTACTACTCCAATATACTGTACATATACAGTCAAGTACTCTAGTTCATTCATATAAATATAGGATTACAAAGGTTTTTATTCAGTGGTTGCGTCTAAAAAACTGGGCCAAAATTGCGATATATTTTAGTTTTCCCTTGATTTATACACTAAACACTAATTTTATTCTAAAAATGAAGCTTCTATGTCTGCTAGAAGTACCTCAGAGTGTTGATGATCGATCAGTCAATCAGTGATTGACAAAATTAAGAATTTTATTTTGACTTTGAGTTATAATTCTTAAACTTCTTGTTCAAATTGAATGAAATTTAAAAAATACCGTGTTTATACAATTCCTGCATGGTTACTGAAAATGTATGCATCTAGTTCTATCCACAACGAGGTTATAGGGGTTCAAAAATGGCTTGAACTGCTTCGAGAAAAGGATGGTACAGCTGTGCCGCATTTTTGCTCGACTTGGCATAATATAAATATGCTTTTAACGAAAAAATATTAAAGTAGTTCAGTACTAGGAGATAAAATAAGTCATAATAACTGCAAAAATCTCTTTATTAAAACATATTACAATATTCATCAGTTGTTATAGAATATTTTCTTCACCATCATCGAGTTAGAATAACTTAGATTTTTACAAAATATTGAATATTAGGGAGCATTCAAGTATTACGTAACGCAATTTTTGAATATTTTAGACTCCCCCTCCTCCCCTTGTAACGCAACGTAAACGTTTTTCTGTACCCCCCCCCCCTCCCCCTCTCTAAACGTTACGTAACACTCAAGTGACCATTTTTACCCTAAAGGTGCTAAAAGTTTTTGTCCTTGGAATATTTTTAATTGCTTTTGCGGTAAGCACACTAAATAAAACAAGAGATTTTTAATCCGCAACACCAGACAACAGACACATTCTCTTTTGTGAACATGTCAGGACAGGTGCAGTATGAACACTTTGAACTTAATTTAATAATACCGACTAGAGCAATGTGCTTCTGCATTAACTGAAACGAATACTGACAATGAAAACAACATTAAATGACGCTCAACACAATCGAGGGATTCCCGGTGAAATATAAACGAAAAGGTTTGCCAACTTTCGAGAAAAAACGAAAAATGACGACCAGACTATAATACAATCGAAGGATTCCCCGTAAAACGTAAACGAAAAGGGTTGCCAATTTGGGAGTTTAATTCCCTAAATTTTTATTTTAAAAAAGAAACAATGTTACTTAACGTCTTGTAAGATAGACCCCATCCCGCCCCTGTAACGCATCGCAACGTTTTACGGGACCCCCCTCCCCCCCAAATTGCGTTACGTAATACTTGAATGCTCCCTTACATCGAAATATAACTAAGTAGTTATACATTGAAAAACTAAAATGGCACATAGTTCATTTTATTTAACAAATATTTTATTACTATGTATAAAATATTGGCTATTCAGTCAGAACAAAATTGCTTTTAACTTATTTTAAGGGACACCAAACTAATTACGTATTATTGAAAATGTTTAACATTTATGTATAGGCACATAGCATGCTTTACATAAATTATTTATCTACATAGAAAGAGCACAAATTATCATATATACACAAAAAAAAAATGATTTTGAACCTAAAACCTAATCAAATTAAGACTATGAAGATCATTATAATTAATTTAACTTAGCTAAGTGAATTAAAAAAAAAAACAATTAATTTATAGTAATATTAGTAAAGCAGGTTGTATATATATTCTTATAATAGAATATAGTAGTCTAATAGTTCGATCGATACCGTTCTGTAAAAACCTTGTATGAGAAAAAAATGCCTGTTAAGAAAAGGGCCCGCATCATCCCCGTTGCCGGGGCCACCGGGGACGTTGAAACAAATTTGCCTCTGCCAACCTCTCGAGGGATTACGGCGTGTGTTTATGTTATTTTATATGTAAAAACTGCTCAGAAACTGTGAATTTGTTTTAGTCGAATTTTTTTTAGAAAAATGTAATATTTAAGTTCTAAAGTCAAAAAGTCTAAGTAAGTCAAAAAGTCATTCTAAAGTCACTTTCGATTAATTTATGCTGCGATTTGTATCGGTGCGTTGTGTTCCCGCAGCTGTCGTAAAGTCCGCCGACAAGACAGCCGCCGCGAGCCGAGGCGAGGGAAGCCAGGCACGCGGGTCACTACTACTGGACTGGCTCGTCTGTACACATAATAATACATATCATTTTAAACTTAAAAAGTTAAATCAAGCCATTCAAAGGCCTGCGCAGATGAGGGACTTTTGTCCGACGTACTGACGTACTTTTATGTCAAAATATTGTATTCAAATAGGCTCAAAATAAGTAATTTAAAATCGTCATCTTTTATATTACCATCGGTTCGAAACGCTATCCCTGCGGGGAAGAATCCGGCAAGAAAATACCGTAGTTGCTTATACCAAAATAATTAGGTACAACAAATTTGTTTCAATTACAATTTGCAAATGACATACAGTTATCTAATACTTAAAAAAAATTGCAACTGTATCGAATCACGCACACCACGAATTAAAATTACGGCATAATATTGTTATTTGCGGACAAAAGTCCTTCGTGTGCACTGGCCTTTAGGATAGATTATACAAAACTGAAATATGAAATAGTTTAAAGTATACAAATTAATGAAAATCAAGATAGCAAAAGACAACATTCATATATTACTCCCACATATTCTGATATAAACCTTTGAGCCACCTCCAATTTATTCAGATCTCTCACCCAAAGTTTTCTCCCCAAATGCCCTATTTCTTACCCATCGCTATCCGACTATCGGTGAGTATTTTTAAAATTAGTTAATAAACGATATGGCCCATAACCTGTAAATAAGATTGAATAACTGTGTCTGTTTGTTTATCACTTTAGTACGTACCTGAAGAATATATGATGCTCAACGCTGCACTTCCACAGTTTCTTAGCGGCGGTGGTGCTCGGCAGCTTGAAGGTAAGATGCGTCTCGAACTCCTCGAACTCTGGGCCGTTGTTATTGCTGTCTCCGGTTTGCTAAGAGGAAAATCTGAAATAGGTTTCTTACTACCTCCTATTTCTTCTGATTAAGTTCGTTGCGGGTCCTGAGACAGCCGGTAGGGTGTCCGGGCACAGCCTGTGCGTCAGTGCACAGCTGCATTATTCGTTGATTTTTGTATCAAAGGACGCCATTGTTGATCCTGGTGAAGTACTGTACCTCCTACAACGGTGGGACAGAGTGGCGGGTGTGCACACAAAAACTCTAAAACTTGCTCATATTGGACCTTCGAAATTACAATCAGCCTAATCAAAAATACCTACAAGTTATCTTTGAACATAATTAAAGTCTAGGTACGTATCTACATTTACTACTCCAATATACTGTACATATACAGTCAAGTACTCTAGTTCATTCATATAAATATAGGATTACAAAGGTTTTTATTCAGTGGTTGCGTCTAAAAAACTGGGCCAAAATTGCGATATATTTTAGTTTTCCCTTGATTTATACACTAAACACTAATTTTATTCTAAAAATGAAGCTTCTATGTCTGCTAGAAGTACCTCAGAGTGTTGATGATCGATCAGTCAATCAGTGATTGACAAAATTAAGAATTTTATTTTGACTTTGAGTTATAATTCTTAAACTTCTTGTTCAAATTGAATGAAATTTAAAAAATACCGTGTTTATACAATTCCTGCATGGTTACTGAAAATGTATGCATCTAGTTCTATCCACAACGAGGTTATAGGGGTTCAAAAATGGCTTGAACTGCTTCGAGAAAAGGATGGTACAGCTGTGCCGCATTTTTGCTCGACTTGGCATAATATAAATATGCTTTTAACGAAAAAATATTAAAGTAGTTCAGTACTAGGAGATAAAATAAGTCATAATAACTGCAAAAATCTCTTTATTAAAACATATTACAATATTCATCAGTTGTTATAGAATATTTTCTTCACCATCATCGAGTTAGAATAACTTAGATTTTTACAAAATATTGAATATTAGGGAGCATTCAAGTATTACGTAACGCAATTTTTGAATATTTTAGACTCCCCCTCCTCCCCTTGTAACGCAACGTAAACGTTTTTCTGTACCCCCCCCCCCTCCCCCTCTCTAAACGTTACGTAACACTCAAGTGACCATTTTTACCCTAAAGGTGCTAAAAGTTTTTGTCCTTGGAATATTTTTAATTGCTTTTCCGGTAAGCACACTAAATAAAACAAGAGATTTTTAATCCGCAACACCAGACAACAGACACATTCTCTTTTGTGAACATGTCAGGACAGGTGCAGTATGAACACTTTGAACTTAATTTAATAATACCGACTAGAGCAATGTGCTTCTGCATTAACTGAAACGAATACTGACAATGAAAACAACATTAAATGACGCTCAACACAATCGAGGGATTCCCGGTGAAATATAAACGAAAAGGTTTGCCAACTTTCGAGAAAAAACGAAAAATGACGACCAGACTATAATACAATCGAAGGATTCCCCGTAAAACGTAAACGAAAAGGGTTGCCAATTTGGGAGTTTAATTCCCTAAATTTTTATTTTAAAAAAGAAACAATGTTACTTAACGTCTTGTAAGATAGACCCCATCCCGCCCCTGTAACGCATCGCAACGTTTTACGGGACCCCCCTCCCCCCCAAATTGCGTTACGTAATACTTGAATGCTCCCTTACATCGAAATATAACTAAGTAGTTATACATTGAAAAACTAAAATGGCACATAGTTCATTTTATTTAACAAATATTTTATTACTATGTATAAAATATTGGCTATTCAGTCAGAACAAAATTGCTTTTAACTTATTTTAAGGGACACCAAACTAATTACGTATTATTGAAAATGTTTAACATTTATGTATAGGCACATAGCATGCTTTACATAAATTATTTATCTACATAGAAAGAGCACAAATTATCATATATACACAAAAAAAAATGATTTTGAACCTAAAACCTAATCAAATTAAGACTATGAAGATCATTATAATTAATTTAACTTAGCTAAGTGAATTTAAAAAAAAAACAATTAATTTATAGTAATATTAGTAAAGCAGGTTGTATATATATTCTTATAATAGAATATAGTAGTCTAATAGTTCGATCGATACCGTTCTGTAAAAACCTTGTATGAGAAAAAAATGCCTGTTAAGAAAAGGGCCCGCATCATCCCCGTTGCCGGGGCCACCGGGGACGTTGAAACAAATTTGCCTCTGCCAACCTCTCGAGGGATTACGGCGTGTGTTTATGTTATTTTATATGTAAAAACTGCTCAGAAACTGTGAATTTGTTTTAGTCGAATTTTTTTTAGAAAAATGTAATATTTAAGTTCTAAAGTCAAAAAGTCTAAGTAAGTCAAAAAGTCATTCTAAAGTCACTTTTGATTAATTTATGCTGCGATCTGTATCGGTGCGTTGTGTTCCCGCAGCTGTCGTAAAGTCCGCCGACAAGACAGCCGTCGCGAGCCGAGGCGAGGGAAGCCAGGCACGCGGGTCACTACTACTGGACTGGCTCGTCTGTACACATAATAATACATATCATTTTAAACTTAAAAAGTTAAATCAAGCCATTCAAAGGCCTGCGCAGATGAGGGACTTTTGTCCGACGTACTGACGTACTTTTATGTCAAAATATTGTATTCAAATAGGCTCAAAATAAGTAATTTAAAATCGTCATCTTTTATATTACCATCGGTTCGAAACGCTATCTCTACGGGGAAGAATCCGGCAAGAAAATACCGTAGTTGCTTATACCAAAATAATTAGGTACAACAAATTTGTTTCAATTACAATTTGCAAATGACATACAGTTATCTAATCCTTAAAAAAATTGCAACTGTATCGAATCACGCACACCATGAATTAAAATTACGGCATAATATTGTTATTTGCGGACAAAAGTCCTTCGTGTGCGCTGGCCTTTAGGATAGATTATACAAAACTGAAATATGAAATAGTTTAAAGTATACAAATTAATGAAAATCAAGATAGCAAAAGACAACATTCATATATTACTCCCACATATTCTGATATAAACCTTTGAGCCACCTCCAATTTATTCAGATCTCTCACCCAAAGTTTTCTCCCCAAATGCCCTATTTCTTACCCATCGCTATCCGACTATCGGTGAGTATTTTTAAAATTAGTTAATAAACGATATGGCCCATAACCTGTAAATAAGATTGAATAACTGTGTCTGTTTGTTTATCACTTTAGTACGTACCTGAAGAATATATGATGCTCAACGCTGCACTTCCACAGTTTCTTAGCGGCGGTGGTGCTCGGCAGCTTGAAGGTAAGATGCGTCTCGAACTCCTCGAACTCTAGGCCGTTGTTATTGCTGTCTCCGGTTTGCTAAGAGGAAAATCTGAAATAGGTTTCTTACTACCTCCTATTTCTTCTGATTAAGTTCGTTGCGGGTCCTGAGACAGCCGGTAGGGTGTCCGGGCACAGCCTGTGCGTCAGTGCACAGCTGCATTATTCGTTGATTTTTGTATCAAAGGACGCCATTGTTGATCCTGGTGAAGTACTGTACCTCCTACAACGGTGGGACAGAGTGGCGGGTGTGCACACAAAAACTCTAAAACTTGCTCATATTGGACCTTCGAAATTACAATCAGCCTAATCAAAAATACCTACAAGTTATCTTTGAACATAATTAAAGTCTAGGTACGTATCTACATTTACTACTCCAATATACTGTACATATACAGTCAAGTACTCTAGTTCATTCATATAAATATAGGATTACAAAGGTTTTTATTCAGTGGTTGCGTCTAAAAAACTGGGCCAAAATTGCGATATATTTTAGTTTTCCCTTGATTTATACACTAAACACTAATTTTATTCTAAAAATGAAGCTTCTATGTCTGCTAGAAGTACCTCAGAGTGTTGATGATCGATCAGTCAATCAGTGATTGACAAAATTAAGAAATTTTGACTTTGAGTTATAATTCTTAAACTTCTTGTTCAAATTGAATGAAATTTAAAAAATACCGTGTTTATACAATTCCTGCATGGTTACTGAAAATGTATGCATCTAGTTCTATCCACAACGAGGTTATAGGGGTTCAAAAATGGCTTGAACTGCTTCGAGAAAAGGATGGTACAGCTGTGCCGCATTTTTGCTCGACTTGGCATGATATAAATATGCTTTTAACGAAAAAATATTAAAGTAGTTCAGTACTAGGAGATAAAATAAGTCATAATAACTGCAAAAATCTCTTTATTAAAACATATTACAATATTCATCAGTTGTTATAGAATATTTTCTTCACCATCATCGAGTTAGAATAACTTAGATTTTTACAAAATATTGAATATTAGGGAGCATTCAAGTATTACGTAACGCAATTTTTGAATATTTTAGACTCCCCCTCCTCCCCTTGTAACGCAACGTACGTTTTTCTGTACCCCCCCCCCTCCCCCTCTCTAAACGTTACGTAACACTCAAGTGACCATTTTTACCCTAAAGGTGCTAAAAGTTTTTGTCCTTGGAATATTTTTAATTGCTTTTCCGGTAAGCACACTAAATAAAACAAGAGATTTTTAATCCGCAACACCAGACAACAGACACATTCTCTTTTGTGAACATGTCAGGACAGGTGCAGTATGAACACTTTGAACTTAATTTAATAATACCGACTAGAGCAATGTGCTTCTGCATAAACTGAAACGAATACTGACAATGAAAACAACATTAAATGACGCTCAACACAATCGAGGGATTCCCGGTGAAATATAAACGAAAAGGTTTGCCAACTTTCGAGAAAAAACGAAAAATGACGACCAGACTATAATACAATCGAAGGATTCCCCGTAAAACGTAAACGAAAAGGGTTGCCAATTTGGGAGTTTAATTCCCTAAATTTTTATTTTAAAAAAGAAAAAATGTTACTTAACGTCTTGTAAGATAGACCCCATCCCGCCCCTGTAACGCATCGCAACGTTTTACGGGACCCCCCTCCCCCCCAAATTGCGTTACGTAATACTTGAATGCTCCCTTACATCGAAATATAACTAAGTAGTTATACATTGAAAAACTAAAATGGCACATAGTTCATTTTATTTAACAAATATTTTATTACTATGTATAAAATATTGGCTATTCAGTCAGAACAAAATTGCTTTTAACTTATTTTAAGGGACACCAAACTAATTACGTATTATTGAAAATGTTTAACATTTATGTATAGGCACATAGCATGCTTTACATAAATTATTTATCTACATAGAAAGAGCACAAATTATCATATATACACAAAAAAAATTGATTTTGAACCTAAAACCTAATCAAATTAAGACTATGAAGTTCAGTATAATTAATTTAACTTAGCTAAGTGAATTAAAAAAAAACAATTAATTTATAGTAATATTAGTAAAGCAGGTTGTATATATGTTCTTATAATAGAATATAGTAGTCAAATAGTTCGATCGATACCGTTCTGTAAAAACCTTGTATGAGAAAAAAATGCCTGTTAAGAAAAGGGCCCGCATCATCCCCGTTGCCGGGGCCACCGGGGACGTTGAAACAAATTTGCCTCTGCCAACCTCTCGAGGGATTACGGCGTGTGTTTATGTTATTTTATATATAAAAACTGCTCAGAAACTGTGAATTTGTTTTAGTCGATTTTTTTTTAGAAAAATGTAATATTTAAGTTCTAAAGTCAAAAAGTCTAAGTAAGTCAAAAAGTCATTCTAAAGTCACTTTTGATTAATTTATGCTGCGATCTGTATCGGTGCGTTGTGTTCCCGCAGCTGTCGTAAAGTCCGCCGACAAGACAGCCGTCGCGAGCCGAGGCGAGGGAAGCCAGGCACGCGGGTCACTACTACTGGACTGGCTCGTCTGTACACATAATAATACATATCATTTTAAACTTAAAAAGTTAAATTAAGCCATTCAAAGGCCTGCGCAGATGAGGGACTTTTGTCCGACGTACTGACGTACTTTTATGTCAAAATATTGTATTCAAATAGGCTCAAAATAAGTAATTTAAAATCGTCATCTTTTATATTACCATCGGTTCGAAACGCTATCTCTACGGGGAAGAATCCGGCAAGAAAATACCGTAGTTGCTTATACCAAAATAATTAGGTACAACAAATTTGTTTCAATTACAATTTGCAAATGACATACAGTTATCTAATCCTTAAAAAAATTGCAACTGTATCGAATCACGCACACCATGAATTAAAATTACGGCATAATATTGTTATTTGCGGACAAAAGTCCTTCGTGTGCGCTGGCCTTTAGGATAGATTATACAAAACTGAAATATGAAATAGTTTAAAGTATACAAATTAATGAAAATCAAGATAGCAAAAGACAACATTCATATATTACTCCCACATATTCTGATATAAACCTTTGAGCCACCTCCAATTTATTCAGATCTCTCACCCAAAGTTTTCTCCCCAAATGCCCTATTTCTTACCCATCGCTATCCGACTATCGGTGAGTATTTTTAAAATTAGTTAATAAACGATATGGCCCATAACCTGTAAATAAGATTGAATAACTGTGTCTGTTTGTTTATCACTTTAGTACGTACCTGAAGAATATATGATGCTCAACGCTGCACTTCCACAGTTTCTTAGCGGCGGTGGTGCTCGGCAGCTTGAAGGTAAGATGCGTCTCGAACTCCTCGAACTCTGGGCCGTTGTTATTGCTGTCTCCGGTTTGCTAAGAGGAAAATCTGAAATAGGTTTCTTACTACCTCCTATTTCTTCTGATTAAGTTCGTTGCGGGTCCTGAGACAGCCGGTAGGGTGTCCGGGCACAGCCTGTGCGTCAGTGCACAGCTGCATTATTCGTTGATTTTTGTATCAAAGGACGCCATTGTTGATCCTGGTGAAGTACTGTACCTCCTACAACGGTGGGACAGAGTGGCGGGTGTGCACACAAAAACTCTAAAACTTGCTCATATTGGACCTTCGAAATTACAATCAGCCTAATCAAAAATACCTACAAGTTATCTTTGAACATAATTAAAGTCTAGGTACGTATCTACATTTACTACTCCAATATACTGTACATATACAGTCAAGTACTCTAGTTCATTCATATAAATATAGGATTACAAAGGTTTTTATTCAGTGGTTGCGTCTAAAAAACTGGGCCAAAATTGCGATATATTTTAGTTTTCCCTTGATTTATACACTAAACACTAATTTTATTCTAAAAATGAAGCTTCTATGTCTGCTAGAAGTACCTCAGAGTGTTGATGATCGATCAGTCAATCAGTGATTGACAAAATTAAGAAATTTTGACTTTGAGTTATAATTCTTAAACTTCTTGTTCAAATTGAATGAAATTTAAAAAATACCGTGTTTATACAATTCCTGCATGGTTACTGAAAATGTATGCATCTAGTTCTATCCACAACGAGGTTATAGGGGTTCAAAAATGGCTTGAACTGCTTCGAGAAAAGGATGGTACAGCTGTGCCGCATTTTTGCTCGACTTGGCATGATATAAATATGCTTTTAACGAAAAAATATTAAAGTAGTTCAGTACTAGGAGATAAAATAAGTCATAATAACTGCAAAAATCTCTTTATTAAAACATATTACAATATTCATCAGTTGTTATAGAATATTTTCTTCACCATCATCGAGTTAGAATAACTTAGATTTTTACAAAATATTGAATATTAGGGAGCATTCAAGTATTACGTAACGCAATTTTTGAATATTTTAGACTCCCCCTCCTCCCCTTGTAACGCAACGTAAACGTTTTTCTGTACCCCCCCCCCCTCCCCCTCTCTAAACGTTACGTAACACTCAAGTGACCATTTTTACCCTAAAGGTGCTAAAAGTTTTTGTCCTTGGAATATTTTTAATTGCTTTTGCGGTAAGCACACTAAATAAAACAAGAGATTTTTAATCCGCAACACCAGACAACAGACACATTCTCTTTTGTGAACATGTCAGGACAGGTGCAGTATGAACACTTTGAACTTAATTTAATAATACCGACTAGAGCAATGTGCTTCTGCATAAACTGAAACGAATACTGACAACGAAAACAACATTAAATGACGCTCAACACAATCGAGGGATTCCCGGTGAAATATAAACGAAAAGGTTTGCCAACTTTCGAGAAAAAACGAAAAATGACGACCAGACTATAATACAATCGAAGGATTCCCCGTAAAACGTAAACGAAAAGGGTTGCCAATTTGGGAGTTTAATTCCCTAAATTTTTATTTTAAAAAAGAAACAATGTTACTTAACGTCTTGTAAGATAGACCCCATCCCGCCCCTGTAACGCATCGCAACGTTTTACGGGACCCCCCTCCCCCCCAAATTGCGTTACGTAATACTTGAATGCTCCCTTACATCGAAATATAACTAAGTAGTTATACATTGAAAAACTAAAATGGCACATAGTTCATTTTATTTAACAAATATTTTATTACTATGTATAAAATATTGGCTATTCAGTCAGAACAAAATTGCTTTTAACTTATTTTAAGGGACACCAAACTAGTTACGTATTATTGAAAATGTTTAACATTTATGTATAGGCACATAGCATGCTTTACATAAATTATTTATCTACATAGAAAGAGCACAAATTATCATATATACACAAAAAAATTGATTTTGAACCTAAAACCTAATCAAATTAAGACTATGAAGTTCAGTATAATTAATTTAACTTAGCTAAGTGAATTAAAAAAAAACAATTTATTTATAGTAATATTAGTAAAGCAGGTTGTATATATGTTCTTATAATAGAATATAGTAGTCAAATAGTTCGATCGATACCGTTCTGTAAAAACCTTGTATGAGAAAAAAATGCCTGTTAAGAAAAGGGCCCGCATCATCCCCGTTGCCGGGGCCACCGGGGACGTTGAAACAAATTTGCCTCTGCCAACCTCTCGAGGGATTACGGCGTGTGTTTATGTTATTTTATATGTAAAAACTGCTCAGAAACTGTGAATTTGTTTTAGTCGAATTTTTTTTAGAAAAATGTAATATTTAAGTTCTAAAGTCAAAAAGTCTAAGTAAGTCAAAAAGTCATTCTAAAGTCACTTTTGATTAATTTATGCTGCGATCTGTATCGGTGCGTTGTGTTCCCGCAGCTGTCGTAAAGTCCGCCGACAAGACAGCCGTCGCGAGCCGAGGCGAGGGAAGCCAGGCACGCGGGTCACTACTACTGGACTGGCTCGTCTGTACACATAATAATACATATCATTTTAAACTTAAAAAGTTAAATCAAGCCATTCAAAGGCCTGCGCAGATGAGGGACTTTTGTCCGACGTACTGACGTACTTTTATGTCAAAATATTGTATTCAAATAGGCTCAAAATAAGTAATTTAAAATCGTCATCTTTTATATTACCATCGGTTCGAAACGCTATCTCTACGGGGAAGAATCCGGCAAGAAAATACCGTAGTTGCTTATACCAAAATAATTAGGTACAACAAATTTGTTTCAATTACAATTTGCAAATGACATACAGTTATCTAATCCTTAAAAAAATTGCAACTGTATCGAATCACGCACACCATGAATTAAAATTACGGCATAATATTGTTATTTGCGGACAAAAGTCCTTCGTGTGCGCTGGCCTTTAGGATAGATTATACAAAACTGAAATATGAAATAGTTTAAAGTATACAAATTAATGAAAATCAAGATAGCAAAAGACAACATTCATATATTACTCCCACATATTCTGATATAAACCTTTGAGCCACCTCCAATTTATTCAGATCTCTCACCCAAAGTTTTCTCCCCAAATGCCCTATTTCTTACCCATCGCTATCCGACTATCGGTGAGTATTTTTAAAATTAGTTAATAAACGATATGGCCCATAACCTGTAAATAAGATTGAATAACTGTGTCTGTTTGTTTATCACTTTAGTACGTACCTGAAGAATATATGATGCTCAACGCTGCACTTCCACAGTTTCTTAGCGGCGGTGGTGCTCGGCAGCTTGAAGGTAAGATGCGTCTCGAACTCCTCGAACTCTGGGCCGTTGTTATTGCTGTCTCCGGTTTGCTAAGAGGAAAATCTGAAATAGGTTTCTTACTACCTCCTATTTCTTCTGATTAAGTTCGTTGCGGGTCCTGAGACAGCCGGTAGGGTGTCCGGGCACAGCCTGTGCGTCAGTGCACAGCTGCATTATTCGTTGATTTTTGTATCAAAGGACGCCATTGTTGATCCTGGTGAAGTACTGTACCTCCTACAACGGTGGGACAGAGTGGCGGGTGTGCACACAAAAACTCTAAAACTTGCTCATATTGGACCTTCGAAATTACAATCAGCCTAATCAAAAATACCTACAAGTTATCTTTGAACATAATTAAAGTCTAGGTACGTATCTACATTTACTACTCCAATATACCATACATATACAGTCAAGTACTCTAGTTCATTGATATAAATATAGGATTACAAAGGTTTTTATTCAGCGGGTGTGTCTAAAAAACTGGCCCAAAATTGCGATATATTTTAGTTTTCCCTTGATTTATACACTAAACACTAATTTTATTCTAAAAATGAAGCTTCTATGTCTGCTGGAAGTACCTCAGAGTGTTGATGATCGATCAGTCAATCAGTGATTGACAAAATTAAGAATTTTATTTTGACTTTGAGTTATAATTCTTAAACTTCTTGTTCAAATTGAATGAAATTTAAAAAATACCGTGTTTATACAATTCCTGCATGGTTACTGAAAATGTATGCATCTAGTTCTATCCACAACGAGGTTATAGGGGTTCAAAAATGGCTTGAACTGCTTCGAGAAAAGGATGGTACAGCTGTGCCGCATTTTTGCTCGACTTGGCATGATATAAATATGCTTTTAACGAAAAAATATTAAAGTAGTTCAGTACTAGGAGATAAAATAAGTCATAATAACTGCAAAAATCTCTTTATTAAAACATATTACAATATTCATCAGTTGTTATAGAATATTTTCTTCACCATCATCGAGTTAGAATAACTTAGATTGTTACAAAATATTGAATATTAGGGAGCATTCAAGTATTACGTAACGCAATTTTTGAATATTTTAGACTCCCCCTCCTCCCCTTGTAACGCAACGTAAACGTTTTTCTGTACCCCCCCCCCCTCCCCCTCTCTAAACGTTACGTAACACTCAAGTGACCATTTTTACCCTAAAGGTGCTAAAAGTTTTTGTCCTTGGAATATTTTTAATTGCTTTTGCGGTAAGCACACTAAATAAAACAAGAGATTTTTAATCCGCAACACCAGACAACAGACACATTCTCTTTTGTGAACATGTCAGGACAGGTGCAGTATGAACACTTTGAACTTAATTTAATAATACCGACTAGAGCAATGTGCTTCTGCATAAACTGAAACGAATACTGACAATGAAAACAACATTAAATGACGCTCAACACAATCGAGGGATTCCCGGTGAAATATAAACGAAAAGGTTTGCCAACTTTCGAGAAAAAACGAAAAATGACGACCAGACTATAATACAATCGAAGGATTCCCCGCAAAACGTAAACGAAAAGGGTTGCCAATTTGGGAGTTTAATTCCCTAAATTTTTATTTAAAAAAAGAAACAATGTTACTTAATGTCTTGTAAGATAGACCCCATCCCGCCCCTGTAACGCATCGCAACGTTTTACGGGACCCCCCTCCCCCCCAAATTGCGTTACGTAATACTTGAATGCTCCCTTACATCGAAATATAACTAAGTAGTTATACATTGAAAAACTAAAATGGCACATAGTTCATTTTATTTAACAAATATTTTATTACTATGTATAAAATATTGGCTATTCAGTCAGAACAAAATTGCTTTTAACTTATTTTAAGGGACACCAAACTAATTACGTATTATTGAAAATGTTTAACATTTATGTATAGGCACATAGCATGCTTTACATAAATTATTTATCTATATAGAAAGAGCACAAATTATCATATATACACAAAAAAAAATGATTTTGAACCTAAAACCTAATCAAATTAAGACTATGAAGTTCAGTATAATTAATTTAACTTAGCTAAGTGAATTAAAAAAAAAAAACAATTAATTTATAGTAATATTAGTAAAGCAGGTTGTATATATATTCTTATAATAGAATATAGTAGTCAAATAGTTCGATCGATACCGTTCTGTAAAAACCTTGTATGAGAAAAAAATGCCTGTTAAGAAAAGGGCCCGCATCATCCCCGTTGCCGGGGCCACCGGGGACGTTGAAACAAATTTGCCTCTGCCAACTTCTCGAGGGATTACGGCGTGTGTTTATGTTATTTTATATATAAAAACTGCTCAGAAACTGTGAATTTGTTTTAGTCGAAATTTTTTTAGAAAAATGTAATATTTAAGTTCTAAAGTCAAAAAGTCTAAGTAAGTCAAAAAGTCATTCTAAAGTCACTTTTGATTAATTTATGCTGCGATCTGTATCGGTGCGTTGTGTTCCCGCAGCTGTCGTAAAGTCCGCCGACAAGACAGCCGTCGCGAGCCGAGGCGAGGGAAGCCAGGCACGCGGGTCACTACTACTGGACTGGCTCGTCTGTACACATAATAATACATATCATTTTAAACTTAAAAAGTTAAATCAAGCCATTCAAAGGCCTGCGCAGATGAGGGACTTTTGTCCGACGTACTGACGTACTTTTATGACAAAATATTGTATTCAAATAGGCTCAAAATAAGTAATTTAAAATCGTCATCTTTTATATTACCATCGGTTCGAAACGCTATCCCTGCGGGGAAGAATCCGGCAAGAAAATACCGTAGTTGCTTTTACCAAAATAATTAGGTACAACAAATTAATTTAAATTACAATTTGCAAATGACATACAGTTATCTAATACTTAAAAAAAATTGCAACTGTATCGAATCACGCACACCACGAATTAAAATTACGGCATAATATTGTTATTTGCGGACAAAAGTCCTTCGTGTGCGCTGGCCTTTAGGATAGATTATACAAAACTGAAATATGAAATAGTTGTAAAGTATACAAATTAATGAAAATCAAGATAGCAAAAGACAACATTCATATATTACTCCCACATATTCGGATATAAACCTTTGAGCCACCTCGAATTTATTCAGATCTCTCACCCAAAGTTTTCTCCCCAAATGCCCTATTTCTTACCCATCGCTATCCGACTATCGGTGAGTATTTTTAAAATTAGTTAATAAACGATATGGCCCATAACCTGTAAATAAAATTGAATAACTATGTCTGTTTGTTTATCACTTACATTCCATGCATTTAGTACGTACCTGAAGAATATATGATGCTCAACGCTGCACTTCCACAGTTTCTTAGCGGCGGTGGTGCTCGGCAGCTTGAAGGTAAGATGCGTCTCGAACTCCTCGAACTCACTCGGCCTCAGCTTCAGCGTGAACGTACGCTTCTTGTAGCTGATCTTCGTGATCTTGGCCCAGGGGAACCGGTTCATTACGATCCTGGACAGCAACGAAAGGCATTTGGAAAATAAATTGAATACCAAAGAATAGGGTTATTCGCAAAAAAAGTAAATTTTTCTGTTCGGAAACATATTAATTGGAATATTTATGAATGTAAATCTTATTTTTCGTAAATCTATATCTTAAATTTGATTTGTTTTTGTTATTGTTATTAAATTTGATTTGTTTTTGTTATTAAATTTGATTTGTTTTTGTTATTAAAATTAAACAAAACTAAAACAAATACCTTTCTAAAACACAAGTTAAACTTGATTTTTAAATTTTATTATTAGTATAACCGTTACTTTGATTTCACGCAATAATATTAATTATATTATATTTTCAAAATCTCTCGTTCTGATTTGTTAACAATGACGTCTCATAACTCACATGGAGTTAAGTCAGGCTTTTGATTTGAGATTTGGATGCTTGAAAAAAATGGTCACAACTCGCAAATATTTTTTTCAACTAAGAAACTTTTCACCAAATCACATTTTGCAAAATGCTCGTCCAAAAATCGGAAATGCACGGATCAAAATGCGATGAATTTTGGTAGTGTATTCAAATTAAGTTAAATGGGACAGTCTTTGCATTTTTTTATTTAATCCATCTGTTCAACTTAGAACGAGGCATTTTTTTGTGTTTCAGTCGAAGGATTGGAGAGCCAGTGTAATAACCGGCACTAGAGTAACATCTTTACTTCTATATGGGCAATGCATTGGCAGTGCCTTTCTCAGACGTCGAGCACATCGTTGTATCATTGGGAGATGGTACCACTTTCCAGGTGGACCGTTTCTTGTTTGCCGATGATTTTGGTCCTGCGACAGTCGGTAGGGTCGTCCGGTCACAGCCTATACGTCATTGCACAGCTGCATTATTAGTTGATTATCGATCAAAGGATCGGAGGGAATAGTGAGACCTGGCTTGATTAATTACTTAATAACCAAAGAACCAAATAACTTGCCAGGTTCATCAGAAAACAAAAACGGAAAGATATAGCAATTACCGCGCACCCTCCCAGCGCCACCGTCACTACCATTAGCAACCAACGAAAATAAAGGAAGGTCACCGAGGAAGAATACGACCAAAACCCTCCAAAGGAAAATCGAAACATAACAAAAAAGCTTTACATATTGACGTTAAATCTCTCTCATCGTACGAGCGATTATTAGAGTTAAATGAAGCCCTCCAAAAAAATTATTACGATGTAATAGGCCTAGCTGAATCAAGACGTTTCGGAAACAAAATTAAAGAGCATGAAAACTTCATTTTACGCTACACGGGACAGACGCCCGGCAGGTATGGTGTAGGTTTTATAATAAAATCCCAATACAAAAACAATTTAGAAAGCTATATTGGGCTTTCAAAGAGAGTCGCAATATAAAATCTAAAATTTGAAAACATCAGCTTATCGATAATACAAGTTTATGCCCCTACAACAACAGCAAGCGACGATGAAATCCATAACTCTTACACAACGGTGGGTAGAGCGATAAAACTAGCATACAAAAATTACATAGTAATGGGTGACTTTAATGCAAAATTTGGTATACCCAAAAAAGAGGAATTTCTCATCATGAAAACATACAGGTACGGCAACAGAAATGACAGAGGTCAAAGACTAATCGATTTTGCCACTGAGAATAACCTGTCAATTTTAAATACATTTTTACAAAAAGAAAACAAAAAACAAATGGACCTGGAGATCACCAAATGGTACTTATAAGAATGACATTGACTTTATGCTTTCAAATCGTCCACTATTATTTCAAAACTTAGAGGTATTGAACATAAATTACCCCTCAGATCATAGGCCAGTAAGAACTACAGTAACATGCACGCTACCGAAAAAGAGCAGAACAATCTATTCTAGCTCTAATCGTGGATTAAAAAACGAAATAGAAATTTCGAAGTTCAGCGAAAGCTTAAAGTCTGTCCTATCGAAAAACTAAATTGCCAATCAGAATATTACCTCAGTTCAAAGTCATCACCATAAGTGCTCAGAACGCACGAGAAACTCAAAACTCCAAGGAAAAGCATAAAATATTATCAGAACGCTCATAACATCTCATGCAGAGAAGACAAGATCTGAAAGGAAGTAAAAACAAAACTAGAGCAATTAAAAATGAAATCTCGGCTCTGTACAAGCTTGTCAGCAAATATCTAAAATATGAATATACGAATTATAGGTACAACACCATTGAAAAACACCTCAGTCAAACTGGAAGTACTAAAAAGGCGTACAAAGAGCTTACCCCATATAAATCCTGGATCGAAGGGCTGAAACGAGGCAAAACGAATGAAAACAACCGCAACGACGTAATTTCTATTGCAACCGAATTTTACAAGGGGTTATACAGAGCCAAGGAACCAATCAACACCACCTATAAAATCCAAAATTCCACCAAAATCCAAAATTCCACCAACTTAAGTAGAAATTTCAATAGAACTCATATCGAAGAAACTGAAATCATAGAAGCTTTAAAAAAGCTTAAATCGGACAAAAGCCCGAGCCCGGATAACATAACAAATGAGACTACATTTGGCTATCCCCTTCCTGGTAACACCTGTGACAAAATTATTTAACTACGTCCTTGAAACTGGTCTAACACCCACTCAATGGTCCGAATCTAATATAATATTGTTATGCAAAAAGGCGATCCTAAAGATATAAGCAATTATAGACCCATAAGTTTGCTGCCGACGTTGTATAAGCTTTTTTCCACAATATTAAACAAAAAATAAGCTCTACATTAGAAAAAAGACAACCCATAGAGCAAGCGGGATTTAGAAAGGGATACTCTACAATCGACCATATTCACACGTTGGAGCTCCTTATCGAAAAATATCAAGAGAAGAGAAGACCGCTCTACTTAGC
Organism: Choreutis nemorana; assembly: GCA_949316135.1. Taxonomy (NCBI): domain Eukaryota; kingdom Metazoa; phylum Arthropoda; class Insecta; order Lepidoptera; family Choreutidae; genus Choreutis; species Choreutis nemorana. The sequence continues at coordinate 6,551,308 of OX438618.1, forward strand.
CTATATCGATTACAAAAAGGCATTTGATTCCGTTTCACACAATTACATTTGGGAAACTTTAACATCACAAAATACGGAAATCGAATATATTCAAGTAATAAAAAGCTTATATAGTAAAAGCAAAAGTAGAGTCAAACTTGAAACGGTTGGCCCATGGTTTTCTGTTGAAAGAGGTGTAAAACAGGGCGATCCACTCTCGCCTCTATTTTTTATAGCAATCCTAGAATCTATAATAAGTGAACTTGACTGGAACGAACGCGGCATTAAGATCAAAAATAGATACATGAATCATCTCCGTTTTGCAGACGATCTGGTCCTGATGTCAGAAAAAGGTATAGAGCTACAATACATGGTAGAGTCTTTAAATAATGCCAGTAAGATTGCAGGACTAGAAATGAATCTCTCGAAAACCACGCTAATGACCAACAGTGCCAGGGTATCGATACATGTAGACCGTGAACCTCTCAAATACACCGACCAGTATGTCTACCTCGGCAAGCAAATAAGTTTCGACGGTTCAAGCAACTACCAGGAAGTAGAGCGCAGGACACAATTAACATGGAACAAATACTGGAGCCTAAAAGAGATATTTAAGAGCAAAATGCCAGTTAAGTTGAAAACCAAAGTGATGAACTCTTGCCTAATACCATGCTTGATCTATGCTTGCCAGACCTGGAAATTTAACAAAAAGTTGAGTTCGCTGTTTCCATCCAATTTGGTCCCGCTGTGTGTATAATCTCGTCTTCCCATCTTTTGCGAGGTCTTCCTTTTTTCCGTTTGCCTGCTGGACCTCTCCGGCATGTTATGATTTTATCTTTAACTTTTTTGTTAAATTTCCAGGTCTGGCAAGCATAGGTCAAGCAGATTGTTGATCCTGGTGAACAGGAGTTGCAGTGATGAGACAGAGTGGCGGGTGTGCCCCGAAATGACATTGTATAAAAACTCACCCATCTCTATAAACGCAGACGCCATGACTGCTGACGGCGAGCACTAAGTCAGCGTCGCCGCAGTCCCGAGCCACGTGCAGCTCAGCGCCGTACAGCGGGAGCTTCTTAGCGTTCTCTAAGTAGTTCAACTCTGCTTCGGCTGGCGTTTGACCCCTGGGACAAAAAAAAACTTTAAAATGAAATCATGTAGCTAATGCCATGACAAAAAATATGTAGGTATATCATCTTTAGTTTTACTATAAGAGTACGTTGGATACAATTCTCGTCGAATCTATGGTGGCAAACATTAGGTTTTCACGGGATAAGTTTTAATCGTATTAAATACCTAACCACTTCCATTTAAGTATTTAAGTGTTGACAAGCTCTTTTAAGCACGACCAAAGCCACAAAGCCCTTTCTCTTTTTTCATCAACTTAGAAAAACTAAATTAAAGCCTTAACTTCTTGACCATAAAAATTATTCAGTCTAAAGCAATATAAAGTACGAATAATTAAGTTTCGAAAAATGTTATTATTCGCTACCAAAACAATTGAGTATATTTAGTAAATTTATATATTTACCTGACTATCCGAAATCCGAAAGGAACAGAAAAGCTTAAATAAGATACGTGCTAATTAAAAATATGATATAACATTATAAAGTACCTGTGTTTCCTATACAGCTCATGTATTTGCTCCTGTATCTCATCAGTCATGACACTATTGGGTACTATCATGTGCTCCTTCAGCAGAGATCCTGTGGAGCAGGAGCCCTGGTCTCCGAGCTCGGCCTGAAGCACGTAGGAGGCCAGTAGTGCGTGGGTTATACACGAACAAGTCAGGCGACCTAAAGGAATGGCATATTTTGGTTATGAACTCGCTATTTAAAGATAACTAACATATTTCATTATTACCTCTTTCAACTTTCACTGAAACAGGTATTTTTTATAGAATTACAATTTTTTTCAAAAGGAAACATTTCGAAGGTCATATATTTCTGTCACCTGCCATTTCGAAGCCCATGTCCTTCCAATTCATTTTGTCACACCCAGTTTAGATTTATCATCAAAATTATCATCATCATAAGATCACTACTAGACAAAGGCCTCCAAATATTTCTGGCCACCCTGGGTCTAATGCCTTGCTGGCGCTTGGTGGCCACTTTATATCTGTATTTCCAACTCGGTGGCGCAGTAGTTTATACAGTCGACTGCTACGCTAGAGGTTCTAGGTTCGAATCCCGGCGGGTGCGAAACTTTGTCTTTTTAAGACGCATTGTGTTGCTACCGGTCTTGGATGTTGTATTCTTATATTTGTAGTTTATACCATATCGTTGCTTAGTGCCTGCGTCACAAGATTACATCTAAGTGCAGGGCTGAGTCAATGTGTGTGTCGTGATGTGGTTATTATTATATCAGAATATCATATAAAAATCAAATACCTTCCATGAGGTCTCGCCTGATGGCCAGCGTGAGTTGGTACCGTGTGACGTCATCATTTAGTTCAGAAGGCTCCGGAGGGTAAAACTTCACAGCTAATCTCACGTCCCATGGATCATCTGTAATTTATAGAAAAATTGCTTCCAATTCAACTAACACTAATATTATAAAAATAAACATTTCTATGACGGTGAGAATTTTTGAAACAACTTGTCCAATTTCAAAAATCTCAATTAGAATGGATGAACGAACGAAAAACGAATGAATGAACGAACGACAAACGAATGAATGAACGTTTAGGACGGTACAGTTTGTTGGAAAAAAATACAGTTTATTTGTTTGTAAAGTCACGGACTAAAGGTTTCTGAATAACAGATTCGGAAATGCGTTTTTTTCGAATCCGGACAAACCCGAGGGGGGACCTTAGCACAATGTCTAAAGAAAAAATATATTTAGGACGAGATCGTTTTTAAAGTTTAATATCAAACGTAGCAAATCAAGCGATATATTTTCAGCATCCTTCATTTGGAATTTTGCCGCCCCCTTGAAATTGCCGTCCAGGGCAAGTGACCCGGTTCCCTCTAGATCCGAGAAAGTGACAGAAATCGAAAGTTCTTACTTCTGAAGGTCTTGGACAGCCTCCTGTTGAGGTCCACCCACACCCTGGGATCTCCGCGCTGAGCGTGCAGGATGCCGAAGTAGTCCTTTTCTTCTATGTTCAGTTCCTCACAGACTTTGTCCAAGAGGTCGCTGCCACGGGATTTACGCTGAGAAACAATAATCAATCATTTGATTACCAGTAATTAAATAAAATGATTGTTTATGTTTTGGAGGACGTGGTAGCTCTGTTTGTTACGTGCCTTGGTTAACAGACCGATCCGACCCAACAGGTAGAGGGTTCGAGTCTTGGGTTACCGTGAGTTGTAGCCGCCATATTTCTCAATGTGCACGGATAGTGGCGACAGGTTCGCAACCTGTCACACTGGGACTCAACATAAACATGCGAAATGCGGTGTGTAACACATCTGCCAACACGAGGGATTACGGCGTGAGTGTATGTTATTTATGTATTATGTTTTTATTATTTATTTAGTGTTTCTGTTTATCTTTATTTCATGTAAATATGTATCAAAGTGTAAATTGCTGTATTTCTTTAGCAAAAAAATTAATGTTTTCTTTCTTTCTTAACGTTTATAAGTTAATAAAATATGATATATAGTAGCAGTACGTAATGGAGGTCTACTCTTACCTAGTTTGGCAGGTTTATTAAGTAATATCAAAAAACACAACACATTATATTGTTTGTAAATAAGTACATAGATATAAAGGTAGGTATAGGTATTAAGTATTTAATTATCAATTTTAATAGATTAATATATATTTTTATTTTTATTTTTATTCAAGAGCAGGCAGGCATTTGACCCCAAACCCGCCTGATGTTAAGCGGCGATGAGGTCTAAGGTGGATCATGCCTGCCTAGGAGAAACCTATTCACTCTTGCCTTAAAGAGGCCCAAGTTATATTGGTCAGGGAACACATTGGCAGGCAAAGAATTCCACATTCATTTTCAAGCATTTGTATTTATTGTTAAGTAGCAAGACTTTCGCGATTTTAGCTTTATATAAATATATACACTAAGAATATAATGGTTACGTTAAATCAACAGTTAATGGTAAATAATATAACATCTAATAGTATATTTAATATTATATAACGGGAAAATTCACACAAATTTTCTCATATCAAAGTTAGCCGCAGGCTTGCGTTATAAAATAAATTATATATATATTTTTTTTCCAGTAAATATACCTAGTCAGGCTCGTTCTGCTTACGTTTGGGATTTCTTTGAATTCGCGCCTCCACAGCTTTTATCACTGCTGGAGTCCTAACAGACCGAGGGCGACCACTTCTTGACCTGTCATTTACACTAGAGTCTTCATTATATCATTTGATGGTACGATAAACGAATCTTTTGGTTATATTCAAACTTTTCAGTATGTCAAAAATTTGAATTGGCGCGTAACCGCAACGATGCAACGCAATAACTGCAACACGGTCGTCTTTAAGCGTCCTCCATATTTAAAAATGAGTAAAATTCTAAAAAGTATACATTTTTATTTTCATGAACAATTCGAAATTCGAATTCAATAAACTTTTTTGTGGCCAGCATTCTAAATGAAAAGTTTTACTGTGTGACAATACTTATGACCTGACTGTGTATATTGTTATACTCATATTCTAAACATTGTGAGTGGATTATTTTATTACAATACTAAAACAGTATAGAAACAAACTATGTAATGTACTTAAATATTTGTTTATGCTTCCACTGAAATTCTGAATAATTTATTGGTAACAAAATCGAAGAGAATAAATTTAGATATCCACCCAGACATTTATATTACAATAAATGTTTATTGTAAGTTGCCAAACAATAGTACTCACTTTGTACAGGCCAGTATTTAGGCTATTGTTAAACTTAAAAAGAAGATGAGGTTCAAATGTTCAATATACGATTGTATTTATTTTTTAGGGTTCCCGTACTCAATGGGTAAAAAATGGGACCCCTATCCCTAAACCTCCACAGTCCGCCCGTCTATCTTTTGAACCATATGAAGTAACCATTGAAATTTTCTAATAATGTCTATTTCTGTTGCCGCTGTAAATTAAAGAGGGCTCCCATAAAATAAACGTGTAATCTTAATGTCTTTTATTTTGAACTAATATTCAATTGTCTTACATCAAAACTATCTTATTCCTAATCCGCACGTGAGGTAACCAAAAAATCTCCCTAGGTTATCTCCCATCTCACTCTCCCAAGCTAAGGTCGTGTGAGCGATGGCGGCCGAGTAATGAATCAATGAATGAATGAAAGTGACCGAATCGTGTTAAGGCGCGAATTTATGAACTTACAAACGTGATTTTTCAATTTTACAGATTATTATTTCTTTAAAGAAATTATCTTAAATAATTTATCGTTTTATCATGTACGGAATCCTTTATATGCGATTCCGACTCGTACTTGACCAGATTTTTTTTACTTTGGTCTTAATGCGATTTTCCATTGTCGATTTCAATGTGTGGTTTCCCAAAAACGATATAATTTATTAAGATACCTAAATTACTTTTGAAAGCATGTCAAATAATTGTTAGTTTTCGCCATATAAATATTAATGTTTGTTAGTTCGTATTTTAAAAGCTTAGACAAATTATTAATAAGGGAATATTTTAGCCATACTATAATTTTCGATCCGTCTCTTTTTTTTTAGTTGGGTGAATACTGATTGGGATTCATAAAAATCATCGGGCAGTATTTAGTATCCAAGGAAAAACATTTCATATACATGGTTACTCTTTCAATAGGGAATATGCATGAAATTTAATTTGATTATTCAATCAATTTATCGTAAAGTATATGGAAATAGTATGTTCGTAGTGATAACAGAATAAGAATTGAACGACAAACCAGGGAGATGTAACCATTAAAAATAAATATATCTATCTCGCTAATCAAAACAACCTTTTCTATGGAAGTTGTACGGCGCCTGTGTACTTTGACGTCATAGTACATATCGGATCTCTCTTTTTAACGACTTTGAAGCTTCATAACTTGTTAATAAGTCAGTTATTTGAGAAAATCTAACGGATTTGTATAAGTATGTGGTATCGTATTATAGTAAATACATTTAAAAAGTCATGCATATTCCCTTATTACACGAAATGAGACTTGTCAAATACATGAATTCTATAAAAACAATAAAAATTAAATTTCACAGAAAAATAGTAAAAAAAGATCGAAATTGGGGACTTTTATCTCCTTTACTGAGTACGTCCGCAGCATCAGATACTGCCAATAACTGTTCAAGGCCAGGTGTATTGAATCTACTCCAATAGATTTACAGCTTCCAAATTAAAGCTATTCCAAACAAACAATAACAGACCGGCACACAACACAATCAAAGGCGTTTTGGAGCAAGTGTTTCAGTTGGTCTAAATCCCGTTAAGGCCAAAAATATTGTAACATAAATTACAATTAAAATACATTTAGGTAATTTTGAATAATTTTTTGTGTCCACCCTAAAAGTACATTTAAATGTATGTAGTCTATTTCCTTAATAAGCTAAATTTAAAGTATATGGTGTTTAATATAAACCTCTTATAGCTAGGGAAAATTGAACTGCATGAACTTTTCGTACTATCAGCCTTTATTAGCCGGGCTTGCACTCGAGCAGTTTTACGATGACCTAACCTGATTTGATTTCATTTATTCATTAACAATTTAATAATAATCGTGTCTAAAAGTAACTAAGTCTAAAACATAATATTACCACATAAAATTGTGTAGGTATATCAAATAATTACTATATAAAAAAGTCACGAGAAAGAATTATAAATTAAATACAAAAAACTGTGTCACAGAATATTTTTTTCTATAGCTTTCACAATGTCATTCGTGTTTAAGGCTCTTGTTTTATGCTTTCAAACCATTCAAAAGCTATCTGACTTAAGAACTGCATGGGAATGAGATGGTTTTTAAAAGGTTATAGTAAACCCCTTGTACTTTAAATTCTAATACTTAAGGTCTGAGCACACTAAATTGGAAAGCGGTACGATTGTGGTTCGTGTGCGTTCTTTAGAACTTGTCAAGTATGAAACTCTGATAGATGTCACACCAAATGCGGTCCGTCTGCTGCTCGGTTGCGTGCAACGATGATCTGACGTTTATCATAGAGTTTTTTTTTTCTTAAATAGCATTGCCATCATCATGGCGATAACGTTTATTATTTTGTCACTATCAAGTTTTGATGAGAGATGAAATGATGATGAGATAAATAATGAAAAGATGGAAACGTAGATGGAATGATGAATCTGCCTACAGTAACATGCTAGTGCTGTTGCTGTAGGCTGTATTGAGTTACTTGGGAGATGACGAAAAGAGTAGACAAATTATCGTGTTTCACTGTATCCACACTTTTACAGTACAACTTGTTAAAATACTAGCATTTTACACATTAAACTCTTCTTATATTTAAGAAAAGAACTTAACGCAATAACTACTGAATGGATTTTATTGAAATATTTCGACGACGACTTCGACCTCGGTGGCTCAGTGGTGTATACAACCGACTGCTACGCTAGAGGTTCTTGGTTCGAATCCCGGCGGGGGCGAGACATTGTGTTATTTGCAAGACGCATTGTTTCGCTTACCGGTCTTTGATGTAGTATTCTTATATTTGTAGTTTACACCATATCGTTGCTTTTTGCCTGTGACACAAGTTCATACGACACCTACTGGTGGGATAAATCAATGCGTGTGTCGTGATGTGATTATTATTAAAATAAGAACATTTTATCCGCCACTTCCCGTTCCCGCCAAAAAACCCCTGTCATAGTTTCAAACTAGACAAGTCATAAAGATCGTACACGCATTGCAACCTTAAGTACCGCAACTGGACTTTTTGGGCTTTGGCCCTTTAAATGAAATGATCTCAATACCCTATCAGTATATGCAGCGTTCAAACGCGACGAAGGGAACGTTAATTAACCTATTTAGAGCTGATAGCGTTGATTAGAGAGGTCATTGACACTTAATACTGAGAGGTTATAAAGCATTAATATTGTTATGTAACTTGCACTTAATGAAAACCAAAGAAGAAAAAAAGAAAAGAAATAGATATAAAGCTTTTGTATGGAGTCAAATTAACTTCTACTACCTCTTGCCCGTAATTCGTCCGCGTAAAAACCGAAAATGGTTCTATTAGGATTTTTAATTATTTGACAATTATCGTTATATTGCGGAATAAGAATACAACATCCAAGAACGGAAAGCGAAACAATACGTCTTGCAAAGAACATAAAGTTCCGCCTCCACCGGGATTCGAACCCGGAACCTCAAGCGTAGCAGTCGGCTGTTTACGCCGTTCATCCATACATCCTTACAATCTTTTGCATTCATAATATTAGTAAGATTTTTTTGTTGGCTACAAATGTGGCAGCAATTAATTTTATTAGAAAATGAAATATTGTATATAACATTGCCAATCTTAAAGTAATCAAATAAAATAAATCTAAACAGCGTCTTTTAAAAACCAAATAACATTAGATATTAATAAAACTAGAAATCTGTGAAACAAATCATTTTATATATTTATTATTTATGTTCCCTCACAGTAGGTATGGGACTTATTTACCTATGTAAAAAGGAGAGCTGGAAAAGTTTGGGACAAGTGTTGAGGTGAACGCACACCTGTCTGTGTAGAACGCGCCGAAGGAATCGAAGTCAAGAAAGTCAAGAATTTGTACGGTATACAATGACATGAACTCAAATTTGGAAGACCTTGATATCTTTTTTCTTTCGCTCTGGCAAGTTTCAGACGCTAAATATTTATAAGTCGCCAAAAATAGTTCTTATTAGGTTCAGGATCTTTCAGATTTCAATTCCTTTATTTATTTATTTTTTTCCTTTCTTTTGTGTAATGGTTTAATCTAAACCAATGATATTTTTCTTTGTGACCTTTTTTTATTTTAGTATAATGTTTTTGTAAGCTTTGTAAATGTTGTGTTCGTCTGTTATAGGCATATATATATACCAGTTTTATATTTTTTTGAAGATTGTAAGTACTTTCTTTGACAATTCAAAGTACATACTTTCTTTTAAGTTTATGGAAAAAAAAATGTTTTTGAGTTTAGTTCCTGTTTATAATATGCGTTTTTATACGTTTGTGTAATGTACTTGCTATAGAAGTCCCTTGATAAATAAATTAAAAAAATAAAGTCAGTTAAAATAACAATAACAATAATTTTTTATTTGCCAAAAATGTAGGTAACAAATATTGTTAAAAGGAATACCCGTACATTTACCTTTGAAAAAGTGTGCAAATATTTGCTTACAATAAAAAGTCATATTTTAAGAACAATTACAAAATGTCAAAATCTAAGAATCTACCGCGCCTTCTCTTTCCTTTGCCTGTCGCTCTGTCTCTCTCCCTCTCTCTGTCTCTGACTTCTCTCTGTCTTGACGAGGATTTTAAAATGCGACCGCATCACCCGCGCCGAACCTGGTGACGTCACACGAAATAATCTAGGATTTTAGAGGTTCAGATTCGCGCGATTAGGCTCTGTTAGTTTTGCGAGGTATCATAGGATTTCAGATAGAGAATTCTAAAATTTTCGTTCGGCTCAGATAAGTATGCGTTCTCCTTTAGACGGAAATAGATTGAATAGAGTATAAATAGTCGTTACTACTAGAAGAGGGGAGTGGTACAGGATGTATTATATTAAGACGTTGACTATTAATAGATAAAAAAAAAATTGTATGAACTCAGTCAAATAAAAGAGTAATTATGTATGAATTATAGATTTCATCTTTATTTTCGGGGCTTTCTCCAAAGAGTTGTAAAAAAAGTTCCCGACGAATTATTTTAACAACTTACAAATTTTTTGAAGTTTTTTAAAATCCTTTTAACGTAAATATATATTTTTAAAAAATAATATCAATTACCTCTGGTTTTTATTATTATAAAGATTTTATTTAAGAATTTACTTTGACCAAACTTGTACTTACTATACATAATCCTGCGAATAATGTATAATAAGTAAAAGTTTGGACTTTTTTACTCAATCACGTAAAATCGGCTGAAGGGATTTGGATGAAATTTGGCACACAGACAGTTTACTTTGAATTCACACATTCGACACTTTTCATTCCGAAAAAAAACGATGCTCTTGATGTCTACCATACCAAGAGGACCGCCAATGCGTTGATCATATAGAGGTAAAGAGGTTATACCTCTTGTGCCGGTAATTACCAAAAATCAATCGCTAAATTTACGCAAAAAAGTCGCGGGTAAAAGCTATTACATCTGGCTAACAAGTTATTCGTAGCGACTCACATCGAGGTCCACGTTGATATGCTCTCCATCCATCAGCTCGACCCTGACCCGGCGGTCTCCACCGAAGCGGCGCGCCATGCCCTCGTCAGAAGCCAGCCTGCGAAGACTTTCTCTCATTCTTCTCCTCCTGAAACCAGAGATGAGGTACTTTACAAAGGCTACACAAAGTTGGTAGTTCACTAATTGGTGACTGTATTAATATTTAGTTGTACTAGAAACACCAAACTAAAAGAACTTTAAACCTATGTAGGTTATGTTTCTTTGTTATTGATTTAGTAGTTACATCTTCTATTAAAGAAGTCATAGTTATGGACTATTGAACAAATAACGGATCTACACGTTCAACATGAATGATCATACAGTCTTCGCTTTGATTCGAATCGATCGATAATCGATAATGAACAAGAAGTCTAAATATTTTTTAATGTTTTTATTCATGACCAGGCAGGCATTTGACCCCAAACCCGTCTGATTTGAAGCGGCGATGAGGTCTAAGGTGGATCATGCCTGCCTAGGAGAAACCTATCCACTCTTGCCTTAAAGAGGCCCAAGTTATATTGGTCAGGGAACACATCGGCAGGCAAAGAAATACACACCCTTGCAGTACGCATTATGAAGGAACGAGGAGGAGGTATGGATTATTAATTTTGTAGGCCTTAGTGGCAAGTAAGCATACGGCCCGCCTAGGGAGTGCAATACCGGGATCTTTCAAGCAGTTTGCACGATTCTCGGTCGTAGATCAAAGTGTTTTTATGCGAATGGACTTAAAATAAACACTTTCATATCATCATTTTTTTTACTACCGCCGTTTCGGAATGCTATTTCTAATGGGAAGAATCCGGCAAGAAACTATTATATTTTGGTAGTTCTATTACAGAAAAAAGCAACTACGTTGGTTTCTTGCTGGCTTCTTCCCCGTAGAAAGTATTCCGAACCGGTGATAGATAAAAACATACGATTTTAAAGCATTTATTTTAAGTCTATTTAAATAAAAACATTTTGAATTTGAATTTGAAAGAACGAAACCAAAACACTGCCTATTTAAATGTTGAATTAGTTCATATTTTTTTGGCAAAAGATTATCCATGCGGGATCCAGCTAATACCTGGATCCCGTGGGATTCAAAATGTCAGTCCCAGATTGACATTTTCTTCCTGGATTGGATTAATGCCTGACGGCAGGCAGTCACCGTAGCTCAAGGCAGCTTGCAAAACACACGGGGGCATAAAAGAATCATTGTCGACACTTTCTCGATGAACCCCATGCTGATCTCTTGTTAAATAATTATAAAAAGATTTACCTGTTCCTACTCAGGTTTTGACATTGTTTTTTGTTTTGTTACGACATACCTATTTTTAGTAAAGGTTAGTTTCACGCTGCGTTAAAAAGTTACAGAAATGTATCTCATTATAATAACAAAGTTTCAGGACAGAACTAATATCCAACTGTTTTGTCTGAGTATTACTAAATGCAAGTAACAATATCTATTTGTTCCAAATCATTTGTCTCACTAATGTAAACTCATTTGACTTGCATAGTTTATTAATAGATGCAATGACCAACGAAGGGTAAAACTATACTTTTCAAATAAACTAGCTAACCAAAAAGCATCAATTGAAGTAAGTTTAAAAGCTCCCAGAATCCCATAAAAATGTATCCACGACAATATTTAAAAAATATATAAACTATTAACTGAAAAATGTTATTACAGTGTTAGAGAATATACTGACGACAAAAACCTCTAATAAGGATCTTTCTTCATTTTGATAAAAATGCTCTGACTTGAAATTTTGCATGCTTGATACAAGTGAATTATGTATGACTACCTATTTATAAAACTTAACACCTCCTATGGTAATGTTTCGTGCCAAATAAATGATTCTTATTGTTCTTATAACTAAGCACTGTTAGTAACAAGGATACCAGGGATCTTTTGAATATTTTATTTTATTAAACCGTCCAGAGACAAATCTTTACAATATCAAAGTTCAAAACAGAAAGATCGATGTTATGTTTATAGAATTATTAAATATTCTTAATTTATAATTTTTGCTTTTCAAATTCCAAAAAGATTCACACCTCTACATTTTCCCTCCTTCCTGCTAAATTTTACTGCTTCACCTACTGAAGATTGATAAAATTATATTTATCATTAACTCGTGTGTAGCTACGTAAGTTTTTCAATATTCAACTTTTTTCAACAATTTGTATAACATAATAATTGTACTTTTCTAATTATTGAATATAAAACAATATGATAAACAAAAACAATATAGACGAAGACACAAGATGAAGCGGGATCCTTCGCAAGATAAGTCATTTCATTTCATTTATTGCCATAAATTGTAGGTACATAAACTGGGTGGTAACATTTAGAGATATAGAGTGCCATACAATTTTACCACAAGCATTTAACATTTATATGAAAATAAATTAGTTTGATTATTAGAAGATACGAGAATAGATGAATAAAATTTATACGTTTTGACTTCACTTTACTAGACTTTCAGAAGACATACGAAATTTAGAAACGATAGACATTCAAAAGAATAAATCTTAAAGTTATGACACAAGGTATTCGTCAATATTGTGGGGGCACAGGTTCACTAAATACATTTTTAGTTTAGCTATAAATTGGATGTCAGGAGGGGATTTTAAACTTTCTGGCAACTTATTATACTCCTTAACAGCATTATATAGTGCTGTTCTTTCTATCAATGCAGTTCTACATTGAGGCCTCATCAATTTAAATATATCACGCTTTGAATGCCGTTTGCTTATGAACTCTGACGCTAGCGGAAGTATAATGAATATTATACAATGAAATCATAACCCTTACTCTTGGCTTTGCCGGCCGTGGTTGGGTAAATAACTATGATTAGGTATATTCAATTACTTATAGTTCTTTTTAAAAAGTCAAAACTTCACCACCGGTTTGCGATGCTGCTAAAAAGGTGAAGAAATTAAAATTTTTAATGTTTCTCTTCTTTTATTGAGGTCGTTTAAAATCCAAGTCAAATTTTTTTGATGCCTGGTTGTTGCGAAAGATTTTGGGCGTTTTTGCAAACCGGTCGGCTTGCTTCGGGCGAGACTTTTTTTTGTCTTTGGTCAAAGAACTTTGCATCGCATCGGAATTCGGGTTATTAACTGCCGGTTTTAATGACCACAGATTAAAGATGAAATTGCTATCAATCGAACCAAAGATAGAGATGAACAATATCTGAACGAGCTTAAACTATAATTTTTGTTTATTGGAATTATAGAAAAGTTAATTTTACTTAAAACAATTAATCATTGTAGTTATTTATTCATTTTATAATAAAACCCACAACACATTTAGATTAGCAAAACAAAACAAACATTCATAATACTCGTATAAGTACTGACGATTTTTAATTAAATTTATCAAAAACATACAACAGAGGCAAGGTGTGCATCACTTGTATTTGTCGTGATCATAGACCATATTTTGACTTACAAAATACAAATTCTGCACGAACAAAGTCACGGACAAATCCTATATGTTGTATAAATAAGTAAATTACAAAGAAAACTCTTTGATCATAGTTAAGATGACAAACAACACAATGCAGGTGAAACAGAGACAAAACAATTACTTTCCCATGTTTTTTCCTTATCTAACTTCCCTATTCGAAAGGGAAATCTGTTTTCTCTCCCTAACGGTGTCTGTAAGATATCTGATACTTGTGTTTACTACGTCTGTTGGGTGTTGTGGCATGTTATTGATACACATTAGCACTAGCGGATCCTGCGGGGGCTAGGGGGTCCAAGCCCCCACCCCCTCCCCCAAAAGAAATCTGAATTCTTCGGACTTTTAGCCCTTATGTAAAAAATCCAAAGATAGAGAGAGCAAGAACCCCCCCAAATGCGTTTCTAAAAAAAGGTCATCAGTTTTGTTATGCTGGGGCCACAATAACGAGAAACGTCAATGGCCATCTTCCCGAGAAATATTAACAGGTTAAACGTAGTGGCTACACTGGAACGGTGAACGTTAATCTTAATTTACAGCAACAAACTTGGCGTTAATCTTTCTTGCATTTCAAGCAAGATGTTGAAGCTACTTCACTGTGTTTCAAGTGCTTCCAACCCTCGCGATCACGGTGCGCATTGACAAGCGCAATTGCTTTAACGCAATAATTCGTGCGGAATTTCTTTTGATGTACCGCCACTGGACTTATAGCCTGACCTCAAACGGCAATTTATATACCTTTATGATATAAAAACTAAATAAAAAAAGCACTGTGCTCTTTGGGAGCCATTTATGAGTTTGAAATCGGTTTGCCTGGAGAAAAGGGATTGCAGTGGTAGGACAGAGTGGCGAGTGCTCGGAGCGATTTGGAAAATTATTATTGCCAAGGTCAACGCAGACAAAGCTATTGAACAAAGTTTAACAACCACGTTTAACTATGAAAGTAATTTAATTAAGAAATGTCATTAAGAACGGTCCGTAGTTGATATAATTTAATTAAAAGTAACTCAACTCGCGGGATCAATTAACTAATTAACGGATCAAGTTTTAACGACAATGTCCCCCTTTTTTTTGGCTTCAATACCAAGTATTATAATTGTTTGTTTTTAAAAAATGATTATTTTGTAACTTACTTAATAAGGATTTTTAAACATTAATAAAAAAATTATGACCATATCACGACACACACAGCCCTGCACTAAGTATCGTAAGATCTTGTGTCTCAGGTGCTAAGCAACGATATGGTATGTATAAACTACGTAGATAAGAATAAGACGGGTAAGCGAAATGCCGGGCTTCGAACCCAGAACCTCTAGCTTAGCATTCGGCTATTTACACCACTGCGACACAGAGGTCGTCAACATTAACTACGAAAGTGTTTCGGTCGCGTCAGTCTGGCTCGCAGATAAATTGATTGCTATCGTACTTTATTTGACATATATGGATTGCATGAAAAATCTCACTCCGAAGACAACGAAATATTGATTTCGATTTCAATGGTATCGTTGATTTTATGTTCGGTCGGTTTATCGGTCGGCCCGAAGTTGGGACTCAGATACTTGGCATTTTAGATTAATTAGACGGTCCGCCTCAGCTTCGCATAGGCATTTATATTCTCCCGCTAAGAGGTTTTTAAAAACTTTTTCTTAGTTGACACATAACCAATAAACTCACGTTCTAAATTTCAGGTACCTATCTAGTATGTAGTTACACACATATACATATAGAAGTTATGATATGCCTTGATTGTCTATTCAGAACCAAGTTATCATAAACATGTATAAACTTAATTAGAACTATTCTAGAACATTATGCTTTATAACATGTGTCAGGGCCGGATTTAGGGGAGGGTAACCGGAGCGAGAGCCCCTTGACCTCCACAAACAGGGGACCCCACATTAGAGATTTCGGAAAAAAAAAATCAAATTCTAACTAGTAAACATCTTTTCCTTTGATATTATTTTTTTTGGCTCTTTTAACTTTAACTACAGTACTTTGTACGTACATGATTATTTGATTATATTGAATGATTATTTGAAATCATTGATCTATATTTGTTCACTCCAAAAAAAAATATCACTTTATTTGGGAAATAATTCAGGACAAGGTGGCCACCGCTGCTTTGTTGCCCGGACCTCCGGACCTCTAAATCCGGCCCTGACATGTGTCATTCAACTCATCTGAGGACATCACATTATGAGGGGTGATTTGAATACCAAATGTTTATCGTAATGTTTGGCATTGGCATGACACCTTGATTATGACCATTATCATGCTAAGGGCCAATCTATTTGCGATGTATTAGTAAATAAATATAATAAAACTACCTGTGAAATCAGATTTGCAGTTTATTTCGTTATTTTTAATCATTTCCGCAGTCATTTAATAAAATTCTGTTTGAGCGGAGAAAGCCGGTTTAACGACACGAATTCAAAATATAGTTATTTATTGTCATCTCATCTATTAATACTTATAATATTAGAGTCTTAGATGTGTTATAAATTCAACATTTTTTTTTTAATAATTTTAAATTGAATTATAAAGGTAATGTAATTGCGAATCTCCCGTGTAATATTATTTTAATTAATAAATTACCTAAAACTTTTTATGTTGTATCATCCTTTAGCACCCTTAAAGTATTACAAAGATAAATTTCATCGAATTTCACCCTGTATATATACTTACTTATCTATTTAATTGTTTTAGTCAACGATGTATTCAATACCTAATTTAAGGCAGGCGCAAAGTTAAATACTATAACAAAGCGTTAAGTAAATGTCACAGCTTCGAGGTAGGGAACAGTAAGACAGTAAATACCTTTCTTGGCGCGTGTAGGCATGTGTTCCTACAAAACAGGCATTGGCGATACCGGTCAACGCCTCTTTCAAGACGTCCGAGCGTCATTCAACTTGTTAACATTAATTAAACTCACCTTTGTAATTATGAACAATCACGCAACGATCCTCAGCACAAAATTAAAAACACTAAAACAATCCCTGGAATCCGTAGTCCTTGCTTTAAATTTAAAAAAAAAACACTGTCAGAGCCGAATTCTAAATTTGAATTTAAATTAAGATCTTTGTTTTTGTTCACAGTTTCTGGTGGTAAAATTTTTAAGCATGCGAAAGTTTTCAAAAGTTTGTATGAATTTTCTGAATAAGGAATCCTGCGCACGATGGTGAAGCGCGCTCTCCCGCCACAAACTAGTTTAGTCGGCTACCCATGGTTGCATTCAGCATTTTACTGCTGCAGGAAAGAGAAAGCACTACCGCCTTCTTCCTCCCTGGGAACGAGGTAGGGTTTCATGTCATTGGTATGCGTGTATGTTTATCGTATGATAATGATTCATTCACAAGAATTGAGAAAAACCTTCGTGATTTGAATTTATATTTTTATGCACTATCCGTTAATTTGGAGAATTAAAAAGGAAGGTTATTTATTCTTGTCCTATAACTGCAGGTTTTTTTAGTATATAGGCTCATAAAATAAGGTATAAATTACGTTATGGCTTGACAAATTTTGATGCGGTTTACATAATAAGTTGAAATAAAAAGAAACTAACCAAAAGTAGAAAATTCTTTAACTAGAAATATTTAAGCAATATAAAAATATTAGATACAATAAATAACAAAGTAAGAGTCGAAAAAAATTAAAGTTATTGAACGAAATGTCTCTCAACTATTATTTCCGACCGTATCCTTTCACATCAAAATCAAAAGTCAAAGTCATCAACGTGACAATTTTGAAAAATAACCTCAAACCAACACATGTTTATGTTTGTAACTTAGTGTTCTCTATGTAAAATCGTTGAAAAATGAGTGAAGAAACCGCAAATAATAATAATGATAGAAAAAGAAAGCGTGGTAAACGTAAGAACTTTATTGCAAATGCTAAGAAATATGCTAAA
Organism: Choreutis nemorana; assembly: GCA_949316135.1. Classification (NCBI taxonomy): domain Eukaryota; kingdom Metazoa; phylum Arthropoda; class Insecta; order Lepidoptera; family Choreutidae; genus Choreutis; species Choreutis nemorana. The sequence goes on from OX438618.1 coordinate 6,568,961, forward strand.
AAAGGCCAAATGGGCAGAGGTACGAAGATGCCAGAAGAACTTTATCAATACTTCGTAGGGATCCTGGATGTTATCAAAACTGGAGTCGAAGACAGTGAAGAGAAACGTAAGTTCTTCATCTTTAATAATAGCGAACGTTCTAAGCATTTTAAAAACTGCTTTTTGACATGCTTTTTTGTGTTGCTATTTAATCATATATTTTGTTATTATCGCTGTTTCTCACCCATTACTTTTAATTACTTGTCTTATACTTGATACTGGATAATATATTTTTTACTTGAAGTCATAATTAAGTAGATACTATACAATTAATAAACTTTTAATGTAATATTCCAGATGCACTGGTAAACAATGTATTAGAAAGAACAAAAGGTGAGGAGATGAATGTCGTAGGCAACCAGCTCGGCTGCAGAGTCATCGAGATCCTGCTGCCATATTCCTCAGCCGAAGACTTGGAGCGGTTCATTGAGGTCCTATCACCAGATCTACGTAGACTCTGCTCTGACAACTTCACTAGCCATGTTGTAGAAACATTATTGAGGGTATCATGTGATCGGGCAACTGAACACCTTCAAACAGGAGAAACAGATGATGTATCAGATTCTGAAGCTGAAGAAGTCCCGAAAAAGAAAATAAAAAAAGAATCCAAAACTGAATCTAAATACTCAGAAGCACATATAAAAAACTGTAATGAGTTTACATTAAAACTATGCAAGTATGCTCTGAACAATCTGGAAGATTTTGTGTGGGACCAATACGCTAATCACATATTACGTAGTGCAATAAAATGTTTAAGTGGTATCACAATGTTACCAGGAGAGAAACCCAAAGTCAACATGTTTAAAGACACAAAAGGAGTAAAAGGAATACCTCCTCATGAGAAGCGGTTATCATACAAATCCGTTCCAGAAGAATATAAGGAGTTAGTTAAAGAGTTTGCAACTAGATTGTCTGCATGGCCCCAGTTTAAAGACTTGCCGCATCAAAATATAACTTCCGCATTACTACAAGTGTTATTGTATGGTGTCAAAAATGTAGATAGAACATTAACAAGGAATCTTTTGAAACAGCTTTTGAATGAAAGCTTCGCTCCCGATGATTGGGTATCTACGGAAAATGATGAGAAGAAAAAGGAGAAGATATGCATTGACAATGAGGAGAATAATGATGGAACAATTATACAAAATACTGAACTTCCTCCGGTATTTGGGACGGAGTCGGCTGTGAGGTAACTTCATATAACTTATAATTTCAGAAGCTGTTTCAAAATATCTCCACTTATTGGTACCAAAACTAAATGTCTTTCAACAGAAACTAATACGACATTTACAAAATTTCATTTAAATCAATTATTGTTCAGAGAACTCTGGGCAGCTGGACATCTCTTGGCTGTGACAATGTCTGTGGTGCAGTAGTGTAAGCAGCCAACTGCTACGGTAGAGTTCTGGGGTTGAATGCCGGCGACTGAATTGAGTTGAATGGTGCCGAATTGATGTGTTTAACCACAAATTACAATTCTTTAAAAATAATTTAACAGATTATATTTATTTCGTAGAATGATTGTATTGTTAACCGTTACCGTTTTAAGCATAATTAACTTATATCCAAGTAATCCTAAAAAAACAAAACACATTGTTTTATGTAGTACATTTAGTCATGTATTTTCTTGTAAATCAAAATGTTGTGACCACTATAAGGATAACAGTCTAGCTAGCATGTTTAGTTTTCTTTATAATTGCTCTCGGGCCTATAAATAATTAAACAAGTTATTTGCCCTGAGGTTTTTTATGTTTTCTATGATAGACTAAAATATCATAGTGTGTCTCTCGTAGGCCAATCTACATTGTGTACAAATTAGGGAAACTGCTTAAGCTGCTAGGGAATCACTGCTGTCTACATAGACATATCTCTTCATGGAAGTTGGAATTAATGAATTGATTTAGACCTCTCTCCAAGTTATCTAGGCTACAGAAGACAGGGCTCTTTAGACAATGTTTTATATAAATAGTGCCAGATATTATTTGCAGACTGCTGGAAGCTGCACTGTTTGTCTCCAAGAAGAAGATGTACACCCAGATCTATGCTAAATGCTTCATCAACCGGCTCGGCCAGCTCGCCACTATGCCCATGCTGAACTTCACTGTGCAGAGGCTGATTGATAACTGTCAAATTAAAGAGGAGGTATATTTACATTTATTATATTTGGGAAACAAACAGTATAAATCAATATTACCAAAAAAATATTGAGATAAATCATTTACCAATAAAGTTTCCACTGATAAAATAAACAAAATAATACATGCACAAAAAATAAATTTAGAAAAATTATAAAACACCATTCAAATTCAATTGAAATACAAATCTAAATAAAATTCATTAATTAAAAGTTTTTTATATGAACTGTTAAAATTCCTTTGTCATTGACATCCTCTTCGGCGCAGTGGTGTAACAGTTGACAGATACGCAACGAGTCCTGGGTTCGTATCCCGGCAAGGGCGAAACTTTGTGTTATTTGCAAGATGCATTGTTTCGCTTACCGTTATGTAGCTTCTTGGATGTAGTACACGATTTATCGTTGGTTATATTTCGGAAACAAACAGTAAAAATCAATATTACCAAAAAAAATATTGAAATAAATCATTTACCAGTAAAGTACCTGTGACACAAGATTCTACAATCCTACTGCCGGGCTGATTCAATGTGTTTGTCGTGATTTGGTTATTATTATTATTAACAAACACAAACACACTGGCAAGCTAGCAAATATGTCTTGTTTTCACATTCTGATATCTACAAATACACAATCACAGATACACACCCAATTACCCATTCATTTTATCTGTGTCTCCTTTTAATGTAAAGTGATATTAAAGGAACACATTTGCGTGTCTTTTATATTGCAGTTGTGTTATTATAGTTTTATTAGAACATTTTGTGAATATTTTTGCCATGCCCTTACATGGTGTCACATGTATACCTTATTTATATTAACATCTTTTGTACCCATTGTAATGTGATAAGCAATATACAATTTGAATTTCAGAGACTTACAGAAACACAACTATATAAAAAATCAAAAATAGAATTGTTAATTCTAACGATAAAAATAATAATTAATTTTGTAGTAAATTCTAACTTTATTTTTAGTAATAGCTTTTGCCAGCGACTTTGTCAGCGTAGAAGTAGAAAATGTTTCTAATGGGAGTTTTAATTATTTGGCATTTATCGTTATATTTTGGACAATTCACACTTTATCTTTGTATATTATAGGCTATGTGTCATTCTTATTTATAAGGTATATAATTGTAAAGTTTCTTTAAATTCTATTCAGTAGTTTTTGCGTGAAAGAGTAACAAACATCCATTCATCCTTACAATCTTTTGCATTTATGATATTAGTAAGATTTTTTTGTTGGCTACAAATGTGGCAGCAATTAATTTTATTAGAAAATGAAATATTGTATATAACATTGCCAATCTTAAAGTAATCAAATAAAATAAATCTAAACAGCGTTTATAATATTAGTACGGATGCTATTTAATTTGTTTTAATAACTAATTAATTAGTTAACGTTGTATTTGGACGTCCAAGACTGGTTAATTCCTAGTTTGGGCTCCGTTTCCAATCTTTGTTTTAAACAATATTGTTAATAATTTATTATTATTATTTATTTGCATTGCAACTCTTTTAACAGGGACTTTTTTCTTTCAGTTCGAGCCAATGTTCGACGAGCTAGCAGACAAGTTTCCTGCGATACTGTCGTGCGGCAACACCGGCGTGCTGGTGGCGCTCGCTAAGGCATGCCAGAGGATCAAGGCTAAGCAGGCTCAGCTCATTAAGGTCAGTTTCAATGTAAATCAATTAATAAACCACATCACGACACACACATTGACTCAGCCCTGCAGTAAGTATCGTAAGAACTTGTGTCACAGGAACTAAGCAACGACATATTTGACGACCTCGGTGGCGCAGTAGTGTAAACAGCCGACTGGTACGCTAGAGGTTCCGGGTTTGAATCCTGGCGGAGGCGGGGCTTTGTGTTATTTGCAGGACGCATTGTTTCGCTTACCGGTCTTGGATGTAGTATTCTTATCTATGTAGTACCGATATACCATATCGTTGCTTAGTGCCTGCGATACAAGATTATATCTTACTTCAGGGCTGAGTCAATGTGTGTGTCGTGATGTGGTTATTATTATTATTGTTATGTGGTCGGCCGGCCGAAACCTCGCCTTTGAGTCAAACGACCAATGTCGTTTAATTGGTTTTGATTGTAATAACTCCATCTTATCATTTCTCTCTCTCCAGGCTTTAGAGACCTCTCTGAAGTGTACCCCTGAATTAGAGAAGTACTTCCCGGTGCTGGTGCTTCGCTTATTGCCCGCAGACAGGGTGGACCTGGACAAGCTTGACCAAGACTACTTCATCAATATACATGGATCTGTCGTGCTGCAGAGCATACTGGACTTTCAGGTGAAAATAATGAGTTATTTTTGGTTGTAACTATTTTTGGCAAGACCATACCTAAATGGATCTAGTTAAATTAAAAATCTTGATGTAATGATTTATATTAAAATAACTGACCCGGCAGATTTATATTAAAATAACTGACCCGGCAGATTTATATTAAAATAACTGACCCGGCAGATTTCGTAGCGCCTTACATTGTGTTTTCAAACCATCCAGCAAGCAACCCGTTGAAATATAAATCCAAAATTTCATCTAAATCGGTCCAGCCGTTTAGGAAGGGTGAGATGACAAACTGCTAGTGACTATTGAAAATTTTTACCGTCATATAACGATTTCTTTGTTTAAATCCGGATCCGATTTTTCAATTTGAATTGTTACCATAATTTTATGTAATTAAGTGTGACAGGTTGCAAATCTGTCGCCACTATCCGGGGACAATAAGGGACATGGCAGTTACAACGTACTGCAACCTGAGACTCGAAGCCTCGACCTCTCGGGTCGGGTCGGTAGGTAAACCAAGGCACGTAACAAATTGAGCTACCACGTGCCTCTTGAACTGAACTGTAGTGAGCTCTTTATGCGTTGGTACAGCTCGTACTTGGCAGGATTTTTATTCTAAAAACATAAGAAATATAATTTTTGCTACTGATTAAAAATCATCCTTTTTATCCTATCCAGAGACCAGCCAAAGCAGTTCAGGGTCTACTGGAGCTGCCTGCTGAAGCGTTGCTGGTTATCTTCAATGATGCTAAAGGTTGCCATGTAGCTGATGCCTTTTGCAAGGGGCAATGCGTTGGAGTGAAGGCTAGGGACAAACTTATATGGAGATTGAAGGTATACACAGCCGGTTATAGTGGTATAGGCAGCCGACTGCTTCGCTAGAGATTCCGGGTTCGAATCCCGGCGGGAGCAGGACTTTGTGTTATTTGCAAGACGCATTGTTTTGCTTATCTTGGTCTTGGATGTTGTATTCTTATCTATGTAGTATATATACCATATCGTTGCTTAGTGCCTTGGATACAAGATTATATCTTAGTGCAGGGCTGAGTCAATGTGTGTGTCGTTATGTGGTTATTAGTATAATTATTATTATACAAAGACAGACAACGCTCATTGAGGGTAAAACCTGCTAACAACGCGTTGTGATCACTGTAAAACGTCCACAACGCAAAATTTGTGTTATGGGTTATTCATGGCATTTCTGCATTACCACAACGCGTCGTGGAAGTTTTCATACCGATTTGACGGGACGTCTTTTTTCATAATTAAAGTTTATTAAAAAAAAGGTTTTTCCTACTTACTGACTACTTCTTCAAATATTAGTATGTGAGTTTTAGTTTAATATTAATGATGATAACCACATCACGACACACATTACTCAGCCCTGCACTAAGATATAATCTTGAGTCAAGGCACTAAGCAACGATATGGTATATACTACATAGATAAGAATACAAACATCCAGGACCGGTAAGTAAAACATTTTGTCTTGCGTTTAACACAAAGTTCCGCCCCCACCGGGATTTTTGAACTTCTAGCTTAGCAGTCGGCAGTTTACACCACTGCGCCAAATTAAAAGAAAAGTGATTTTACTTGTCACTTGTTCTACCTTATCTATTTTTTTTTAGGGTTACTACCAGAAACTAGCGCTCTCACAATACGGGTCGCGAGCGTTCGAACAAGTATTCGAGGCGTGCTCGCTCGAGCAGAAAGTGAAAGTCATGAGCGAGCTAAGCGACAAAGCGAGCTTGCTCAACGGCTCGCCCTACGGCAAGCTGTTAGCGAGCAAGCTAGACGTCGCCGGGTTCAAAACATCGCAGAAGAAATGGGAAGAACATCGCAAAAGAGTTGATGCGAATAAATGATTTCGTTATGCTATTTGTGTTTTTGTTGTTTGTGGCTTTTCTTTTCTCAGTTATTGATACTCCCAAATTTGTTTGAGTTTTAGGGGCTATACTAACAACGTACATGGTATTATATGACTATTTAAACATGGTTGGATTTATATACTATGTGCCTCCATTTTAAAATACGCATATACCGTACCGACCGTAGTTCATTTCATGTCTTTGCTTGAGAGTACTTTCTTTGTAAATTTTATGTAATAATTTGCATATTTTTTAATGATGCAATCAAATACAAGCGTCTTGTACTTGAGGTTGCTCTAAATCATTTAGTAAACGTTAAACTGGTTTATTCCGATCTGTCACCCTGCTTTGTCCTCCCAGGGGGGGGGGGGGAGACAGTGGAAAAAAAATCAATCTACTTATTTATTTTAAAATTTTATTCAGATTGTCAATGTACACAAATAAGTAAGATGACTTGTCTTCATGGTCTTTTTTATTACAAGTGTTAACGTCTTTGTCATGTATTATATTGCCTTTTGTTATAGATCACTCCCTCACTATTTAATTTGTTGATTCGTGAAAAATATGGTTGATCACTATATAATAAATTGTACATTACTACTTCAGCCTTATTTATTATATTTGAATGTTTATTTTTCCGTTATTGAGAAAAAAAGAATAGCACAATCTCCTATGCTTGGTTTATAGAAGGTATGCTTCGTATAGCCACCTTAAGTGAGGTGGAGGGAGGAGGGGGGCGAGGTTTAACGATTTTAGTGAGAAAACTACAATTCATTATAAATAACATTTATTTCTATCTTATTTATTATCACATAGTTATTTTAAAAGCTTCTTTAAAAATGTTACACTGGATATTGGCAGATGCCGTTGCAGCCTTTAGGTATCTCACCCGGCACCAGCTTGCATATTCTGCCACCGCATACGTACTCGCCTTTTCGAAGCTGAGTCGATGCTGTGGTTGGAGTATAACCTGGAATTAAAAACAAACATGAAAAAAGCAATTTCGGAGATTTATTGCTGGAATGTTTTCCACATAACAGCGTGAAGTGCCGTAAATTTGGGGGGAGGGGTGCTCGACCTAACTAACTTTGGGTTTTTACTAAGTAAAAGCTAAAAATCCGAAAAACTCAGATGCCCTCCCCTGGTTCCGCCAGTGCCCGGTAGTTTGTTCCCGGCGGTGGATATACCTTTAACTCCTGGTATTCTGTGTCCCTTCACCCCCTGCGGCTCTCGCTTCTCCCTCATGATCATCTCCTGGCTGGGCCTGTTAATCAGCCGCCTGTGAGGGTCGATGGGAGACGAGCTCGCGAACATCGCCAGCAAGCACAGGGCTAACGCTAGGAACTGAAAAAAAAAAGTTAATGTATTGCTCTTGTACTCAACCAGCTATATAAATAAATAAACCACATCACGACACAAGCATTGACTCAGCCCTGCAGTAAGTATCGTAAGAACTTGTGTCACAGGAACTAAGCAACGATATGGTATATACTACATATATAAGAATACTACATCCAAGATCAAGGATAAAAATACACTTTTAAAGCTTGATTAAGGGGATTCACTACGTCAGACCGAAACACATTAGAATTAAGTAGGTAGGCTTTTGGCTTAGTTTTTGGGACAGAGCGATTTTTGTGTTAACTGGCGATATTATTCTCATCTTGCAATAAATAACTTACGTTACCACACAGTTATTTATTAACACTTAAATACCTGTTTCTATTAATTTTAAACTTAACTATTAAACGTGCTAGTAACTTACCAAAACACGCATTTTAACACAATAAAGCGAAAATCAAAAAGAACGTCTCGCACGCGACAAAGCGACACTCATTGTGAGACAAACAGAATATTTTGAGTCATTAAATTGTTTACTTGTACGAACAACCCAGCAAACCGGTTGCGGTAGAGGAAATTGTATAGTTAATTGATATCTCTAAGGCTGAAATATATAAAACGTACTCAGACTTAGCTTTAATCAATAATAAAGTAGGATCATTCACGCTATTTGCCTGAGTATTGTTACTGGCTTTCGGATAATAAGCAATATAAACAAATAAAAATATACGATACTAAGTAAATATGTGGTACATCCAAGACCTCAGAGTCAATACTCGTAACCATCGCATAAAATATGTCCCCGATTCAGAACCTGGGTCCTCACCTGCATTAAACCAGCGGCATAAGCCGTTGCGCCATGGAAGCTTAAATTTGTTACATCACTGTTAAATTAGTTATAGCCTGCTGAATGCAACACAATAAAAATAAAAATAAACTGTGTCCATAAACTTTTACAAAAAATGCCTTTGAATCGTCAAAATTTATTGAAATAACTCACAAAATGAATTAAGAAATCGATATCCGTTTCGGAAAATTAAGATTCAGGAAGAGACTCCAGGTTTTGTTATATGTATACATATATCTATAAATAACTATGCTATGCAAACTAACTGATTCGTAATACTTCTATTTTTTAAATTGTCAATTCTTCATAAATAAAAACGAAAGAACTTCTATTTAAGTTAAAAAATGCATTGCACTTACGAATAATATTAAATAAGAAAGAACTTCTATGTAAAAGAAAGTATTATTACCTACCTACAAATATCAAGATAATGCCAATATGAATGCAGAGTTCAGTAAAGTTTAAGTGCGTTTTATAAATCATAGCCTATGATCCGATAAAGTCACTTCCTAATACCAGAACAACCTTTTGTCACCGGGTTTGCTCAATTATTACAGATATTAGGTAGAAAGATAAGAAACGTTAGTGGTTTCCCATGAAACATAAAGTGTGTTCGAAAGACCTTACCCAGTCGAAGTGTTTTACCTAGTTCCAACCAAACTAGAAGGAGGTACACTGAAATAATTGTTAATTTTATTGTTAAAGTTAACCTCAAATGATTCCTAAAATGCAGTGGTCCAAACGGGGCTATTGGTTATGGTTAAAGCAATAAGTTGCATAACAATTCGAATTTGACGACCTCGGTGGCGCAGCGGTGTAAACCGCCGACTGCTACGCTAGAGGTTCCGGGTTCGAATCCCGGCGGGGGCAGCGCTTTGTGTTATTTGCAAGACGCATTGTTTAGCTTACCGGTCTTGGTTGTTGTATTCTTATCTATGTAGTATATACGATATCGTTGCTTAGCACCTGCGACACAAGTTCTTACGGTACTTACTGCAGGGCTGAGTCAATGTATGTGTCGTGATGTGGTTATTATTATAATTAATTCATTACCATTATGTCAAGTTAAAAATAAATACATTAACAGAATAAACTGACTTAAAAATTTAAAAGGTTATAAAATTGCCTTTTTGGTATTGCCACAGCAATATGTCGTTCACAATAATTCGAATGATGAAGAAGTCAAGCCTGAGGACGTAGCTGGAGCTGTCCCGCACTCTGCGAACGGGACGCAGCGCGCTTTCGCATGCTTGTGTCAAACCTATCAATGCGCCCATGTTCACCCACAAAATCTATTCCAAATTGTTTATGTAAGCATTAGATATTATTTAAATTCAGATTCAAAAGTTTTTATTTTAATATACTTATATTAAGTGCTTTTAAAATCATCATTTGTTTATCTACCACCGGTTCGGAATGCTATCTACGGGGAAGAAACCTCCGTAGTTGCTTTTTTCAAATATCTCTTACCTCCGAAATTTTCTTAATTATCTTACTTAAATACCTACATTTGATTGTAGATACAAAATATAATAGTATACTAAAATCAACATCCAGACATAACGAAAAAACCTATTATTATGTAGGTAAGGAAATAGAAATGAGCTTGTTTTATTTAAACTATATCAACCCATACCTTTGTGTTTTCCTAGAAACGGTTCGGAGGAAGTGGTGACTGGTTTTTTGTTAGTCAGGATTTACACAACTGCTTTAATGCCTACACTCTTCCATGAGTCTAATGACTAATAATTGAATACAGTGACTGTATCTTACACGTGGGCTAATTCAAATTCAAAATGTTTTTATTCAAATATAAGCGCTTTCAAATTGTCATTTTTATAATCTACCATGGACAAGTTCGGAATGCTATCTACGGGGAAGAAGCCGGCAAGAGTCCGTAGTTGCTTTTTAAAAAATACAATAGTTTTTCATTACATGTTGAAACATTTAAGTTTTAAACAATTTGAAGCCACTAATACTAAGTTTTTATAAAGCAAGTTACAATTAATATTATTTTTTAATAATTAGTCATTTTAGTCTACTAATGCTTTAGGCTATAACAAATTTTTGCTTGCCTGGCCTGCTCACTCACTCCCTCCTGCTGTGGTTCAAAATCAAAAATCAAAATAACTTAATTCCATAAAATTAAAAGAATTTACTTGATCGTCAAATGAATTTAAGTTTTTCTTAAAATGACTCGACCACCGGTTTTTGAAAATTTATGTCGGGGAAGATACCGGCAAGAAACCCCAGATTCTGTAATTTGTTATATGAACATGTTTATACTATACTAACCTCTACTTCCTCACTGGATTTAATATCTTTTTAATAAAACATCTAGTTACATTTTTATTTTATTTTTTGTTCGCGTGAACGATTACGAAAAATATATTCGTCTAAGTTCAAGTAACAATTCATATTTGACGGCCTCTGTGTTGCAGTGGTGTAAACAGCCAACAGCTACGCTTGGGGTTTCGGGTTCGAATCCCGCCGGGGCGCTTTGTCGCTTGTGTGTGTCGCTTTCCCGTCTTGGATGTATTCTTATCGATGTAGTTTATACCATATCGTTGCTTAGCACCTGCGAGACATGACTCTTCAATCTTAATGCAGAGCTGAGTCAATGTGTGTGTCGTGATGTGGTTTTATTATTATTAATTACCTTACATGCATAAAACGAATAGTCTAGTTTAATTTGAACTGAAGAACCGTAAACCGTATTAGTTTTTGACAGGTCTTCTTATAACGGAAACAACCAACTCATGGAAATAACTAACAATTGAGCTCTAAAAACATGAAATGTATTTTCGTATATACTAAGAATCAGTCGAAAAAAGACTCGAACTTCAAATATTTCGACTACAATTCATACTTTTCCTCATTCATATGTCAACTGAACCCCCTCGGTTGACTGCACCCTTAGACCAAAGGCAGGCGACGTCATTGCTTGCCTCAAGTCAAAAGTCTTTCTCTTCCATACCTACCTCTATGTCACCCGTCATCTCATTCACATCCATCCGCTTTATATTAAACAAACGCACAATACACCTTTATTAGTAAGTACCTAAATTTAAGAGCAAGACTAGGTCGGTGGGTCATGTACTCAAAATAGATCGAAAGCTCTAAAACTACACGAACATTTTTTACCTCAGCCCAAACTCGTTTATTGTCCAATACGCGTCCAATCACATTCAAGATCAATTTCCCATCTGTCCACTTTGTATAAAGGTGCACACGACCTGATGTATCGCACGAGAGGCGAGCGTGACGGCCGATGATTAAATCCCGTTGAGTGGATCAACGATCGAAATACACGACAAGAGTACAGCAATTTTGTCAAGCGGGCGCCGTAGAGTGACAATGAAGACAGAAATACGGAGGTAAAAGATATTCGAATTAGGAGTGGTGATAAACAGGGACTTTTAAAAATACAAATGTCGAAAACGAATTTTGGAGGGGAATTTGCGTCTTGCGTTCCACACATATTTGTGTTAAATTGACCACCTATATATTAATCTCTTTTTTACACATTGGATATTTGTTCAAAGATATTTTAATTCTTATATTCGTTTAAAAATAATTTTCTTTTGTAAGTAACTCGGTATACCTTTTGAATTTACAACAGTTAAATTGAAATAAAACACACCTATTTGCGTGAATACCTATCAAATTTAATACGATGGTCACCATACATCCATAAATGAATCCACCCGTTCCATCAAATCTGAAGGAGGTTTGTATGCTGGACATCGTCACAAGTTCTGTGCACTACCTCTCTATGCATAGGTCACAAAAAAAATTCTACCTTATTTTGATAGATTCGACCTGCAACAGATAATAAACTCTCTCAACCCTCACATTCGTAGAACAGAAAGGTTGGTGACAAGTCATCGGTATCTTTAAATTTTGTGTTCCTCCCTGGTAGCCGCCGATAAATATTATAACTACGAGTATACATACACTTTACGTACAAATTTTCAAAGAAGCAGAGACAGTATTGCTCCTGGCGTTTGTCTATTTGTGAAACTTGAATACAAAACTAAAACACGAACTTCAGGTCCACAATGCTGTCAGCCCGCAATGAGTGGCCGCTCGCAGACGTCAATCTTTCGCTTTTTGAGACCCTTTGATATAAATCGCTCGCGGCCATGGCTTTGTGCTCAAAGCATCTCATGTTGTATTCTATTTTCTTCCAGTTGATTTAACAGATCAAAGAAACTGTCTGAAGAGACGTACAAAAGGGTTTTATAACAACAATCAAGGAAATTCTATTACAGTGTCGGAACTAAGCCAAAAAGCTTCAAGAGAGGATTTTGTTACTAACGAATACAATGCAAATGTTTTGGACAATTAGCAATGTATTATCACGAGTTAATACCTTCCAAGTCGCTAGCGCATATAATGAAAAATATATCTGATGTGAGAAAATATATATGAGTTCGTAAAGGGCCACTCTATATAGATGAAGAATTATGTTTGAATTTAGTTTGAGGGAGGGTAGTGTTTCTGCGCCCTTTAAAACTACTTATTTTAGCTCTTTATTTAAAAAAAGTCACCCTGCCTCTGATACTTTTATATATCCTCATTAAAAACTGACCATAGACGACGCAAGTTTTCTCTATATCAAAGAGCGGGGCGGGGCGTTGGGCGGAATCCACATCCCCGTTGCATTCCAAAAACCAGTAGTAAATAAAAAAATGACGATTTTGAAGTACTAATTTTAAGTAAGTATGTTAAATAAAAGTAATTCTGAATTTAAATAAGCCCACGTATAAGTTGAAATTCCCGGCGTAAGGAGGGTTTGCACCCAGAGGGAAGCTGAGTTCTAACTAAGCAGGTAATGGTTGTTAGTCCAAAGAACGATGGTTCATCATCTCTTTTTTATTTCTCAATATGATTACTTTCTTCTAAGCCTGTCAAGCAGGTTTTTCTGTTACTATAAAAATAATGACATCTTTATTTGACGAAAAATCGTACATTAAATTTCATTCATTCATTCATTAATGTTCATCATGGCTATAAGCGCGGCTGCAAATTATCTACTGACGTCTCGGTTTTACCTAAAATATTGGACTGATCGAATATTGTCACGTATTTCTTTGATGCCGTTGTCATCATCGAGGCAATAACTTAATAAGTATTTTGGCTAGTGTTAAGTATTATTTATTATCAAGTTTTGAAGAGGAATGAAGTGATGTTGAGATGAATAATAATAGATCGAATATTGAATGTGTCTACTGTAGCATGCTAGTCCGGTTACTGTAGGCTCTAATAGGTTACTTGGGAGAAAACGAAAAGAGCAGCTAAATCGTCGTATTTCATTGTCTCCACACTTGTACAGCATTACAGATATACATTGGCATTTTATATATTATATCCGGCTGAAATTAAAGAATAGAAAATAAAATGAGAAAATTTCGACTCCCGTTCCCACCAAGAACGTTGTTACGTTTTTTCTCATTTGTCAAGTTTTTAAACAGCTGACAAATTGGCAGAAGTCAAAGCTTTAATTCAGAACAAAGTACAGTTTCTTTGCAAGTTCAATCTACTTAGCGGCCATTTTTTCTGAGACATCAATTATGTATTTCCTTAAGTAGTTAATGTATCACAATGCACCTGACATGAACCGATTTGTGACAGTTTTCATCATTCGCAATGCTATGAATTGGAACACTCTCTCGCTGGTTTTGTTCCCCGAGCATTTTAAGTTGACAGTTAATAAAAAAGTGTTTTATGATAAAACTAGCGAACCGCCCCGACTTCGCACGGATATTATGCATGTATTATATACATACAAACCTTCGTCTTGAATCACTATATAAATTCAAAAAACCGCATTAAAATCCGATGCGTAGATTTACCCATCTATCTAGCATACATCGGGACAGACAGCGGGAAGCAACTTTGATTAATACTATGTAGTGATACGCGTTGGTATTAAACTAACCCAGTCATTCACTAGTCATTCTCAAGTCTTTCTAAAGTTAAAAAGTTACCTCATATCCAAGATCATCAATCAGTGGGTAGCGGTATCAGTACTGTGTTAACAGGGGTCGTAATTTTCGTATGATGTATATATATCGTATTTGCGAAAACGGATCTTAGGAGTTACTTGAGGGTACGGGAAGTATCAGTGTGTAGTTCTCTTATTGATATATTATTATATATCTTATTATTACATACTACTCAAAACAAAATAAGGGCCACGGGGTATTTTGTCTGTACCATGAAAATAATAAAACCAATTTATATTTTTTTGTCTCCATAACGAAAACTAATGTTGTTTTTACCCTGTAGACCAATAAACTTATTCCAATAATAATTATTAAAAAGTTTATTTGCTTTTGAAAGAAAAAATCACATTTAAGGTTAAAAATAAAAACAATGTAAAGTTACTGAAAACAAAAGAAAATACTCCATGCTCATCTTTTAGTAACGAGTATGTCCTCCTCGTTGCGCTACGCACTCTTAAAGCCTGGAGTGCATGCTCTAAATCAAATGCCTGAAATTTTCCATTGGAATCTCTTCCCAGGCCCTTTTAACAGCGTTGATGAGTTGCTGTTGGTTGTGGATTTCCTGATCACCGTCTCTAACTCTTCGTTTCAACTGATCCCACGTTTGCTCTATTGGATTTAAGTCCGGACTGTTCGCCGGCCACGGCAAGACTTGAATTTGAGACGCTTCCAGTACAAACCGAGTCACTTGAGCCGTGTGTGCACGAGCATTGTCTTGCATCAAGATGAATCCAGGACCCGCTCGCTGGGCAAATGGGATCATATGTGGTCTGACAACTTCCTCAATATACCGCTGAGCATTAACAGTACCCTCATTTAAAATAGCGAGCTTACTTTTGCCGTGTAAGCTTATCCCGCCCCAAATCATTACATTTGGACCACCAAAACGATCGACTTCATGGATGCAGGCTTCTGAAAATCTCTCGCCGCATCTTCTCCATACTCTAATATGCCGATCGTCGTTAAAAAGTTTAACTTTGCATTCGTCTGTGAAGAGCACCATGCCCCATTGGTTTATGTCCCAGTCCAAATGTTGACGGGTAAATCTTAAACGATTTGCACGATGACTTCTGGTTAATGGAACACGGACAACTCGCCTTCTTGATGCCTGCTGGTCTTCATGCAATCGATTACGAATTGTTTGGTCACTGACACAAGTACCCGTTGTGAGCCGTAAACGATTTTGCAGCTTGCGGGCCGTCGTTGTGCGATCTCGGCGCGCACTTAATCAAATGTAACGATCCTCTTGAGCTGTTGTAATGCGAACTCTGCCCGTATCAGGTTTTCTTCTAACATTGCCGGTCTCTTGGAAACGATTCCACGGATTTTGAATAGCTCTTCGAGAAAATCCCAATTGCAAACCCACAGATCGCTGCGAATAACCTTCTTCAATTATGTAACGGCTCTGGTTGCTGTCAGCGAGTCCATATGACGCCTGCGTGCTTGTGGCATATTGCAAAAGATGTTTCTGACTCGAGATATCAATGAACTCTGATAATTTCTAATAAACCAAGAAGCTAAGGAAAGCAAAACGACAAAGAAAATGGAATCAAAATTTTCAAAAATTATTTTTAAATCAAATTTTACTTAAAATTGTTGCCAGCATTAGATGAATACTACAATATTAAAAAGTTTAGGTATCAAAGAGTTTGTATACTCAATATTTTACTACTTTCAATATGTAAATGTTTAATAATTTACACCAAAATGAAAAAATACCTCGTGGCCCTTGTTTTGTTTTGAGTAGTATATATTAGCAGAATTTAATGTGTTAGTGTTGTGTTCATGCTAATGTTTAACCTAGTGAATATCTATAGTGCTGTACAAGTATGGAAAAAGTGAAATACGACGATTTAGCAACTTTTTTGTCATCTCGCAATTAACTGTACTAGCATGTTACTGTTGGCAGATTTATCAGTCTATCATTTTCTATCTTTCATCATCTTTTCATCTTTCATTTAATTCCTCATCAAAACTTGAAACAATATTACTTGACACTGGCAAAATACTCACAGTTATTGTGTCTGGTTATTGCCATTAGAAAAAAAGCGGATCCTTTAAGAAGAAAGGAAGTTATTTTTTGTACTAATAATGAATGATTCACATGTGATTTCAATAGATAATATCAGATTTTTCTCATTATCAAAAATATCGAACTTTGACTAGGTAATTTAAAAAAGGTTAAAGTCATCAGGTTTTTGATTATAAGCATATTTTATTTTTCATAATCAAATTTTGAAATTTATAGTAACAGCCACTATGTTTGAAAATTAATTTGCGATATCATTTTTAATAGAAAGCTCTTAGCTTAAAATCTTGGGTTCAAATTAAAAAAAAACAAAATAATTTTGATTAATCGACACTTTATTGAATTTTCGAACAATTTATATGAATTATAACTTAATTATTTTAATAAATCTAAATTACTTAGTCACATAGTTAAATGTCTAGTTAATTTATTAAATTCGCTTCTGTACACAAATCTGACGTAACTATAATATTAATAAGGTACATAATAAATTTAAATGTAATATTGCACGTAAATTATGAAACTTATTCTAAAGCTTAGATAATTTCAATATGTTATTAGTCTGACAAAATGTACTTACATATTTTACAATTTAATCTAATTTTATCCTAAAGCGAATATTTATGTATATTTTAATCTGTGATATAGTAAAAAACAAAAAGTTATTTTTACATTCCTTCGATATTTAAAAAATATAAAAACAATCGTAAATCTTTTATAAACATGAACAAAAAAATCTTTCTTAACAAAAACCAAGTATCTAGAATAAAATAAAAATGTCCATAAACCGGTTAAAATCTCTTCATTCACAAAAGTTGTGTCCGTTAAAACACGTCCATACTTTTTACCTCCGAACTTTTCGCGGGTATCTGGCGGCGTTTCCCGCCAATATATCCTTGTTGAGGCGTCATTTCTTCCCGCCAATACCTCCTATCAAGCCTTGGGCAGTCGACAAAGTTGCCAGCGCGATTCTTTCGGAATTCGAACTCAAACTCCTTTCTTGGTTAGTAAGTAGCCTTTCAGCTGTGTTTAGAGAAGTTAAGGATAAGCGGTTGTCTTGAAGACGGTCTGGCGTGGTAGGGTTGGTTTGAGTTGTTGTGATCGGGGTCGTTGACCTCGGTAATGTTTTTGCAAGAGTTGTTTGGGTTGTGGGCGGTGAGGTACGGAGTAGGGCAGTCGGCTTCTGGTCGCGACCGCTGCATACCTGAATATAAATGAATATTTATAGGTTTTATTTCTTAAAACAAGGTAATTTAGTAAATACTAAAAGAGAAAAGGCTTTCTAAAAAATACTTTTTGGTCTTTTTGTAGCAATAATAGAAATAAAAAACGAAGAACCTCTTTTGAACGATAACCCAGTTTTACTGAGCCTTACAGGCATGTTCTGTATTATTTCTGTTCTAAATGAAGTATCAATAGCGCTCTAGTCACCATCTTCGAATTTCTTTCAAGATCAAACTGACATTCAAATTATTTTTTCAAGCCAAAAAAAGGAGAGGCAGAGCAGATTTTGTTTTGTCTTTTTTTTTGACTGGGAGAGTGTATCGTCTCCGGGAGTGGGTACGTTGTTTTTCTTAGGCCTGGGTAGTGTTACCTGGTGGTGGTTCTCCCAGTCCTTGTGCTGGCAGAAGGCGCCGCAGTAGCGCGCCGCGTTGCAGCCCGAGCACGTCTCCTGAGCCTTGCGGCCGCAGTTCCAGCAGCACTGCACATCAACAAACATTCATTTTAGTTATAAGAATTAAAAATTCAACCATGAATAAAGTAATGTCAAACGATTACAACACGTTTTCTGATGAAATTCTTTAGCATTTTAAAAAGAGATGGGAAAGATATGACAGTGCAAGAGTTAAGGAGTTCTTTTAACAGTGAGTTATTGTTACGTTCTGTGAGCCAATAGAGTTAGGGCTCAGGTCCCGTCCAGGCGGGGGCGAGTGCCGCGGCCGGGCGTCCTTGGCCGCCGCCGCCAGCTCCAGCGCGCGGGACTCGGCCGCGCCCACCGCGCGCTGCAGCTCCACCAGCGCTTGGCGCTTCACCTGGAAATAACAGATCTAAATATGGAATTTCTCTCACCTTAGACTGTAAGTTGTATAGTATAAAAAACATGTTCATTTACCATTACAGAATCTGGGGTTTCTTCCCCAACATACATTTTTGGAACCGGTGATTCAGTCATTTTTAAGAAAAAAATAATAATTAATTTGACAAAGTACTTTTAAATAAGTTATTTTGATTTAGATTTTTTGATTTGAAACAAGTGTTTGAGATTTTGCTGCAAGACCTCAACTAAAAAATCATTATCGGATGAAAGACATCCACTGCTGGACAAAGGCGTCCCCCAAATATTAATCCGGAGCAATACTAACTCGCATCCAGTAGCAGCAGATCCCTACAGTCCTTACACACCATTGGTCATGCCTATAAAACTCGAAATCTCTTGTCATATTTACATTTTAGCCTTTTCTTGTGATTTATACAACGTCATTGGCAAGCAAGCAAACAGTTCACCTGATGGAATGTGATACTGCCGCCTATTGGCCCGATGATGCCCAGATCTCGTGAAACGCAAAGATAACCTGCTTTAAATCACAGTATACCAGTAAGCAAGTTATGCAAGAAACCAGATATACATTTTTATTACTTGTTTTTAGATCGAAATGGATATCTAAAATAAAAAGTTTACAAAACAAACTACTGGTATTAAAGAACAAATTTACCTATTTAAATTTATCTGGCAAATGGGTTTTACAATGCGTAGAAGACTTCTACCACCCCACCCTTACTTACCCCACTTTTATGCCACAATGTCAAACGTCATATCATGAATTGCCTTTTACACTACTGATATCCTTACAGTTACCTGGTTGACGGCATCTTCAGCTCGTCTCCTGACCTCGGCGACCCTCTCCTCCGTCTGCCGCACGGCCGCGGCCATGATCTCACTGGCTGCTCGCTTCATGTCGTTATTCTCAGAAGGTTCCACTCCTGGAGATAAAGTTTGATTCGTTTTGGTCTAGGTTCAGATCCTCATCTCAAAGGTTATCTAACCCTTAATATCTTGGAAAAAATGGATTTGACTCTCTATATTTATTTTAAATTCTTGATCTCAAAAATCCTTTAATACAAAAAAGCTTATTGAAATTTGTGATACGTTCCTGTTAGACTTTAACTGATCACTCTTAAGCTTAAATCTTTCAATTAAAAAGAATCGAATGGCTCGTCATGGAAAATAGTATTCATTTCATACAGAAAAATCCTCCAACCTCCCTCTTCTGATTTCTAAAGCCAAATTGATAAAAACCTCTAACCTCTCTGCTGCAGTATGGCCAGGGCCCGTTTGGTCTTCTCAACCATGCTGAGGATGCAGTTCAGCATAGTGTTAATGTTCTTCCACTCGTCATCTGACTTCAGTAGACCAGCAGGGGCTCCTAACCCTCGGGGCTCCCCGAGCGATGCGTTCATAGATGACACGTCCCGCACTGTGATACCACCTTGAAAGATTAGTTTACATTTTGAGATGGCTAGCAATCCCAAAGCTTATTATCCAGTTCTGAAATTCCTACAAAGGACGCAAAAAAGTAAAATGCTTAGAATCTGCCGCAATCGGCAAACAACATCAGAAGCTAAGTCTGAAGACGTCCACAGCTGAACAAATACCTTAAATTGCAACACTTAATTATTTTAAAGTGGAGTGAATTTTGCGCCGCATCAACCAACGGCAAACTTCAGCCTTACCTGCAAGATCGTCCAAAACTTGGTACGAGATGATGTTAAAATAAAAGTGGAGCATGCTAGCCTAGAAAATGCATGTTTAGTTACTTTTGACTAGAAGAGGTTCAGGTTGCTTAGGAAACATTACAGTCGGAAGAGAGTTCAAATATTGGTATTGGTTTTTTCCCTGATGAAAACTTACCATCTCTCCTCTCAAAGCTTTCAGCTTGACCGCCGTGGTAGCCGTGGTACGGATGACCGTAGTCGAACAGGTTCGCGTTGCTAGGCAGCGGGTAGAGGAAGGGGGAGGGATTGAGGAACAGACTCGATGGGGGAGGGCGCTTTGCGTGCGGGGGGTAGTCTTCGTGATTGGATCCGTTCGTTTGCGGCACTTCGTAGAATCTATTTAAAAAAGAGGAAAAAATCTTAGTAAAAAAATGACTAACTTATTTTAAAGGCGAACGCACAATTATCCGACCGAAAGCATCGAACGAATCGAACGAATAAGAAATCCTATGACACTTCGCACACCTACCCGCGTCGAATCGTCCGAATCTTATGGGAGGCCTCCTTGACTTCGATTCCTTCGGCGCGTTCGGATAAATGGGCGTTCACCTTAAATCGTATTCGCCTTTTTTTACTAAGCTTTGTGTATTAAGTAAGCTAGTAAGGGTACTACAACCTGGCTGTTGATAAGCAATTGCGGAAGCATATATACACAGTCAAGTCATAAGTATTGTCACAGAGTAAAAACTTTTCTTTTAGAATGCTGGCCACAAAAAAGTTTATTGAATTCGAATTTCGAATTGTTCATGAAAATAAAAATTTATACTTTTTAGAATTTTACTCATTTTTAAATATGGAGTGGACGCTTAAAGAAGACCGTGTTGCAGTTATTGCGTTGCATCGTTGCGGTTACGCGCCAATTAAATTTTTTTACGTACTGAAAAATTTGAATATAACCAAAAGATTCGTTTATCGTACCATCAAATGATATAATGAAGACTCTAGTGTAAATGACAGGTCAAGAAGTGGTCGCCCTCGGTCTGTTAGGACTCCAGCAGTGATAAAAGCTGTGAAGGGGCGAATTCAAAGAAAAAAACAAATCCCAAACGTAAGCAGAAACTGTTGGCCCTTCAGATGGAGTCAAGCAGAACCACGGTGAAAAGGGTGTTAAATGAAGACTTAGGGCTTCGGGCATATCGAAGAAAAACAGGACATCGTTTGAATGCTCGTCTAATGGACCTGAGACTGAAGAGATGCCGCGCTTTGTTGAAGCGGTACGCGGGAAAAAATATAAAGATGAAAAAAATTTACCGTAGAAGAGAGCCACAACAAACAAAATGATAAGGTGTACGCACACAGTAGTGAAGAAGCGAGCAACCGTATTCCGCGTGTTTAATGAGGTCATTTTCCATCCTCGCTCATGGTATGGTTGGAAGTTTCTTATTGGGGCTTAACAGAGGTCCATTTTTGTGAGAAAGGTGTAAAAACGAATGCAGTTGTGTATCAAAATACAGTCCTGACGAACCTTGTGGAACCTGTTTCTCATACCATGTTCAATAACAGGCACTGGGTATTCCAACAAGATTCGGCGCCAGCTCATAGAGCGAAGAGCACACAAGACTGGCTGGCGGCGCGTGAAATCGACTTCATCCGGCACGAAGACTGGCCCTCCTCCAGTCCAGATTTGAATCCGTTAGATTACAAGATATGGCAACACTTGGAGGAAAAGGCGTGCTCAGAGCCTCATCCCAATTTGGAGTCACTCAAGACATCCTTGATTAAGGCAGCCGCCGATATTGACATGGACCTCGTTCGTGCTGCGATAGACGACTGGCCGCGCAGATTGAAGCCTGTATTCAAAATCACGGAGGTCATTTTGAATAAACTTTAGTGTCATAAGAATCTATGTTTTGTTAAGTTAATTTTGGTATATAAATGGTTACGTAATGAATAAACTTGTTTCAATTATTTTATATTAAACATGTGACAAAATTTATGACCTGACTAGGTACATATTTTTATCACCAGAGGTGAGGACAACATTGACCCCAATCAAACCTCAACTCGAAATCCCTTACGGTATTATTGAACTGCGCAATTATTTTTGTGAAATTTTGTAGTTATAGGTACTAAATAATGCATCTCAGCATCAAAACGCACTTTTACCCACTGTTTTACAAGCTTGGGGGATAAATTTCAAAAAGATTTTACCTGGCGAACACATACATAGGTACACGTTACTATTTGGTATTTTCAGTAAAGGATAATAAAATTCAAACGTGGTTTTAAGTGTAAAACTAGTAGACTTCGTTTTCATTCCATCTAATATTAATTAAATGGACAATAGGTTATATCAGTAATTAAGGCAAACAAAGCCTTTGTCCTCATGCTATCAAGTCCGCCTACTTCTTTAAACTTGAATCATAAATTCATGATTCCAATTGCACCGTTCGACGGCTAAGCTCTGCCGCCATTGTTTTGTATATCCCCTAAAAACCAGTCTTAATACAACGGATTAGAGTAAAATTTTCGATAATTGGTACTGTTGTCATCTTGTACTGCAGTCGATGTGATTTGTGCCAATGGGAAGCGGCAGAACGGAATAATTAGTGGAGATTTGTTTTCAAACAAGTTTACGAAGTGTAGAACTCAAACAAAAGAATATAGGGTAAAGAAAAGTTAAATAAAGGAATTCGGTTAAGAAAATTTGGGAAATGAACTCATTGATTATTAAAACATAACATAAACTCATGCCGTAATTAATCCCTCGAGAAGGGCAGAGGTGCTACACAACGCATATCGCATGTTTGTGTTGAGTCCCAGTGTGACAGGTTGCGAATCTGTCGCCAATATTCGGGTACAATGAGAAACATGGTATGACCACCCGAGACTCGACCCTTCGTACTATCGGGTGGGTCGGTCGGTTAACCAAGGCACATAACAAACTGAGCTACCACAAAACATAAAACATAAATAAACATAGTAATAAAAACATAATATTAAAATAGTTACTTTTCGTTTATATTTTTCATTATTATTCGCAATTAAGTTCCTGAACTTTAGTTAAATCAGTCTTCAAAGAAAATCTAGAAATAGTTGCGGACAAATCCCTCTAATACCCAAACAATTTAACAGAGGGCGCCACATGTCTACGTCATCTAACACCGGGACAGAAATGAAAGCGCCTAAACGTTTAGTTAGAGCAAAGTTCTGATCGTTTACTAATTGCCTGTAGTTACACACCAGGCGCCTCAGTAGTAGATAATTACGTAATAATTGTAAATTTCTTAAATTTTGTTCGGTTTTATTTTCATCTAATTATAATATAAAGTAGGGTTTTATTTAATTTTTAATTGTCAAGTCCAGAGAACGCTCATATATGACTGACACAGTCATACATACACATTATAAACCATAACATACTGCTTGGCTGCTTGGTATCTACCTATTATATTACAATGTATGCCAAATAATAGTTTTATTATGAGAATTAACAATGTTCAAACAAACTTTTTGAACAGATTTCTATGCTAATATAAATTGATGTCTTATCAACTCAATTTTAGATTTTAAAATCGTCACTTATTAAATTACAAATGTTTTTACGAAAATAAGTTACGGTATCTGAGTTGGTAATCAAAACAGTCACTTAAATATTCAGCAATTAGTTACATATTGAAATTAAATATTCAACTAACTATTAATACATGAACGCGAACACCTATCTGTTAAAGCCGACCATATTGATTCGGTAACATCTGTTAAACCTATTAACGAACGCCTGCTTGCTATGTAATAGCAAACTTTTGATCGTGATAATTGCCAACACATAACTAGCAGGCGTTAACAATTAATAATTTCCTTAAATTAAAAGAGATTTTAATACGTTACCGGGTTTTGGTAATTTTTGTTCAGTTGATTTTTACATAACTTTTGTTGTTTTTTTCTTAGGTCTTTTATGTCATTGTTGTCACTGTATTTTTTAAATTGATTTTGGCCTTTTTTGACTCAATAATCTAACCCATTTTTTATGATGGATGAGGGGTTCAATCCTGACATAGGCAAACGTTTGCGTGATGAAGAAGAGTGTTTGTTCTGATATCATAGCGGGTTTAAGTTTAGTACCTTTTACTTAAGTTTTATATTTTAAGTCGCTTATTACACATAATATTATAATGTTAGAAATAAATACCACTGAAACAGGCCTAATCAGCAGCTATATCTTGCATGAATCTATTGTAAATCACATTTCGGACATGGGCACCATATTTTGTAAAACGGTCCACCGCATCGTCAACACATTCCTGTTTAGTATTGAAATATTGTCATAGCGCCATTTGGCAGGCCGACAACGTAGATTTAAATTCTGCTCGCCCCCCATTCGTTAGAACCACGTGCGTGAAATTATGGTGAGCCTGAATTATGATAACAAGCTACTCCGGGGCGCATCGGTTAGTCGGTTTGCCAACTGAGATGTTTATGCTTATTAAAGCTGCATAATTACACAGCTACTTTATAGCTTGCATTACGCTAAGACACTCGTAGTTAAAACGTCCTAAAATGGATGGTTATACAAATTTTATAGGAGATCGGTGGCTCCTATAAAACTAGAAGTGACAGAAAACTTCCTTACAAATATCTATGAGAATTTTTTGATAAGCGACAGTTTTCAGTGTTTTTTTTTTGTAAGTTCAGTCGATAGACCTTTTCGTACTGTTTTTAAGGTTGAATTTGTTTTGTTGATGTTTATGCCTTTTTTCCTTTCCTGTGCATGTGCAATATGTCAAATGTTTGACAATTAGCAGCCAGTTAGGCGACCGCAGACACGGACATAATGAGGAACTCCAACTTTTAATACGCCTTTTTAAACATGGGCAAACAAAGTGATATATAGTTATATGGGGTAAGAAGAACTAAAAAAATAAGTTCGTTAAAGGGGGGCCTCGCAAAGTTCATGTCGCTGATTCCCACATTTTGTTTTGCGTCGGCACTGGCTGGTTTAAATGTATAAAACGTTTATATCTAATCGTATTTACGTCTAGTATCTACAAAGTAATATATCGATGACATAATAAATATAAAGCATGAAAAAAATTTAAGCGCCTGATAAAAGTCAAAAGCAAAACCCGTTCATCGGTGAACGCGAAAGCAAAAATTCAGGCGCAAACCGCAGAACCAATAACCGGGGATCTAAAGCGAGGCAAAACAATTCACTATCAATAATACCGACATTGCCAGGTGAATGGTTTGGACAGGTAATTTGTCCCCGCCACCCCTTTAGTTAGCACCCACCCCCCACGTCATCCACACACTGTTTATAGGGGATGTACGGGTTGGTTTTTTGTGGTCAACTGACGGAGTCGTATCAAGATGTGACGTGTGGTGGTTTGATGTGGGTTACTTTGAGGTTTGAACAGATAATGGATCTAACGTCTTCGCTTTAGGTTAAAACTTAACAGTAGCTTTCCAGCAAGGAGGAAACATGATAGTATGTATTGCAAAGTCAAATGAATTAGCAATTCTAAATTTAAAAAAAAAAGGAAAAAGAAGGTTTGATTGGTTTTTGGTTATTAGATTAATAAATCAAACAATTATAAATACTAAAACTATTTGTTAACATAATTGCAAAAAATTGAAATTGTATGTAATAGATTTTTCTAAATTTCAGGTATAGTACAGAAGGCCACGCATAAAGCTTCACATCCTTATGCTGTACAACATATGAACGGTACAAAGACCAAACAGGTTGGGTTGATGCATGGCCGTGTGTACATATTTAAATTCTACATAATAACTTGATGTATGATTACATGAGAATATTCTATTGTTTACGTTATTATCTGCTACGCCTATTACTACGGACTACGGTCACGTATTCTAGTGCTACGGGCTACGAATTACGTAGCTTTTTATATCTTCTCTAAATTGGCTAGATTATGGTATATTGTGATAGTAACAATGAATATCAAACATAATCAATTAGTTTTACCTTTAAGTAATAGTAGTCTAATTATTTTGATATTAAGAGTCAAATAAGCATGTTTAGTTTATTTCTACTTTTTGCCCGCAGAGACGAAGGGACGGATAAATGAGTTTACAGGTCTGTGTATGATTTGTGCATTCTACCGTAGCTCCTAAACTAATTAACCGATTCTGGTGAATGAGGTGTCAATCGATTGATATTAATATTATTGTGTCATTCAGTGACATAGGAAGTGATATGGACAATTTTTTGAGCGCCAATTTTCAGTAGCCGGGTTCTAGTTTTTTATTAAGGCTCAATCACGGCCGATTTTTTGCAGGACGTGGGTGTTTCATTATGCAATGGAGAGTTTCAAGACTATCGATAGCTTATCGGGGAACTTGAAAACACAAAAATGTTTAAAACTCACGGGTCACTGGCACGTCTTTTAGTTCCGGGTTCTGCCGTTTGTTGCGTTGCGAAGATGTCGCTGGTATCGCCGCCAGACTCCAAGATCAGGTGGTCGTGACTCCTGATGTACTGCAGCGGCGTCTGCAAGGAGATGATGTTGTAGAGGAAATTTCTTCAGATTTTTGTGATTATATTATTTCTTATTTCTTATTTCTTAAAATGCTGCTTTACATCAAAATACGAAGAGGTTCCATCACTTGAACCGTCTGCTAGTTTGCCTGTAACGTGTGTATAGTAAAAAAAAAATATCTATTGAAGAAAACTTACTTAAGATTTATTGAGTTTATGATCTGAATTCTCAGAGATTCTTATTCATGAACGATCGTTAGGGAAAAAAGTAAATAAAATCCTTATAAATAAATATGCATACATAACCTAAACCGACGCCGTTATCCCTCGAGAGGGGTCGGCAGAGGTGTTACACACCGAATTTACATATTAATATTGACTCTTAGTGTGACAAGTTGCGAATCTGTCGTGACTATCCAAGCACAATGAGGCACATGGCAGCTACAACTTACGGCAGCCCGAGATTCGAACCCTCGACCTGTCAGGTCGGGTCGGTCGGCACGTAACAACCTGAGCTACCACACCTCGTCCTGGTTAATGTATCTTTTAAAATGTATTGACTGAATTCGTTATAGAATTTCCTAGGCTGAAGTAAGTAGCCAGACTGTTCTTGCAGCGGGGTACAAAGGACATTGAATGTCTATCGGTTTGCTGTCATTGATACTATAATCTCACCTGCTTAGCCCTCCGAGCCCTGTTATGCAGGTCCCTCTGCGCGAGAGGCAGCAAAGCCCTTAGGAATCCAGGCACCGACGCACGCAGCGGGTAGTTGGTGCATTCCTGCACACCGGCCTGGAACTCCTCGATGTTTACTGCACCCGACTGGAGGAAGATCAATGTTTCGTAATTATGGTCAAGTTAAAGGGAAGAGTTTATTGGTCTTAATAAAGCTTTTATTACAAAAGTCAAAAAATAATAATAATAACCACAAGACATTTCTGGATCCGCTACTGAGTCGCAACGTTTATTCCATATGCTTGATTGGTGCTGAAAGAGAGAAGTATAAACAACAAGCGACCCGCCCCGGCTTCGCACGGATGTTATGCATGTATTATAATAATAACCACATCACGACACACACATTACATTACATTAACTAGGCTTTGCAATAAGATACTAGAATCTTGTATTGCAGTTGTATGGTATAAACTACATAGATAAGAATACAACAACCAAGACCGGTAAGCGAAACAATGTGTCTTGCAGATAGCTCAAAGTTCCGCCCCCGATGGGATTCGAACTCCTTTAACAGTAACAGTCGGCTTATTAGAAGTCAATTGCGTTTGAAATCTTAATTCCTCATCTGCCCGGTAGAGGCGTTTTTTAACCGCCATTTTTATTGTTGTGTATTTTTATCTGACAAATCACACGTTTGCATCATGCCTAAATAATGTGTCTTTAAACATACGACAAGATTGTAAATAAGCTGCTTGACGCGCTCGCCGGTTTCAGCACCGACGTCAGTGGCGAACTGCTGCAGCGCCGACAAGAACCGCTTCAAGCGCTGTAACGCTGGAGCGGCGCGGGAGCCGTCCGGCAGCGGCGGCGACAGGGATTCCGTTGATGACAGGGCTAAAACAAATCATTACTTAATTAAAATAGACAAAACAACCTCTAAACTCGAACTCATTTATTTTTACCCGACCGCGTCGAACCAAAAAGGAGGGTTATTATTTTGACCGGTATATATGTTCATTTGTTACCTCATAACTTCTAAGAAATAGCATTTTCATTGTAGTATGAACTTGTTTTTAAGCCTCGACGCAAAAGAGGGGTGTCAGCGTGTCTGTCTGTGGCATCATAACTCTTGAACGAATGAAGCCATTTTGATCTAGTTTTTTGTTTGAGAGGTGACTTAATCGACCGTGTTCTTAGCTATGTTTGATCGATATCGGTTACCCATTCAAAAGTTATGGGGGGTGGGAGTGGGATGAGCAATCGAGTATACGAAAATATGTCCAAATGGGGTTAATAATTTTTCTCTTTTTCAAAGCAGTGCTTG
Organism: Choreutis nemorana; assembly: GCA_949316135.1. Taxonomy (NCBI): domain Eukaryota; kingdom Metazoa; phylum Arthropoda; class Insecta; order Lepidoptera; family Choreutidae; genus Choreutis; species Choreutis nemorana. Next base: position 6,597,745 of record OX438618.1, read on the forward strand.
GGCATACTGCAATATTAAAGTTCTATTTCAATACATTAAGTTGTAGCTGATTGTTACCAGTAGTGCCGTTGTGCTGTGGACTGGGTGGTCCAGGAGTAGGTGAGGACCTGGTCTCCTCCTGTTCCGGCGATCGGCGCTCCTTGCCAGCTGCTGATGCTGACGCTGAAACAATGCCAATGGTTAAATACTGGTCATTCGAGGTACTTAAAATCGAAGTCAACATGTTTTTATTCGAACTTTCAAACCGTAATTTTATTATAACTACCAGAGCAGTTCGGAATGCAAACTCTACAAGGAAGAATCCGGCAAGAAACCTCCGTAGTTGCATTTTTCAATACAATAGATAATTTCCTATAACAATTGACTCATGGATGTTGTATTCTTATCTATGTAGTTTATACCATAACGTTGCTTAGTGCCTGCGATACAAGATTATATCATATCTATGTGGAGAGCTGAGTTAAATATTGTGTTGAAATGTGGCAAAAAAACAAAACAGAGCAGTGACTAGCGCTCCATCTCGCTCAAAGGTAATTGCTGAGCTGTAGGCACACTTGTATATATGACTTTATAAGGTTTTTTTTTAATGTTGTCAGTATTTAATTTTTATGATGTAAACAAATTTCTTATGAATATATTTTTCATACTTTTTACGCTTGAGGTTCCGGGCTCAAATTCCGGAGGGACAAAATTTGTGTTATTTGCAAGACGCATTGCTTCGCTTACCGGTCTTGGATGTAGTATATACCATATCGTTGCTTAGTTCCCGTGACACAAGTCTTACGATACTTACTGGAGGGCTGAGTCGATGTGTGTGTCGTGATGTGGCTATTATTAGGTATTAGTGGCTATTATTATTATTATTATCTCGAGCATTATTATAATATTTTTTTCAAAACTATTAAATGTAGAAAACTAAATATCTCGCCGTCTTCGTGGCCCCAATGGGCAATAGACGCCTGTGTCAACTAAGGACACCCATGTCATCACATACCCTTTACATATACGTATGTACTAATATACATAATACATGCTTTAAATAATCCTAAAGAATACAATACCGTTTCTGTTGACTTTGATAATGTAAGTTAAATACAACGTTCATGCTTTGACGACCTCGGTGGCGCAGTGGTGTAAACAGCCGACTTCTACGCTAGAGGACTCGGGTTCGATACCCGATTGGGGCGGGACTTTGTGTTATTTGCAAGACGCATTGTTTCGTTTCTGGTAGTGTAAAGTGTGGTGTAGTATTCTTATCTAGGTAGTACCACTACCACCATACCAAAACACCATATCGTTGCTTAGCGCCTGCGATGCAAGATTATATCTTAGTGCAGGGCTGAGCCAATTTGTGTGTCGTGAAGTGGTTATTATTACTATTTTATTTGCTACCTCCTCTTGGGGGTTGATTTTAAAAATCCTTTATAATTTAGCTTTAATTTATAAACTTCCTACCTACAAAAGTTTCGGTTCCTTAAGCTTAGCTTAGTTCAATATTCAAATGTAAGAAAAATACTTGTGTAGATAGAAATAAAAATGGTCGTTAAAAGCCCATACTATTTATATATATGTTTTGAATAAATATGAAATAAAACACGCAGTCTTGCATCAAGCTAACCTGTTTGGACTCTGTACCGCCCTTAAGTTGTACAGCATAAGGATTGATAATGCACTTGTTGCATGTAAAGATTTTAATATAGCCATCTGTATCTTTTTGAATTAATAAAATATTAACTAAGCATATTTATATATTATTTACTAAAAATAAATAAAAAGTTATAGGAAAATCTTGTGTCTTGTGCCAATAAATATTTTTAATTGTATAAAATTAAATAAGAATTATGGTACAAAAATAATCTAAAATCGCTACTATCTTGGGTGTACATGTGTGTGTATTTGTGTAGGAAGTTTGTATGTAGGAGTGTGTGTGTATGATTATGAAATTAAGACAAAGTAAGAGCATCTTTTTATATTTATTCTTTGTGGAATTAAAAATGCCTAAATGTTGAAAACATTTATTGCAACTGTTTAGGAATATGAATTTATCTATAACAATAAAATCGATTATTCGTTTTTGATTGTCGATTGTTGGCAATACTAATGGGTGGTGGCCGTAGTGAGTAAACAGGTGGAGGGCATGCGATGGCACGTAACTCATCAGTCGGTTTACACAGGCCCCTCCGGCCTACGGGGGCGGGGGGCCTCGAAACCAGAGGGGCTGAAGCGTTTAACAAACCAAATACCAGTGGAACATTCACAGTAAAAGCGTAGCCAATATTTATTTTTCAAGATGTCGAGGTAGTTTTTATACAACGTCTTGGATGTCACAGAAAGAAGCTTCCTGGTGAAGCGGACACGTTAGTCTATGGACGTTTGCAATACCACGGGCATCACGTGCGCGATGCCGACCCTGTGAAAGCCTAAACATTTGTTATTTTTGTAACTATTAATAACGTATAATAAATACATTTTAGCGTGTGTCTTTGTGCTAGTGTGTGTGATCGAAATTTGTTTAAAAAATATTACAGTGTGACTCTTAGTTTCGACTCACTGGAAACAAAAAGAAACGATTAAATCTATTTTTTGTGCATGGTATGTTGAATAGATAGATTTATATACGAGCATAAATAAATTTAATATCATTCTTGATAAGTATCACGGAGCCACCTCCATTTACAGACTCTCTGTTAAACGCGCTGGCAATACTAAAGTTTGAAATATTAAATCTCATTTTGTTTCTATTTAGAAATGTTTCAGTTATACAAAAAATGTCTAATTTAATTTTTTCAATAAAAAGATTACTAAGATTTTGCCAAAAAGCGACTTATATTTTGATGTACAATTATTAAAAAATCATTGAATTGCTTTTCCTTTATCGAAAGTATTTTATTTATATGTAAAGAACAATTTTATTGTTCTTCTCTTTATTATTTATTGTCTATGTTTTTAATTAGAAAGTTTTGACATTTTGAAAATGTAAAATAATTATTATAATTGTGATTTCTTTAAGATTGATAAAGGAATTTACTTTTATGTCGAATGTTTTTGTAATTCAAAGAATAAATTATTAAAAAAACACTTAATAAAATCATAAATTATATGAAAGTAACTCTTTTGCTATTATATTAAAAAAGGGTTTCTATAACAAAATGTTTTCTCAGAAAATACCTACTAGTGCTACGAGGACGAAATCGCGAGCAAAATCTATATCAGGACTAAAACAATTTCCGTCCTTTTTAATGACATTCCCATCATCATGGCAATAACTTTTGAGTATTTTGCAAGTGTGACGTGGTAGCTCAGTTTGACACGTGCCTTGGTTATCCGACCGATCCGACCCGACAGGTCGAGGGTTCGAGTCTCGGGTTGCCGTAAGTTGTAGCTGCCATGTTTCTCAATGTGCCCGGATAGTGGCGACAGATTCGCAACCTGTCACTCTAGGACTAAACAAGCGAAATGCGGTGTCTAAAACCTCTGCCAAACCCTCTCGAGGAATTAAGGCGTGAGTTTATGTTTATTTTGCAAGTGTCAAGCAATATTTACCTAGTCAGGTCATAAATTCTGTCACATGTTTAATATAAAATAATTGAAACAAGTCTATTCACTATGTAACCATTTATATACCAAAATGAACTTAACAAAACATAGATTCTTATGACACTACAGTTTATTCAAAATGACCTCCGTGATTTTGAATACAGGCTTCAATCTGCGCGGCCAGTCGTCTATCGCAGCACGAACGAGGTCCATGTCAATATCGGCGGCTGCCTTAATCAAGGATGTCTTGAGTGACTCCAAATTGGGATGAGGCTTTGAGCACGCCTTTTCCTCCAAGTGTTGCCATATCTTGTAATCTAACGAATTCAAATCTGGACTGGAGGAGGGCCAGTCTTCGTGCCCGATGAAGTCGATTTCACGCGCCACCAGCCAGTCTTGTGTGCTCTTCGCTCTATGTGAGCTGGCGCCGAATCTTGTTGGAATACCCAGTGCCTGTTATTGAACATGGTATGAGAAACAGGTTCCACAAGGTTCGTCAGGACTGTATTTTGATACACAACTGCATTCGTTTTTACACCTTTCTCAAAAAAATGTACCTCTGTTAAGCCCTAATAAGAAACTCCCAACCATACCATGAGCGAGGATGGAAAATGACCTCGTTGGACATGCGAAATACGGTTGCTCGCTTCTTCACTACTGTGTGCGTACACCTTCATCATTTTGTTTGTTGTAGCTCTCTTCTACGGTAAAATTTTTTTCATCCGAAAAAACAATTTCCCAATTTTTTTTTTCCCGCGTCTCAGGTCCATTAGACGAGCATTCAAACGATGCCCTGTTTTTCGATATGCCCGAAGCCCTAAGTCTTCATTTAACACCCTTTTCACCGTGGTTCTGCTTAACCCCATCTGAAGGGCCAACAGTTTCTGCTCACGTTTGAGATTTCTTTGAATTCGCGCCTTCACAGCTTTAATCACTGCTGGAGTCCTAACAGACCGAGGGCGACCACTTCTTGACCTGTCATCTACACTAGAGTCTTCATTGTATCGTTTGATGGTACGATAAACGAATCTTTTGGTTATATTCAAATTTTTCAGTATGTTAAAAAATTGAATTGGCGCGTAACCGCAACGATGCAACGCAATAACTGCAACACGGTCTTCTTTAAGCGTCGACTCCATGTTAAAAAATGAGTAAAATTCTAAAAAGTATACATTTTTATTTTCATGAACAATTCGAAATTCGAATTCAATAAACTTTTTTGTGGCCAGCATTCTAAAAGAAAAGTTTTTACTGTGTGACAATACTTATGACCTGACTGTGTATTATCAAGTTTTGATTAGGAATGAAATGATGATGAGATGAATAATAAAAAATGAAAATGATAGTTGGAATGATGTACCTGCCTACAGTTACAGGCTAGTACGGTTACTGTAGGCTTTATTGAGTTATTTGGGAGATGATGAAAAACGCATCCAAATCGTCGTATTTCACTTTCTCCACACTTATATAGCACTACAGAGATATAGACTGGCTAAAACACTAGCAAAACACATGAAATTCTTCTGTTATGCAAGAAGACATTAAAACAAGAAAATTCAAACTGACACTTCCCGTTCCCGCCAAGTAACTCTTGAGACTGCTTATAGAAATGACAATTGACATTTGAGCATAGTTTGACCCCATAGATTAATTATTGATCAATCATTAATCTATGCTTTAGTCCCTTGTTCTTTTTAGTCCACATCTTATAAGGAGTTTTATTTATTTTTAAGATGAGCCTACTCTACTTCGCATAAAATACAGGTACCATTGAATAAAAATAAAGCCTATTGGGAAAAAAGCACCTTGATCACAAACACTCGGTTCCCAAGTCATTTCTTTTGAAGTATCCCGTCAGTAATTAAATGTGAGTAGTCCTGCATTAGACAGAATAAATAAAAGTTTTGTCGAAAAGCTAGTGATGTGCCAAGTGCGGCTCGCCGTGTCACGAACACGCGCCCTCTACTCAATTGCGGACAATAGGGATGTCCGTTATAAGCTCACGATGATTTTTTCTCTATAACCAATAAAATGTGCGTATGTAAAAAAATGATTACGTGAATGCGAAAGGATGGAAGGCATGTGAAACAGAAGTGAGAGTTAAAGTGGAAGGTTTCAAGAGAAAATGTAGATCTAAGAAAAAGTGTTAGGACTGTGTGAGAAACGATATCATGGAAGTCAAGGAGGTATGGAAGAAAAAGTCTAAAAAACCTATTAATAAATTAGCAAAAGCTTAAAAAGCAACAGTTTTAAAAATTGATGGCCTAAGGTTACATTACACGAGTATTAATTTTAAACGGCAAGTATCTATACAGTAAATATTTACCTACTTTAGGTATTATTAATTTCTCTTCCTTCAGTAGGTTACCAAAATCTGTACCGCTCCAGTAATTTGTTATCACACACCGTTCAATAACAAGATGTAATCATAGGATAATTGTGTGTAACGTTTTAGTAGTTATCGATAACTAGTATCGGCACATCACTACTCGTTATCGAGCGCAGTGCTAGTGGCAGGCAACACCTCGCCCGGGGCCGCTTTTATACAGCCCCAACACTAATGTTTTTAGAACAGAAATAATAACCGCGCAAATGTCTTAAAGGGAATTTAATTTATTTAATTATATTATTGTTGATACTTCGATCCCGGGATTAATCAATGTGTCAAATATAGTGGTTAGTGAGAAATCTTAATTTTTTTATAAAAGACAAAAAAATTATTGACAACTTCAGTCATTAACATTGCAATTTCGCAAAACTAATAAGTAACTGTGGTTGTGATTTGAAATATCTGATTTATGATTTTATGAGATATACCTATACATTGTAAGGTGAACGACTTTAGCTTTTTGTTTTCGCAGAATAACAACGACATAAACTACACACATACATACGAACACACTCACAAATACATACAAAGTAAAAACACATAGCTCAGCACCGAAAAACAATTTTTAGATCTCAATGACTCCACCAAAACCAGAACTACCTTTCAAGCTAAAACTTTACGCACACAGAAAAAAATATTAATAGAGATGAGCGTGTACGGACACAATGCCTCGTGATTTTTACAATAAGGTATTTGTAACAAAAAAAAAATCAAAGGCTGTGTCAACAAGTAAAAGTTCCTTTAGCACTCATAGTACAAACTTAGATTTTATTTTTTAGAGTCTGTAAAATAATATCAAATTTATTATATTATTCTCCTTCAATGAGCATCGATGTCGAGCCGCTGTACTTTCAAATGACAAGAAGATTTTTCAATATTTGAGTGTGTCGTGAAAAATGAAATGGATCTTCATTATACGCTGTATCAAGAAATAATGACTGGAAAAACTATGAATGTATTTTTTATAACGCAAACATAAACTCACGCCGTAATTAATCGCTTAAGAGCGGAAGTGTGAGGGCATAAGCATTTTGCATGTTTATGTTTAGTCTCAGTGAGACAGGTTGATAATCTGTCGCCACTATCCGGGCACATTGAGAAACATGGCAGCTACAATTACGGCAACCCGAGACCCAACCTTCGACCTGTCGGGTCGAGTCGGTCCGTTAACCAAGGCTAGCTACTAAGTCCTCTAATTGTTTATAAATAAAGCAATAATAGATAGCATCTTGTAATAAATCCCAGCTTGCCCCGGCTTAGAACGAAGTTTGTTTTTAGTCATTAAGATTAAGAATATGTTCTCAGTTATATTTTCTCAGTTCCTAGAGTTCTTACATTCCAAAGTAAACAAGATAAACACCTAATTCCAATCCAAACCATAGGTCGCTGGTTCAAATCCGGCTCGAAGGACCAATTAATGTATGGACCGTGAGTAGATTGAAAGGATTTTTAATTATTTGACATTTATCGTTATATTTTTAATTATTTGACATTTATCGTTATATTTTTGGTTATTTGACATTTATCGTTATATTTTTAATTATTTGACATTTATCGTTATATTTTTAATTATTTGACATTTATCGTTATATTATTAACATTATAGCCTATGTGTTATTCTGATGTTTAAGCTAAATTATTGTAAAATTTATTTAAAATCCATTAAGTAGTTTTTGCGTGAAAGAGTAACAAACATACATACATGCTTACAACTTGCTCGTTTTAGAAACCTTACGTCAGTGGCGGGTCCAGCATTGTCATTTGTGGGTGCCATGCTGAGATTCTTCAACCTCCTTTAAAACGAATGACACAAAATTGACGACAATTTTTAGAAAACGCTTCCTGTGACTTCTCTAACGTTTGCTTTTTACAAAATAAGGGCTACATGAAGAACTGAGATGGTTTTGGGGACGGGTTGAGTCCCCTATCCCCCACCTGGATCACATGAAATAACCACATCACGACACACACATTGACTCTGCACTAAGATATAATCTTATATCGCACGCACAACGATATGGTATATACTACATAGATAAGAATACATCCAAGACCGGAAATCGAAACAATGCGTCTTGCAAATGACAATTTTTCGATGTTTGTTACAATCATGCGAAAACATAAACATTTGTTTGGTTAGATGGTTACATACATAGGAAAATATTATTCTATGTTATATAAATCTGAATTTTTTAGATATTATCTTAGTAGCTGGCAGCAGTGAGATAAAGTAAGATGCTAGCATAAAAATTAACGATTTAGAAGTACTTATTTTGAGTATATTAAACAAAAACGTTTAGACTTTAGAGTGAGACTTTGAGCTGAGTGGCGTACGCGAGAAGCCAAAGTTCAGCGGTGGATGGAAACGGGCTGATGGTGAGGCATTTGTTGAGAACAGGTTTTTAAATTTTTTTGTGAAAGAAACATCAGTTGGTATGGGAGTTGCTCAATCGAAGCTTAAGTGAATCTGCTTTTGTTTTTGCTCATACAAAACATTCCATTTCTTTCATTTTTTCCATTCACCATAGATACATACCATTACCTAACAGAAAATAAAAATGTATAGAATAGAATAGAATAGAATTTTGATGGGTGATGTTGGCTGCGACACAGTTTTAACTACTGCAGCCATTTAATCTGTTACTTTTGTTAATTTTTGGTTTTTAAATAAAGATTTTAGTATTTAATTAAAAAATATAATATCTATTAATAATTTAATCGATGAGTAATTATAATAAATAACTTAATTAATACATTTAAAAACCTAATAAAAATCATGTGAACAATGGAGTGTGCCCATAGCACTGGCTGCATTTCCACGCTGTATAGCGATGCTCAACCTCTGAGCGAAATACAGACCAGCGTTACGGTCACGACACTCTTTTTTATTATTTTTGTATTGAAGTGACATAAATCGAGCGTGAGTAATTCTTTCCATATGTTTATTTTCTGTTAGCGTAAACGCCTGCGGAAAACGGTATTTGTATCAAGGGAGCTGTAGTCGTGCGTTTGTCGCACGGTCGTCGCTGCTCGCTTTTTGTATGAATGCGATCGTCCGTGAGCAGGACGACTAACGCACGGCTTCGGCACCGCAGACATCAGGCAAACTTCTAAATCAAAAGAAACTTAATAAAAAGATTTTTTTAGATCTACTTGTGACATCCTCTCAGTTCGCTGTGTTTCGGTTCGAAGGATTGGAGAGCCAATGTAATTACCGGAACAAGATTTAAAACATCTTTTACTTGAATTTGATAAACACTTTGGCAGTGATCTTGGCGTTAAGGCATCGAGGGCACCGTCGTGTCAATATGCGGCAGTAATACTTTCATTCTGGTGCACCGTCTAATTGTTTGAAAAATAAATTATAACATTAAAATTGGTCCAGTATTTTAGGTGTTACTCTGGTACATACATACATAGACTGAAATCATTACCCTTCCTTTTGTCTTCGTAGTCGGGTAAAAAAGAAACGTAGGAAGGAGCTACTAACAAAATTAAAAAATCAAATATTGTTTTATTCAAATGGACTTAAAATAAGTACTTTTAAATCGTCAAAATTCTTTTAAACTACCACCGGTTCGGAATGCCTGTCTATGGGGAGGAATCCGGCGAGAAACCTCCGTAGTTGCTCTCTTCAATATCATAATACAACCTTTATTACAATATTAGTTATAGTATAAAATGTTACAAAAAATAAATGTATATACATAATATCTACAGATGTCAATAAAACATGTTCTGAATCTCCATTTCATCGACCATGATTGCAACTCTTGCATTCAACGGTCAATAGAGGTGCCTGCGAGGGTACGATAGATTAACAAAGTCAGTGTGGACAAAGTCAGGGGCAGAAGCTGGTAAATGTTTTGGGCTCAGCTGGTTTCCTGGCCCGTCGTTATCAGACGGGACAGCCGGCCACCTGCGAGCTGTCTCTGCTCCCATATGATAACTAACTCTTCAATAATATTTTATAACACATTTATCATGAGCACATAGAACTAAGTGCCTTTTAAAATATGAAAATATCGTTTTAATTTATTGTACAATACACTTTAGATACCTTTTACCTTGCATAAGGGTAACTCATTTTTTTACCCGTACCGTCAGCGGAGGTATTATAAGATGTAGAGGGCCATTTAAAGCTGATGTCATGGGTACTTAGCAAACTACGATTTATTTATACATAATAAAAAGAAAATAAAACTTTACAAGACGTAAGAGCTGTTTCAGTTAATCTCACAAATATCATTAATTTTTATGCGACGTCAAGGGCAAACAAGATAAAAATCTGATGGAAAGTGATACCGCCTATCGAAACGATGGTGCCCCTGATGTCGTAGAACGCCAGGAGCACCGCCTATGCGTTGTCCATGTAAAGGTAAAGATAACCTAATTACACTGACTCTCCAAACCTTCAAACCGAAACAGCGAACTGCTTCACGGCAAGGAGGAAATACCCGAGGTGGGGTTCGAACCCGGGACCTACAGTGGCTACAGTGTCATAGCCAAGTGCTAACGCTGCCAGAAAGAGGCATTTTTATAAACTTTCTAATGAGATTTATTTTAAAGAATTCGAATCATCTCATTTACCATCACTTGAGATCTCAATATATTTAGATAACCCTGGACAATACGCGAGGGTTGTCACCGTAGTATTTGACAGTATGACAAGTGGCGCCACTCGTGTAGCGGCGGCGGTGGAGGGTACTACGTCTGAAGCAGATATCACAAGGCTATTTATCTCTCGAGCTCAGAAACAGACTAATCTATTCCTAAAACCTTTAGTGAAACATGGAGAATCGAAAAGTGTTTTTAACCTACTTGAAAAGGGAGGTTCTGCGTTTGATTTATGTTTTTTTTTAACTTTCGTATTGTACGTTAAAGTTATGTTGTACTAAAGTTAATGTTAGTTCCTTAAACCCTCGGAATATTAATTTCCTTGTTTTTTAAAAATCCAACATAAAAAATTTAAAATATTCGATTTCTCGACGTTTCGACGATGTAATTTTCATTCAGTAAGAAGTTTAATGTAACAAAATTGCACAATAATTAACGAAATAATTAATCACCTTGACTAATGCAATTTTTTTTGTGAAAATGCAAACAATTTTCATATTTTTCACAGCTTGTAGATCTACGTGCGAGATCATCTGCGTTGATACCACCCTGCTTTATATTTACAACGTGAAGCAGTTCGCTGTGTTTCGATTCGGAGGATTTTAGTCAAGTGTTATTACCGGCACGAAAGGTAAAACCTCCTCACCTGGGCATTGGCGGTGCTCTTGGTATTCCGGACATGACATCGGCGAGTCAATACGCGGTATCATGATAAATAAACAAGTATTAAAAACCTTATTCTTATAAAAATGTTCTTATAACGGAAGCCGAGTCTCCGAACTATGTCCTAACCATGTCCTAACCAAACAAAGGTCTCCTATCTGCACGTCCTATGTCCGTTGTTAGAGCAAACATAACTCGCCTCGGAGCGTGCCCCGACATACCCCTCGAATAGAGTACCCCACCAATCACAGCTGCTGTTTAACCGGGTATTCAAATTACAACCCTATTGACACTCCGTGCTGTATGGAACCAGCAATTTACACTGAACATCTATAGCTAAAGATTTTCTATTAAGAATTACTAACATTTTTTTTTTTGATGTCAACTTTATCGTATGTTTAACCTTTAAGCGAAATGCAGACCAGCGTTACGGTCACGACTCTTTTTTTAAATAAAACACTTAAAATTAAAAATAATTAGTTTTAAAGCTCACAATTTTGGTTTTGATTTTTTTCAGTTGAGGCCAAAAAACTCGAATCTTACTTCTTTATCTATTTTATTTATTTAAGATGTTTGTAATGGAAGTGCCCTCTTTACTTAATTTTTTTCGCTGGTGACGAATTTTATTTTTGGAAATGGATGTTGGTTTTGGAGCACTTCATTTTGGAATTTTTGCGCCCTCTTCCACCTGCCCCCCCAAGACTGGTAATTTGAATCCGATTTATCTTTTTTTTTTTTTTTTAAACGACACACACATTGACTCAGCCCTGCACTAAGTATCGTAAGAACTTGTATCGCAGGTGCTAAGCAACGATATGGTATATAATAAATAAATAAGAATACAACATCCAAGACCAGTAAGTGAAACAATGCGTCTTGCAAATAACACAAAGCCCCGCCCCCACCGGGATTCGAACCCGGAACCTCTAGCGTAGCAGTCGGCTGTCTACACCACTGCGCCACCGATCTGCTAGTTAAATTTTATACATCAAGCCGTGAGAAGGAAACAGGTAAGTACATCGCATTTTAAAATCAACATGGATTAGTGGCCTATAGCAACATCGCAACAAATCTGCTCCAAAACCTATCCAACCCAAATATTGTGGTGTTTCTAAGTGGGTATTTTAATGAGATACTGGCTCTTGCCCGCGACTTCGTCCGCGTAGAAGTCAAAAATGGTTCTAATAGGATTTATAATTACTTGACATTTATCGTTATATTTTGGACAATTCACACAAGATTTTTATAAATTGTATCCTATGTGTTATTGTGATGTATAAGCTATATTATTGTAAAGTTTCATTAAATTCTATTTAGTAGTTTTTGCGTGAAAGAGTAACAAACATCCATACATCCTTACAAACTTTCGCGTTTATAATATTAGTAATAATAATAAAAATAATAATAAACCACATCACGACACACACATTGACTCATCCCTGCAGTAAGTATCGTTAGAACTTGTGTTCCAGGTGCTAAGCACCGATAAGGTATAAACTACATAGATAAGAATACTACATCCATGACCGGTAAGTGAAACTACGCGTCTTGCAAATAACACAATGTTCCGCCCCCGCCAGGATTCGAACCCAGAAACTCTAGCGTAGCAGTCGGCTGTTTACACCACTGCGCCACAGAGGTAAGGATTAAGGTTGTAAAACAGTTTTAAAATAAATGCTTCCCAGCAATTTGTTTCCGATCATTAAAAGACGTTGACATTGCTCCAGGCTTTTTACTGTTCTTTGTTCCTTAATATGCTTATATTTAACACCTATTTCTTAACAAAACCTCATTGTAATCGCTAGGATAGTTTCACAATCTTGTACGAACAGTGTCAAGTGATTTTTATAAAGAAAAATATATTTTAAAACGGATACTTATCGCAAAGAAGGTGGGTAATGTAATATTAAGGGCTAATGGTAACCGATAACCAGGCAGGGCGTGTGGAACGGCAAACAATATGAATTAAATACCGTGGGAATGAACCATCAGTTGGAAAGGGCTTGCCCACACTAGGCACAGATTTTTTATATAACTACTAGCATTTGATTCTAACCCCGCCTGATGTTTAGCGGCAATGGAGTCTACGTTAGAACATGCCTACCCAGGAGAAGCATATTCACAAATTTCTTTAAGTCGATCGATAAAAGATGTATATTATTATATAAATAGTGAACATCCATCTCCCCAAATGTATCAAAAACTTAAAAATACAAGTAGAAGTGCACTGGGTTGTCAGAAGAGTTTTCCAATTGAATAGTTTTATTAAAAAATAAATTCTTTGAATAATACACAAGTCGCCTGGTGGATATTAAAATAATAATAACCACAGCACGGCACACACATTGACTCAGCCCTGCAGTAAGAATCGAAAGAACTTGTTTCACAGGAACTAAACAACGATATGGTATAAACTAATCAAGCGAAGCAGACGGCTGTTAACACCACTGCGCCACCGATATATCCACAGCTTTTAAAAATATTTCCGACTTAGATTATTTCAATATATTATTCGCAGTCAAGGTTAGCAGGTAAGGTAGAACAGAATGTTTCCCAAAAGTTTCTAGTGCATGCCAGCCTTTAACCTCTTTTTCTACGATATCTAGTTCCCTATTTTCCAATAGACGAGACACTGTAAGTGTTTACAAACCGCTTCTTGCTAGCGTACCGATGAGATACAACGAATGCGATGTACATTGCTGTTAATATTAGCAATTCAACGTCGCGTTACAAACTACAACGCCGCAATACTATACAACAGGTAATGTTGGTGCTTGTAACTATGTTTTTTAACGCAACAGTATTAAAATAACCTTCAATATTACAGGATAGAATTAATTTGAAATGGTACATTATTTATAACAGGAAGGTTAAAGCTAAATGCGTTTCGTTGACAAGTTTGCGTATATACAGAGCAATGTAAAACCAATCCCAGTCAATATTGTAACGCGCGTTTGATTTAACTCGACGGCCACATTGCTTGTTTCTCATGAAAGTGGTCACATTGTAGAAACGGATTTATAAGTCATTGTAGCAGTACATAATGACTGCCTTTATACATATTTACTGTGGTAAATCGCCACGGTAAACGCTATGTAATTTTGTATTGAAGTTTGATTTGTTTATGTTATTGTAATTTTCAAATGGCAACCATAAGGGCTAGGAAAGTTAAATGGAATTTATCATCATCATCAGCCGGAAGACTTCCGCTGCTGGACAAAAGCCTCCACCAAAATGTCTCCAAATGGAACGATCCTCAGCCCATTGCATTCACTGGTTCTTACAAGGTCCACCTCGTGAGGACTTAAAAAATAATAATAACCATATAACGACACACACATTGACTCAGACCGCAGGCACTAAGCAACGATACGGTATATACTAATAAGAATATTACATCCAAGACCAGCAAGCGAAACATTGCGTCTTACAAATAACACAAAGTTCCGCCGCAGCCGGAAACCGAACTCGGAACCTCTAGCATAGCAGTTCTTTACACCACTGCGCCACCGAGGTCGTCAAAATGTTGCAGGTTCAGCTGAAGAAGGGGTATAGACAATAAAAGATAAAGTTCTTTATACTCGTATTTTATCCATGAATTTAAATGTTATGGAACATGAACAAAGTTGTTACAAGCCAAAGTACCTAGTTAAGGTAAATATTTTTTTAGGTTTGTTAATTTGAAATATGAATGTATTGCATCTTCAAAGAAGATCTATCATTCCAGGGTTGGAACTGAACAACTGAAGTGCAAATTAACTTCTATATTTACTGGTCGAGTCTAATGTTTTAATATTTTAACGAATATTAATATTAATTTTACATCTCATCCGTAATTACATTTATGAAATCTCTTATAAAACTTGTAAGGAATTGCTTACTTATGTTTCAATAACGAAATGTTTAATCAATGCAAGTATTTTTTATTCGAGTCAAAAAATGTACACCAAAAATAAAAATTACCCAACCATAACCGGTTTTACCCGTGCCCATCCCTAGCGGCTCTAGATTACTATCATCCAACAGCTGTCTGGTCTCAGGGGTAACGAAAACATCAATAATCATGCCTATTTTCACTTCATACCCTAAGGCAGGTACATGATTGTTATCCATAAATATAAGATATAGCTATGTACTTTATTGTAATAAATTAATATATACACAGTCAGGTCACAAGTATTGTCACACAGTAAAACTTTTCTTTTAGAATGCCGGCCACAAAAAAGTTTATTGAATTCGAATTTCGAATTGTTCATGAAAATAAAAATATCCTTTTTAGAATTTACTCATTTTTAAATATGGAGTGGACGCTTAAAGAAGATCGTGTTGCAGTTATTGCGTTGCATCGTTGCGGTTACGCGCCAATTAAATTTTTTTACGTACTGAAAAATTTGAATATAACCAAAAGATTCGTTTATCGAACCATCAAATGATATAATGAAGACTCTAGTGTAAATGACAGGTCAAGAAGTGGTCGCCCTCGGTCTGTTAGGACATATCGAAGAAAAACAGGACATCGTTTGAATGCTCGTCTAATGGACCTGAGACTGAAGAGATGCCGCGCTTTGTTGAAGCGGTACGCGGGAAAAAATATCGGGAAATTCTTTTTTCGGATGAAAAAAATTTTACCGTAGAAGAGAGCCACAACAAACAAAATGATAAGGTGTACGCACACAGTAGTGAAGAAGCGAGCAACCGTATTCCGCGTGTTTAATGAGGTAATTTTCCATCCTCGCTCATGGTATGGTTGGAAGTTTCTTATTGGGGCTTAACAGAGGTACATTTTTGTGAGAAAGGTGTAAAAACGAATGCAGTTGTGTATCAAAATACAGTCCTGACGAACCTTGTGGAACCTGTTTCTCATACCATGTTCAATAACAGGCACTGGGTATTCCAACAAGATTCGGCGCCAGCTCATAGAGCGAAGAGCACACAAGACTGGCTGGCGGCGCGTGAAATCGACTTCATCCGGCACGAAGACTGGCCCTCCTCCAGTCCAGATTTGAATCCGTTAGATTACAAGATATGGCAACACTTGGAGGAAAAGGCGTGCTCAGAGCCTCATCCCAATTTGGAGTCACTCAAGACATCCTTGATTAACGCAGCCGCCGATATTGACATGGACCTCGTTCGTGCTGCGATAGACGACTGGCCGCGCAGATTGAAGCCTGTATTCAAAATCACGGAGGTCATTTTGAATAAACTTTAGTGTCATGAGAATCTATGTTTTGTTAAGTTCATTTTGGTATAAAAATGGTTACATAATGAATAAACTTGTTTCAAATATTTTATATTAAACATGTGACAGAATTTATGACCTGACATAAAGTTACAATGTAACAACAGAAACACTTGAAGTCTTATTATATTGTACTTATGTAAGAAGACATTTAAATTACATTAATACATGCGATCAATGTCCGTAAAGAAGATATTTAAAATGTAATTGAAATGCAATAAGTCAGTATAAACAAAGAATACAAATTAGGTTACGAGTATGATCAAATGCAGCTTTCGTGATCGTAGCCAGTGTAAAACTAAATAGGGACTGAAATACATAACGTATAACATAAAACCACTTTTACTGACGAACAACCAAAACGATTGAGTTCAGAAAGTAGAAAATTTGATATAGTTTTACTTTACAACGTAAACTATTGTGTAAATAGTATTTTGTATCTTCCAGCCAATTTTATCATCTGATGTTTAGAAATAAGCGATCTATATGAACACGATCGCAGCACACCCGCCACTCTGTCCCACCACTGCAACTCCTGTTTACCAGGATCAACAGTGGCGTCCTTTGATCGAATAATCAACTAATAATGTAGCTGTGCAATGACGCACAGGCTGTGCCCTACCGGATGTGGCGGGACCCTCAACGAACTTAATCAGAAGAAATAGGAGGTAGCAAGAAATCGATTTCAGACTTTCCTCCCAGCAGAGCGGGGACAGCAATGGAAACGGCCCAGAGGTCAACTAGATAAACACTAGCGAATCCAGGCAGGGTCTAGAGGGCTCAAGCCCGCCAAAAACATCTGAATTATTCGTCCTTAAAGTTTTACAGTCAAACCCCTCCCAAAAGCGTTAAAAATTTTGTCAGTTTTATAAGAGGGTGAACTGTCCAAAATTTCATTTCTGGATCCGTCACTGTATGTAAACTTGGAATCCGATATCACCTATGCCAGCCAATATCTAGCTGTGTTCCGCGGAACCCTGGGGTTCCATAAACCTTCTGCTAGGGCTCCGAGAAATAAATCTAAAAATAAAATCTTAGAACTAATTATTTGACGGTGCAGTAGAGGCCACCAGGATGGCGTTGAGAGTCTTTTCAGCACTGGATGAAAATAGTTTTCATCCATCCCAATAACCATTACATCATATCACAAGCCATCACCTCATTTATCATCTAATCCACCAATGAAAGAAGTTCAAATTGGGGTGCCGTAAGTTTATTTAAGTTTCAAAAGGGATCCGGCACAAAAAAAAGTTTGAGAACCTGACCTATGGAATTGAATTTTCGAAATCCCTTTACTATCGGCCGCTTATTTAACGGTGATTTAGTCACTGTACTAAGTAACACAATGAATTAAAATAGAATAACTCAAATCAAGGTCTATCGAACTTACATTTCCTCCTCTCAGTGGAGGAGGCTGGTACATAATCTTTGTCTTGAATCTCCTCTTTCACTTTCGCTTCCATCTGAAACAAAAATAAGCATGTTATTAACTTTTTAATACAACGAAGGTGGGAGAAAAGCTAACTGCCAGCCTGACGGTAAGCAGTCACCGTAGCCTATGGACGTTTGCAATGCCAGGGGCATCACGCACCCTGAAAAGCTTTTTAAATAAAACTTTGGAGTATTCAACGTCCACTTTTTAAAAAAAATCCACCCACGCCGTAATAAACCCCTCGAGAGGGGAAGGCAGAGGTGTTAAACACCGCTTTTCGCATGTTTATGTTAAGTCCCAGTGTGACAGGTTTCGAATCTGTCGCCACTATCCGGGCACAATGAGGAACATGGCAGCTTTAATGTACGGCAACCCGAACCCTACGGTCGGTCGAGTCGGGTCGGTCGGTTATCCAAGGAACGTAACAAACTGAGCAGAACAAAGAATGAAAGAAAATGTATTTTTATATTTTCATATTTGTTATAAATACATAGCTACTTATATAATATCCGTCAATGAATTGATGTTGAGCACCCACGCTTTCGTTTAAATAAAATAACATTTAAGTTGGTGCAACTGAAATTGAAATATTCGTTTTGGAGCAAATAAGAAATTAATTTCATTCAAAAATTAGTTTTACTTTCTACTTTGATTCCCTATAAAACTGCAATGTTAAATTAAAAGCAGTATTTTTACATACTAAATACATACAATTTAATAAATTGGTTTTTTTAGCTTTCCACTCAAAAATATGAAATTAAATACTATACCAATGACAATAAACATTATGTCTCCGATAAGGGTGAAGAGTGATTAAATTATTTATAAGAATGTCATATTAAAACGCAAAGTTTAACGTATGATTATTAAAATGTAAATAGTTAAACATAATTTTACAAGCAACTACGGAGGTTTCTCGCCGGATTCTTCCCCGTAGAAATAGCGTTTCGAACAAAAGATGAAGATTTAAAAGTACTTATTTTAATTGAATTGATTAATTATTTTTTTAAAGGCGTTTTCAGTGTTTTATTTTAGGACTTTCGAGATTTAAAAAATCGGACAATCATATCAAACCCGGACAATATTCCGGAGAGTCCCGGACGGTAACCGCGTCGGATACTCGTACATCTCGCGCGGCATCTGCCCAGCGTCCAGTATCAACGTCTCACGCGATAAAACACAGGTGTTCTGAGTCACTCATGAACTGATGTACAGTAGATCGAGATTGGATGGTTATTTTATGGAGAAAAATTAAAAAAAATCTCGAATTGAGAACCTCCTTTTATTTAAGTCTGTTAAAAATTAGGTCTTGATGTTACTAAACAAATAAGAAGTGAAGGAATCAGTATCCTATAGTTTACATTATTATAAATAGTGAACAACAAAACAAACAAAATTAAATAATTGTTTATTTGTAAGGTTATAATAGGTACAAAAAGTTTCAATCCAATTAATAACTTGTTCAAAACCTGCCGCTGAGGGCGTACAAAATTATATAATTGATTTTAATTTCATTATAATATACTGAATGTAAATTAAAAACTCATGTCAATTAAAAAAAGCAACGAAAATCAGGAAACAAATTACAATATTGTTTCACTTTGTTGAGGTTGCTCATGCGAAGCTGGGATAGGTTAACTAATTAAAAACTCCAAACAGAAAACATACTGTACTGGCAACACAGTGTGAGAGTGCTCATAACCGTTACGTATAACAGGACGCCATAACCAAACCCAACGATGATGATGACCAGACCCCTTAGCCAAGGTCAGCCATGATATCCCACCACACCATGAAAGAAATCGCTACTATTTTTAATAATAATTTTTATTGGCGTAAATTACAACTCAAATATTGTTTCCCACACATGTAATTAAATTATTCCTTTAAAATAAAAATACATCATAGGTAAAAGTAGATGGTTCACCTGATGGAAAGTGGTACCGCCTATTGACATGATGCCCCTGATGACAGCGCCAAGAGTACTACCAATGCCCATGTAGGGGTTAAAGTATGTTTACGTAGGTATGATAGGCATTCATTAGGCTCAATCTAGGCAAGATACAGATATAACTACACATTTTAAGCGAGCAGTGAAAACCTCTGCGTATAGTCTCGTATGCAAAGCTGATATCGCTTCTATGATTGTTTTACACCTAAACTCACGCTGTAGTCCCTCGAGAGGGGTTGGCAGAAATGCCTGCTACACACCGCTTTTCGCATGTTTATGTTGAGTCCCAGTGTGACAGGTTGCGAATCTGTCGCCACTACTCTGTCGGATTTAGATATTAAAAAGTATAGGCTAATTTAAAATAAAATCAAAGGCTAATTTATTTTCGGATGACAAAGTTTTTCTTTTATAAAATTTAGTTTCAGAAGTACGACGTTTTTATTCGTCGGCGATATAATATTAAAAAGAGGCTTGTATCTAAATTAATTGTTTAAAACACTAGAAAATACGCTTGGAATGTCAGTGTCTATCTTCCGGCTTCATCATCAGACCTTGAAACCTTATATCGTGGTCAAAGTTCATTACAAGACTTTTCTAAGAAATCCAAAACAGCTATGACACAACTTCCATCATGAAGTTCCAGTTCATATCTTCCGGTTCCATCATCAGATCAGTTCGACAGTACCATATTATTGTATTGTCATCAGAACTACATACAGCTGCCAATTTTCATTACGCTACGACCCTTGGAAGATGGTTAAATTAGTTACCTTAGATTCCATTACATAGTTAGTCACATACAGGTCGACCTAATGAAAGCGTGCTTAAAACTATTTCACCGATCGTCAGATTTGATTGTCTTTTTATTTCTTTTACTTTTATTATATAAAACAACATTAAAACTATCAACATAAAATATCTGCATATACGAAAAAATACATGTTACTTATGATTATTTATTTATTATTATTATTACAGTAAGGAAAGGCAATACAAAAATTCTAGATTATATACCTTCGCAAGGTATATAACTTGTGCCAATGTAAACTTGCAAAGGAAAACCGATTCCGAGATATATTTCATGAAATCTTCAATTGCGTGTGAGAGTAAAAATGTTGGGGCCCCACCTGCCGCCGCACCTGTGCTAACGAGTCCCGAGCCCCCCTACAGGCACCCTAGTTCGCACCCACAGGCCCCTACTACCGGAAACACGACACTGATAAGAATGACATAAAAATTCTTCAAATAGTAATATAATATATAATAGTCATTTATTATTATTTTATTCAAAATTTTGAAAATCTTGCCTTTTGTACCAGACTGCGGCGAAGCAAAATCGAGGTTTGTATGTATGTATGAATTTTTCATCTGTTCCCTCATAACTTCTAAACTACTTATCATAAATTGATAATTGAGGTATCGATAGATGTGGAATGATTGTCCGCTGGTTGTTATAGTTTATTTAACAATTTCAGATGAGTTTATTTTCTTATTTCATAAATTTTAATGTGGTTTTCAATTGTTGGGTTTTACATTTATTTATAGTTTGGATAAAATACGTATATATATGTGTTTTTTTATATAAAATGTCGCCTAATGTTGTTGTTTAGTACAAATATTCAAACTCACAAAGACAGTTCGGCTATGGCTGTGATTTAATGTGTGACATGCAAACCCTTTTAGTGTGCGTGAACTCTTTACTCAGTAAACTCTAGTTCACGCACACTGAAACAATACGCATGTACATACACGCCTGACAACACTAACACAACTTTAGTCTAGCATTCGTCGAGAGACAGTAAATATACCATGACACAAGCCCTGTTGGCTTAAATTGTTACTATAACTGTGTGAATGGCTCCACGTATTCTAATTCTTATACGCATTGGTAAATGTATTAATTAATTAAGTACTGTCAGAGAGCTTTTCATGACAAGATCGCAACACTGTTAACCGGGATCAACAGGATCCTTTGCGACGAATAATAATAACAACCATATCACGATACACATTGACTCAGCCCTGCAGAAATAATGTAGAATTTCGTGTCGCAGGCACTAAGCAACGATATGATATAAACTATATAGATAAGGATACTCCATCCAAGACTAGAAAGTGAAACAGTGCATCTTATAACACAAAGTTCCGCCCCCGCCGGGATTCGAATCCGGGACCTAATGTAGCAGCCAGCTGTTCCACCGCAGTCAAACTATAATGCAGCTGTACAACGAAGCATAGGCTACGTGCACGGACATACCACAAGCTGACTTGAGACCCGTAAAGAACCTAATCTGAAGAAATAGAAACTAGACTACAGGTACAGGTCGCAGGACTACATGTGGTAGATCTACGTGCGAGATCGTCTGCGTTGGTACCACCCTCCTTTCTATTTACAACGTGAAGCAGTTTGCTGTGTTTCGGCTCGAAGGATTGGAGAGCCAGTGTAATTAAATTAACGAGGGCAACATCTTTACCTCTGCGTAGGCAACCCATTGGCGGTGCTCTTGGCATCTCAGATCAAGGGCCTGGTCATTGTCGGCAACGGTATCACTTATCAGATGAGGTCTACTTGTTTTTCCATGACATATAGAAAAGATTATATCTCAGAGGACGTGGTAGCTCAGTCTGTTATGTGCCTTGGTTAACCGATCGTCCCAACCCTATAGTTCGATGGTTCGAGTCTAGGGTTGCTGTACATTGTGGCAGCCATGTTCCTCACTGTGTCCGGATAGTGGCGACAGATTTGCAACCTGTCACACTGGGACTCAACATGAACGTGCGAAATGCGGTGTTTAACACCTCTGCCTACGCTGTTGGGGGATTAAATACGGCGTGGGTTTACGTTTCTACGTTTTTGTGGAGGGCTCGAAGTAAGGGCTGCCCACGTAGATGGGAGTTGAGAACTAAAACAGGTGTATACAAGTGAAACGTACGGTTTTGTTTTTTGTGCATTAATTATAACAAAGTTCGCAACATCTGACCTTTCTTAATAACACGTAGCTAGATTTATAATAGTGGAAACTTGGGTTGCCAGGAATATCAAGAATTTATGCGGGTTGCCACATTTACAACACCTAGATTGTACTAAGTGAAGCTTGTGAGTAATCATTGTGAGGATTATAATTTCCCTATTCGATATTTTTAACATACAATTACAATAACAACAACAGTTACAATACATTAACAATTTTAATAAGAAATTTACAAGTGATAATATTTACATGTTTACATCCTTTAATAAATTTAATAGATCTTTGATTAAAGATTTTTCAATTTATTTTTAATCTCCAGCTTAGTGTACTATGAGATTGCCATGTATTTAATTAATTGTTCATTTTGCTTAATTTTAACAATGTTACGTTAATTGTTTGTTATTATTCAATTTGTGATTTAATTTTTCTGCTCCGATTGTGAATATCCAGTGGAAACTTCATTGGTAAATGAATTATTATTTGTTAATTAAAATTAAAATATAAATCTGTTTGTTTCGCAAATAATAAATAAATTCGAGTTTTGTTCCAAGTAACTCTGTTGAGTTTTATCTTTAAAAATTATCCAACGTTTGGAATCTCTTTAACCAAATTCAGCATAGATTTTTAGAATTGTCCATCCACCATGCGGTTCATTTCATATTCTCCAATAAAGGCAGGTTTATATAATAATAAATTAAATATGATAGACTAAACAAGAACTTTTTTCTAACAAGATTCAATCACGAAAAATTCAATTAATTTTATCTCAAACAAAATGAGACCAAACAAAGCCATTCGAAAACTCGTTAAAAGCTCCAAGCGAAGCCAGGTCCGGTGGCCAGTCGGACGTAAAGTTCGTGTCTAAAAGCGAGTGAACGTAAACAGTTTATATATGTAAAGCAGAATAGGTGTTCTGTTCGCAGATGGAGCCGGAAGCGTGGGCAGCGGCCAGCCGCCCGCCAGCACCTCGCCAAACCAGAGTGCACACGGCCACATGTCATTTATTAATACCAGAGATCGCTGAGTAGCCGAAATTACACTTTAACCTTTCAATTTCATCAGAGACTGCAACCATGACATGACTGAAAACCAAGTCATGTCATGTTATAATAGATGTCAGAAATGTCATGTGTCATAGTGATGTTTTTTTTATTTAATGGATTTCTACACTCCTCCGTATAACCTCGAATTTTGACAAATTGTATACTCGTACATCTGCGAATTTTGTTTGAAGAAGTACTATTGCTTCACCAATAAACATTATGATTTGGCATATCAATTAGTTAATAGGCAGCGGTTTCACTTTCTATCAGGGGAACCGTCAGCTTTTTTGCCTTGCCGTTGTATAAAAAATAAAAGTGAGCGTGTACTATGCTTTACTTTTGTTTGTTTTTAAATACGTAACTACAGATGCAGTGTCTAATGCATGGAATTATGTGTAGTTTTAAAACTTTTAAATTAGAGCAATAGAATAGGTTAATAAAAACTCGGCCAGGCGTGAGTCGACCAACAAATGACCACGTGTGCAGTAAAAATTCAGTCAAGTGTGAGTCTGGCCCGCACGTAAGAGTTCCGTACCATCGTTAAAGTTAACACAAAATATACATTATGATGATTTCGTAAAAGAAACAAGAACAAGCGATACATGTCAAAAAAAATAAGATTATTTTATGGGGACACAGCCTTAATGCTTTATTTGTTTTTTTTTTGTTATTGGTTGTTATAGCGGCAGCAGAAATGGATTTTTCGTGAAAAATTCAAGAGCCTAGAGTCCGTTATTGTTCATGAGATACAGCACGGTAACAGACAGACGGACAGCGGAGGCTTAGCAACAAGTTCCCGCAATATCCATAGCCTTTGGATGTAACACATTTTATTCAATTAGGGTCGTAACACGCCTGTCAACTCGTAAACGGATCAACACCGAATCAACCGGTCGGTATACTTTATATGAAGTTCCATTCTGCAACGCACACTCTTCAGCTTCGCGTCGCCATCGTAACTTCTCGGTTTGACAGTGAAGCTAAAGGCGTGACATTGACGTTCCGATTTCGATTTCATAGGTTCTTTATTCAACGCCCTAACATTTACTATTAACCCTTATCCCTACTATTATTATTATTGTTATTTAGTCTAGTTGAGAATTTCAAACAACAACATTCCTTAATTGTCAAAATTTAAAGTCAATTCCGATTGTTATTGAAGTTTAAATGAGTAAAATTTAAAGTTTATACTACAAATGTTATTAAAAATACATAAATAAAAGTATCTGTCAGTTATATTGTTACGCCTAAATCTCAGAACAATTTTGAACTAAGATTCATTTTATCCGGATTTTTTTTTCTCTAAAAGACGAGTTCTGTGGCACGCAAGTTTTAGCAAGTTTAATTTACCGTGGCTGTTGTTCCTTATGCAATCGATCAGGCTGAAACCTCTTTATAAACACAACAAGATGGAAAGCGAAGGTACGACCGCCAAACCTGTCCGCCTACCCAACAAGCCTGACCTAGTGCAGACTCGGTCGGGAGCCAGATTGTCGAGAGACATTTGGGGTTTCCACGCAGAAGGCTTTCTAACCCTTATAAAGGCAGAGACTGAAGGAGAATGTTCAGTGTTATAAATACCATAAAGATAACCTATAAAGAAAATAAGTAAGCAACTTTCTGGCAACACTAAGCAGTGATCAGCCAATGACTTAGCTTCTTCTTCTTGGTTTAATTCTTCCCTTTTGTCGGGGAAGGCAAAGAGCTCTAGCACATACGGCACAAGTCTTCCGTGTTATATTTTTCTTTTGTCTTAATTGTTTCTACAGTAACACACTAGTAATGTTACTGTAGGCTTTATTGAGTTACTTGGGAGATGACAAAAAGAGCAACCAAATCTTCGTATTTCACTTTCTCCACACTTGTATAGCACTACAGATGTTGACTGGTTAAAACACTAGCATTTTACACATAAAACTCTGCTGATACACAAGAAAAGATAGTAAAATATGAAAATTTCAACCACCACTCCCCGTTCCTGCCAAGTAACCCAATGAAATAGCTGCGATTGACAGAAAACATAGCATTGCCAGGCTAGAAATATGTACCATTTATCACTACGTCTTATATTTTTGCCAAGCTCAACTTAAAAAATCCTAGGTAACATACAAAACAAAAAATCCATTTCACCTTTTCCTTCTACAGTTTCTATTAATATAAATTCAATAATAAAAATAAAGTTAAAAATTCAATTTCCTAACACCGGACTACCCGGTTACCCGGACGGGTGGGACGTACCCTTTATTATTGAATATATAGACTGGCCCTTTAATGGGGACATCGTTAAATTTTATTGTTAGCTACCTAAGCACAGAATTGGTGAACAATTTAACGGAAATGATTTTTTTATTTTAAAAAGTATTAAAGTGAACTTTAGCTAGAATTTTAAACTGCATGTTTTGGTTATTGTTATTTAATATATGTAATGTTTTTTTTTTTCAAATGGTATCCAATCCATCGATAATAAGTTCGTCTTAGCTTAGGACTAGGTCTATGATAGTTTTTATTATATCTACGTTTCAATTTGTTTCAAAAGCGCTGGCTGAACATTATAACGTAAAAACTTTTTGACCAAAATGTCACTCATTCAATGAAATTGTCATTTGTCGAAAGTGTCACGTATCAGTGTTAAAACGGCTAACGGACTTTTTCAAATAAAATTTTTATGATTTTATTTAAAATATAAAATCTTTTTTTGACAATAAACGTCGTTATTGGCGACTTAAAATGAAAGGAATATCTAAAAAAACGGTTTTAAGCAAGGTTAACCGATTTCTGACGCAATTACACGACAGTTAACGGAATTTCAAAATTATTGCTGGCAACACTGCTTTTATTTTATGATTCTTTATTGATACATAGATTAATGATTTGTCTCCGCGACTGCCAATATTTAGTCTATGGTCGTATATTTACTTTTGTATTCTCCTGTGTCTTGTAGTCCAATACCTTTTTATAAAAATTATTATTTTATGATTTCACCAAGAACTTTCCATTGCCCTGAGAGTCTCAAGGAATCGTTCCTGTTTTGCTATCTAAGTATAGTTATCTAATTAAATCCTCTAGTTAATTAGAAAGGGACGGGTGTATACGAATACATCTTTTGTCTCTGTCTTACAGTTTCATAGTCCAGGAGCTTCAGGCACAGGTGCACGAATTCACAGAGTATGCTAATGTCTTTCTGCCCCATCTTTCATCCCCAACGCTCGACTAATTATACGAAAACCACCCTTATGTCAACATCCCTTAGGATTTAAATTCGCTAATGTTTCAGAACATCTGCGACTTTTCCCTTAGCGAGTCTTATGGTGTTTTGTTTTGAGTGGATTTTTTTTTTTGTTTACAAATGGTATATACATTTTTAAACGCACATAGTCAGTGGTTGAATTATGCTTAACAAATAAACTTAGAATGAAATACCATAATGTTATAGTTAAAATAAGGGAAGGTTATGTAACGACAAATTTTCATAACTTTAATTTAGTATGGATTTTAAATTAATTTAAATACTACCGTCCCGCCCCGGCTTTAAGCGGGTAGATATTGTATTTTTAACAAAAAATAGCCTATGTTATTTGGAATCGGTCCAGTAGTTTTAGAGTTTTTTCGTTACAAATATTTGAAATACAAAAGTTTGTTTATAATATTATAAGTTTAGACAAGAAGCAAACACACACACACATTAATGTAATTAATTAATTACTAATTTCACACTAACTGTAAACTCTCATCTCTAGCCAAATAAATAACACAGCATCGGTCATTCATTATTTTCAGGAACAAATGTTTTATGTTAGAGTAAACAAAAAAAATATACTTCTTTATTTTATAACTAGCTTTTGCCAGCAGTTTTGCTCGCTTAAAATAAGGGATAAGAGAGATCTACTACTTAAAAACAAACTGTCAACCCCTATTTTACCCCCTTACGGAAGAAAAATCATTTTATTCCGCATCTACGTCTTGAAACCTGTGAAAACATTCACCATTTTTAAGAGTCCAAGAGTCAGGCTGAGACTTGATGACTCAGCAAGTCAAGCCTTCTCTTTCTTTAACCTTATGGTAAGTGATACCTCCTATTGACTCGACGATGACTTGATGTCATATAAACGCTAAGAACATCGTCGATGCGTTGCCATGTTGCCATGTGTTGCCATGTTGTTGTGTTGTAGAGGCAAAACATGATTTATATCCCCTCCCGGTAATTATACTGGGTCTCCAATCCTTCGAGCCGAAACACAACGAAAGTCTTTACAATAGAAATAGAAAGAAGATTGATTGAACGTCTAACTTCCACCATGAAGAATATAGACACACGTAAAGTTTCACATTACAAGTGTAAAATCACCAATCAGCAACTCCTTATGCTGTACAGCTGAAGAACGGTAAGTCCAAACAGGCTAGGTTGATTCATGGCTGTCTGTGACATGGAGTGTTTCTTTTCAAAGGATTCGAGAGCCAGTAATTACCGGCTCGAGATGTTATGTCATATTTTACCTCTACATGCGCAACGCATTGGTGCTCATAGGGTGGTAAGACATCATGAGTACCGTCATGATAACAGCAGGTATAACTTTCCACCAAGTGACCCGGCTTGTTTGCCAATTACTGCATTGTATAAAACAAAGTCGCTTCCCGCTGCCTGTCCCTATTAATGCTTAGATTTTTATAACTACGTAACGGATTTTGATGCGTTTTTTCCAATAGTTATTCAAGAAGGTTTATTTGTTTAAAATACATGCATAATATCCATGCTAAGCGGGGGCGGGCGGGGTGATGTATGAAAAAAGCAGTGGGCCCTGTAGAGTCCTTTGAAGTTCACCCAGATCTCCAGATAGTTGAGTATTTACAAGTACTCGTCACTACATAAATGTTTTCAGGCATTACATGGGTAGTGAAAACTTAGGGCACTTACTGTTAGAAAAATATTTTTTTTGTTAAAATAATTCTGCGAGTATGTTGTTCTTTTGCTGCCTGTTTAGGGTTCCGCACCCAAAGGGTAAAAATGGGACCCTATTAATACTAAAACTTCGCTGGTCGTCTCTCTGTCTGTCAACAGGCTGTATCACTTGAACTGTAACATGTAGACTTTTGAAATTTCCACAGAATATCTATTTCTGTTACCTGTATTTCTGTACCTGTACCTGTACTGTAAAAGAAATTATAAATTAAAGGAGGCTACTATAGAAGAAACGTGGGTTTTGCTTTTTCTGCTTTCTATTAAAAAAATATATTCTTATAACACGGTACGGAATACTCACGACTCACACTTGGTTGGATTTTTTAGACCTAATTGTTTGTTAGGTCGTTCAAAAAAGGTGCCAAAACACCTAACAACAGCAGGTTAAATCTCATGAACAGATGACGATTCAGCTTCACAAACTAAACGACCAAAATAATTACGTGTCTTGTTTGTCTATGCAAGATACGCTTTATTTTTCTTTATTTACATAAGTCCACTAACACTACAAAACCATTAAAATGATGTAAAGTAAACTGAACAATTGGCCAATTACGTTTTTATTTTGTATACATGGAACATTTAAGAAAACGATCAATCATTTTATAAATACAAAATTTATTTTCATAGTTTTTACTCCCTCATGTTTTTTAAACTAAAGTATGCAGTAAATTCATAAATGTTGAACCTGCATATTGTTAAAACTTTTAATAAGATACAGAAGTTAAAAACTGTTATAGCACATTAATAGTAACAATAGTAATAACCACATCACGACACAAAATGACTAAGATATAATCTTGTATCGCAGGCACTAAGCAACGTTATGGCATATAATACATAAATAAGAATACAACATCCAAGACCGGTAAGCGAAACATTGCGTCTCATAACACAAAATCGCGCCCCGCCAAGATTCGAACCTGGAATCTCTAGCGTAGCAGTCGGCTGTTTAAACCACTGCGCCACTGAGGTCGTCAACACAACATTGTTTGTTAAGTTCATTATCCATTCGTGTTTTGACTTTCTATTATTTAACTGTAAGGGTTTATAATATATAAATTAAGATATGACATTTGCATTCATTGCAGAGGTAATATGTTAAGCGACTGGCATGACTAAGTACCATCTTTTGTAACCAATATTTAAGCTTTAAGATTTGATTTGATTTGAAACATCGCAACTTATTCCAGTGAAGAAAATGTCACCACAAAATTATTTTATTAAGTACAGCGTGTACTCGGCTTTATGTCGAGGGGTAATGGAAGGGTGAGGGGGGGATCAGTCTCAGCTGTTATGTCGCACGCGCCCTAACGTACCGACAACTAAACAAAACAACCGACAGTCAACCTTATCTGTTCGAATTAAGGATCAACAACTCCACTCAATTTTCACTAACTGTACCGAAATTTCTCCAAACGAGTTTGAGACGTGTTTTAGAGGGATAAAGTTCATTTTTAAATGGGTTGTGGTTACGAAAATTATTGTTTAAAATAATACTATTATTCGATGTTTAAAGATGTATTAGTTTGTTTTCGATTGGGCTAATTACTTTGAGTTTGAGATTGTAATACCAGCAGCAATTTTTGTGAATTTAACTTATTATTTAGGGTTACGTAAAGGAAAAAAGGATCTCTTATAAGATCACTCCGTCAAGTCCTTTTTCTCAGGAACGCGTTAAATTATACAGTTTAAATTAATACCAAAAACTGAAGTCTGCAATCCCTTAGAGCTGTGAAAAAATCAACTTTCTAAGTCTACGCGATCAAAAGATACGGTCTTTTATGTTGCATTTCCCATACATAGGAGAATGGAATTCAAATCTAACACATCCCGTAGAACTAGAAACATAATATTTTGTAAGAAGCCATATTATAGAATGAAAGGAAAGATTGCGGAATCCGCAAATTTGTTGTTACATCGTAAGAAAAAACGAAAAAGCTATAAAAATTAAGTTCGATTCTCGTGATGAAAGAACTTTCTAAATAGTATATTAATACATGTTTGTACGGATCCCTCGACGCGAGAGTTCGACACGCACTTGACCAGTTGGTTTTATCTTGAAACACAAAATTGTTTTGTCAAATTAAACTATTGTTTGGATTCATTTAACTATTACTTTGGTTTTTACACACAAAAGTACGAGTACTAGTAAATAAAGGTATTTTTTATTCGGATGAAAGATTTTGCATGTTACACGTACTCCCTCACCTCGAGCATTAGCATGTAATGTAACGGTTTAGATTCGATTTTGAGCATAAAGGTACTACTGCCTCCTTGACTTGACGAGCATTTGCCTGTAACAAATTTGACGTTACAAATAGTACCAAAATATTATAAAGATGTAAACTATAGTGCTCAGTTCTCTTCGCTCACCAATTTAATGCTCGAATGCTGTTATATTACAGATATATTACAGATTGCGCACTGTAATGCTCGGTTCGCCACCCTAACTGATGTAATGTAACGTTACATTACAGGCGAATGTTCAGGTGAGGGAGCTTTTTCTAAGACTCAAAATAAAATCTTTATATATAAAGTATAGATGAATGGATGTTTGTTACTCTTTCACGCAAAACTACTGAATTGATTTTATTTCAACTTTACCAAAATATAGCTTTTAAATCAGAATAACAAATAGGCTATGTTTTATGAAGATATTGTGTGAACTGTCTAGAATATAACAAAACATTTTAAGTTATTAAAAATCCTATTTCGATTTCAATGCGGACGAAGTCGTGGGCAAAAGCTAGTGAATAATAAAATGTTTAATAAATTTTCGTAGTATGTCCCGGCTACGGGCTACGCGAAGCTGCGGGCTACGATTTCCGCTACGGTTAACGTCAGTTTAAAGTAAACATACCATTCATTATTTTAATTTAATGATTTATAAAATGTTTATAATTAAATAAATGTTTTAATGATAATTCTTGTTAAATCTTTTAACCACGCTCAATTAAGATATCCTTTGAAATGGTAGTTCACAGGTGGTACTACTACATGTGAGATCGTCTACGTCTGTACCACCCTCCTTTCTATTTACAACGTGAAGCATTTCGCTGTGTTTCGGTTTGAAGGATTGGAGAGCCAGTGTAATTACCGGCATGAGAGATAACATCTTTACATCTCCATGGGCAACGCGACGCTCTTGGCATTCCACGACATCATCATCTCAATAGGCAGCGGTATCACATTCCATCAGTAGAACTGTCTGCTTGCTTACCCATAACGTTGTATAAAAACTGGATGATTGGGTTAAAAAGAATTTTCATTATGAATAAATAAAAAATCGATTATAGACCTCCATAACAGCATATAGCTTATGTAATTTAATTGTTTTTAAAGGGGGGCCGTCACCTTGTTTTCTTAGTGATAATGAAAAACTTAAATCCTCGAATAAGGAAAATTTGTACCATGCTGGAACCAAACCTCAAATCTCGGTGGGTTCTGAAACACCAAGCAAGTTCTCAAGCATACTATCTTACTAATGAACCCATAGCCTTAGAAAGAAAAAAAATCATTAAAAATTAACCTTTAAATGTATATTATTTAATATTAAACTAGCTATTGCTCCGCGACTCGCGTGATTTTTTTTTAGTGTATTTTTCCAATGTTCTCTACTGATTTGGCCATTCGGGACAAAACGAAAAAAAACAATGATAATCAAAATCGGACCAGCCGTTCTCAGCCGAACTGTGTAACTAAGACGACTTTGGTTGAATTTTTTTGATGTTAGCTGGTATAAAAACTGATTATAAGCTAGAAACGGTATTTTGAATTTCACCGATGCTTATAACACAAAAAAAATATACAATAACGAAAACTAACAACGAACAGTCGCAAGCAAGATATCTGTAAAGCAAACAACATTAATTTCAGAACGTTTCTAAAATCCCGGGGTTATCCTGACACATGTATATAGCGTCCGTACGTATTTGTTCAACTCGGACCAACAGATGCGACTGTTTATTCAAGGATACATTTTACTATATCTAATACGTCTGAAATGCGTCCGAAAACCCGTTTAAAAAATTACAAATAGCGGCTTCACGTCCAATTTGGGATAACATTTAAAAAAAAAATGACTGACTTCCAAAAAAACTTATATTTACTTCATATGCATTTCGAAAATTATTGAGTTGGACTTTTTAAAAATACTTTTCAATATTTCAGCTTTTCTAGCCTTAGCCATGTTTATTATTGTAGACAAATTAATTGATCAATAAAACATTATTATTATTAGCTTTTGACTGCAACTGAGTGGATTTAGTTACGTGGAAAAACGCATCCATTGTGATTTAATAAAATTATTTGATGTTTGATAGATTTTTGGTTTTACAGATGTACAGTTTACATTTTTCAGGCAGTGTGTTTATCATGTTGATCTATCTATGCGTCAAATTTCATCCAAAACTCTTCAAACAGTTTTTGCACACACACACTTTACTCAGCCCTGCACTAAGATATTATCTTGTATCGCAGGCACTAAGCAACGATATGGTATAAACTACATAGATAAGAATACTACATCCAAGACCAGTAAGCGAAACAATGCGTCTTGCAAATAACACCTATTTATTACCTAATTATTTTGAAAAAAGCAACTACGGAGGTTTCTTGCCGGATTCTTTCCCGGATTTTGCGTTTCGAACTGTTGGTAGTATAAAAATATGACAAATATATAATAATATGATTTAAAGGTACTTATTTTAAGTCTATTTGAATAAAAAATATTTTGACTTTGACTTTGAACACAAAGTTACGCTCCCGCCGGGATCCGAACCTGGAACCTCTAGCGTAGCAGTCAGCTGTTTACACCACTGCCCCACGGAGGTCGTCAAACATACAAAAACTACTATATCTTTTTAATATTAGAGGGATCATCATTTTCTTTGTAAATACTGGCTTAAAGTCACCCTCAAAAACGTTAAGACTATAAAATAGCGAATAAAATGTCTATAATATCGATTATAGCAAAAAAAATGAATTCCAGCGGCGACATCTGGCGGTGGGTCGGGGCAATTCTTTTATGTATTAATGCAGACGACATCTGGCCACTCCGATATTATAAGGATATAAAATATCATTTATATACAAACCTACCTGCCAACCTACATATAGTGTTTCCTTTATATACGCCAGTGTGTCTTATAAATTGCATTTTTTTTAGTAGATTCAATCAAAACTAAATAAGTAGCTGGTAGGTCATTTTAATGGTGACAGGCGTTGCTTTGCAGCTACCAAATCTATGACCTACTAAAAAAACACATGTAAAGCTATAATAAACAACAATTTAAAAACTTAATTTCTCAATTTAAATTAAATACCTGATACACTACACATTAAAACAATCGTTTGTTATTAACAACCTAATTAAATTAAAAAAAGAAAATCGACATGTATAAATTAAAAAAAAATCTCCTCTAACACGTAACATGTATTCGAGAGTCGAAGAAGCCGACGCGTGTCACCCGCGACTTCATTACTGGTTGTTTTAAGCGATAAATCTGAGGAGTTTAAATAAAAAACGTAATGTACCGCGTCCAAGGCTCAGTCGTCAGGCGCACTTGCGCTCGGAAATATCAACAGCTGTTACATTACCAGCAGAAATTCATCTACGAAAAACCATTAGTATGAGTTTTTCACCACCAAATATACTTTTGGATTCTAACTGAATCGTTTAATATATGACTACTTCACGATTTATTATATTCATTAAACTATATTACGTTTTTACAAATCGATCTGTGAAAGAAAAAATAAAATCGGCTAAGACATTATTTTAATATGATTTTTTAATGTCCGCATCTCTGTCTCTTTCTAAAACGTTTTTCTTTATTCAAAATCCATGACACTAACGGCATAGACTTCACAACGTCGTATCGCCCTCTTTGTCTAATCTAGATTCTAGTTTTATTTCACAGACACTAATAATTCATATATTCATTGTTTAAAAATTTAAATAAATTCGGAAATTTGACTATCCTATTTGTCCTAGTTCTAGTTCGGCAGCCTTTGGTTGCTTTATCAATTTGTATAGAGTTTATCAGGAATCTAGTTTACTTTTGCCAAACAAACCAGGTTGGTTCAAGGTGTGGTTAAGTACATTTATTTTTAGTTTGTTATTGAAATGAAAAACCAATATTTTCGAACGAGATTTTCACGAAAAACCTAAAATCAACCAGGAATCAGGCATGTTTTGTTTTAGTTTACAATTGTTCGTGTTTTTGCGAAAACCCTAGAATAAAAAAATCGGTTCACGCGACATGACATGTATAGATATAATATATGTCGAAATTTATGCTTAATAACCACATCACGACACACATTGATTCAGCCCTGCAGTAAGTATCGTGAGAACTTATGTCACAGGAACTAAGCAACGATATGGTATATACTACATAGATAAGAATACTACATCCAAGACCGGTAAGCGAAACAATGCGTCTTGCAAATTTATTGTTACATAGAATAAGTAGACTTTGCATTATTATAATAAAAATGAAAAACATACTTTTAGTGATTATATTATGTGAGTGTGTTTTAATTCGATACAAAGCAACAATACTAACTAAACTTAATTCATAAAAAAGTTCTTACGGCATATTAAAGTTACAAAAAAAAAACGCATTTATACTTAGATAAAGCCCGAAACTGTAAATGTGACATGTGAAAATTACATTTCGACGAATATAGCTAAAAATTCGAACAACTCGCGGTAAGGTAACTGAAAACTGTTACTGTAACAGCAGGGAAATAATAAGCGACCCTCAGATTTATTGTTTAGCCAACTGCGACAGATTTAGAGGGTTATGCTTTAATTGAGATTTAATTTTAATTGCTAATAAACAGTTGCTTGGTACGCAATTTACTGGTATAAGTTTTTCATGAGGTCGATTTGAGAGTTAGGATATTTTTTTTTAACGATATTAATATAAAAAAGCAAAGAATGCAACACAAACAAACTTTTTTCCAGGCGAAGGTTTTATTTTTAACAAGATGTATCCGATGTCCATTCTAAAATATCGTTTTAAATTTTAAAAAAATACAAGTGATTTTGTAATTTTTTTAAAATGTCACAACCGTAACATTGGTCATTATTTAATTGCATTGCTATGAAATAACTTCCACTGCTTTGCTTAATTTTTATTATGATGCGTACAAGATGTTTAAGCTTATGCATTTTCAAAAATAAGTTGTACAATCTTAGAAAAATAACCAAAATATATATATGAAAAACTATAAAATAAAATCTGTCCTGTTGATAAAATATTCGACAACTTTTTTACTCTTTTCGAAAAATCCATTAATTTATTCCTCGTTAATGTCAATGTCAAAATGTTTTTTATTCGACTATTTAATTTAATTTAAGCACTTTCAAATCGTATTTTTTTATTACTACCATCGGTTCGGAATGCTATTTCTACGGGGAAGGATCCGGCAAGAAACCTCCGTAGTTGCTTTTTTCAGTATTCAAATACAATATTTTCTACTACAAATTACAATTTTTCTGCATAATAATTCTAGCTACACTCCAACTGTCAATAAGATAAACCTGTAATATGTTTTCAAAACATCTGTAAAAAGTTTCGAAATGATTTAAAAATTGTATTAAAAAATATATAGATATATAATATGAGCCAGTGAGTCAGGCCTTGTTTATATAAAATTTGAAATAAAACATTAAGACTTCAACTTTGGTTAATATGGAGGCTGCAGGGCTGTACTCTAGTGTCGCGGGCGAGTGTGCGTCAGGTGCGAGCGACGTCGCAGCGGACCGCCACTATTTAATGAATTGTAACGCTCTACGGGGGCCTGGATACCGCACTGGAGAGAGAAGAGTTAGCGGACATTATAATGCATGTAATTATATATAAAAAATATAGTATAGTACGATCAATAGATTTTGTTGTTATTTATTAATGTCAGTAAGTGTCATAAAATAAAAAGGTCTATTTGTATGCGCTTCATAAATAAAAAACCTAACACATTTTACATTTTACTAACAGAATTGGACGAATATCCAGTGTTTGTTTATAAAAAATATGAGCGACATTCATGTAAACATTTGAAACTGAAAGTTAATAATTATTAAGATTTAAAAAAATATTGAGTGTTAGTTGATAATAATTACAACTAATACAAACTAAGCCAAATTGTTTTATCAAATAATTATAGCTAATCTAATTTGTAAATTGCTAGTTTATGGCGTTTTTCTTTTTAAATATTGCAAAACTAGTTTATTTATTGCTTGATTCCATGAAATAATTAAAGATACTTTTTTTTTATAAAATTGCTACATGGAATAATAAAATCGTAGTCGTCTATTCCAGTCGTAGCTTACATCTGTGTAATCGACCATGTGCCGCAGACCGGCGTGTTATATGGATTTTCATTTAGGCAATCGTATAATATTATAGCCGGGGCTCGGCCTCTAATGTTCAATTTTACGCCCACTCTTTTAAACAAACAATAATCTCTACAGCGTCAAGTTTTTGTTATTAGCCTATTTAGATAATGATTTTAAGTGTGGCTAAGTTTTTATAATGTGATTTTAATCATCTATACCTACTCTATGTAATTGACCTTTTTTAGGTATTAAGATTAAATTTCTAAAGGTCTTTGTTTCTTTTGAAAAACTAATCAAGCATTTCAAATAAAAACGAACAACAAATGACCCGTATCCAGGCCTAAAAACTACGAGGCCTGCAAAGCATTTGTTTCAAACGAATCAATTTGGGGGCCTCGAATAAATAAAGCGCGCGGCCGATGGGTGCGGTTGACAGCCCGTCTGCCAGGGATTGTCGGCACAGATGTTCAGGGGGCCCCCTCCCCAAGCCCCACCCGGTTACCTCCCTGGCAAAAGGATTACTTGAAGGTGGAAGTTTTTTTGAAGTTGTTTGATCATTGATTGTAGATTTTTACATTTACTATGGTATAATAATTATCTATGATTTTAATGCACGATTCATTGTACGGTAGCCGGTGTTTACTAGTATAAAGCAATCAATTAGTGCCTGTAAAGTGACGTGATTGGTTTCAATTAATATTTATCCACCAAACACACACCACATCACGAGACACATTGACTAAGCCGATAAGCAGACACTAAGCAACAATATGGTATATGTAAGTATACTACATCGAAGACCAGAAAGCGAAACAATGCGTCTTGCAAATAACACAAAGTTACGCCCCCGCCGGGATACGAATCCAGAACCTCTAGTGTAACAGTCTGTTTACACTACTACGCCATCGAGGTCGTCAACGTTACTTACACATACTTAATTACATCAAACATTAGTACATAATTTTAATACTCGTAGAAGATATATTAAAGATTTTACCTTTTGTATCAAAATTATTACATTAACAGTAATGTCATATGAAATCAAAAGTTTTAAGTGACCACAATTTTTTTTAGTAATTAAAAAACAACCAGTTTAGCACTTCTACCATAACCAGGCATTTTTTTTTAATTTAAATAAAAATCACGCCGCACGCATTTTTTTTTTTTTTTAGGGGAAGTATTTTATTATTTGCAATATATATAACCATATATTAAAAACCGAATTAAAATCATATTTACAATGGAGTGTGCCCATAGCACTGGGTGCATTTCCACGCTGTATAGCGATGCTCAACCTTTTGAGCGAAATGCAGGCCAGCGTTTATTGATAAATCCCTGCCCCCTTAAACAAATGCCATTATTCCGCGAGCGTTAACGCCAACAGAAAATAAAAATATATTGAAATGACATTTCCTCGCGCTCGAGTTATGTCATTGTAATGACACTTCAGTACGTTTTATTCTCTTTTGGCATTAACGCTTGAAAGTATTGGCATCTGTCTAATAGGCAAGGCCGAAACTTACTTGAGCTATCTGTTGTATATATTTTAATCTTCTTATATTCTATATACTTAGAGTTCCATGCATATTAACTAAGCTATTACATAAAGGTCACAGACATATTACACTTATCTTGCATTTGTTTATTTTTATACCTCAAACAACACTGGCAAACAAGCAGAAGGTTCAACTGATGGAAAGTGATACCGCAGCCTATTGACACGACGATGCTCTTGAAGTATAGAACGCCAAGAGCACTGCCAATGCGTTGTCCATGTAGAAGTAAAAATGTTAAATCTCTCGTGCCGGTTATTACACTGGCTCTCCAGTCCTTCGAATTGAAGAAATAGAAAAAAGGGTGGTACCAACCCAGACAATCTTGCACTTAGATCTACCACCTGTGTGCTTACCATACCTTAGGTTGCTGCTTGCGACTGCAGTTACAACTTTGTTTAAACATTCCTAACGAATTGAAGAAGAATTAAGATTAATTATACAAAATCACTAGATATATATGTAATCTGACGTGTAGGAAAACGATACGAACTCATATTAGATACAGTGTTGTTTGAATAAAAACCGTTGTGTTCGTCTACTAGTCTATAGGGTATAGGCTAATCTGAAATCAGTTTCTTTCTACCTTCTATTTCTTCTGATTAAGTTCGTTGCGGGTCCCAAGACAGCCAGTAGGGTTTCCGGGCAAAACCCTGTGCGTCATTGCACAGCTGCTTTACTCCAATAGGTGGCTTTATAGTAAAGAGTCAGTAAAACTTATTAAAATTTATATTAATACCGTACGTTATAGTATCGGAAATTGTTAAAAGCTATCAAACGACAATTTCAAAATCAAATTGATTTAAACAGCGATATGATATAAACTACATAGATAAGAATACTACATCCAAGACCAGTAAAAAGCAATGCGTCTAGCAAATGCCACAAAGTTCCGCCACACCAGGATTTGGACCCGGAACCTCTAGCGTAGCAGCTAGATTACACCACTGTGCCACAAAGGCCTAAATACTAAGTTAAATTAAAAAGAGGTTTTAGATTTTAAGTCATTAATATATACAAAAGTTTCTTACCTAACAAAAAAAACGGTTTTATTGACATAACCGCCTTATAATTTTTTTTTTTCCATTATGTATTTTCTTCTAGTCAAGCCCTTTCATTTGATAGGTACCCATATAGAGGAGGTTGTGAAAAAACATGTAGTCCGCCATTTTGTATCGGCGGCCATTTTAGATTTACAATAATACTGAATTTATTATATTATATTTTCATCAGAACTAAAGGTGTGTGCCAGATATCAGGTCGATTTGTCAACAGGAAGAGGATAAAACTTATATCAAGCTAAATAAAACCCTTTAAAAACATGCTTAGCTTATGTAAAAAAATGTAGCGATCATGGTGCTGAATTGATGACTTATTTACAGTTTTTTTAATTCATTGGCACGACGATGCCCTTGATGCAACAACGTCAATACGTTGTAGAGGAACAAGACATATCCGACGTGCTTGTGTCACGATTATCAAAGTCAATAACTAAAGACACCGACATTAGGAGCAATTAGTGTCCCGACACCTGCCACCATCTGTCATCAACCCAACAAGCATTTGTAGTGGGTACCGATAGCAAAAACTGAAAGTAGGGATAGAAAAAAAATCGATGAAGTTTTATTTCTTGATGCAATGGAGAATATTTTTAAACCCCCGACACAAAAAGAGGAGTGTTATAAGTTTGATGTGTCTGTCTAGTGCATCATAACTCTCGTACGAATGAAGCGGTTTTGGTGTAGTTGTTTGTTTGAAAGGTTAATCTAATCTAATAATAAACTTAATCGAGCGTGATCTTAGCTATGTTAGATCGATATCGATTCCACCATTCAAAAGTTATGGGGGGTGAAAGTGGGGATGAACAATCGAATTTAAGCAATCCAATCGGGGATTTTTACTATGTAATTTAAGTATTTTTCTTTATTCTTGCTATGTATATTAGCTTGTTTGATAGAGTACGATTTTAATTCATTAATTTGTTTTCATTTTCTTATCCCTTATTGATAAAGGACAAATCATGGGTCGACAGTTGATAAAGACACCGTTGAACATCAAAACATAGACATAATCGAATATACAATATCCTTTTAAAGTAAAAAATATGACCCCCACTGACATACTTAGCATGTTATGTTGAGACAGTAATTGGAGTATTGCCAAAACTCTTAATAAGATACTAAAGAAATTCCTTCTAACTATTTAATCCAAAAATCACATAATCGACTTCAACTTACAGCCAAAACGATAATCAAAACCTACTACCACTCAAACTAAACACCACACATATTAATTCAACTTGCAAATTTTCCCAAGTGCGCGGCTGCGGGACGGGGGTAACAGTGGGTAGAGGGTATAGAGGGGTAGGGTAAAAGGGGAAAGGGGGTAATCGAGCTGTCACTAGCAGAGCGGCTTTCCTCTAACACTTGGAGTTTCTGTCAGGACTCGCAAAGGATTAAAGCTTAAATATCAGGGTTTTTTGATGCCAACCGACCAGGGTGTGAAGGTTGGGTCAAGGGGGTTTCCTTACTGGAAAATAGATCTGCATGGATGACAGTGATATTTTTTTTTTATCTGATCTGAGACTGTATTTTCTGGGCAGCTATTAGTATTTAGAATTGAGTTTCTTCATTAAGTGTAAGTTTTTTCAGACAGTTATTATCACTTATGCAGAAAAACAGTGACACTAACTCTAAGGCCAACCCGTGAGTAAAAGCTAGTCAATTTTCATTGCTAGAATTTTCTTTAAAAATATAACTCATCTACAAAGAAGTACTGACGTAACGACATGAATCTAGTATTTTATAGATAAAAAAAGAAACAAGTGAGAGAAGATGTGCTCACCAAAACCCAGTCGAACATTTGGGTGGATTTTAATATGGTGAAGATGTGCGCTGTATTTTGGTTCGAAGGATTGGAGAGCCAGTGTAATTAAAATAAAATAATCATCACACAGGCAACGCATTGGCGGTGCGCCTGGCATTCTATACAGGAAGGGCATCGTCGTGTCAATAGGTATCACTTTCCATCAGGTGAATCTGTTTCCCCATGATGTAAAAATATGAACTCTGATGGTTTATTTAGTGCTGAATTTTGCACAATGTCTTCTATTATAATATGTATTAAGTACCTACTTTATTTTGAATAATATCATACAAACATATAACACAATGTAAGTAAAAATATAACTGTAACCAAAATAGAAAACAATTTGAAGAAAGCG
This sequence comes from Choreutis nemorana, assembly GCA_949316135.1. NCBI lineage: Eukaryota > Metazoa > Arthropoda > Insecta > Lepidoptera > Choreutidae > Choreutis > Choreutis nemorana. The sequence goes on from OX438618.1 coordinate 6,639,671, forward strand.
CGTAGGCGGATTAAAAGGGTATGAATACATTACAATTACATTGTACAATTACTTGTACTTATTTATATTATTTTGTAACGTAACTAACTATTGTTATATGACATTTACATAACAAATATTTCATGTCAAAACTTCATTCTTATCCAAAGTGAGTACTTTTTTAGAAAACATAGTAACTCGAATACAATCGTAGTACTCAAAGGAACATCAAATGAATTCATTTTTTTTTCAATTCATTCTCGGCCATGGATACAAAAAGCTTCGTTTAGTCAAAACAAAAATACATAACGAGTTGCCAGCACGGAAAAAAACATTTAAAAACACCTGTGCATTTCCCGCGTAATGTTATCTAGGTAAAACCCGGCAAGCCTGCTGATTGGATCGGTTTTAATCAAAGTTTTGCTTTCCCGCCACTCGCGTGCATCTGACAGCTCCATTATACTGGTTTCCCGCGCATTGTACTTAAACACACTCGATTTATGAGTAAAAACTGTGTCGCGAGATGTCGGCAGCAGTAAACGGTCTTTTAACCTATACGCGAGTAATTTAAATACATTTTTGGTAATAAGTTTTTAGTATTTTAATTAACTAATTCAAAAACCCGCTTACAATTAGACTAGAAAAAATACAAACGGACGTTAGTAACAAAGAAAGTTGACCGAGACCTCAAGCTTTCAATATCAAAGAAAAAGATCTTTTCGTTGGAAAATATGAAATTACAAACAATTAATTTAAAGCGACTGGCAACACGTAAATTCACAGTACAACATCTGTAGCTACTACCGCCCCCTATCGTCAGGTGCAAGAAATGATTAATAGTATTTACCCGGCACACCCCCTCCATACAGCAACCCCCCACCCTTAACGCCGGCCAATCATTAGCGATTACTGTTATCGCTACTCATTTTTTATTAATTGAACGTTTCTATGTAAATTCGTTTTTAATATTCGAATTTCAAATATTGCATAGAAAGTTTTTTTTTTTTCAATTGTGTACGACCATGGATGACCAAGCTGTAGCTTGGACCAAATATATAACTTGGTTCGAATCTAACTGACTACCTACTAAAAACTTTCTATAAAGGAACCCCGTTGATGATCTTAAATTTACATAAAAGTTCATGACATAATCGCCCAAGAAAATTCAAAATTCTTGATAATCGTAATTGTCAACTAAGCTTAAACAAGTCCTGTTAAACAAGTTGTCATGGTGCGACCCGACGAACTAGGAAAAAAAAATCGCCGGATCACACCATTAAGATTTATATTTATTACCTTGATTACATATATGTTTATCACCTTGGTTCGAACCGACGAAATTTAAAGGCTCTTGCTTTGTTAAAATTCAGCAATCATGATTTGATTTTGCAGGAATGGTCTCTTAATCGTACCTCTACCTCAAGAATACAATGGTTTTATTTTAAACAATAAAATAGATCTTCAATCACTTTAAATCGATTTACTTTATTTTAAAACTTGCGTTTTCCGAACACGATAAAGCCCGAAACTAACAGATTCATGTTTTTTTTACTCTAGCTTTAAAATAAAAAAGCACAAGTCTTCTAATAAAAACAACCATGTTACTTTGTCTCCTATATTCCATGGTTTCGCGAAAGCCCTGGGATTTTCGTTATAATCGGGTAGGCAATGATCCAGCGACATGCGAGTACATATGTAAGTATATGACATCGTTCGAAGTAGCGTTTGAATCGATATGACTATAAACGATTGACATTACGAATTGTTTCTTTAAGAAAAACAATATACACAGTCAGGTCATAAGTATTGTCACATAGTAAAAACTTTTCTTTTAGAATCCTGGCCACAAAAAGTTTATTGTATTCGAATTTCGAATTGTTCATGAAAATAAAAGTGTATACTTTTTAGAATTTTACTCATTTTTAAATATGGAGTGGACGCTTAAAGTTAATGCGTTGCATCGTTGCGGTTACGCGCCAATTCAAATTTTTGACATACTAAATTTTTTTAATATAACCAAAAGATGCGTTTATCGTACCATCAAACGATACAATGAAGACTCTAGTGTAGATGACAGGTCAAGAAGTGGTCACCCTCGGTCTATTAGGACTCCAGCAGTGATTAAAGCTGTGAAGGCGCGAATTCAAAGAAATCCCAAACGTAAGCAGAAACTGTTGGCCCTTCAGATGGGGTTTAGCAGAACCACGGTGAAAAGGGTGTTAAATGAAGACTTAGGGCTTCGGGCATATCGAAGAAACAGGACATCGTTTGAATGCTCGTCTAATGGACCTGAGACTGAAGAGATGCCGCGCTTTGTTGAAGCGGTATGCGGGAAAAAAATTCGGGAAATTCTTTTTTCGGATGAAAAATTTTTTACCGTAGAAGAGAGCTACAACAAACAAAATGATAAGGTGTACGCAAACAGTAGTGAAGAAGCGAGCAACCGTATTCCGCGTGTCCAACGAGGTCATTTTCCATCCTCGCTCATGGTATGGTTGGGAGTTTCTTATTGGGGCTTAACAGAGGTACATTTTGTGAGAAAGGTGTAAAAACGAATGCAGTTGTGTATCAAAATACAGTCCTAACGAACCTTGTGAAACCTGTTTCTCATTCCATGTTCAATAACAGGCACTGGGTATTCCAACAAGATTCGGCGCCAGCTCATAAAGCGAAGAGCACACAAGACTGGCTGGCGCGTGAAATCGACTTCATCCGGCACGAAGACTGGCCCTCCTCCAGTCCAGATTTGAATCCGTTAGATTACAAGATATGGCAACACTTGGAGGAAAAGGCGTGCTCAAAGCCTCATCCCAATTTGGAGTCACTCAAGACATCCTTGATTAAGGCAGCCGCCGATATTGACATGGACCTCGTTCGTGCTGCGATAGACGACTGGCCGCGCAGATTGAAGGCCTGTATTCAAAATCACGGAGGTCATTTTGAATAAACTGTAGTGTCATAAGAATCTATGTTTTGTTAAGTTAATTTTGGTATATAAATGGTTACATAATGAATAAACTTGTTTCAATTATTTTACATTAAACATGTGACAGAATTTATGACCTGACTAGGTAAGTGTAAAGAAATTGTACACATTTTTTTTTTTTTGCTTTTAAGGTAGCATTTCGGGCACATACTTTACCTTAAATAGATGAATGAATAAAGAACCTAATTAATATTCAAATTTTGGATTCCATATTCAAATCAGTTCGGAAACGAAGCCAGCATAACATAATTGGTCAGAAAATAAACAATGAAGACGCGAGTGCCACCCCTATCGCGCTAGGGTTAGCACGGGAGCAACAATGTTATTTTATCAGCATACACTGCGGGCCGAGGTAACCAATCGCCGATCCGCTTAAATTCCTAGCCCGCATGCGGGGACCGATGTACTGCGAGCAAATAAATTTATGAGACTGTGAAAAAAAAAATGTGTTGCAGTTCACAAAATTTCTTCTTTTCTACCAAATTTCATTACAATCAGGTCAGCTACTAGGCCATTATAAGAATGACTTTCGCATACATTTTTATACAGAAACAAAAAAATTTGGTTAATTAAGTGGGTATTCAAGTATTTTTTCTTGTAACATGTTGTTAGTATTGTAATAGGTAATAAATTACAATTACGATACAGTCCATTTTTTTAATTAACAAGCAGACGTACCGCTTCCTATAATAATCTGACCGCTACATATTTTATATATAAACTTAGCACCAGCGACATAAGATTCTACAATATTATTTCAGGGCTGAGTCAATGTGTGTGTCGTGATGTGGTTATTATTAATATATACTCTAATTTGTTTTGCTGTCCGTACTGGCCCGTATTATGGAGAGCTGTCGATGTACAGCGGAGACAGTTTTATCTCAATTACTACATATAACCATGTATTGTATATTATATATATATCTTACTTCTACATAAATCCATCTATTATTTTATAGGTTCCCTTGAAAAGTGGCATCACTTGTTCACTTGGATAGAGACAGAGAGATAGATATGTTTATTAGAAATAAACACAAAATAAAGCAAATTCAACCTTAAGAACAGAACAGGAAGGTGTATAAACTTATACTTACTAAAAAACCAAAAACTAACAAATGTCACCCCATACAAAAAATCCGCCCAAATTTTCGACTTGGAGGACATTTTCTATCACTTGATTGTTCATCTTTAAACTTTTAGATGAAATCAAATATTTTTTTATTCAAATGGATTTAAAACAAGTACTTTAAAATCGTCAAAATTATTTTTAAACTACCACCGGTTCGGAATGCCTGTCTAGATATACATAACAAAAAAAATCTGTTATAAACCGGTGACAGCTTCGCTCAAGTAATTTTTGAATTTCGAAAACCTCACTTTAAAATATCCTATCTTTCCTACTGGATCTGATTTTCACAGATTTTTTTTATTTTCTACCATTTTTTTTTCTTCTGAATTATCTACCCAGTTATTTAAAAAGACCGAGGTGAGGAAATTACACAGGTTTAACTTACTACAATGCTCATATTTAGGGTATAAAGGCGTAGTGTTGAATGAGGTGAACGAATGATATCATGAGGACCACTTGTAGCCGAAGCGGTTGAGGATCGTTGTGGTTAGAGACATTTAAGGGAGGCCTATGTCCAGTAGTGGAAGTCTTCGTGATTTCAAGAATATCATCAACATCAGTGCTTTGTATTGGTCAAACGGACGGCCACATATAAAGCTTCATATAACAAGTGCAATATCAATCCTTATGCTGTACAACTTAAGAACGGTTTTGACGACCTCGGTGGCGCGGTACTGTAAACAGCCGACTGCTACGCTTGAGGTTCCGGGTTCGAATCCCGGCGGGGGCGGGACTTTGTGTTATTTACAAGACGCATTGTTTCGCTTACTGGTCTTGGATGTCGTATTCTTATCTATGTAGTTTATACCATATCGTTCTTAGTACCTGCGATACATTATTATATCTTAGTGCAGGGCTGAGTCAATGTGTGTGTCGTGATTTGGTTATTATTATTATTAAGTTCAAACAGGTTAGGTTATTATATATGTGTATATGTATATATGTATAGGTATATTTGTTTATTAATTTAAAAAAAAACATAAGTTTACGAATGGAGTGTCTTGTCGTAAATGTAGGGCAGTCTTCATTTAAGGTTAATATTTTGTGGTAGAGGTTGAATTTTTTCTGCCAGGGTTTGTACTAGGTCAGGCTCGGTGGGGAGACTGACAGATATAGCGGTCGTGCCTATGCTTTCGCTCTCAGTATCTCAGAACGATAACGATAGCCACGGTAATGTAAAGTCACAGTAAAGCTGCTAAGGCCTGGAGCCGCAGCACTCGTCGTTTAGGACAAAAAAAAAAAATTGCCAGAGGTTCCAAAAAGCCTTATAATTTCAATTCACGTTTCGTTTTACCTAGTATTATTTAAGTTTTATATCTTGATATGTTTTATAAACTATAATTGTTTTAAAACAAATTAAGAAGTTCTAACATCTTTTTGGTCCTCTATAAAACCCGCAACTTTGGCAAGCAAAGCGGTAGTGACGATTTTTTCCTAACCCTGTCAATTATAACCATAACAAAATCCATCTTAATACTGGCCGGTAACGAACGCATAATTAGAATTGGCGCGTAGAAAATTAAAATTCATGGCGCCAAGACATGGTATAAAGTTACACTCACCATTTTCAATTTCACATGTCAAAATTCGGAACTAAAAGCTTCCTTTTAATTCCGCGGTAGTTTCAGTTCTCCATTAGGAACTAGCGCCGTTTCGTTGTTAAATTCGTGTTTTGTGCTAGTTTTACAATTGTTTTTGAATGTATGTGCCCATCTGGACAAACACAGCACGCGTGCTCTTTACACAGCAAACACAAAACACATGGCATCTTTGTATTTAGTTTAATATTTATTATAACACTCGTCTGGCTGTTGTATTATATTTAGTTTTCTCGCTTAGGATTGAGTTTTAACCTGTTTCGGTTATTGCGTTTTATGTCTGAAGCTTTTGAAAAGACTGAGAGAGCTAGCGATGAAATTGTATACCTATCTCTCTTTATCTTATAGAAGACCAAGACTAAGCAATCCATTTCTTCTTCTAAGTGTCGCTTTAGCTCGAATGTAAGCAACGAGAGCGTGACGGCTTAATATTACAAGCGTCTAGATATGACTACTTAATACTAAAGACAAACCTTAATATTTCACAAAATCCTTTAAGCTCAATGACATGTTTTCTCTAACCCTAATCTGAAAATTAAAAAAAACTGACCTCTATTCTTCATACGTAATATCGTCAGTGGAAAGCGAGGCAAAGGTAAGAAAAATGTTAAACCCGGCTTATTGGAATTTTCCCGTTACAATTTATACCCGCAAGTTACACCTGTGCACCACAGATGCTGCCTTATTGTTTTGCGCCAGATGTACCCAGTAGTTCAGCTAGTCAGATGGATTTTTCTTATTACATTTTTTTTTCGGCATCCTCCGGGAAGGTATCCGAACATTTTCGATGTGCAGTGACAGTTCTAAATTGAAATGTTTAAAAGTTAGGCTTTCTGAAGCATTATTAAAAACGCTAAAAATTAAAAAAAAATAACAGCTGCCTGGATTTTTTTCAAGAGAACAACCCTTAAGTTTTTTGATTTTAAACTATTGTCTACTGTTTTCTGCATAGTTTGTGATTTTCAAACAGTTTTTTTCTAGAATATGTAGATAATTTTATGCACATTATAACATTTCCGAAAACGAGTCTGAAGCCTCTCTCAAGAGCATCCTACAAATGTATAAAATAAAATAAATAAATAACCACATCACGACACACACATTGACTCTGCCCTGCAGTAAATCTCCTAAGAACTTGTATCGCAGGAACTAAACAACGATATGGTATAAACTACATAGATAAGAATACAACATCCAAGACCGGTAAGCGGAACAATGCGTCTTGGAAATAACACAAAGTTAAGTATTCCAGTGCGAGATATACTAAGATATCCTACAATCGGCCCGCAGCCCGCATCTTCTATAAAAGTATAAACCATGCCCGCATTACCTCCTCAACGTTCCTCAATACCAACATGACAGCTCAAACATAACTTAGCTAACTCCAATTATATTGTTACGCGTTCAAATCGATTGTTTTAGATAGATTAGACTTAATTTTTGATGAATAGACTATTGGCTCTATATAAGTTAGTATTAAACAAGCATACTCTACCTTCGTTATCCTGAGTAAGATCACTGCTTTGCTTTTCTTACATAAAAACAGAATAAAATCAATTGACGGCACAATAAGTTATAATCTCTTGGTTTTTGTATGAAAACAGTTTAAAAATCCCGGATTTTTTGCAAAGGAAAACGATGAAAGAAGTCTTACCCAATACCAATACTTCTCTATCAAATTATAATGTGATAAATGTTATGTTATAGCTGTGTATGATAATGACAAAGGCGTTTGTTTCTACCCTAGAAAATCACAAGAAATTAATTTGTGTTTTTTACTTAAAACAAATTCAGTAAAATAGTCTCCTCTTCTTCTTTTAAGAAATTTTTCTGCTTTTCCTTCACAAAATAAGCTAAAAACTCATAATTAAAATCTCTCCAGTTCAACATTTTTAAAAATCATATAAGTACTTTTTGCTACAATACTTAGTCTAAGATAAGAAGATTCGACATGACCGTTTTAAAAGAAAGTCCAGACGCGGTTGCTTTTAATGACATTGTACCAGATGTGGCCACGTGATGCCAGGTGCCGACTTATCAAAACTTTCAGAGGCAATTCCATTTTATTTATATCCTACTATAAAAGACAGAAATTAGACATCATTCGCAGCCTTCTCATTTCAAATTGCTATAAATCCGCTACCAACATTACAAATCAAACTTATTTTTTTATTTACAGGGGTAATAAACAAACACCAGATCTTACCTCAATGTTTCTGACAGCTGACGCCTCGCAGCTCTCGTTTTTAAAACAGTCTTTCACAACACGCACAAATGTCGTAAATCATCAATCTAAACCATGTTTTAATTGAGAAAATAAATTATAATACAGTTAGAATGGTACTGGGCAGATATTTTGGGTATGGTTCCGAACGCGAACTGTCAGGTTGACGTAAATTTTCGCGGGAAGGACAGAGGTGTATCCGGTTTGGCGCCCGACGAGCGACTGAGCGCGGTGTAGTGTTATTCAGAGGGCGGGAGCTAGCCCGCCCAGTATAAGCGGATTTTTTTTTTCTAAACGTAAACTGCTGGGCGGCTATTTCACCCTGTTTTTCTGCATTTGAAATGTTTACGGGGTGCAAACTTTAGTTTTTCATGGCTCGTGATGTTTTCCGACGCGTGAGATAGTTTTAAAAATGAAATTGCTCTGTCAAAGATTTTTAAATAAACCAAATTTATTTTGTTTGCAAATAACAAAAAAAAATGTACTTTCATCAAAGTAAGTTTTACTCCAAAATAATATTGAATCTAAAAATGATCCACTTAAAAAATCTATTTATCCAAGATTGAATCATTCTATTTAATTGATATTTCTTATTATATACATTACGAAATCATCTTGCTGAATTATCCAAGTTAGCCAAGAAGTAATACAATACTTACTTGGTAACTTCTGGTGAGAAATTGGACATCTAAACTCATTTATTATTTTATGAAGAATATGTATGTTGTAAGTACAGTACCTATATTTGATTAATTGGTCCTTTTCTACATAAGAGGATGGCTAAAATTTTAAAGCTTAGTTTACATTACATCAATACGAAGCTGGGAAACAATATTTCATAGAGTTGCTGTTGCTCCGCTATTCCCAAAGTATACTCCTCGTAAAGGCCTTCAAAAGGCCTCTTTCCAGAAATCGAAAAAAAAAAATATTGAGACAAAAACATCACATCTCTCATTAAACTTTATTTTACACAATTCCACTGGAGATAAAAAATACGATACAAACAATTTGGTAGATTTTGAATTTCTCATGCTCACTCAAATAAATCGTAGACCTCGACAGTTTAAGGTAAGTCAGATGCTTTGTTTTAAAACTTATTTCAACTTAACATCCTTTATAAATGAGGTCAAACACATTTCCTAGATTTTTTTAACGTTTCTTGAAGTAATTTCTAGAATTAACGTTCAGTGAATACGTGTCAGAATCGTTACTGAGGCACAGGTGGTCTGTAAATTCGAAAATCCTTTTACGGATTTTAAGGAAACCACCCCGTAACATTTGTTATAATTTTACTTTAAATCAAATAAAGGTTATTTTACATACATTTTATGATCGCTTTATTTTCTATCGATTTTTTGGTTTTAAGGTTAAAATGCCTAAAACTCTTTTTATTGACACCTACTGCTAACGTTTATTTAAACAAGTAATTTAGGTAATTGTTTGTTTTAAAGTTAGTTGGAATACCTATCTAAACACATTAGATTCTTGTATGATTTTTCTCCGGATGTTCGATCAAATATGACGTTAAAATCATCATGGCGTTAAAGACATTATTTGTCAGTAATCACGTCATAATATGCGTAGAGTTTGGTTCTCTTTCATACCTTCATATTCATTCAGAATACAAAGAAATCTGGGAACACTTATTTTTTTTTTGCAAAAAACAATGATGACTCACGTCGTAATTAATCCCTCGAGAGGGGTAGGCAGAGGTGTCAAACACCGCATGTTTATGTAGAGTCCCAGTGCGAATATGTCGCCACTATCCGAGCACAATGAGGAACATGGCAGTTACAATGTCCGCCAACCAGAGACTAGAACACTCGACCTATCGGGTCGGGTCGGTCGATTAACTAAGGCAAGTAACAAACTGAGCTACCACGTCCATACGTTGCCACGTCAAGTCACGTCGAGATATTTAGTAGCATTATTATTATTATTATATTTCAAGTGGCATGCATTAAGCCCGCCTGATGGACCTAGCCTATGGATATTTGCATTACCAGGGGTATCATGCACGCGTCGCCGACAATTCTTGATTTTTTTTAAATAATGTTTATACATGAATTATATTTAACAGTTTATGCTAATGCATATGCAATTTGCATTTAATATTGCTGTCCAAATAAATAGGTAGGCAATGCATTCTTAAATACTCTGATCAATTCATTCATATATTATTTTTGAAGTCGTTTTTAAATTTCAATTTCATGATAATTAACATGCAGACTCTGGCTTTGTTTAAAATACGAATATTTCACGTAAAATACAACAAAATTTGTTTGTTTTATTTATGTTAGTCTTTAAATTACTTATAAATACTCCTTCGTATATATACGCATTTATTACATAACAATAGTGAGAATGTTTGCTTTCGCCATCATCGCCCTTTAATACCACTTTGTACAACGTATTGTTTTTAATTTAAATATGTATTTTAAAGTACAAAGCAATCTTACAAGCATCTTCAGATTCTGCAAAACTAAACCTGCTCGATTGTTTCAATAGTTTTATTTTGTACCGAAAGTTTGTAGAGCACGTGCCCCTTGAGGAGTTCTAACGTGTATAATAAATGAGCAGTTGTCCAAACAAGTCTGTTGTCCAACTAGAGGTTTGGACAGCTGGCCCCTGAAGTCTGCAGGCGGTCGTTAGGTGATGAAAAATTAAATTATAATTGGCATCCTCCGGATGGAATATTACGTGAATTAATTGCGGAATCTTTTCCTTATTTCTGTTGTTTTTTATGAGTGTAAAAGTGATTCAATTAGATGTTACATATGAATAAGCAAGTAGACAATTGTATTTTTTTCCGAAAGTAACTGAATAAGTTACAAACGTAGGCTAAAAATTTATGCCTACATAATAATATCACATAATATTGGCACATAATGATTGGCTCACGACTACCAATCATTAATCTATATTTTTACGTATTGGTTTTTATTTAATGAGAAAATTTTACGAAAAAGTCTGTGTTATATTATTCATTTCCTCAGTTTTATATCAATACCTAATGTTATTCCTCATTTATCATATCAGGGATTTTCTTGACAAAACCAATCAGCCGGCCTAGGTAATACTTAACTCTGATTGAGGATACTTTTCCAAGAAATATAACAAAAGTTTTGTCAATAATTATCTATCAATCAGACGCAGAAGGGTGTCAAAGTATTGTTTTCCATGATTAATATTTAAATATAAGTAGGAACAAAGGCACGCACGAATGCTTAGATTTGTAAATATTTTATTTATAATGATGGAAAATTCATGCTTCCATATTTTTGTTCACTTAAAAAAGTAAAGGGTCTTACAGTGAATCAGTCTGGGCATTACAAATGAAAATCGAGAAATTACTAATACTAATTATCGACTTTTATTTTACGTAGTTATTTAATTCAAAAACAAAAAATAGCAGCATAATTTTTTACAATGTACAATGTAAAACTTAATCTGTGTAAATCAGATATTACGTAAAATTTTACAAAGTCAAAAACCTAGCAAATAAACTTTAATAGGAAAAACATCGCACGGGCATTTGAGAGAAAAATATTTCACGACCCAAGTCGGAAAAGCGAGATTTGAGGGCAGAAAATGTCGTCGGCACAATAAAATATCCCCGCAAACTATAATTAAAACAGCATCAGGCTGAACACACGCGCGCCATCTGGCGGGCGGACGTGACGTCACGCTGCGTCGCCATTTGCATTTTTTCCCGCTCGTAACGTTTCGCGCCAACCGCGAGTCTGGGGTCGGATTCATTCCTGAAAGATTTTATATCTTTAATTAATTAGATTTTTTAAGTTTTTAACAACATCTTTAATCGATACTGAGGGTCTTTATAACGACTAACTTCGCTTATATAACTCAAGTCGGTAGATATTTATTTTTTCTTATAGATACAGAAGTAGCTTTCACTCCCGCGATTTCATCCCCGTAAAACTCTTTTTTCCCCTTTTTTTCGAGCAATATTCATTTCCATGCAAAGTTTAGATGTATATATGATAATATTACATACACATAAAACATAAACTCACGCCGTAATGAATTCCTCGAGTGGGGTAGGCAGAGGTGTGACACACCGCATTTCGCATGCTTATGTTAAGTCCCAGTTTGACAGGTAGCGAGTCTGTCACCACTAACCGGGCACAATGAGAAACATGGAAGCTTACGGCAACCCGAGACTCGAACCCTCGACCTGTCGGGTCGGGTCGGTCGGCTAACCAAGACACGTAACAAACTGAGCTACCATGTCCTCCAATAATATTAGTTTCTTAAAAATAGAAGAAACTTGTAGGACAGAACAGCTTTAATGGTAGAAATTGATTTTAAAGCCAGCGGCACCTACACCAGAAAGGAATCGCTTCTTAGCAATAAAATCGGCGTTTTTTTATTTTTTATTCATGACCAGGCAGGCATTTGACCCCAAACCCGCCTGATGCTAAGCGGCGATGAGGTCTAAGGTGGATCATGCCTGCCTAGGAGAAACCTATTCACTCTTGCCTTAAAGAGGCCCAAGTTATATTGGTCAGGGAACACATCGGCATCGTATTGTATTTTTAATTGTTATCCCTGTTTCGGTAATAAATATTTATTAATTCCTAGCCGACAAAAGTACCTTGGTAATTATAAATTAAATATTATCAAATTGTGTTTATCATATTTTGTTATTTACCTAATGTTATGCCGAAACCTACAGATATATCTTTCAAAAGTTGTTTTGTTGTTTGTTGCTGATTACGTTTGTTTTTGCAAAAAGTATTTAACATTTTCCATTATACCAATCAAAATCGGAAAAAGTAGACATAAAAGATTCAAATTAAAAGCAAAAGACAAAAAATAATTAGAAAACTTTAATTCTGACCGATAATTGATTATGCGAGTTAATTAAAAATTAAATGTTTTTTTTTTCTACGCAGTAGAAGTATTCAGTTTAGTAAGACAGTTAAAATGGTGAGTAATACTTTATACCATGTCTTAATTTACTTCAATTAAATTAATTTTAATGGCAGCTGTTTCTTATGTTTTTTATCTACACAAAGTAGAAACTAAAAAATCAATTACCTTCGACCTGCTTTGTAAATTTAACACCAATTTTCTTAATCCCAAGCCAAGAAGCAAGCTTGTACTATGGATACTAAACGATAAACGTATATATCGATAAATACATAGAAAAAAACCACGACCTCATAGCAAATATTCGTGTTCATCATAAAATACCTGGCCGACCCCGAGGCCTCACGTGTCATTAACGGTTTAAGCCGCTGTGCCACGTAGGCGTTATGTTTTCATCAATATCTGTTCAGTTAGACGATTCATTGCTTTGATGGACTAACTGACATGCAGAAAAATAAGTAACCTTTATAAATAATAGGTTGGCATCAAACTTTACAATTGTTGAATAGCTTAAGTGTGGATAGAAGCTGATTTACATAATTAGAAGCTGAGTTGTCAAATTTGATGCAAAGTCATTACTTTTATTGACAAAAATATGTCGTGGACGAGGAGTTTTACGTGAATACGTGTACGTTACGAGTTATAATTACTTTGATTGAATTATATTACATCATTCAACACTTGAAACACTGCACATATAGATTTATTATTGGTCTCAGCTGAGCACGTCGACTACGAGTCTTTAATTCTTATGATTTATTTGTGACGGCAACAATTCCAATTCAATATGTCAATTCATCGAACCTTCAGCTATAAAACGGTATAATTATGTTTAGATGAGAGTTTATGCAGATGACCATCAAACTGTACCCATTCAGAATTTGTCATCATCAGTTTTTGGATTCCAAAACCAAATAAGAATTGTTGACGAACACTTTTCAGATTATATTTCTCTACGTCATCTCCCTGTTTCCATTTTCCCTGGCGCAGTACATTCCAGGACTAAGACCTGATGTGGCCTTCGATGATCACAACGATAGGTTTAACATCCCAGAACTGATGGGCCAGGACGAGTCACCAAACTGGGACCAAGATGACGACTTTAGGAGGAACTTACCAGGTACACGAGAAATCACAACTTACAGAAATTTAAGCCATAGTTAAAGAAATAGATGTCATTTTATTTAGTAGGTTCCTGACTTGTCAATCGTGATTATTACAATACTAGGCTTTTTATGGGTAATACAGCAGTTAGGTCAAACTACTCAATACCTCAATAAAATACAATTACAATAGAATCGTCAATAAAAAATTGTAGTAGTAATATAAGAAAAAAACCCCGTGTTACTACTACAGTAGTTAGGCTCAATTTATAGTTCCTTAGAATGGAATGGAAGTGTCAAACTCTAGAAGACTACTAGAAGAAGCATTCCCTGGAAGACACGCGACCTCTTTTTCGGGTCGTATTTAGTTTAAATGTTATGAAATAGTCATAAACTTCCAAATGCTTTGTACAATTTCGAAGGGAACATTCGCTTCCATTCCATTCCTTCGCAATGTAAATTGAACCTTAATAGTAACATGATGAAAAAAACTCGTATTACTACTAGTAGTACGGCGGGTGACATTCAATTTTAACCAGAGTATGTCTAGGCAGATCGTGTACCTAGTTTATAGCATATGTAGGGAGACATTTGCTAGGAAAGGTTTTTGAAATTCTTCCCCTAAACAAGTTAAAAACGTATTGAAACTTTGTACGGATTATAAGTTGCTCTAAGCAAAGCTAAAGTGAAGGTAATGGTGGTAAGTAGCATAAAAATCAAAACCCAATTTTAGGTAAAACCGATGAAATCATGTCATTTTCTTACCACGACTCGTCAGAAGACGATGGTACGAAAGATGAGTATTTGACAAATTTGCAAGCGTTCCAAGCTGATAACTACCGTCGAGACTCTTTTGATAAAAGTAAAGGTAGGTTCTTACATAACAGCACAACCTATTAAATGCCATTTTACCCATGAGGACACACGGGCACAGTGTCAGAGACCCGAACTTTAAGAGATCGATACAAAAAAGGTCGGCAAATTCCAAAGGAGGTATCGGTAAATTCTCGCGATTATAAAACAAAATTGGGTCTGGTGACCAGCGAGAAAGCCCAATCTAAGCTTGTGGCTAAGGGCTTCAACTACGCTTTAGCCGTCGCTCAGTATAATTGCAAGAAAATAAAATTTTATCTGACACTTCCCTACCACCTCTTGCTTACCACTTGCTTACCTACCAACTCTTTTATCCAGGCAGAAATTGAAAATCTGGGTATTTTCCTACTTTTATTAGCCGGGCTCGCAGCCGATAAAAAGAGTGATGGTGATAAACGGGGAATTTTTGATTTATTTACACAACGACGTGTTCAAACAAGCTAACAAATCACCTGATGGAAAGTAATACCCCCGCCTATTGTATAGACACCGCGATACCCCTGATGAACGTACGGCTTTGTCTCACTTTTTAAGCTGCCTTAAGAACAGCCTGGGAACCAGGGTGGTTTTTTAAAGGGTTATAGTAAGGTAAATATATGGTTATATATATATTATGGTTGGAAACTACCGTTGCACTGAACGGGTTTATTCTCGCGTCAAATAAATAGGTAGGTAGGTAGGTAGGTAGGCTTATGACTTTCGTCTCATAACATGCACCTATCAATCTGATAAGCAAGATTAAAACTCAATCAATCGTTAAATTAAAGTCAAGTAACATTTTAAGCAAAAATGAAAATCATTTCATTTTAGAACTGAAATTGTTGTGTAAAGCAACAATTCCGAGAAGTCTAATATCAACCATGGCACTGACATTGCTTTGTTTTTTTCTGTTGATAGCTGGTGCGATATCTGCACCGCTCGATGATGAACAGGACAACGATGATTTTGAAGAAAACTTGAAGAAACTCGATTTACTACTTAGAAACTGGAACCCTGAGAACGCGGTAAAACCTGAAGAATCCAATGCGTATACCAGCCGCCACCAGCATAGCCACCATAGAGATAGGGGAACCAACCTCCTTAACGTTCAGAACTTAAACCTCATACTCAAAAACCGAGAAAAAAAAAAGAAGCTAGCAGCCGCCCAAGCCTTAAGAACGTTAGACAGATCGATCGCCCTGGAAACTGAAGACAGAATGTGCCAACTCACAGGCAGATGTGGTTGCAAAGGAGGCAGGTGTGGCAAAAATAGGAATTCATTAGAACAACTCCTGGATGAAGTCGAGAAGTCTCTGCAGAACAGTGTGCAGAGCGAAGCACGTGATGACAATTCTCGTAACCAACGAAACAATGATCTAGATGCATCACGTGACGATGACAGCGCAGATGAATCGAACAGTAATCAATTAAAAGGAGAGAAATATTCCGTCAGTGATGATCTTGACGTAATCGTTCTTGATCTACCGTCTCTAAGCAATGTACTCGAGAATGTTCAAAGAACGGGTAAAAAAGTTCGAAAGTCTCAAAAAAGAATACTGCCAATGACCCAGCAACAGCTCAACAGATTGCTGTCTTCGAAAGCTAAGAAAGGTAGACAGGGTAAACACGGTAAATCTAGAAGACACTTGAATTAGGACCACTCTCGTCCTAGTCTTCATTTGCAAAGGTCTTTGTCAAATTAAAAACAATGTTCTTAAAACAAAATTTAATGATGTTCTCTTATATAATAAAGTAAATATTTTAAGATTAAATGAGGCTTAAATTCAATTTGTTTTTATGCATACCTTTTTAAAAAAACGGTTTTGAACTTAATTGGAACGAATTTTTACTGAACGTAACTTATTTATCAACCATTCAGGAAAATTTGTGTAACTACAACACTACAGAGAAACCGTAAGTGTCAATCAACCAATTTTCAAAGAAAGAAATTGCCTCACTTCTGTCATTAACAGCAATCGGGCAAAAACTAAAAAATTATTAAGTTACTTGATTTGATTTTTTTGGTATTATAAGGAAAAAAGAAATACATCTTCTGTTTTCAATTTACCTGGCAAATTGATAAAATAAAATTGTTTTATATAAAAGCATCATCCTTCAAAAAACCCGTAAAATGGCAAACGAAACGCCTGAAAGTGACTTTTCAATTGAGTGTTTTCAAAATTACACGGCACCAGAAGTTTTTGTTCAGGGTTTAGCCGGTATGGTAGACCAGACTGACGTGGAAACTATTATAAGGGCGCAGAAAAATATGTAAGTAACGGTTTTATATAAAAGTGGTTTTTATCACTGCAAGAGTTGGAAGTTAATTATTTTTTGCTGATAAGGTTTAAGAAGTAACTATATAGGTTTTTAGAAAAATAAACAAATGAAAATTTTATGTTTATTCATACTAATTGACCAGATTTGGATTTGTTTTATTTTGCAAAGGTCTGAAATTTGTACAGCCTTGTTGCTTAAAATGTAAAATTATTTCAACAATAACAAATAAAAAGAAACTTAAGCAGCACAATCAGGATATAAATTTAAAAAACTAAATAATTATCTTTTTTTGCAATTCTCACAAAACTAATACATACTACAAATATTCTAAATTTGTAACAAATCCAAATAAGTCTCTCAGAACCTGGCTGTAGTAGAGGTATGTTCATAACCTTCACCAAATAACAAAACGCTCGGTCACATTTATATGGGACCCAACAGATAAGAATAATTTATTTGCACGAAATATGAACATACAGGAGGTGTTCAGTTTTATAAATAGATAGTTATACATATTTCACTTGTATCATTCATGGAAAACTTTAAGCCGGAGCATTTGTATTAAAATGTAGAAAGATCCTTATTAGAGGTTTTTGTCGTCAAAATAATGTTTATGTTGGTTTAAGTCAGGTTGCCATAAGTTGTAGCCATGTTTCAATTTGCCCAGATAGTGGCGACAGATTCAACCTGTCACTGGGACTCAACATAAACATGCAAAAAGTGGTGGACAGTAAGCACCTTTGCTAACCCAGTTTGTGTATGTGTAAAAGATATGTCTCTAAAGGTTAATATATCACTAAGAAAAATGTTTACAGGCTACAACGGTTTGAAAAAACAACAGAGATGCTGACAAATTGCAACCAGCTATCTGCCAGCCGTCTCCGTGCTGCTTCTGTTGAGTTCAAAAAGCACACGCAGCTCCTACTGGACATGAAAAAAGACCTGGAGTTCATATTCAAGAAGATCAGAGCCATCAAAACTAAACTGAGGTGAGCACATAATACTTGGTACAGTTTGTAATTAACCTTTCTGTGTGTCTGCAATATGTGAAAAATGTATATTTTTTAATTTAAGATTTTGTCTCATACAAAATCAAAAATTTCCAAAGCACCTTATATGAGTGTTGAATGAATGAAGAAAGTAAACTCTTAAAAATTTATGTATTGTTTTGTTAGGAATCAGAAGTGGTTTATTTTAAAAATTATGCTAATTTTATTAGGTAATGATCAATTAAAAGAGAACCAACTAAGAACAAAGAAACTAGGTAGGTGTAGGTATATAGTGAGCAGGCAGCACATCCGTTCCGCACAATGTCTCGAAGTAAAGTCCGTCCCTAGTGACCCTTAGCGATCGTGACGTCACCAGTGTACATCAGCTTCAATTTCAATCTCTAACAGTATATAGGAAAAATATATGTATGCTTGTGTTTTTTTTTGTATATTTACTGTGGACCAATTATATACCTATTATATGATATGTCGCCACTTTGAGACATGCCAATTATTTATGGTATGTCAGAGAAAACCAAAAAACAGTTTCTGCTTCATGGCAATCTTGCATGTAAATTTACCATCTGTACATTAATTTGTGGCATTTGTGATGCACACAGCCACATAAAGAAAATATATTGTTAATGTGTGTGTGTAATTGAATAATGCATCCTTCATTCATCCAATCCTCATACATTCAAACAATAACACTGTTTTGCTTTTAAATGAAATATTTTTACCAATTCCAGTACACAATATCCAGAGGCCTACAAATCTGCTGTAGCAGTTTCATTAGCGAACAGGAAACCAATGGAACTGGATGAAGAAGACTTCAAACCTTCAACAACCAGATCAGAAACGAAAATGGTGTCAACAGTATCTACGGAAACACTTAAACCGGCAAGTAGTACAGGCAAGAAAAGCAAGAGGAAAGATGATAAAAGTAATCAAGATAATAGCAATACAGAGGTTGACACAGTAGCTTTTGAAAAGATGTCTGTAGAGAAGAAAGTGAAGAAAAGCTCATCTTCATCAGAAACTGAAAGTGCAAGTTCTGGTGATGACTGCAGCACCGATACTGGATGAAAGTTTACTACCTAATAAATTCGGAAAAAGTTTTTGTTCAAGTTGAATCGGCTTTAAGTGTATTATTTTTTTACTAAAGATTGTGTTGGACTATTTGTTAATTGCTCATAATTATTTATTGATTTAAAATGGTGGTGCAAAAATGTATGAAAGAAAAACACAGAATTGATATCAAGCCTTTACAGGAATAACATTTTAAGCAACAATTTGTTTTTTTTACAGGAGAGAGTTACTTCATTGTTTTTATCAATGAAATTATTTATTGTCATTTATGATAATACTTTCATACCATAATAAAGGTATTGTAAATTAAAAATAAAGCTTAAAAATTATCAAAATAAGATGTAAAGATACCTAATTTACATTATCAACATTTTTTTGTCACTTACCATATTTTTCCTGAAAAGCCTTAATATGGGTACCAATAGGTTCATCGTCATACACAATTTATAACACTAAAAGATTAATGCTGAAAAATGGGGTTAATTCTGTAAAATTTAGGAGCAGGCTGTAAAAGCATGAAAAAAATTATAGTGTCCATTTGGTCCTCATCAATATTGGCCTTTTTTGGACCATCTCTTTTATTTATTTATTTGCAAATTATAGATACAAATATAATGGAAATTTATAGATATGTACATTATTAAGTGGGATAGTGTTAAGTGGTAGAGTTTAAATGATCTTAAATAAAGTTTCTGATGAAACAATAAATTTAATAGAGTGGAGGAAAATAATAATTATTTACATCTCAGTAAAGAACTGTTAAAACCTAAATATTTAAGTCTACCTAATCTTTCTAATTGTATAAAAATATGCTTCTCTAAATATATAAAAATAAAAAATCCCTTTAAATATTTTATTTACAAAAATGTTAGTACAAAAGTTAGAAACTTATTCTTAACTTAAAGCTGCTGGCAACAAGCGGTATTTGTGATAACCATTTGATTAACAACCAACATAAACAATTAATGTTGAATAGAGAGTAATTATGCAGAAAGATAAGGTAAATTGGAACGCCTGTAGATGAGTCTTAAATTGTTTCAGTCAGCAGGTGCCTTATTAATTTAGCAGAAAGTTAATTATGCTATACACCTCTATGGGACCTAATATGCTGAATAACTTGTATAATTTTGATCAAACTAGTTTAAAAATCCCAATAAATTCTCTTTAAAAAGGTAAATAAATCAGGTAGCATATTTCTCAGTGTATTTCTTGGCGTTTATGAGGAACATTTCTTTGTCATATTTGTATTCATTGGCAACATCCATCATGAGAGGGTCATCCGGGTTGGGATTGGCCAGTAAGGTTTGTAATGAAACAAGTAAGGTCTCCAGTGTTATTGTTGGCAGCCATGCTCCTTTCGGTGGCATTTTTAACATGTCCATGCATATTCGTCCCCCTGTGAAATATAAACAAACATTATTTGTCTTTCTGTGAACATTAATGTTGTCATTAAAAATGTCCATGCCACCACTAGCACCAACTTATTTGTAGGTATGTGTCAATAAGTTGATAAGGAAGAAAAGACCTAGATTGGTATTTGCTGTCATTTCCTGAAAGAGTTTACATTGCCTGCCCCTAAGCAACTTATAGGGCACATATATTATAATTAAGGAAAGTATTCTGGGCAGTCGATGACATATTACTAGAGTCTAGGTTTTTTATTTTTTTATTAAAATAGTACCCATTTCTTTAAAAGTACAATCTGAAAACATCTATTCAGGTATAGTAGTGCAGCCACTTGAATGTCGAGGCGATAAGATACGAAAGGAGTGAAAAACTACTTAACTAAAAGTGAGGTCTCGTTGTTTTAATAAAATAACTTACCTTTGTCTATATTAGGATGATAAACACGCGTTGTAAACTTGACTGAAGGCGGTTCGAAAGGATATTTATCAGGTATGGTGATATTTATTTTAAACACTCCATTTTCATATGGTGTTCCTCGTGGGCCGCGCAAAGTAACAAGTAAACTGTCGTAAACATCGTCTTTTTCTGGGGAACAGGTGATACCCCATGGCGGTTTGCTTCCGAAATTCTTGACTTCACGAGCTAGTCGAGCTGCTCGAGCACTTGACGTCATGATAAAAGCAGCGATATTTCAAATAAACACGAAAATAAAGTTTAAAACAATAACAAACTAGAGTGCCGCCCACAAATTACTTTTTGTTTGTTGACAGACAACAGCTGCTGACTGACAGTTAGCCACTCTCACCAACATAACAAAAATAGATCTGAAGTGATGGGCAGTGCTCAATTGAAATTCAATCACGTCAAACATCTGATCGAAACGTCAAACATGAGAAACTAGCGCCACGGCGGCGACGAAAACTTAAGGAACTAGCATACTTGAAAATTATTTGACGGACAAATGCTATGCAAGAAGGACGATTGTTCGCGAAATCTTGCTTAGTTAATATTTAAATTGCAATTATTAGTTAATAAGTCTATCGCAGTTAATAGTGTAACATATAACTCAATAGTGATAACATTTTTAGTGTTTCATCGATACCATTTGACATCTTATAAAACAGTCACCTGTGCTTTACGGTGCATCTATTTTGGTAAGCAATATTATTTTTTTCTGTAAAACTTCACACTCGGATCTATTGAAATCTAAATCAGAATATAAGCTCGTTCACTTTACTATTGTTTTACCTATTTTCTTTGCATATTACATGCTAAGACAGCATTAAAAAATCAATACTAACACGCTAGTCTGGATGGCATTATCAAGTCTTTTTGGTTCGTTCTTTTATTGATTTGTAGACTATTCTAACAGAATTTTGACTGTCACACCTATGTTGTGGTGTACTTCAGAGAATAAGCTTGGTTCAATTCAAGATGATCGATTATAATTCGAGTTTTTAAGTACATTAAGGCGTAGTCATATATCTTGTAGTTCCGGGAACGTTTTGTTTTACAAACACGTGGACTGTCGTGTCGTATCATATAAGTAAGTAACGTCGGAACGCAATCGACTAATGCATATATATATCTAGGGCTAGATCTTCAGTACATTTTAGTTTAAAAAGTTATTTGTACCCTTTTAAATCTGTTTTGACCTTTTATTGAACTGAACCTCAGTTGTTTGTTAAAATGCTACTATATTTTTTTAATGTTTATTACCTAGATCTCTAAGTTTATTTGGAAATAAAGCAATTTGTTTTCAATTGTACTGGGATCTGCAAAAGTTTCTTTGGCTTTAATAATCTCAGTGAGTACATAACATTATTCTACTCAATGAACAAGACCAACAGAGTTCATAATCACCAGAAGAATTAGGAGAAAAAAATAATTAAACCAGCCAATTTTACTAAAAGGGACTACAGTAAGATGTGGTGTAACTATTCAGTCTGGGGTCTGTGGCAAATGAAAAGGTCAGGCCCTTTGTAAAAAAAACTGGAGACATATATTTTTTTTGGTTTTTCATTTCCAATTCAAAACACCAGCCTACCTTGAAGGCAAGGCCCTTAGCAAATTATGTAGGACCATTTTTATTAAAACTGATAACTTTTTTTAGTTCTTCACAGATGTTTTAGATTTTCATTTTCAAATAAAAATGCCAAGCTACCACAAGGGCAAGGCACATGGCAAATTATGAAGGGCCATTTAAATCTGACCTCTTTTTAGTTCTTCTCAAATATTTAAGTTGCTCTTTTAAGGGCCCTTAAACGACTCGCTTCGCGGGCCCATGGCATTTTGTAGCAAATATTCTGATTGTTGGTGGCATAAGGTGGTTGCCCTTATGCCACTGACAATCAGAATATGCGAAAGTACTTTTATTACTGGAGAATAAGTTTTTCTACATGTATACTATCTTTACCTTTGTTAAATATAATTCTAGATGTTTCTTAAAATTATACAAGTATTTAATTCGTTAGTTTAATTAATTGTTCTAGAAAACCTTACTCCGTTTCGTATTTACCCTTGACATAGAAATGCTTGATTAATATTTTTTATTACTGACTACAAAAAATCATGAGCTGAATAAATAAATCTAAATCCGTCTTTTAGATAACATTTTCCATATTTTTGTATTTTGAATTTTGTTGAATATTATATGAGGAGGTGAATTTTATATTTTTCTTCATTTTTCATAAAAAAATCTTCGTTATTTCAAATGATTTTAGATCTACATGCATGATCATCTGGGTTGGTACCACCCTTCTTTCTATTTCTACAGTGAAGCAGTCCACTGTGTTTTGGTCAAAAGAATTGAAGATCCAGTGTAATTATTGGCACAAGAGGTTTAATGTCTTAACCTCAGTGTTCTTGGCGTTCTCAGACAGGAAAGGCAATTTTTTTTTAATCACCCTTAACTCTACTATATCAGGTATAAAAATAGTAAGCCAGAACTGCCTAATAACAACTGCACCATTTTGTAACATTATGAAAACCCAAAGTGGACCCAGTTATATATCCATTGTATCAAATCTATGTTATGTGATATTAATGAATCATCCCAAGAAAACCTTACTGTCCTTTTTTTTAAACTTCATGAGCAAACAAGTAATCGATTCACCTGATGGAAAGTGATACCGCCGCCTATTGACACGACAATGCCCTTGATGTCTTAGAACCCCAAGGGCACCGTCCATGCTTTGCCCATGTACAGGTAAAAGATGCTATCACTCTCGTGTCGGTAATTACACTGGCCTCTCAAATCGAACCGAAACACAGCGAACTGCTTCACGTTGTAAATAGAAAGGAGGGTGGTACCGACGCAGACGATCTCGCACGTAGATCTACCAGCTGTAATATCATTGAATTACAGTCATCAGTAATAGATTTTGTGGATCTAGGAAACCTTTTTTTCTTTTAAATTGATTCCTACAATAAAAGCTCAAAAAAAAAAAACTGAACACTTGATGTTATGTTTAAAACATTTAAATAATTATATAAAACTGCCATTTATCCCTTTTTAATATGTACGAATTAATAATTTTGAATAATTAAATCTGGTTCAGAGAACAAGGAAAATGTACATTAAAACATAATGAATAATGATCAAGTAGTTGCTAAGCGTTTTATTAACATGACTCAAATTTGGGTTTTCCCAAGCAAAAAGTATTCTGTTTTGACTGCTCTTAAATTTATTTTACTTACCTACAAGCATTAAACTAATAACAAAACACAGCCGAATTGATAAGACAATTAGTTAACATCACTACATAGTATAAAACAAAGTCGCTGCCCGCTGTCTGTCCCTATGTATGCTTAGATCTTTAAAACTACGCAACGGATTTTGATGCGGTTTTTTAATAGATAGAGGAAGGTTTATATGTATATAATCCCTCTCCGACCTCGAGTATCGAATGCTACGCTAGGGGTTCCGGGTTCGAATCTCGGCGACCGCGGAACTTTGTGTTATTTGCATTAATAAGACGCATTGTTTCGCTTTTCGGTCTTGGATGTAGTATTCTTATCTATGTAGTATATACCATGCCTACAAACAAAACCGGTAAGTAAAGCAATGTGTTTTAACACACAAAACTCCGCACCTGTCGGGATTCGAATCCGGAGCCTATAGCGTAGCAGCTGGCCTACACCACATAATATACACATAATTTAAACTGATTAGTTCAACGGTGGAATTGATTAACATTTTTTTAATTAATTAGGAATTAGCCATTTCTACGCTTCAAATACAGTAAGTACAGTGCTTGTCCTAAAATGGTTTATGAGCTTCGGAAAGATTCATAA
Source organism: Choreutis nemorana (assembly GCA_949316135.1). Taxonomy (NCBI): domain Eukaryota; kingdom Metazoa; phylum Arthropoda; class Insecta; order Lepidoptera; family Choreutidae; genus Choreutis; species Choreutis nemorana. The sequence continues at coordinate 6,664,496 of OX438618.1, forward strand.
ATGCCTTAATAGCAATAAACGGTAAAAAAAAAAATCAAAACCAAATTTTTCCTAAGAAGCAAAAACTTTTCTCTTTTAATAAAATAATAATACTAATAACCACATCACGACATACACATTGTCTCAGCCCTACAGTAAGATTAAAGAATCTTATGTCGCAGCTGCTAAGCAACGATATGGTATAAACTAAATATTTAATTTATTAATTAACAATTTGTAGTTATCGTGTCTGAAAGTAACTAAAGTCTAAAAAAATAATTTTACCGCATAAAGTTGTTTAGGTACTATTATATAAACAAGAATACAACATCCAAGACCGGTGACCGAAACAATGCGTCTCGCAAATAACACAAAGTTTGAATCCGGAACCTATAGCTTAGCGGTCGGCTGATTTATACCACTGCGCTACAGAGGCCATGTAATTTTCCATCAATCGTTATCAATATCGAATACGCTGTTATTAGTTTTGATAAGCATCTATCAATAAATCAACCGCCCGCAATTTGTGGTACTTCTATTGTCGTCGATCGTAAACAGCAATTAGCAAAGTAAAAATACAACGTTTTGTGAGGCGTGTACATACATGAAGATTGTTTCAGTGTGCCCTGTGTGTGTGTGTGTAACCTCGGGTTTGCTAAGTGTGTCTACCATGAGTTTAACCTTCGATCGCCGCTTGCGACTACAGTTACATATTTGCATGAATCTTTGTAAAGCGCCTGTAATGGATTGTTGAGGAATTACGATTGCTCATACGAAATCACTGCAGTAATCTATGTTACCTGACGTGTAGGATAACTATGCGAACTCATGGTATACGCACTGTAAAGTAGTTACACACACTAGGACGGTTTGCATGTCACACATCTAAACACAACCATTTTTTTTAACGTGGGGAAATCCTCATGGATCTCCTTCAGCCCGGGGGGGACCGAAAGAGTATGTCGGACTCACGAAGAACCCGTGCCAACCGACTAAAACCCCACGTTCCGCCAACACCGTTGGCTGTTAGGGCATTACGGGATAGAGGGAAGCCGAAGGAACCCTCAGACACCGCACTACTCCAACGGCTGGCCCGCCTTAAGAACCACCACCAGTGAGCCTTGCATACATGCAGGCTACACCGTCCCAGTAGTCTCAAAACGGGTCTTCATCCAGTGGGCCTTTTACGGGTGCAGGTACTATCACGGCGGAGGCAGAAGATGCGCATATCGGCGCCTTCGCAGGCCCAACCTGCGTCTTCGGAGCGGGTCAGCGTTGGCGTCGGCCTCTCTGTACCGCTCCGCAGCCTCCTTCTGCGAAATTACTGATTAGCAAAAGGTGGCGATGGTGTGGTTTACCGCGTCCCAACACCTGATGATCAATGTCATGCTTGGCAGCGAGAAGTCATTGCCTATGAGCTGCGTTAGGTGGTGCCTTTGAGGCCCTCACGCTGCGCACTCCTCTATCTAAACACAACCATAGCCTAACCTTCTCTATGAGATGTAATATAAGTAATTATGTACCTATGTCGATGACGACTTCTGTGGTGCAGTAGTAAACAGCCGACTGCTACGCTAGAGGTTCCGTGTTCGAATCCCGGCGGGGTCGGGACTTTGTGTTATTAGCAAGTCGCATTGTTTCGCTTACCGGTCTTGGATGTCGTATTCTTATCTATGTAGTTTATACCATATCGTTGCTAAGTGCCTGCGAAACATGATTATATCTTAGTGCAGGGCTGAGTCAATGTGTGTGTCGTGATGTGTTGATTATTATTATTGCTTTGATTTAAAAGTATTATCATTAATAATGAATTTGAATTCTGTAACAAATTAAAATTAATATTTACATTAAGAAACTTCAGTAATATAGGTTATGTAGTATATACAAGTTAATGGAATACAATTTAGTCATGAGTAATGTTTGTATTGAAACCCCCCCCCATTGAAAATACTGTTTTGTATTCAAAATAACTTTATTCCATAAACTTAAAAGAAATTACTTATGAATTTAAATTTTTCTTCAAAATGTATCGACTAACGGTTCGGAAAATTTGTGTCGGGGAAGATACCGGCAAGAAACCCCAGATATGATGAATATGTTGTTATACTTATACTTATAGCCACTAATACATCTTACAGTCTAGGCTGAGAGAATGCGATAAACAGGAACAGGACAGTTAGAGTGTCCGCAGGAATTGCACAATTTAATTCCACCTGCCCCCTTTTATAATCGTAATACTAGACGTAGGCTGAAGTTGCATTCTTTTGTGGTAGATATTCCGAACGTCCGGACTAAACGCTTCGATAGCTCCTTCATAATGCGTACTGCAACTGTGGAATTCTTTGCCTGCCGATGTGTTCCCTGACCAATATAACTTGGGCCTCTTTAAGGCAAGAGTGAATAGGTTTCTCCTAGACAGGCATGATCCACCTTAGACCTCATCGCCGCTTAACATCAGGCGGATTTGGGGTCAAATGCCTGCCTGGTCATGTCTAAAAAAAAGCTCTAGTCAAAATATAAGAATTAAATTGAAATTATTTATAAATAATATCTCGTATTCTGTTTGTGTTACCAAATTAATTAATAAATAAATTTTATTTTCACTGTATATGTGTATATCGAATCTACATAACCAGCAGAAGAATAGAGTGGTTTTACAACTGCGCTATCGGGTGTCCGGTTATCCGACTATACAGCGAAGCTAAAAATATGAGTTACGGTTTTAGCAGACTTTGTATGAGTGTATGTTCGTACTTTTAACCCGACTACGGCGAGGGTTATGACTTTTGCACCGTATGTATGTACCGATGTTCTCTCGTAGCGCCAAAACTACTGATCCGATTTCGGAAAACGAGGTATCTTTTGATAGGTCTCAGTCTTCCGGGTGACATTGAACACTTTTTTTTAAATTTAAACCAATATGGAGGCTGTGGTACTTTATGAAAAATTCGCTACGTAGTCGGGGTTTTAGTTATAATATAGTTATTAAAATTTTTATGTCATTGTAATAATACACAATAAGTCGAGCAAAATGTTATGCACAGGATTTATGTTAATTCATTTGTTAATAATGTGGCACGAAAGGTAACAATATCTAATTACCCGTGTCAAAAGGTATTATTATTATTATTGTTATATACTTGATCACGAATTCATCTCAAAGCGATGAGATGACGTCAATGTTTCTTAAAGTTTTTATAGTTACTAATCGACCCCTTAGGGGGACACATTATTTTTAAAATATTAATGAGTTTTTATTAGTTAGGGTTGTATTGTGTAGTGTAATATATATATTTCTTATTGGGAATACATATGTAAAATTTCTTTTTTATTTAACTAGTTTTTTGTTATAAGTAAGTGGATTTATCGCCGAGGAACGACATATGCGCCTTGAAGTCGAATCCCGGTTCTAGCAAACATAATCTGGATGTTACTTTTAAATCTTGCAGTTTTTTCATATCTTTGTTTTGTACAACAAAAAAAAATTAAATCGGTATAGATTAGAACTAGGCATTTTGTGTTAACTAACTGAAGATATTTATCATTTCATTTAAATTATTTCTTAATCTTTTTATTTAATACCATATTAATTTTATTTTACTTTGACAATCTCTACCTTGCCTTATGATGTTGCGCAGGTTATGTAAGTTGAAATCGTGCCAAGTTCAATAGGCACGCATGCGCACTTGTTTAATGTTTAACTTTAATGTTAACTGTTTGAGCGACATGCACTAATGAATTATGTTCACGCCTGTCATCACGGAAACGGAACATCTACTTTTGCCTCAGTGTCAACTCGAGTAGCATGTAGAGCAGCATCTCTTCATGTAAAGAATGCTGACCAGCTTGAGTTGATACGGTGTTGATGGATGTGCTGCGATCTTTTTAATAATAATAATAACCACATCACGACACACACATTGACTCAGCCCTGCACTAAGTATCGTAAGAACTTGTATCGCAGGTGCTAAACAACGATATGGTATATACTAAATAAATAACAATACAACATCTAAGACCGGTAAGCGAAACAATGCGTCCTGCAAATAACACAAAGTCCCGCCCCCGACGGAATTCGAACCCGGAACCTATAGCGTAGCAGTCGGCTGTTTACACCACTGCGCCACCGAGGTCGTCAGAGGAGGTTTATAAAGTATAGGGCGTTTGTTTCAATTGACTTCAGAGTATGCCTTAATATGTAGACTATGCGATGCTTCGACACACAGGACATACACTCAGTCATATCAATAGGGAGTATGCGTAACTTTTTATGTATTGATTATAATTCGATACATCATATTGACACAAATCCGTTAGATTTTCCCAAATATATGACTTATTAACTAAGTTATAAAGGTTCAAAGTCGTTGGTTAGACAGAGTGATCCGATATGTACTAGGACGTCAAAGTACACGGTCGCCATACAACTTCCATAGTAAAGGTTGTTCTGATGAGCGAGATAGATCTATATACTTGAATGGTTATATCTCCCTGGTTTATCCTTCAATTCAAATTCTGTTTTCACTATAAAGATACTACTTCCATATACTTTACGGTGAATTGTTTGAATAATCAAATTAAATTTCATGCACATTCCCTATTGTCTCACTCACTGTCATATCAACGGAGCTTATATGTTCAAGATCCTCAAACAAATTACAATATATGACAAACACCAACATTATTTTAATAAAGTTGTTGTCAACATAACTAAACCTTCCCTTGTTATCTTATCAACAACTGTCTGTCACATTTTTGTAAATAAAATGACATGGAAATCACAGTTATATTTGTATATGTCAGATGCCAGGTGAGATTGTGGCTATATGCTTTCTTTTATTAAAAAAAAAATGTTTATTCTATGGTATTTTCATGACCACTCGAATGGAGCTGAAACACGGTTTCGTCTAGTGTAGAAAAGGTAATTAAGAAATGCTGAGTCATTGTAATAATTGAAGTTTCGATGGCGTCATCACCGGTTTTAAAGTCCATTTCTGTCAAGTCATTGTCGACTATAAAATATTTATACATTCATATGACAAAGTAATTGTACTGGTAACTATTTAACGATTTTTTAAAGTATTTACGTCTTTATACAATGCATAGTAAAAATCTTAATTTTCAAGTCTTTTTAAACGAACGAAACGAGTCTTGTTAAAAGTCCACTAAAATAAAAGTAATTTGGCTTTGATTTAAAAAAAAGGAGACTCCCTCCCTTTTTATTTTGCATTCACTGAATATTTTATAGCTTATCGAGGTTTTAACTTGTACACTTATTTTATTATTTAAAAAAATATTTTGTTGGTTTGTCATATTGTAATTTCATTAGCGTTATACTGTGGATTCCAAAAGTACAAAATTTGATTTTTTTTTTCATACACACATAATTATTTCAAAGCAGCTACAGCACATAATTATTTCAGCTCGATCGACATTTTTTATACAATCGTGGGCAAACACGAAGATGTTTTGCCTAGTGGAAAGTGATACCTATTGACGATGCCCTTGATGGCTGGAATGCCACGAACACCGCCAATGCAATGCCCACATAGACGAGTAAAGATTATATACCTCTCGTGCCGGTAATTACACACACAGAAATAGAAAGGAGGTGACACGATTTTCAGTAGATGTAGTAAACAATTTTTTTTGGTGTTTGCTTTTTATGATGATATGATTCTTGGAAATCTAAAAACTTAATGCGACACCTACTTAATCACTAATTTGTTTTATATATGTACGTACGAGGTAATGTTTTGTATCTGTAACGTGCAATAAACAATGTTTGTTTAAACATAAGTCTTTCCCATCGCAACATTGTTTCTCAAAGTGTGAGAACTTTGGGGGTCTAAAAATTGAGTTTTTGAGGTTTATATTTTTTTCTATAGAAAGAAATACGCGTCATTTTTTTTTTTTCATTTGTGTATTCATCAGAAACTATTTAGTTATCTTTAAATGAACGAGAAGTTCAATATACTCGGTCTCTAGTAATCATACAGATAAAAATTAAACATTTTAATTAATATGTCATTCAGGGAACAAAACGTAACGAGAGTGATTATAAGGGTTCCTTTGTCAGTGGCGAACGCTTTGAGCTCGACGGTTACTTAATTTGACGATAGGTCCCTTGGTAAATTACCAAACATCTTGTCTAACAGAACAACGCGTCGAATGCTTATCCACTATTTGTCTCAATTTTTATGATCTTTTTTTCTTTGGTAATTCAACTTATGTGTTGATTGATTAGCACATTTTTTTTATTCGGACCACATCTATCACTCCATGTGACCACTGTATTTCCTGATCACCAGGATCAATACTTGTACCGTTTGAAAGAAGATTATACAGATGTGCAATGAAGAACAGGCTGCGTGCCCGGAGGTGCGTGCATACCACCGGTGACAGCGGGACCCGTAGCAAATTTAATCAAAAGATTTAGGAAAAATTTGTTTTCATTTCATTACTACTAATAAACCAATTTCTTTGCTCTGGTTCCCTAAGTGAATACAAAGCCAACACACGTTCTCAACAATTAAAGAATTACTACGGAACATTTTAATTTATTTAGTGCGTACTTGACCGGACTCTCTGTAATTATTTAATTAAAATTATCAATAGCACTTGATAAGTCCATTCATTAATATGAATGAGATTTTTATTGGTAATTGTACACAGCATCTGAATAAAAATGTCGTTTTGGTACAAATGTTATCAAATTCTAGAGGTAACGGGGTGACCAACACGAGCACGATGCGTTTGTTGCAAAATATACTACCTAAAGTAGTAGTTTATCGGTGTTTAGATCCTAGACTATCTACTAACCTAAAAATACGTTAAAAATTACTTTAAAATGCTATGTTACTATATAAAAGTCAATCTCGTTAATTTATACGAAGAAGATCTTCGAATCAACACATCCTGCATCTTCGAAGATCTTCGAATCAGCACATTGTTTTATATTCAATAATTAGATAACTTGAATTATCTGGTGGTACAGGAGTGCCCCGCCAAGTCCAGCTATGTATTATAAATTGTAAGATGGAATAGAAAATGATTGTGTTTTGAATATTGAAAAAAGCTACGGAGGTTTCTTGCCGGATTCTTCCCCGTAGAAATAGCATTCCGAACCGGTGGTAGTAAAAAATATGACGATTTGAATGTGCTTATTTTAAGTCTATGTAAATAAAAAAACATGTTGACTTTGACTTTGTACTTAAACCTCATTTTGATACTTTTATTTATTGTGTTTTTGTTTTTAAAAGATGAAAATACAGTCCACCATATTTAATTAATAGTTCACAGTATTTAATACATCCCATAAAATTAAATTAAATTATTCGACATTCTGTTGATGTGTATTGATTTTTAAACTAAATTTGTATGGTTTTTTTTTTAGATCTATAGTGGCATCTGACTTTTTAAACCAATATTGTTCTCCGATTAAATATAATTAATTTCACAAAGACATATTTTTATGGACTTTTAGTGCGTTGGCTACATTTTGTTTTATAAACAAACTAATTCAAGTATTTTATATTATGATTAATTATGGTTTTCGCCAATGAATTTCAATCCAAAGCAAAAAGAATAATGTTATCGATGGATGTTTAAATTTTAATGTCACTGTTTTGAAACTCTTTTTTTGTTTTCAATTCAAATAAATATTTAAGAATAACCTGTCATTATTTAATAAACTTGGTTTGAAAGTTTATTTTTTCTTTATCATTAAATATTAATTGAACAGTGACACACCGCCCACCTGAAAGAAACAATACGCGTATTTCCTCCGAACTCGTACTTCCTCCAGCACTAGTGGGGGTACAAAAATACAAAAGAAACACTTCCTTTTTAAAGACAGATCAAAAGTTATAGCAAAAAAAGAAATAGATTTTCAATATTTTTTCAATAAGGAGTGGAATAAAAAAAAGTTTTCAATCAATTAAATATTCAGATTTTGTAATACAATAAATATTTTTTTTTTGTAATTAATTACGTTCTATACGTAAAATTTATCAGATTATCTCATTAAATTACCATTGTATTAGGTTTTAACCTTGTATTGTATTTACTTAAAATTTATCATACAAACTACGCAGTTAATTGTATTCGTTTATTTAACGCACTGGTATATAGTCTCTCAGCCTAGACTGTAAGATGTATTAGTGGCTATAAGTATAAGTATAAAAACATGTTCATATAACAGATTACAGAATCTGTGCTTTCTTGCCGGTATCTACCCCGACGTAAATTTTCCGAACCGGTGGTCGAGTCATTTTTAAGAAAAATTTAAATTCATTTGACGATTCTAAGTTATTTCTTTTAAGTTTATGTAATTAAGTTATTTTGATTTTGACCTTTTTTTACGAGTTCAATTTTTTTTTGACGATTCACTAACGTCAATCAATGCCATCTCGGATTATGGAACGATATTATTATTATTTTGAATTAATAATACAAAATATACAGATATGGTAAGACATGGTACAGACGGTTTTTTATTACTACTACAATATTACAGTTTAATTGAACTAAAAATAATAAAACTAAATTACAAAAGCTATAAAATGAATTAATAAAATATTAAGTTTCGGGATAACTTCCATATAGTTCCATTACCTGCCGTTTCCAATGGCCATCTCAGATTAAGTATAATGGTTAATGTTAACTTTCTACGGTTATTTTTTAACATACGAGTATAAACTATATAGATTTTTATAAATTATGGGCCAATAGCAAAGCAGACGTTTTAACTGATGGAAAGTGATACTGCTGCCTGTCGACAAAAAGATGCACATTATGTCGTGGGACGACAAAAGTTGTGTTGTTCAAAGATCTGTTTAATTATGACCCCTATTGAGACGACGGTGCCCGACGATATCACCGCGAATGCGTTGTCCATGTACAGGTTAAGACGTTGAGCTCTCGTGCCGGTAATTACTCTGGCTCACCAATTCTTCGAACCGAAACACAGCGAACTGGTTCACGTTGTAAATAGAATAGAATATCCTGTCTATCAACTATGTACTTTGTGTACTACAGGTAGCTCAATGAAAACAGGCGTCCTTACCTAACCGTAATATTCTTATAAAAACATAAACATAAGCGCACGCCGTAGTCCCTCTAGCGGGGTTGGCAGAGGTGCTTGCTACACACCGCATGTTTATGTTGAGTCCCAGTGTGACAGGTTGCGAATCTGTCGCCACTATCCGGGCACAATGAGAAACATGGCAGCTACAACTTACGGCAACCCGAGACTCGAGGTCGGTCGGTTATCCAAGGCATGTAACAAACTGAGCTACCACGTCCTCTTATTATATATGACTTCATTATATTGTTATCCTCGGTATGAGTAGGGGTGAAGTGTGGCAAATTTGTTGGGATTCTTCTTTTGTGACAAAAATCGAATTGGAAGACTGAATTTTTTCGTGATTTCCATTTTCATAAAGCATGAGGGTCACGTCACAGACTTAATCAGTGTCCGATTACACGCTATCGGTTGTCAGGCCATACGAATTTTTCCTATAACTACAACCAATTAACGTAATCGGAATTCTTAATCGCAATAATTATAGCAACTTATAATAACAATACAATAAAATAAGATGGGAGTTTGGTTTTTTCTCCAGAAAGTTTTTTCTCTTTTTTTTTAATGAGATTTTTTATTAAGATATAAGTGACTTTAAAGGAGTATTTATTTCCACGAGAACGTTTTTTGATAACGTTCTTTGTAACGGAAATAATGTAAAATAATACAAGTAGGGAAATTATTGCATAAAATTGCGACATTTAAATGTAACACTTTTGTATTTCCTTATGTATATAAAACGACTTTTCAAAAATATCGAACTTAACATTTTCAATCAAATATATAATATTAGAGATTAGTGTACGTGAATAAATCAGCTATTTTTTCCACGAAATGAACATGCAATACGTAATTAATGAGTTGATTTATTTTATACTTATCATAATAAGTGAATAAGAAGTTTATATATTAAAGTACATAGTAGTGAGTTATAGTAGTTATGTTTAGTCGTCCTTCACGGCCGTCTAGCGCCAGTGTCGTTTAAATTTAATTTTGGAACGCAGGAAATTCAGTCGCGCGCCAGACTTCGTACAGTACGCACGTTCCGCAGTAAAAATAGTTGCGAACTTTACGATCGGTTTAGTGGAGTGTTGAAAAAAGTTTGTGTTTGGACAATCTGAGGTTAGTTTTCGATTGATATTATTTTGAGCATTCTTCACACAAAATTAATGTTTACACAAAACTGTGTTTTTGTTGTATAATTCCAATTTTTTTCATTCAAACTACGCTAAATTCAACGGTTGTTTGGTTGCAGGAAAGGAATGAATTATTTTTTCGGTTTTTATCTTCTTTTGAATTTTATAACTTTTTAAACATTTTACACCGATTTGTTTTTCGCTTATCCATAGAACATGGAAAATTCTTTATCAATACAAAAATACCTTACAAGAGACGATTGATTTTATCAATGGACAAACTCGTAGTTCGCATTAATCGCAAATAATAATAAAAAACATAGGAATTCTATTAATCACGACTTTTAACTGAGAAATTCACAAGCCTGTTTTACCCCCCTGATCGATAAGTAGGTAAATATTCTTAATGATAATCCTATTAACTTTTACTATTAATACAAGTATTACAACACATTACAACATCCATTACATTTACAACTCCTAAAAGACATCCAGTGCACCGTTTAGTGCACCGTTCCATTAGGTGAACTTGATTTCTCATAATGTTGCATAATTAAAAAAAAAAAACCTAAATAGAACAAAATAGTTTAAAGTGGACCATTATTAAAATGAATAAAGGAAAGTAGGAATCATGAAAAATACTTTGTACTCCAGTCTTTAAGATGCCCAAGTTGTCTCGTTGAGAGAACGAAGAAAAGTCTTTTTTTTTTAAATTAAAATTAGGCAAGCATTTGACTCCAATCCCGCTTGACATTAAGCGGTGATGGAGTCTAAAGTTGTAATTATTAATTATATGATAATCCTCTTTTATTATACAAAAAGAAGGAAGTCCCTGTCGGAAACTCAATAGCATTACCCACTGTTGTTAAATAGAATGGATTCATACTGTCATATATCACTACTGTCTTTGTATTGGATATTGTATTTCACTTTTTATTCCAAATGTAAAAAAAAAATCTATCATTTAAAAATACCAACTGAGGATAAAAAAATATATATATTCTAATAAAAATTCGATTATCGATAAATTTTAGTTAGGGAAAATACCGGCAGAAAACCGGCAGATCCTGTAATTAATATTTATTTTTAAATACTGTAATAATGACAAATTTTGCCCAGTGATAAATTGATTAGCTATTCCCAAATCTTTTAGACTTGCGCAGGGTTCGAAGAAATAAGTACCTATATGTTTTTTAAATACATTTTTTTTTTTAATTCGTCAATTGAATCATATACACGTTGAACATTGCGAGGTTGAATATGTTACTGATAAAGTAAGATATATATATTTATAGTACTATTGATAAAATAAGATACTATCTTTATATGAATAAGGAAAATTTCATTGACTTCAGATAAGTGAAAAAATAAAACGTAATATTTATCTCCTTCCGACATGTTTGTTTTTCATAGTTTGAATCAGGGAACTGTTTTACGATATTGTGCCATGAATAATCTTTTGTTATCTTTCATTTAAATAAATATTTTTCTAAATTACTTCCTACCCCACTTACACTTACACTTACACTTTACTGTAAATACTACGATTAAAAAAATCAAGTCGTATATTCTTATTTATGTTTAAGATTTTTTATTAAATCTCATTCCAGAACAAAAAAAAAACATATATTTCGGTTGTGGAAAAAATAAGTGAAAGAAGTACAATTTAAGTTAAAAAAATATGTCAGGCGTTTTATATTGTAAATTTGTATGTTGAAAACGTGACAACCCCATCTGTACATTGCAGTAACTTAAGACAAATAACATTACAAGTGTTTCTTTAAAGTAGCCACTTCTTCTTATATTAACATGTTTCTAATTCAGTTTTATAAAATATCTAATATGCGCTTGAATTTTTAAAAATTCTGTCTATTTAGAATGTATTCTTAAGGTTAAAAAATTATGTTTTGTCCCCAAAAAAAATATATATTCGAATAATCTGGACGAAGTCGCAAGCGAAAGCTATGACAGATTTTAAAAGTCTAGAAACGTTTTTGTTTATTAATTTAATATCATTAATTAATATGCGTTTCACTCAGATGGTTTTCAGGTGTTACCCTTCTTTCTATTTCCACCTTGCCGATGCGAGAGATATAACATCTTTGCCTCTACATTGGCAAATCATTGGCTGTACTCTTGGCGTTCCAGACATCAAGGGCATGTTTCGTTTAGGAAATATAATTGTGTTTATAGGCGACGGTATCACTTTCCATCAGATGGACCATCTGTTTGCCCATGATGTATAAAAAACAAACGACTAGACATACGTTTCCTTCCGTGCAGTAAATAACTTTGTAGGTTATGGTAGCTGAAACCACAAGTGCTACGATTACATAAACTGTCTACCGGTAGACTGTTTGTCTTTCCGTGCGTCGTATTAAAGTCGAAGTATATTATAGTAATAGCAAGGTTACAGCGCTGTGCCAGCCCTTGATATTTAATTCGACGGAAAACACAAACCTTGACATGCTCAAATACAAAATTAATCTAGCATGTGATTTGTCACATCAAAGCTACAAATGGATTATTTATTTTATACAATACACGACTATTAGTGATTCGTGAAACAATTACTATTGCTAGAAATAAAACACACTTTAAAACAAAAGAAAACTATTAATTTGAGTGTATCAAGTAGTACCCTACAAATTGGCGCGAACTGCCGTTCTTCGTGTTGCCAACTCGGGCGTAGATGCGTATCCGATTTTAAATAGTGCAATACCGTCCTCCGTCATTATCAAATATATTAATCATTTAAATATAAATGGTATATATATATTTTTTTATTTTCATGTTAGAAATTTAAGCTTATTTAATTTATCTTGTTTAAAGGTTTTATAATTTATTTATTTATTCAATTGAACAGTCAGCAAGAGTTACAATCTCAAGATACAGTTTACATTTTATAGTTTTAAGGGGAAATATAACCTTTTTTTTAAGTCTGTCACAGCATGCATGTAGATACATAATTATTTGAATTCACTCAGAATAAATACCAATGGGTAACATTTAGATTTAAAAAAGAAGTTATTGATATTGAAATTAAATTGGAGTTGAAACTGTTGTTGAAACGAGTATGTATTTCTTCAATGGGTTGTCATTACAGATGGGTGTTTCGTGGAATTCCTGAGTCTGAGCAGTAGTTGTCATTGTATGCTAGCAGGGCAGGCTCGACCATATATCGACAGCAAAACGACCACCTAGCCCGCTCCGTTTAGGGGGGCGCTAATACGCCACCAAGATTTACTATTTTTTCAAATAATAACCATTATTTACGGATGTTAGATATACATTTAGTCCTATAAAAATCTGCCCAAAACTATCTTAACTAATTTTAGTAAAATTACGTTCAAGTTAAAGTCAACCATTTTTCAAGATATTATTACAAGGGTGCCGTCCTAGCCGTTCGCTTCGGGCGCCATAAATTCTCGGGCCGGTACTGTTTGCAAGTGGTGTTTCGATTGTCTGTGTATTATGCTAACTAATTAATCGATTATTTATAGACCATTGTTAAGGGGGCCACCTGTTTGAAAAGTTTGAAAACCTTTGCACTAAGTATTAACATGAAACATTCTCGGCACGTGTTTCAATGGCGTATTTTTATCTCGAGTGAAATAACTTGTTCTCCTATTTACCTTTTTAGAAACATGACTCACTTGTGATAAGTTTTACGACATGTTAAGCTTTTTTAAATATTTCTCGTCGTTATTACAACACCATGTCACGTGCTGCCCATTAGGTATGACTCCTTTTTATTATATTTATGGCAGCTACAACTTACGGTTATCCGAGACTCAAACCCTCGGCCTGTCGGCTAGGGTCGGTCGGTTATTCAAGGCACGTAACAAACTGAGCTACCACGCCTTCTGCCCCGGATAGTGGCGACAGATTCGCACTGGGACTCACTTCATAAACATGCGAAAAGCGGTGTGTAGCGCCTCTGCCTACCCCTCTCGAGGGATAACGGCGTGAGTTTATGTATATTCATCCTGCTATTCTTTTGTTTTGCACTACTAAAAGTAAAGCCAGTATAATAAAAGACGAAGGTCCATGTCTATGATTTAATGAGATTTGATCATATGATTTTAAAACATTATTTTGTCACTTAACATCCCCAGGGAACGAGAGACAAAGTTTGAGAATCTGTGCTTAGGTCTGTTCTTACTAACACATGTGTACATATTATCCATTTATCAAGTTTAAAAATTGCATTTCAAGTTTCAAAAGAATCGCTTATTTTGGCGATGCCCACTAAGATCTTCTGGGGGTATTTTTTTAACTGTATCTTCCTTTCCATTGATCAGACGAAAAAAAAAGAACTAAGATTTTTATATCAGTCTACTTGTTGCCTTTTAAAGTTTAAAAAAAATGATCTTTACAAAAACACGGAAACATAGACAAAAAAACGGTAAAAATAAAGTATGAGTGAGTAGTTTGCTAAATAAATTCGGATCTATGAAGCTAATTGTATAAATAGCTTGTACAGTATTGTACAATGACATGTCTGTGTTATGTAGGGCACGATGATGGATGGAGACGTTGAAATTAACGGGCAATTATGTATGTAAGAAATAGTAAGAATATATATATGTCGTGGAAAACATTAATTTTAAGTTGCTTTTCTGAACAGTAATTTGTACGGGATTGAACGCCGTGAAGTTGCAGCGCCAACTTCACGTGAGACAGAGTCGTGGCCGGGGAGAGCGCGGGAACGAGAGGGCAACATTCAGTTATTGGCGGGAATCGGCATCACTCCTCGCCCACGAAACTGTCGGTTTAATCCTTAATTCTTTGTGTAATTTGATTTTACTTAAGTTTAATTCAAGATTAAACAAGTGTACGCTCTGAAAGTGAGTTATCAATTATGGATCCTGTACTACACGACCCTACTGATGACGGCTCCGTCGCTCAGCTATCGCTGGCGCCGTCATATATATTATATACGTATGTACGCTGAATAAAATAACACTAACGCAGAAATAATTAACAAATTAAAACTGAATCTGACTTTATACAACTTCATAGGCAAAGGGTCGACGACCCCGGTGGCGCAATGGTGTAAACAGCATACTGCTACGCTAGAGGCTCCGGGTTCGAATCCCGGTGGGGACGGGACTTTGTGTTATTTGCAAGACAATTATTTATTGTTTCGCTTACCGGTCTTTTATGTTTTTTTCCTGTCTATGTAGTTTATATCATATAGTTTAATGTTTTCAAAACATTTGTTCCGCACCACTAGCGCTGCCTGGAGCGGATATTTTCTGAAGTTCCAGAGGGAAAAGCATCATTTCAATAAACGATTTGTACACAAACAACATGCTTGTTTGTCATTACAAACATCGACAGGTTTAATCGCAACCATTTTTTTTAGGACCGATAATAACATAAAACAACATAAACATAAACTCACGCCGTAATTAATCCCTAGAGAGGGATAGGCAGAGGTGTTACACACCGCATTTCGCATGTTTATGTTGAGTCCCAGTGTGACAGGCCGCGAATCTGTCGCCACTATCCGGGCACAAAATCCTCTAACACACACACACATGTAATAACATATTCGGGCTGATTACTATTTCCCCATTAGTCGCATAGACAGGGTCGGATTTAGGCGAGGGCAACCGGGGCTACAGCCCCGGGGCCTCCACAAGAAAGGGGCCCCCACTATCAGAATTGTAAACATTAGTAAACAACTTTTCCTATGACATTTTTTTCGCGTTGTTAGCCTTACCTACAGTACTGTATAAACATGATTATATCAAATATTAACAGAAATTATCGATTCACTCCAATCACAGGCAATTTGTGAAATATCAAAATCTCGAATGGCCATGGCCAAATTCTTGTTTCAGATTATATTTATTTGTTGAAAAACAAAGAATCTATACTTGATTTAACAATAACCCTGACTACTTTTTTTTTAAATTTTACTTGGAAAATTATTTGGGGTCAGGGGGCCTCCACTCCTTTGCTACCCCGAGGCCTCCAGACCTCTAAATCCGGCATTACGCATAGATCGATTTTGGATCGAATATCTGTAGGACATGGTCGTTTCACTATTGGAATAAGTTCGTTCTGTTTTTAAAGTACAAAAATTCGGTCACCGACTACATGGTCGTGGAAGAGTTACTTAAATAGGTACGTATAGAGGTTTCAATGACATAATAAAAAGAATGATAACAATTTATCATTCCGTATATATCACAGCCTTATCAATATCATAATAATTGCAAATGTGACGCAATTCTATGAATGACGTTGCATTTTCCGAATGGGATTGGCACAGATTAGATAGTAAATATGCACTATAGAATTTGATCTCTGATGTATTTTTTTTTGTTAAAGAACATATTAATACAAGCTTTATCGTACAAGCCATCTAATTGTAAAGGATAAATTAGAACTAAGTGGATATTTCTGAAAAATAAAAGATGAACTTTTAACATTGTAACGGCAATGTTCCTCATTTTGCCCGGATAGTGGCGACAGATTCGCAACATGTCACACTGGGACTAAACGTAAACATGCGTAATGCGGTATTTAACACCTCTGCCAAACTATCGAGGGATTAATTACGGCCTGAGTTTATGTTTGTTTGTATGTGAACTTTTAACCACTGAATCTACCGAAATGAAATCCCCTCATTGCATATGTTGTAAAAACCTCTTCGAAATTAAAAAACGCAATATTGAAAAAAATAATAAACCCACTCTAAAGAAACTTTTTACGAGAAAGTTTTTCGAGATTTCGACTTCTGCGCATTTTATGTTACATACATGTCGTATATATAAATATATACTACTCAAAACAAAATAAGGGCCACGAGGTATTTTGTCTTTACCATGAAAATAATAAAACCAATATATTTTTTTTTTGTCTCCATAACGAAAACTAATGTTGCTTTTACCGTGTAGACCAATAAACTTATTCCAATAATAATGATTAAAAAGTTTATTTGCTTTTGAAAGAAAAAATCACATTTAAGGTTAAAAATAAAAACAATGTAAAGTTACTGAAAACAAAAGAAAATCCTCCATTCTCATCATTTAGTAACGAGTATGCCCTCCACGTTTCGCTACGCACTCCTGAAGCCTGGAGTGCATGCTCTCAATCAAATGCCTGACATTTTCCATTGGAATCTCTTCCCAGGCCCTTTTAACAGCGTTGATGAGTTGCTGTTGGTTGTGGATTTCCTGATCACCGTCTCTAACTCTTCGTTTCAACTGATCACACATGTGCTCAATTGGATTTAAGTCCGGACTGTTCGCCGGCCACGGTAAGACTTGAATTTGAGACGCTTCCAGTACAAACCGATTCGCTTGAGCCGTGTGTGCACGAGCATTGTCTTGCATCAAGATGAATCCAGGACCCGCTCGCTGGGCAAATGGGATCACATGTGGTCTGACAACTTCCTCAATATACCGCTGAGCAGTAACAGTACCCTCATTTAAAATAGCGAGCTCAGTTTTGCCGTGTAAGCTTCTCCCGCCCCAAATCATTACATTTGGACCACCAAAACGATCGACTTCATGGATGCAGGCTTCTGAAAATCTCTCGCCGCGTCTTCTCCATACTCTAATACGCCGATCGTCGTTAAAAAAATTAACTTTGCATTCGTCTGTTAAGAGCACCATGCCCCATTGGTTTATGTCCTAGTCCAAATGTTGACGGGTAGATCTTAAACGATTTGCACGATGATTTCTGGTTAAAGAACACGGACAACTCGCCTTCTTGATGCCTGCTGGTCTTCATGCAATCGATTACGAATACTTTGGTCACTGACGAGTACCCGTTGTGAGCCGTAAACGATTTTGCAGCTTGCGGGCCGTCGTTGTGCGATCTCGGCGCGCACTTAATCGAATGTAACGATCCTCTTGAGCTGTTGTAATGCGAACTCTGCCCGAACCAGGTCTTCTTCTAACACTGCCGGTCTCTTGGAAACGATTCCATAGATTTTGAATAGCTCTTCGAGAAAATCCCAATTGCAAACCCACAGACCGCTGCGAATGACCTTCTTCAATCATTGTAACGGCTCTGGTTGCTGTCAGCGAGTCCATATGACGCCTGCGTGCTTGTGGCATATTGCAGAAGATGTTTCTGACTCGAGATATCAATGAACTCTGATAATTTCTAATAAACCAAGAAGCTAAGGAAAGCAAAACGACAAAGAAAATGGAATCAAAATTTTCAAAAATAATTTTAAATCAAATTTTATTTAAAATTGTTGCCAGCATTAGATGAATACTACAATATTAAAAAGTTAAGGTATCAAAGAGTTCGTATACTCAATATTTTACTACTTTGAATTAAAATTTACACCAAAATGAAAAAATACCTCGTGGCCCTTATTTTGTTTTGAGTAGATATATATTTTTATATAAATGTATAACATAAAAATTGAATATGTTTAGACACATTGTTAGGTATTCTTACAGGTCTCGTATGTAGTATTCTTATCTATGTAGTATATACCATTTAGATGTGATTATTATTATTATTAAAAACAGATATATAACCATTGTATCTTTTGTTACAGGTGCACAAGAGAAGACAAACCCTACGAAAATATACATGACATAATTTATATTTAAAAAAAACATAAAAAATATAATTAAACATACGTCCGTAAGACATAAAACTGCTGTAGATTTAAAAAAAAATCAATTAAAACGATTAATTTCGACTGCATTTAATATTTTAAATAACAATTATTCTCAGTGACAATACATATAGTAAATAAATAGATAGGGAGTTGTTTTTTTTTAAATAAAAGTGATACTAGATTATAGATATATTGTAAAACATATATGTGATATAGTGAAAGATAGATATATTAATATGAAAGACATGAAACCCTGCCAGCACACTCTATCTGACGATGCTATTTACAAGGAAGTCGTTGTCATCGGTGAGTACATAAAAATAACTACATATATAACATTATCTCTTATATATTTTACATATACTTAACATATCAATCCTTACAAATGTCATGTTTTGTACGTTTGTTAGTCAATCGCGCAAAAAAGGCGTATAAATAAAGATAGTTTGTTTACATTACTAAAACAATGTGAATGAAATCTACGCAGATGAAGACTCTGACAAAATTTTGTTTTTTATTTAACTATCTTCATTATAAATGTGTTAATTTATCTTCAAAGGATATATTAAGATATTTTAAAGGGTGAAGGAGTGACTTTTATACTAGCGGACCCGATAGACTTCGTCCTGTCATATAGAAAACAAAACCTTTTGTATGGGAAAGAGAAAAGGGCTGTTTTATAGTTTTTCCGGCAATTATTCGAATTTTTGTCGCCGTAAAAACCATCCTTGAACTTCAACGAATATTTTAAAAAAAGAATTGGCCAAATTGGTCCAGGCGTTGTTCAGTTATGCGCTTACCAACACATTTTGCGATTCATTTTTATATTATAGATTATGACGACCTCGGTGGCACAGAGGTATAAACGGCCGTCTGCTACGCTATAAGTTCCGGGTTCGATACCCGGCGGGGGCGGAACTTTGTGTTATTTGCAAGACGCATTGTTTCGCTACCGGGCTTGGATGTTGTTTTCTTATCTATGTAGTTTATACCATATCGTTGCTTAGTGCCTGCGATATTGAGTCCCAATATGACAGGTCGCGAATCTGTCTGCCTTCCTGTCTGTCGGGCACAGTTAGGAACTTGGAAACTACAACATACGGCAACCCGAGACTCGAACCCTCGACCCGCCGTGTCTTTCGGTTTAATAAGGCATATAATAAACTGAGGTACCACGTAAAAACAAAACAATGACGTTTGTAATTAAAATTAATATTACAAGAATGATTATGTTGAGTACAGATACTTAATGCTAATCGTATTTATTATATATGTAAAGATATAGTGTATTTTAATACACTTAATTTGCGCAGTAGGAAACTTATGAATGTCTAGTTTTACGAGCGAGCACTGCTCTCAGAGTCTACTGGAAGAATCCGGTTTTTGTATGTGTTGTAGAGCGTCGATTATCCGAACTAATTCCACATGGGTGTTCGGAAAACCGGTCATTTAGGATAATCAAACAGTATGGGTTAGAATCCCGGAATGGGTTTCGCTTACCGGTCTTGAATGTAGTATTCTTATCTATGTAGTTTATATCATATCGTTGCTTAGCGCCTGCGATACAAGATTATATCTTAGTGCAGGGCTGAGTCAATGTGTGTGTCGTGATGTGGTTATTGATTATTATACCACCTGCACTTGATAATTTTTCTGATTTTCACAAAATAAGAATAAGTTTTAGGTATTTATCTTAAATTTTTGTCTGTCGAAGCAATATAACCTTATGAAAGACTTTGTCAAGCACTTATTTGAGGGGGATATTCAAGCGATTCGATGTTCGGTTAAGGGTTCGGATAATCGACGCTCTAATATATGCTTCAATGTTTATAAGACGATAACTCGAGTATCGTTGATCAGGATGTCATCTAATTCGTTAGGGTTGATTAATGAGACAAAAATAAATTGCAATTTTAAATATTAGGCGAATCGATCACGGGGTTTGACGAAATATATTTATTGTAAGATATAGGGGGCACAGTTCGAAGCGAACTGCAAGACTTGACTGTAAAATTATAATTAAATGTAAATAAGATATAGAAAGGTAGAGGACGTGGTAGCTCAGTTTGTTACGTGCCTTGGTTAACCGACCGACCCGACTCGACAGGTCGTGGTTTCGAATCTCGGGTTGCCGTGCGTTGTAGCTGCTATGTTTCTCAACGTGCTCGGATATTGGCGACAGATTCGCAACCTGTCACACTGGGACTTCACATAAACAAGCGAAATGCAGTGTTAAACACCTCTGCCTACCCCTCTCGAGGCATTAATTACGGCGTGATATTATGTTTTATGTAGACCTTATAATAATTAAATTGAATACAATGTTGTATACCTTTTGTTACACTAATACTGTGTTTGCAATATTTTGAAATAAGTAACTATATTTACAATAAGTTAGTTTGCGAATAATTAAAAATTTAAACAAAAACTTGAAATGTATACTTTTATTAACAGAAACCTTGTTCGATTTTAAAAGTCGAGAATTTTCCAGAAGAAAAAAAAAAGGTGAATAGGTACGCAGTTGTTCGCTTGAACGGCATTTAAAATTGAATTTTATTGCTCTGTAATTAAGAGTTATTTCCGTGTGGTTCGATTTATTAATAGACATTATTATAAATTTATGGTATTTAAGAATGAATGAACGGTCTATCGTTATATTTGACCTCGCATGATGAGGTATTTAGGAGCCTGTTCTGATTATGCATTCAACTAGATGAAGCATCGGTTTTACTTGTATTGTAGGTGACTCTTATTACGTACAAATATAAGGTCTACCCGAACTTTGTCTTTAACAAAAGCTATATATATATATATATCTTATTTATATTACATACATACATAAACTCACGTCGTAATCCCTCGAGAGGGGCAGGCAGAGGTACCGCATTTCGCTTGTTTATGTTGAGTCCCAGTGAGACAGGTTGCGAATCTGTCGCCACTGCCGGGGCACAATGAGGAACATGGCAACTACAACGTACGGCAACCCGAGATTCGAACCCTCGACCTGTCGAGTCGGGTCAGTCGGTTAACCACAGTGCGCAAGGAACGAATCTACCACGTCCCCCAAAATGAACGAGGAAGATTTTTTTTTTTTTGCACTTTGTATCCAATTTGGGTCGTGCACGAATCTGTTTTTTATATGCTATATACTTATTTATAAGAAAACCACAATTTATCTAATGTTATAAAGAGCATCGAACTCGTATTCAAATATTTAAAATTTTCGTATGATCTACAACGTGATATTGACTTTTAAATTCTCCAAACATTTTAACTCTGACGAAAGCGATCTCCATATCAATTCCAATCCCTTTCAAGAATGAGAATAATCTTAATGGATGATACTTTTTATCAGTTTAATTTATAAACGATAAATAAATAAAATAAACAATATTAAAGTTTCCTTCTGATTTTTTCAATAATAAAAAAAATCCATGATTCCTTTTTACGCAAAAAAGTTTATATTTTTGCGCAATTTAAATGGTTTTTTTTGTCTACTAAGCCTCCGCTGTCCGTCTGTCTGTCTCATGAACTATAACAGCTAGACCGTGGCGTGCCTAGAGTTTTAGTACAGGGCAAGCCGAGAGATATACTTCATACTTCCCTTGTGGACTTGCTAGCGTGGACGAGCTCAGCAAAACACTCAGAAGTTTGCGAACATGTCAGCAAAACCACAATTTCGGTGGCTTTAAAAAAGTCGTTTGATTTGTTAATGAATGAATAAGAGCTCGAACTTATTTTAGTTTGATAGGGCAAGCCGGGCTTTTGGGCTTCTGTGACAGTACCGCCACTGCAGCTAGACTGTTGAAATTTTCAGAGAATGTCTATTTCTGTTGCCGCTATGACAACAAATACTAAAAATGTAAAAAAAAAATACATAGTGGGGGAGATCCCATAATAAACGTGATATTCAGGACATGTCTTGCTTGATCTTGTCTCTTTTAAGAAAGCATTTTTAAAATGCTGGGTCCTCCCATCGTGGGTTAGCGGGCGAGGAGTTAAAATCAAGTTTAACGAATCACGAAAGTTTACTATAGCAAAATACAGCAGTCTCTTCAATCAGTAGCACTAATTATTCAAGACATTCTGTAGAACATGTGGTGCTTAGGTAGTATAATTCAATTCAATCTTATCGCAACCGTCAAATTCTATAATATACCAAGAATTATTCAATTCAATTCAATTCTTATTTTATGGCGACTATCGTATTGGACGACAACTAAGCCAATATCACGTGATGAGAAACAATGTTATAAGTTAGAAAATGATCGGTGTTCTGACTTGTGATCAGTTGCCGAATCTGTAACAATATAAACAGTACCAAGAATGAATATCCCGATCTTCCTTTTTTTTCCTTCCCGCGCTTTCTCACTGACAGTTTTTTTTTTTGGAAATCAAGCACCAGTGTTCTGCATTACGTCAAGGGCGTCTCAACATACAGCCCTTACAATTACAATGTAAAAATAGACGTCATATTTACAATATAATAATGACGAGTCTTGCTTGTCACCCCGACATCACAGCTCTGACTAGAGAGCGTCAACACAATTAAAAAGGCTGCATGCCGTTAGTTTGGACAAGTACATACTTACATGCGTATTGTTTTAACTTGTGGGGGAACCCTTCATGTGCGACCGACTCACACTTGGCCGATTATTTTCTTAACTTAGTTTCAAACTTCATCTCGTTTGGTTCCTACCAAAGTCCACATTTATTATGGTAACAACTGAAGACAATGAGCAATCTTCATTGTTATGTAAACTGTGAAACCAATATGAATGCTTGTTTGAAAATGTACAACGAGAAAGTTGGGAAAAATGGTCCTCCATGTGAAAGACTATGGGAAAAATATCGAAGCCATAGACAAAATATAATAAATGTTTTTTTTCCTGTTCTGTCTATTGATTGACGTTTATCAGCAGGAACTTTAAATTAAAATTTTGTATTAAAAAAAATTACGATTCATTTTAATCTAAAAATCAATTTAATTACGAATATTATATAAGTAAGTAACATTAACCTAACATAACCTATATTTTGAGATTTCTTATTAAATAATTAAAACAAATTAACTCAAAGAATAAAGGAAAAGTATAAAAAGATTTGTCAAGCTTTCATAAAAGAAATAACAAATTGAAAATCAAAATGTATAAATAAATTTATTAATCTCATATCATCACCGCTATATATAATCTGTATTCAGAATAGACGCCAACCGCATGTTCCTAGTACTGTTCTATATTTAATCATACATACAGACGCACATACCTACATACATGCACGCACTAAGGTCAATGTCATTTTTCATATTCATCGGAAGTGAACACCTGCTACTATTTTACCACTGCAGTGTAATGAATTATCTCGTCCCACCTTAGAGAGACTGGTGGCTTTGGTACATATCTCCCTCAGAATTATATTTCATCTTAATTACTAAAAGTAATTAACCTATTTCGTTATTTAATTTCATCTTACAAGATAACAGATGAAACATCCAATGCGCTTACAAGATTAATTTACCTATCAACAATTAAATTAATTAATAGCTGAAAATATCACACATGCTCAATGTCAAATTATGGAACATTAGATTATTATAAAATAGCAAATTTAATCAATGACAATAACAATAAATTACAATGATTTATATAAAGAAGAATTAAATTTCATACTACTACACAGTATACTTATATATTTATATACTAGACTATCTGATTTTGCTTCGCTTGACATATCTACGTCGGTAAGAATATTTCTCAATTTTCTCAATTAGTATGTATTTTAAAATATATTTGAGATTTATAACTGATCTGATAGGACGTGGTAGCTCAGTTTGTTACGTGCCTTGATTAACCTACCGAACCACCCGATAGGGCGAGGGATCGAGTCTAAGGTGGCCGTAAGTTGTAGGTACCATGTTCCTCATTGGGCCCGGATATTGGCGACAGATTCGACACCTGACACACTGGGACTCAACATAAACATGCGAAAAGCGGTGTGTAGCACCTCTGCCTATCCCTCTCGAGGGATAACGGCGTGAGTTTATGTTATGTGTATTTATGTTTACGCCATTTATTCTGATTTTTCAAGTATTTTAGCTCTATATGTAATTTCATTTTAATTCGTATATTGTGACGAGCTTTATCGCATTCTCTCAACCTAGACTGTCAGTTGTATTAGTGGCTAAGTGTAAAAAACATGTTTTCATATAACAAATTACAGAATCTGGGGTTTCCTGCCGGTATCTTCCCCGACATAAATTTTCCGAACCGGTGGTCGAGTCATTTTTAAGAAAAAAATTATTAAATTCAATTGACGATTCTGAGTAATTTTTAAAGTTTATGGAATAAAGTTATTTTGAGTTTGATTTTCTCGAGGGTTTATTTATTTTGTGAGTTTATGTTATAGATATGTCTTCTTCCACCCATGAAGTAAATATATGTCGAACATCTTTGTTTTTTTTTTAATGTGCAACACAGCATCTCATAGTGTCATCTAGGTTAAAATGTTTTGTTATGAGACTGTATTATTTTCTTAATAAAGTTATTACTTCCTCACTGTACTTGACTGATGAGGCTTTGTTTTTCAGGCAACGGCCCCAGCGGTCTGGTGACATCGTACATGCTCGCCGGTAACGTGCCTTACCTGAAAGAAATACCAGATGACCTGCCCATGGATGACATGCTGCGAGCTAGGTAACATTTTCAATACCTCATACTCTCACAACACACGCCGTCGTCCCAAAGGGGTAGGCAGATTTAAGGGTTCGATATACGCAACGATTCTTTTCGGGGCACATCCGCCACTCTGTCCCACCACTGCAATTCCCGCTTATCAGGATCAACAGTGGCGTCCTTTGAACGAATAATCCAGCTGTGCAATGACGCACAGATGCAATGTTAGTTGCTTAATTTTAGTTAATCTTGGGACCAGCAACGAACTTAATCAAAAGAAATAGGAGGTAGTAAGAAAGCGGTTTCAGAATCAACGATCCTTACATACATCTCTCGCTTCCTCCTCCACATCCATGCATCTCATTCACATGATACACTGGATCTACGTGCGAGATCGTCTGGGTTGATACCACCCTCCTTTCTATTTCTGCCGTGAAGCAGTTTGCTGGCCTTCGGTTCGATGGATTAAAGTGTAATTACCAATACGAGAGGGATAACATCTTTACCTCTACATGGGCAATGCTTTGGCGGTGCTCTCGGCATTCCACGACATGAAGGGCATCGTTGTATCAACGGGGCGGTATCACATTCCATTAGGTGAACCGTCTGCTTGCTTGCCCATGATGTTTCAACAGTCACACTGGGACTGAACATAAAAATGCGAAATGCGGTGTGTAACACCTCTGCCTACCGCTCTCAAGGGATCCATTACGGCGTGAGTTTATGTTTATTTATGTTTAATAATAATGTTAACTCATGTCTACTAAAAACTTGGCAACTCCTACCTGTGGTGGTTCCAGGGGGAACTACGGTGCTCTATAATTAAGTGCAACAGCACTTACAGAATAATTAGTAAATAAATTAAACTGTGAACTTAATTCGTTTATTCCGTTTCGTTTCAGGTTATCAAACATACCCAAAGATCAGAGTTTATACGAGACTGATTTGTACGAACTGGCTGAAGGTCTTGAAGGGAGGAGCCAGAATCCAATACCTATTCTGGTAAGTTATTAATATATTAATAGGAAGTGATACAGCAAATTGTAATTGCTACAATCAAATCATCTTTTTAAAGTTAAAAAAACTTTTGACCTGTAAATGGTTCACAGACTTGCGCTATAATATATCGTAAGATACACAGCGACAAATGCGTTCACATACGCCCGCTACACATAGCGGCCATCTGTGAACCGCTACTCTCGTTGTGCGTGTGATATATCTGTGAACTCCTTTATAATCTTACCGTGCATTTAGAATTTCTTGGAAATCTGTTGGGTAGTTTAAGATTAACGCATGCATTTTGACAATTGATTAATAATATATTATATAGCTAGCGCTATAATATATAGCTGTATCGTAAGATATCACAAACACAGCCGGAATAGCCGCTAACAGTCGGCCGTTATCTTATCTATGTATGTTTTTATTTTATTTTTTATTGATTAAGCATACACAACAGGTGACATTCAAAAACGTATCAATATACAGTGATCAATTAAATGTATAAAACTAGAATGGGATCCAAAAAACATGTACACACACCATGATATAAGTTCTTACACAAATACAATCAAACAAACAGGTGCAAACAAACCATTGTGTTACAAAATTTTAAAAAGCAACAGTGCTTAAAATACTTAAAATTCAATATATTTAGATAAAAGAGAAAATGCATTCTCTCTCCTTCAATTACGAATCACTTTATTATCTTTTTGACCAAAAATTTTAATTTAATATGTTTACGTGTTCTCGTGACTATATAACTTGGGCCACTTTAAGGCAAGAGTGAATGGGTTTCTCCTAGGCAGGCTTAACATCAGGCGGGTTTGGGGTCAAATGCCTGCCTGGTCATGAAAAAAAAAACTCATCATAATGACGACACATACGAACCATGGGATTGAAATAATAGGTATTTTTTTATGTATATGTGTCGACCGTCTGTAAAGGCATTTCCCGCTATGTGCGCGATATCTTACGATATATTACAGCCAACGTCTGTGAAACCTTTAAATACAAGGATTTCAATGTAAAGGCTTTGTAATAATCGATTGTTTTATTTTTTACCTTATTTTCTAAGGTACTACCGAAAATCTCATTTTAAATTTTGGTACCTATCTCGCTAGACACAATACACAGTTCCAGCAAGAATATATATTTTATTATTAAACCAAACAATTCATCGTCAAAGGAATAATTAGTTTGTGTGAACTGACCAAATGCAAGCGATAAAAAATGCAGTACAGAGATATACCAATCGATAAACATGCTATCATTATTATAACTAAACTAGCTTTTGCCGGCGACTTCGTCCGCTTTGAAGTCGGATTAAAAAAAAAAAAAAAGTCTTTACATTTATCGTTATATTTTGGACAGTTCACAGAGTATTTCTATAAATTATAGCCCATCTGTTATTCTGATGTATTAGCTATACTATTGTAGGGTTTTATTAAATTCCATTCAGTAGTTTTTACGTGAACGAGTAACGAACATCCATACGTTCTAAAAAACTTTCGCGTATACATTAGTAAGGACTAGCCGTCCGCCCCGACTTCGCTCTTATACAATTTTTTTTTTTGCTGTGCGTAATAAAGCCTATGTCAGTCTGTGTTAAAAAAACATTTAATATATAAATATGTATGTAAATATAGACGTTACATACGGATGCAGACGGCGACATAAAATCAAATTACCATGAATGACTTAACATAACTTTGCGAAATGTCACCCGAGGTTTGAACCTGCGACCTCAATGCCAAGGTCAAATGATAAGCGACCACCGCGACGGTCATATAATTCAAGTGGCTATAAATAAAACATACTTGTCATGTGGAAAAAACCATCATCGGATATTTTTTTTTAGAAGAGACGAGGAAAAATATGCACTCGAGGGTCATTCCTTAATTACTTTTGGAGGTTTTTGGGCAATTTTTAACCGCCCCCCCCCCCCCTATTCTCATGTAAGACCATAAAGTTTCTCGTTGGCTAAGTTCGTTTTCAATAAAAATTTGTATTGATTCGTAATAAAAGTTTAATAAATAAATACGATTATTATTGACATATCGGATAGTAGCGTTCGGGAATCTTCGGCGAAAATCCGAATAATAACGGAGTCGCAACATTTCTCACTACACAGTTTGAAGAAAAAAACATACGCAAACATAAACTCGCGCCGTAATTAATCCCTGGAGAGGGGTAGGCAGAGGTGTTACACACCGCATTTCGCATGTTTATGTCGAGTCCCTGTGTGACAGGTTGCGAATCTGTCGCCACTATCCGGTCACAGTGGACACGGCAGCTACAATGCACGGCTACTCGAGACTCTAACGCCGATCGGGTCGGGTCGGTCGGTTAACCAAGGCACGTAACAAACTGACGTACCCATCCTCTAATAATAATAATAAAACAGGATAACATTATAAATAAAAACCTTTAAACAAGATATTCCATAATTATATTGAGATGGTAATAAATTACACTCGTAACACTTTATTTATAATTTATTAAGGTTCGGTGTCATGAACTTGGATTTAAAAAAAATATGGTCGACATAAAAAGTTATTTTTTAGCAAATAGTTTATTTAAGTTTTGATTGACTTGAAAATTATAGGATTTATGTATTTAAAAAAAAAACAGTAAATTCTCCCAAAAATTTAGGTCTCTGAAATACTATTCTTAAGTTGATTAATTAAATACCATTGATTAAGCTATTGTATTGTTTTAAACAAGCGATACTTTTTTGATGATATTGTTCAAATACTTTTATTTACGACGTTTCAAATTTTATTACTTTCCAATATATTCAATAACATTTTTTTGTTAACAGTACATACAAAGTACACGCTACAATAAATTGAAACAAGTTTCGTTCATTTTTTTTTCGAACAAGAAAAGGCCTTCGCGCGTACCTCGGAACGAACGCCATTTAAATTTAAAAAAAAAAGAATCGTGTACCTGGTGTTGCTACATCTTGGTCCAACAGGCAGGTCTATGTTGGCCTTTGACTTAATCGCTACATGTTGGTCGACTAATTTTATGTTAATTTAAATTCATTTTTTGACTTAAGGTTGGTTGGGTGAGCGAAATAACTCATTAAGCTATCTCATTAACATGTTCAAACGAGATAGTTTACGAAGTACACACGGCCATGCCTAACCTAACCTAACCTAACCTGTATCGTTCTTTAGTTGTACAGCAGCTTGACATATCACTTCTCTGATTTTATTTATTAATTAACAAATATTCACAAATAGTACGTAGGACATTTGATTCGATGGAACGTAAATTTGAACAACTTTGCCTGTCCATCGGAATAGCTATAGTATTATAAAATAAATTAAACTACACAACCCTAAGCTAAAAACAAGATAGCTTTAAATTATTAAATTATGTTATATACTAGCGGCCCGTCCCGGCTTACATTTAGATTTGTTACACACACATTAATAATAATATAGCACACTTTATATCATTTTGTTCTATCATCAATAGTTTTCGCAGCGTACGCGATGTAAGGAAGTTTGTTGATATTTTTTACACTTTATCGTAATTTAAGTGAGGATCCCCTTTTTTTTAAATGAAATATAGCCTCACTCAGGAAAAATATAGCTTTCCAACCGTGAAAGAATTATTCAAATCTGTTCAGTAGTTTCGGAGCCTATTCAATTCAAACAAACAAACAAAAAATCAAACCTTTCCTCTTTATAATATTGTTATAGATTAAATTACATAAGTAAGCACAACATAAGTCAGATTTGACGATTCTAAGCACTTGTTTTTAAAGTCAACGGGATAAAGTTATTTTAAATTTGATCTTTGTGATTGAGTTAATTGAAAATGTCTCATTATTGTCCCAAGCAACAGTGAATAGTGAATGTTTTGCTAGAAAATGTTGTTGGAAATGTTTTAGGTCAAAGCTGTGAAACTTTTTGAAAAAAAATTACAGTTTGTACAAAATTTTATAAATATTTTCATTAACTAATCCATCTAGCTTTGTAATGGATTACATGGGACAAGTTTTCGGTTTTTTAAACGGAAAAGAAACAAGAAAAATTGTAATTATTTAAATATTAAATTGAAGGTTTCAATGTCCGCTTTAATGTTAAAGAAAAAACAAAAAAAAAAAAAAAAACTTGAAAAAAAACAAATTGAAATGTTGGCGTTGATAGTGTAGTACCTCCCAAACATTTTTTATGCTTAGATTTGTTTTTTTTTTGTTGGCAAAAAGAACTTTTTTGTTGTAAATTAACCCGATGATTTATCTTAAAGTGAATTGCATGTTTTTTGCTTTTTATTACCGAACAGGAAAATTAGATTCTTTCGTATGATTTTGAACGTACACCTGCTTTATAACAAGAAAGTGATTAAAAATATATAGATATTTAATTTTATTATTTAGTAATATTTTTATTACACTTTATTAAAAATTATTGTAAACTTGCTGTTGCCCCGCGGTTCTGAACGCGTTTTATCTCGTGATGTTTCCCTGCGATTTCATCCGTCTTAAAAGACAAAATGTAATTTATATATACTTCTTGATAATATAAATTAACTATAACAATAATAACCACATTACGACACACACGTTGACTCAGCCCTGCACTAAGATATAATCTTGTGTCGCAGGCACTAAGCAACGATATGGTATATTCTACATACGAGGCCGGGTCAATAAGTCCGTGACTTTTTGAATTTCTGACCTCTTTACTGAAAAAGCAACACTACTCCTGTCAACAGGCATCTGTCAGTTGACTCCTATCAAAATTTGAACTTGCTTGAGGAAAAAATGGAAAAAAGTGAATTTCGTATGCTCATTAAGCATTATTTTTTGCGAAAAAAAACCATTACCGAGACCAAGGCTAAGCTTGATAAATACTATGGTGACTCTGCAACTTCGATTTCAATGGTAAAAAAGTGGTTTACTGAATTTCGTTGTGGCCGTACAAGCACTGAGGATGCCGAACGTCCTGGACGCTCAGTTGAGGTCTCTACCCCCGAAAAAATCGAAAAAATTCACGATATCGTGTTGGCCGACCGAAGATTGAAAGTGCAAGAGATTGTGGAAGCCGAAGGGATCTCTCATGGCTCAGTGGTTTCAATTTTGAATGATCACTTGGGCTTGAAAAAGCTTTCCGCAAGATGGATGCCGCGTTTGCTCACAGTTGACCACAAACGCAATCGTGTAACAACTTCACAGGAAGGTTTGGCGTGGTTTAATCGCAATATGGAGGAGTTTTTGCGCCGTTTTGCAGCCGTGGACGAAACATGGATCCATTACAACACACCAGAGACCAAACAACAGTCAAAACAGTGGGTTTCTAAGGGTGAATCGGCGCCAAAGAAGGCCAAGGTGGGTTTGTCAGCCAATAAAGTTATGGCGACTGTTTTTTGGGATGCACGTGGGATAATCCACATTGACTACCTTCAAAAGGGAAGAACAATCAATATGGAATATTATGCCAACTTATTGGACCGCTTCAATGACGATTTGAAAAAAACCCGACCTCATTTGGCCAAGAAAAAAGTTCTTTTCCACCAAGACAATGCAAGGCTGCACACATGTGCAGTTGCCATGGCAAAAATCCATGAATTGGGCTATGAATTGCTCCCTCATTCGCCCTATTCTCCAGATTTGGCTCCGAGTGACTACTTCTTGTTCCCAAACCTGAAGAAATGGCTTGGTGGAAAAAGATTTGACTCCAAAGATGAAGTCATCTCGCAAACAAAGGCCTATTTTGAGGA
Source organism: Choreutis nemorana (assembly GCA_949316135.1). NCBI lineage: Eukaryota > Metazoa > Arthropoda > Insecta > Lepidoptera > Choreutidae > Choreutis > Choreutis nemorana. Next base: position 6,696,710 of record OX438618.1, read on the forward strand.
CCTCGACAAATCATATGTTTTGGAAGGGATAAAAAAATTGGAGAAGCGTTGGACAAAGTGTATAGAGCTCAAGGGAGACTACGTTGAAAAATAAAATGATTTATGTATCAAAAAATCTTTGTTTTATTCCAAAAGTCACGGACTTATTGACCCGCCCCCGTAGATAAGAATACTACATCCGGTAAGCGAAACAATGCGTCATGAAAATAACACAAAGTTCCACCTCCGCCGGGATTCGAATCCAGAACCTCTAGCGTAGCAGTCGGCTGTGTACACCACAGCAGCGCAGAGGTCGTCAACTACTTGTCAACTATTATAAAAATTATATTTCGATCATTCATTCTAGATTTGTATCTGTTTTTTTTACCTTAGGAAACAAGTTATCTACTCTTTTTCTAAATTACATTGACAGTTTCAGATATGCCATATTATTGTTTTAATTTATTTTTCAGATGGACCAGTTGCTGAGGCCGTGCGCTGATCTCGGTTACAACGCAGACTCGCTCATAGAGTGGAGATACGACGCGGAAAAACAGGTAACACAACCAACCATGTTTGTTATGCATTTAATTAGGTAAATTTTATAATAAAACTTAGCTTATATTGAATAAACTTGATTGAAGATATTAATACCTTTTAAAACGGTGACTGTTAAAAATAACTTAAGATGACATATTTTACCCCCGGTTCCCTTTAGTCATATTTAATCCCACCTACCATTTAATCTTTTAGCTTAAATATATACCTCCACCCCCATTTTTATTCTAAGCCCCACTTACTTATTCCGAATTCTGAGTTTAATCCAATGGAGATGAAAGTATTTATTATCGCTTCGTACAATTCCATTGCGATCCCATTCAATTTTTCTCTGAAACCAAACTGGGACTCAACATAAACATTCGGAATGCAGCGTGTAACACCTCTGCCGACCCCTCTCGAGGGATTACGGCGTGAGTTTATGTTATATGCTCTTAAAATTGTAATCGGTATTATATGTTTTGTAGGTAGAGCACATAGTGCTAGGGCGGGGTCGGGCCGGCGGCTCGTGGCATACGTTCCCGCGCGGCGTGCGCACGCTGTCGCCCGCGGGCTGGCTGGCGCTGCCGCCGCACCGCGCCGTGCGGCCGGGCCCCGGCGGCGGCCCCGGCGGCGGCGGCGGCGCCGAGCGCGTCCCCGCCAGTGCGGTCGCAGCCTACTGCGAGAGATACGTGCACAGTTGCCAGCTACAGGTAACTACGACTTTAATATATGAGCTTTTCTATACTCCCTATAATGTCAAGATTATAATCAGCTACAGGTAACTTTAATTTGTTTAAGCTTTTGTAGGGGTTATATATTGTTAATACATAAACCTATCTTATACATATTGTACATTAAGTTTGATAAAATTAAAAAGCCTGTATAAAAATTGTGATTTTATCAGATATGTTGTCAGATAGACCGACGGATAGACTGATCAACAAAAATGAGGGAAAGCTCTGTTCAATTTTGATTTCTTAATGTTGAATTACTGACTTGAATAAAAGATCACGATCCATTTTTAAATACTTGAATGTTAATGTTAATTTCAATAATATTTCTACGTACAATATTCATAACCTAAAGGCTGGAGCACGCCAAATACAGTTGCGGTGCGTGTGCGTACGTCGTGGAGTTGTGTAAAGTTTGAAGTTCTATGACAGATGACAGATGTCAAACTAGTGTACGGCCAGAGAGGCGAGCTGGCAGCGTGCAGCGGTCGCGTCAAACACATGCTGATGGATGGAGCTGTCCTGAGCAATACACTGTTGACACTCCATAAACACACCGACTGCTAGTCCCCGCTCTGAAAAACGCTACGCTCAGAGCGGAACTCTGGCCATAAACTTAATAAGTCAAAATAGGTTTAATAATTTGTTAGATTGTAATTTAAATTAATAATATTACGTCCCACTGAGAAAAAATTCAATTAACCATTCAATTAAGGCGGACTTGTTTGAAAACTACTTTTTAGGTACAGAAAGCTTGTAAATTCAATGTAAATAGTGTTAAAAACATTTAAAATGGACGGGGATGATGTCCCAGAGTCTGTCTCTGGGAGACCTTCGCGTAAAAGACAGTTCATAAAAAGTGTCACGGACAATGGTGCAGAGAGAGGGCTGACAAATTTGACTTTTCGCCATATTTTAATACAAGTTATAAAACACTATATCCGGAAAATTCCAACAGTTTAGAATTTTAAAAAGAACGACTCGGTAATAAAAGTCCAGTCTATTCAAATCATTTATTTGGTGTTGTAAAATGTGTAGTCGGCGTACACACACAGAGTCAGTGTGAATCAAATTGACATGACAGTTGAGCAGTATAATACAGCAATTTTTTTTTAAATTACTGTAGCTTTTTGGAGAAATATGATCTCAAAGCTTTTATCCCAGCCTGGAGATAGAGAAAAGCGAAGTTATAAGATTTTTGCCAACGAACATATCCAATAAAGTAAGTTCTTAATAGAGCTGGACTCGGAGAATCTAATTTATTCTAAACATCTATGTACTGTACCCGTTTCCACAAATAAATATTACTATGACTATGACTATAGAACTATATTCATATATCATTTCTGTAAGAAGTTTTAATAAAAAATCTGAAATGAGATTATTCCACTGTAAGCATAACATTTTTATCAAGTGTTCTACCACAAAACGTTAATAACGACCTTGACTCGTACAGAGTTTTTGAATATGTAGCTCCTTGCAATGCTACAAATGTTTTAAAGTCAATCATTCAGCCAAAATATGTAATAATAAACAGGTATGCTCTATTTGTACTCGAGAACATCACATTAAAGAGTGTTATAATGCTGAAAACATTATGTGTGTTAACTGTCAGGGACCTCACTTGGCAATATCAAAGCTACGTCCAGTCAAACAACGTATGATAGTTGAGAAAAAACTTACGTTACTGATTTTCCCTGTCTACCTTCTGTAACATCAGGTAATAAACTTATTATGGAAAAATCAAATAATATCGGAATCGTGGAAAACACAGTGTGTTGTTCCTATATTGAAACCCGACAAGCCAACTGATAAAGCAGATTCTTATAGACCTATCTCACTCTCATCATACATTGGTATAAAAATATTGGTATATCAAAATATGATTAAAACAAGATTGGATTTCTATGTAGAGTCAAAAAACTTAATACCTTCTATTCAGTATGGGTTTCGGCGTGGTAAAAGCTGTGCAGATAGTTTACATCATTAATCTCTGATTTAAAACATGCGAAAGTGGAAAAAAAACACGTAGTGTGTATTTTTTTTTCGAAATCCAAGGAGCTTTTGATAATGTAGTTCCTAGTATTCCGATTAAAGTTTTATCTGAAATAGGAGTCCCTGGGCATTTATGTCAATGGATTTTTAACTTTTTAAATCGTTGAGTTGTGTATTTAAAATATAATAATATGCTGTATGGACCTCGAGAGGCATCTAAGGGCACTATGCAGGGTGCAACTCTGTCTCCACTTCTTTATAATATTTACACTAATCAAACAGAAAAGCATTTTGATACCAATAACGTTGATATCCTTCAATGTTCGTTTGCAGATGTTATTGTTTTCTATAGTATTAGTCCTGATGTCAATAATAATTACAATGGGTGCAGCCAGAGGATGCAAAATAAATGCAAATTAAATTTGATTAACTTAATTTATTATAAAATTATAACTCTATATTAGCCTAAGTTGATCGATGAATGATCTGAATAAGAATGCCGTTTGGTTCTTCTTTTGTTGAACTCGAAACCTCCGTCGACGGTGGTGAGACGGTCACGTTGTTGCTGCGCTTGCACCTCGTGCCGTGGGGCCGATTGCAATATTCGCAGGAAAATGCTGAGGCGGCGAGTTACAGAGGTTGGCATTGTGTAACATAATGCTAAACAAAATATAATAAATAATAATAATAATATAAATAATGGCTTTAAAGCAGTTAACGCAAATAAAAGAAGTGTTTTAACTATAAGTAAACATCTATCATTAGTTGATATTAAATATAATTATACTGTCATTGAAGAAGTTGATACTCTAAAATTTCTTGGTATAGTGATTGAAAAAAAAATTGAGTTTCCAACAACACATTCAATACATTGAAGGTAGAGCTTTAAAGGGACTTAATATTTTGCGTTGTTTGACTGGATTATCTTAGGGAGCTGATCTAAAATTCTAGGTTTTTTGTATAAATCTATAGTTCGTAGTCATTTTGATTATAGCTGTTTAGCCTACATTACCAGTTTACATACTCGCAGACTGGACATTGTACAGAATAAAGCTTTAAGGATAATAACAGGAGCTATGTGTTCTACTCCTATTAGAGCAATGGAAGTAGAAACAAAAATAATGCCCTTAAGTTTGTGGAGATTTTATTTAGCACAAAGGTTTATTCTTAAAATGTTGACTTCTAATAATGTTGAAGTTATAAATTTTATTGGAGCTAAATCTAACAGTTGTGATCTTGATCAAATAGAATCGCCTCTTGGTCTTTTAAGAGGTTAAACTCCACAGTAGTCATGTATATTAAATTACACTAAAGATAAATTTAAAACAGTTTATACAAAATCTCTTTGGCCCTGTTATAGTGGAATTTATAAAAGTAAAATTGTAAATATTTCAAGATTAACCACAATTGTAAATAACAATAGTGAATATTTTGCACTTGTTTCTCAGATTCCACATTATTACAAATTATACACAGACGGAAGTAAAACTAATAATTATCGTAGAGCTGCTTTTTATGACCCACAGATGAAATTTATTTAAACATTTAAATTAAATCTAGAATGTAGTATTTTTACAGCTGAATCTTTGGCTGTGTATGAAGCACTTAAACTAGTAAACATTGTAAATAATTGTAAATATTTTTAATTGTCACTGATTCTTTAAGTGTCGTGGAATCTCTACAGAATGTAGTAATTAATTTTAAAAACAATTTTATAATTTATATGATAAGAGAAATGATTTATAATATTCAAAACACGAACAAATTTGTTACCTTTTTGTGGGTTCCCTCTCACAGAGGAATAACAGGTAATGAAATTGCTGATATGGCCGCGAGTAAAGGGATGCACGAATAAGATGTGAGCAATATTTATGAGATACCTTTTACGGATCTTCAAGCTTACATAAATATGAACATAAAACAATTGTAGAAGAAATTATGGAGTGAAGATTTAAAAACAAAAGGTACGGAGAAATACAGAAAGACCTTCCAACAAAACCTTGGTACTATAGTTGTAATGCCACTAGAAATTTTATAACTACAATAATTAGATTGAGATTCAACCACCACACTACACCAGTGCATCTATGCAAAATTAATGTTATTCACAACAACAAATGTAACTACTGTGATAGTGGAACAGGCGATATAAATCATTTCATATATGACTGCAAATATTTTTCAATTCAAAGACTGTTGTTAGTGAGTGAACTTAGTGACATAAAACAAACTTTTATCAAATGTTGAAACATTTAAACCATTATATAAACGTTTATTAAAAATACTGTGACTAAAATTTAATAGTGATATGACAAGCAAAGACAAACTACGATTATGGCTTAAAGGACATCGCATCCAAGCCAGTAAAAATCTTTTTAAAAAATACGTCCCACATTTGTACGCGTGCATGTCAGATTTTTGTTGACACTGTATTGTGAATTATTAACAAGAAAATCCAAGAAATGTTTTGTAATGTCCGCAGCGCTACGTGCGCAGCGGCGCCCGCGTGAGCAGCGTGACGCGAGCGCCGCGCGCGCCCGAGCCCTGCGCCCGCGCCCTCTGCGCTCGCAACGCGCGCTACTGCGTCGCCGGGTGAGTGCACCGCACGCTGTCTACTGACACCTGTCAATGTCACTGTCACTTACAAATATTGCCACTTTGTTATTTCTCGGTTTTCTCTATTCTATTCTATTTGACAATAATCGTGTTATGACAGCTTAATTCTAAATTTTATGGAAACCTAACATAGCCGACAAAATACGAAGTCGCATAATTTCTCACTAGGTGACATGTTCGTGTTATTTGCTTGTGATCTTGTCTATTATTTATATGTTTATATTTATATTGGTGGTCGCATTAAAACTAACCGGGTAAGTGGCTTGTGTTTGTAGTTAGCGGTATGGATAGGAAGCCGCCAGATCCGCCGTACTCTCCTGATGAAGGATGTGATGACGAGAAATTACGTTGGATAGTAGAAAACGCCTTGCTAGTGAGGACGTTTCTATGGTTCCCAAGGAATCAGTAAATGATCCATCTGCTTCAATGCAGCATGAGTACACGTCTCCTTGAAAATCCAGAATTAAGGTACGAGGGTTACGACCAGGGTTATTTTGTTGTTCAACTCGCTCTGAGGCCGACAAATCTGCAGGGACTACAATCTCTTCCCAAAATTTGCACAATATCTTTGCGTTAACAAGGTCGAGGGAATCAAATCTGGTTGTGTCAAATTAGTTTGACCTTGGGTTTCTGTTGAGCTCTCCAAATTTGAGTCTGCAGTCCTGAAGGACAGTAAATATACTGCCATAATTCCACAGTATCATGTCAGTAGAACTGGTATTTTACGGAAAAATATACAGATTTTTCCATGAAAGAAGTTATTCATGGAATTTCTTCGTCTGATAACTGCGGAGAAAGACCTATGTCGATAGCTCTCCAGTTTGGATCTTATTTATTTTTAATTCTTTTTATTTTTTTTAGCACGAAACAGATTACTGTAAAAAAGAATCATACGTGTAGTTGTTTCCTTAAGCTATGGCAGTACTGTAGTCCAAAAACTTGACTATTTTATAAATTATTCATTTGAGCGCCCAGTGTGGGATGACATTAGTCACATATATAACATACACACACATACAAGAAAAATTATCCCTCCTCAAACTGTAGTAATCACTTTTATAGGGCAGGTGCTTCAACCCAAAGCCATCCGCTGTCATGTCGTCCTGGAAGTTGACGTGTAATCACTTTCAACCAAGCAATTAGCACCATTCCATTTGGCCACATAAAATCCAAATGCAGATAAACAAACAATAATCTTGGTTATTGTTTGTTTGAAATGTAGTGAAACCCATTCGGGAGAATGTGATATTCTCTAAGAATTGGTAGCAAACGTCCATTGCTCGGGTAACCATTTTTGCCACAAATAACTTCTCCTTTATTGAGGCCTTTCAAAGATTCTCATCAGTCAGAAAACCTTACAGTGAGATCCTAAATTCTACTTCTCCGTTTTCTCTAAAACCTTAACTCTCACGTCTCCCTCATTCTCACGTCCATTCTCTAGTCCTCCTATCCAGACATCTTACAAAAAAGCTGTGACTGTCCAACGCAAACCTCACAAACTCTTGGTTATTTCATATTACTTAGCTGCTCACAAGAGTATTCTTAGTCTTCCCAAAATGGTACAGTCTTATACAATCATGTTTCCCAAAATGGTACAGCCCTATACAACAATGTTTCCCCTAATGGCTTTCTAATTGAACTCCGGATGACTACCCTAATAAACATTATCTCCTGATTTGACAGTCATCCGTAGACTACCATAGCTAGGCTGCATCAAAGAATGACGTTCAGGTGAAATATCTCGTCCATCTTTTTCATTGGCGGCGGCGGTGGTAGTATTCTTCTACGTAGTTTATACTATATCGTTGCTTATCACCTGCGACACAAGTTCTTACGATACTAACTGCAGTGCTGAGTCAATGTGTGTGTCGCGACGTGGTTTATTATTAAAATTACTTTCAATCATAAGATCCCGCGATTTCCTTTCGCTCTTCACTGGTGAAGCTATTGCGCTTTTAGAAGCTGTCTCAAAATTGAAAGAGCCACAATTTTCTCGTATGCTACTAGTTTTCTGCAGGAATTAAAATTCCCGTTCAAATGTCGCGATAGTTTTTTATTAGTGACAAAAATTTTAAATTTGTCACAGATGCCATGCCCTTGGCCTTGTAGAAGTCTCAGCCTGGATACCGGGTCATTGTGGTATTGCAGGTAATGAAATGGGTGATATATTTGCTAAAGATGCTATCCTGGTAAGATCATCCTCTCACTTCAAATATGTTTCCAGAGACCTAAGGTGCCTTGCGAAGCCTAAGTTTGAGTTATTTTGATGTCTAGAACTTTCAAAGGGAAGGCCTTCAGCCTCAAATTCCATCCAGGCTTTGGTTCTTCAAGTACCACAATGCGGACAAAATTTCCACCTCAACCAAATTCGCCTCAGATGAAATCATGTGTATTCTCCGGTGTTTCTTGCGAAAATTTGGTTGAGGGATCACTCCCACTGCGAGTGTTGTTTAGGTAATCAGGAGCATATTTTCTTTATTAGCAACAATTTAAGAATTTCTCTATATAACTGTCTTATCAATAGTTTTATCTATCTAAAACTATTCCCCGTCCCGTCAATCGTATATGTTGTCCTTGTCACTTACAGAGTACGTCAAGTACATTATTATGTTTCATCAAATCCAATAACATCAAATGGTGTGTAATTAAAGACGGCTGTTATTAAAATTACAGCTAAATTTTAATATCCTCACCAAAAAAAATTTGAGCAGTTGTTTATGATATTAATTGAAAACTTGATTTGACTAAATACATATAGTGCTGTCCTTGTCATGTCCTTGTGTTGTCCTTATAATGTGAATATGTGTTTTTGTATTGTTACAGATTCGGCAACTGATCACTATTCATAACGCCGACCATTTTTTATTTATAACATTGCTCTCGTGTTGTTTTTTTCGCGACATCGGCTTAGTATAAGAAGCTATAGAATAAGAATTGAAATGAGATTTTTATTTAAACTCAGTTTAAAGGGATTTTTAAAACAAATGATGTAAAGTTCCAATGTCATATTACAATTTGGTTTCCTTTTTGAAAGCATAACTGTTTTATAAAAAATATATTAGTTTAGAGTTGCTATAGATTAGGAAAGAGATCTAATACGCACTCCCATACAAAGCTTCAAAAAGTGGCGTCAATTTAGGTTAGATACAGAAAGATATTTTTTTATTAGAAATAAACTCACTTTAGGGCTATTTAATCTTGAGCTCCGAAACCGATCTTACTAAAAATCAAAACTTGCTGACACAATTTCGCTTGTCACAAAAATTCCACCGAAAGTTCGGTTCGGTGAGCATTTTTCCGTCGTTGACTGTGGTTTTATTGTAAGATTTTTTACTTGAATGATATCACTCCCTCTGATATGAATGTAGGATATTTGACAATTCATATTTGCTGAAAATTTTGTACAGTTCTACATATTGTTTCTTTGTCAATTTTAAGCGAGATTTATTTTTCTTGTTTCCGCTTCATTGTATAATTTGTTATTGCTTATTTATTGTTAAGTTTAATGTTTTTCTTCGATTAACAGTTACGATTTGAACCTCGGGCGTCCGTTTCGCATACTGTGCAGTAAAGTGGTGGTAGCGGCTGGAGGCAGCGAGCGACCAAACACTCTGCCTGGACTATCAAACTACGCTGTGCACTCACTGGCAGACGCGGAGAGGGCGATCAAACTGCTGGCTGAGAGAAGTCAGTTTTTTTTTAATGGTCTTCGGCGTTCTTAGGGATAATTTTGCTATCTAAGTTGCTTCATATATTCACTTAGACATAGACTATATTGAGTTTCAAACAGAACTTGTAAAGTCCAGCAGGGCTATTCACAATCGTTGCGGAAAGCGGAATCGACATTTCGAAGGGAACGATCTTCACAATCCCCGTTCGAATAAATTTGACATTTGTTTTCGGAATTGTGACAATTCGAATCGGAAACTTTACGAGAGCTCTGATGCTGGCGAAATCGTGAAAAGTGAAAAAGAAAAATAATATTTTTAGGTATAAAATCCTAAACGAGAGGAGATGTGAAGTCAGTCCGACAGTCGGATCGAATACGTTCGATCGAAACCTTCCCGCTTCGGAGAGACAACTTTCTGGGGCATTGTGAATAGCCTAACAGGACTATTTTAGTTTTTAAATTAGTACAAGAACAAAATGCATAATTTTAAGCAAAACCTGCGCACTTTTAGCATGGTTAAAACCTGGTTTAATCTTTTATATTTTTCTTATATCTTCTTTTCTTATTTAAATTCGGTAATTTTATATATAGCGAAGTTAAACTCAAACATGCATTATTTGAAAGATGGAGAGACTAAAATTTATGTTTTTCCCCATAGCAGACAATGGTGGCTCCGTGCTAGTGGTGGGATCGGGCGTGTCCGCCGCCGATGGCGTACGTGCGTGTATACGCAGGCGCGTGTGTGCTGTGCATGTACACACAGCGCCCGCCGCCGCACTCACACAGCTGTCACCCGCCTCGCACCCGGACTACTGCCAGGTACACACACACATGTACACACAGCGCCCGCCGCCGCACTCACACAGCTGTCACCCGCCTCGCACCCGGACTACTGCCAGGTACACACACACATGTACACACAGCGCCCGCCGCCGCACTCACACAGCTGTCACCCGCCTCGCACCCGGACTACTGCCAGGTACACACACACATGTACACACAGCGCCCGCCGCCGCACTCACACAGCTGTCACCCGCCTCGCACCCGGACTACTGCCAGGTACACACACATGTACACACAGCGCCCGCCGCCGCACTCACACAGCTGTCACCCGCCTCGCACCCGGACTACTGCCAGGTACACACACATGTACACACAGCGCCCGCCGCCGCACTCACACAGCTGTCACCCGCCTCGCACCCGGACTACTGCCAGGTACACACACATGTACACAGCTGTCACCATACACACATAATTACTCTTAACCTCTCTGACTCTTATCAAAACATCTTTTTGACTTGGTCTACAATACTTAGAATGAATTTTTGAATTACAGGTATATAACATGATGTTGGACGGACAGCGAGGAAAGTACCCCTTCTACGAATCCTACCCTGCACATGTGATAGCCGACGTCACCTTAGTACAAGACAACGACAAAACGAACGATCCTCTCGGTCTGAAGAAAATAAAACTCGTCAATCTAGCAACAGACGAAGTGACAGAAGTCAATGTCAACATAATTCTAGTACTTATAGGTTCAAAACCGGATTTATTCTTCTTACAAACGAATTTCAACCTTAACTGCATACAGATTGAGGACACATGCAAATGTAAAAGCAAGCCGACTAAGAGAAAAATCGAGAACGTCTCGAAACTAGACGAGGAAAACCGATGCTTCTTCCGTAACCATTGGTCTTATCTAAAATCTGTTATTGACAGTTGCAAATCGAAATACATCAGTTCAGAAATCAACGGTAATGATTATGACTGCGGGAAATTTGAAAAAACTGACATTGACAGTAGTGATTGCAAGTGCGATGTTATACCTTATTCCGGTGAGATAGAGTCTAAACTTAGTTGTTCATGTCAACCGTCTAACCCTTATTCCAATGGCATAGGGTTTGGCTTGGATCCAAGCAAACCAGTAGATTGCAGACTAAATCCAGTAGCAGTAGACAAAAGGACACACGAATTTTTAAACGCCCCATCCGGATTATACGCCTTAGGGCCGCTAACGGCTGATAATTTCATACGATTCATCCCAGGCGGCGCTTTAGCCATAGTTAGTCACATACACAAAGAAAAGAAGACTTTAAACGAGTGACTCAGATTTTGAGATTAGGATTTTTACCGCCTTTTTTGACAGTTGACTTTTGACAGGCGCTGTCAAAGTACGCTCGCATTTATGTAGACCAGAATATGTTAACCCAGTTACAAGAATTACAGGGATAATATCCAATATATAATCTTGAACATGTAACCTTCAATGGAACTGAATAAAACAGGTTGAGAAAGTCGAATTGAAAGAAATGTCGATTTGAATACACGATTTTAAACTTTAAACATTCATTTCCCATCATTCACAAGGACGAATCTAGCGTTATCACATAATGTTTTATTAATTTTTAGATTGTATTTTGCACACATACTTGATTTACCATCTGTTTTTACTATTTATTAATGTGACAGTTACATAGATTTTGTTACATACTAGATGTGATATTGAGACATAAAAGGCACTATTTAACAATGCTCAAGGGTAGGTATATATGTATACAATATCCCTAAAGATTAGCTACTTATATAAGTGATGGCATTTGTTTTTAAAAAATCTGTTAAATTATTATTTAAAAAAAAAAATCGAACTTGTATACTTGCCAGTTTTATTAAAATATTTAAACTAAGCATATTTATGAAGAGATACCTACTTGGAGGGTTTGCTTGTAGTATAAAATAAACGATTATTAATTTTGCTTTATTTTACACTATGGTGCACTTATTATTTACATTTTATGTGATATTTAATTAATAAAATTTAGAACACGGTGACTTGTAATTATTAATTATGTTAACTTAATAAATTATTTTTACACTGGATTTTTATTTTTCATTTTTTAGAAAAATTAAGTAATATCAACAAATGTCATTATAAAGAACAAAACGTACACGTTAATAATCAAATTTATTAAATAATTTAGTTACATTCTTACAAAGATTACATTTATTTATCCATGGCACACTTCATAACAATATATAGGAGCAGGTTTTAAGTAAACATTTCTAAAATAGTGTTGATTAACGCAATTTTTACAGTGCCCGTCCTCAATACTTAGCATGACCGAAATACAAGTAGTTTGTCGCTAAAATGTAGCCAATGTACTGTAAAAGTAGCGAAAATATTCCGACTTCGTAATCTCTCGGTTTTTCCGAACCCTCCCGAACGCTCTATATATCAATAGTCATATTTATGTAATGACATTATTATAAAAAACAAACTTAGCCGACAAAACGCGAAGTGTCACTTCAACTGTTCAATTTGGCTTCCTTTTACACCGCCCGCAACAAGATTACATCGTATGAGGCGACATGGTAGGAAAGCGGTAGTCTATAGACAAAGAACATCCGAATGAAAGTGCTAGTTTTAGATGTGTACCTACACGGCTACATGCTGCATGTTTCAGTGTGTGTGTGAGAGGTTACGTACACTAACGATATGCATGTACACATCAAATAATAAACATAGCCAAAAGTCCTTGCCATGCGTTTAAACGGGGTTGCCATGTCTCAAAAAAGGGAAAAAACATGTAATTCTTTAAATCTGCCCCTATAATTTCTCATCCTCAATATTCAACATTAAAAACTAGGTCTAAACAAATAAAAAAATACTAAAAAATATGAGTAAAAAGTATTATATACATAAAAGAAACTTAAGTTTAATAAATACAATAAAAGTATATTCGGAAACAGTTTGTACTCCTTATGTAAAAAAAATCAGTACATAAGTTAGAAATTGCGAAAACTAAAAATGAATGAGGTTTTATTAATTTTTACCCCGACTACTACAAAAAAAAGGAGGGTTACTTAAGTGTAATTTTCTTAAACTGTCTCTTAAATCTATATATATATTAACATTATTAACTACTAAGTACCCGAATATCGATAAACAATTTATTTCAGCTTAAACATTCACACTCATATAATTCATAACATTATGTACCTTTTTTTGAAGTCTCGAAATATATATATTATTATTTCCATAAAATATATATTTAATTTGTTTTCTAGTTAAACATCAAACAGTAAATATCTTATTAAATTCAACAATTTATTACTTAGCACCAAAAGTTACAAATTAATAATGAAAAAACTTATTTAATTCCTAGATGACATTCCTAAATAATAAATTATTAAGATTAAATTAAAGATCAAAATACACTGCCATTAAAAATAAACATTCACATTAAAACTAAACGTTATATTACAATTTAAATGTAAGGTCGTAGCACACCTATCGACTTTTAAACTGAACATCAATATTATTGAAATTGACTTAAAGCACAACGCACTCAGGGCGGGTGCTGGTCGGGCGGTCGTTTTACTATGCAGACGCATCCAACCGCCATCTGTGTGTTAGTATTCATATATAAAGTTAGGCAAACAGCCCTATATACAGCTTAGCTTAAACAAACGCAATTTTTCCGCAAGCATTAAAGGAAACATAAAATAAAACATTGAATTGACATTTCGAGTAACGTTGTATTGTCATTTAAATACATTTGTATTTTCTGTTGGCGTTAACGCTTGCGGAATAATGGCATTTGTGCTCCCCACCAGACCCACTTCCGCGATATTTGTGAATTGTACACAAAACACATTTTATTGCGTCACTTTGACAGCAAGGCAAAAGGCGAGACGATGTTATATTCGCAAGTTGATAGGTGTACTAAAGAGCTGAGCTAAATAATTCAATTTTGACTATATTCACAAGTACATAAATGCATATTTTTTTAATAGTTATTCTTTCATTAACATTTTTAGTATCACAGTTATAGTATATATTAATTTTATTTAACGTAGGATTTTTATAACCCTACTTGTAACGATCTACAGAAAAGCCCAACAAATGCCTAATAGGAAGTCATTAAATTATGTAAACAGTATATAATCTGATTAAAATAAATCAGGACAAAAAGTCGTTGACCCCTCTTTTTCTGTCAGGGGAAATCAACTGGGGGAGTCAATAGTGACGTAACTTTTTGTTGATATTTGCTCTTTTAGGAGTTGATTAATTTTGGTTTTCATTTGATTATTATAAACAGTGAGAATATGGAATGGTAAGTATGAAATAAGTAACAATACACAAATGGTATATGACATAAAGAGAGCCATAGATTAGTGATTGGTCAGTACTACACTCTGACACCGTGACTACCAATCTATGATGAGAGCATTTCAATAGATGAAATGGAACCACAACAATGATGTGGTATTAATATCTTGTTACAATATATACCAGTGGTCCTCAACGTTTTGGCTGGCCGTACCACAAATACATTTCAATCATAGAGCAAGAAAGCAACATTCCCCCCATAACCTACTAACATTTTAGTAGGTAACCATTTTATTTACAAACGGAACACCGAGAGTATGTCTAATGGCCTTGAAATTTAAAGATGTTGACAATAAATTAGAAACGTTTGACGGGGAGAGCTGATCTATACAAATTGTAAATACATGCTTACATACCTATGCCTAATTTTAACATTAATCAAGGGCATTGAGAAAGATAACATTGTTTTAAAAGCCCACTCAAAATTCTATTTTTTCTAAAAATTCTAATTTTCTAATTCCGTTTATAAGTTTTAAAGGTGGTGATCTACATGCAAGGTGATGTCAGTTGGTACTCTCCTTTTAGTCTTAACCTTAAAGCAGTTTGGTGGGTTTCGGTTCGAAAGATTGGGGAGTCAGTTTAACCAGCAGCAAGAGAGGTATAACATCTTATATCTCTACATAGGAATTTCGGAGACAGAGCTCTAAACATTGGTGGTGCTTTTAACAACTAAGACATCAAGGCCATCACTATGTCAAGGTGTAAAAAATTAATTTAGATTTGCTACTTGTTTCTTTATGAGTGAAAGGAAAAAAATGAGAAATGTTTTTGTCAAACTTTTGTCATCCAACATACTCTCCATTCACCCAAATGCAGTGGTACACATACATATGTATGTTGAGATGAACAAGTTATACCTTTGGTGCCGGTAATTACAATGTCTCTCCCATTTTAGAAGCCAAAATACAGCACACTTTTACACAGCAGAAATAGAAAGGAAGGTGGTACCATCCCAGAAGATCTCACCCTACATCTACCATCTGTAATAAGCAGATTTGTGAGAATTCTAAACTTGTAAATTCTTCTGTACTGTATCTACGAGTTTGTTTGATGAAGGTTTTTTGTTTATTTTTTAATTATAAATCATCCTCTATTATTTTATTTTTTATTTTATTAAAAAAGATCACCAACATAGTGTACACTCATTCATACAATTAAATAACAATCACAGTACAAAAACAAGTCAAATGTCACTATAAAAAAGGTGAAGACTGCATGCAAGAAAAAAAAAGTCAAACATTTAAAACATCAAAAACCGAGTAAAAATTTTGCCTAAAACTTAATGTCCAAACATACAAACACATAATAAATAAAATAATATAATATTAAATAATGTGAACCAATTATTCATTTAACTCAACATAATAATTTCATAGATAAAACGAGCAAAAACGAACAAATTACTGTGTCAGAGGCAAAAGCAAACAAACATAACACTACTTAAAATAGGCTTTAACACTGGTTATGTTGTCTGCAAAAATATCGAATTTCTCTGTCTTTTGGAGAGAATTATATTTCCTAGTTATTCTTGTTAAGGGTGCATTGTAACCCAAATTGGTCTGATAGCATCTATTGCATCAGCTAAGTTAAGTAAATAACCTAGTCTATAAATATCATGATGGAAATAGGCAAAGTTTCTCTATGATAAGGCAAAATTCTGCAATAGGGCACACTCACGGACATTGCGTGTATGTGGAAATTAGTACTGAGCTATTAGTCTTGAGGACTAGGAGAATAATACATATCTGCTAGCACTTGAATGAAACAAAACAATGAAATTAGGAACAAGTTTAAAATAAAGATTATACTCAACAGGAATATGACTCGGTGCTGCAGGTTCAGGAAGCTATTTAACTGTCAGTAGCCCGGCGAAGGGTCGCGAGGCCTGTTGATCACTTCAATGAGTTCCTTAAGTTCTCCTGCTAGAATCTGTGGCAAACCCAAACTGTCCACCAAAGTAGGGTTCTTTAAGTGAACTGCTAGCGCTAGGAGTACCGTCGCGCGAAGTGTTCGAACGCTAACGGTGATGTTCCAGTTAGTTCTGTACCTCATCCCGCCGAGGTTCGTCGGTGAGCGGTATATAGGCATGTTGTTTATAACGTACCGCTCTTGAGTGTCACCGTCTGTGAATTCCCAAGGATGAGTTAAATAGGAGTTCACGTCACGGTAGTTACCGGGGGAGAGTCGTAAGTAGTGCTTACGAGACCCGTTGAAGTTCCGCCACCACACATCTACAGGACGAGAGGTCTTGTTTGAGAACCGAAGTAAAACTTGTAGATTAGATTCTAAGGACCTCACCAGCGTCCTCTGGCCCTTTTCGTCGGTCTCGTAAAGCAAACCTTCGTGTTCTACGATGTTGTTTATGGCCATTTCTTGTATTATTTTCACAACTTCCAGTTTATACCTACTTGTTTTCAGCTGATAGCAAGTAAGCACACACAAATACACACGCAACTGTCAAACCTGTGTCAAACTACCATTTGACGAGTTTGATTTGGTTGATTGGTAGCGCCGAACAAATGTCAATGTCACTGTGAAGGTAGGTGAAAAACAATGGCTGTTTGCGTTGCTGTTATTGGAAAAGATGTAAGTATTATCACATTAATTGACAGTTTCCAATGGTATTTTGTATAACAGTGAACATTAAACTATGTTTGAGATTTCAGTTTCATTGGTTTCACCATAAAATCAGGATTTTTACATGAAACTTGTTTTGTACATGTTGACACCTATTTTTTCAGTTGCGCCGTAGAAAAAATTCTCCCTGAATGTGTGCATAATTTTTGTTGCAGAATTCACCACTTTACATAGGTGGTATGGGAAATGACACGAGCACAGATAATGAACTGTCTCGACAATGGCTGGTGCACACTGCTCTCGATGCCTTAGAAGAAAGATTAGCGACATCAAACACTAACAACTCTGGTGCTGCTAATAACACTGCGAGGACGGATTTAAGAGATTTATATTTAGGACTTCTCTATTCAACTGATACTCATAAAATGTAAGGCCATCTTAAGCTCAAAATCATCTATTACGTGACATTGGCTTAGTAGTCGTCTAATAAGTTTTTTGCCAAAATAAAGCTCAAATCTATTGCTATTACGAATTAAATATAAAGTTTATATTGTTTTAGATACGGCTACGTGACTAACACCAAAATTAAATTGGTACTAGTAACAAGTTCAACATCTCCAAGTGGGAGCAACATAAGAGATGCAGAAGTCAGATCTGCTTTAAGACGATTGCATGCACTATATGCAGATGCTATTTGCAATCCATTCCATTTACCAGGAGATCCCATCGTTTCTATGTAAGGAAGTAAATTTGTTAGATACCTGCATAATCATGTTAGTTTACAAGTTCTGAAAAAAAAAACTGAAAATCATATTAAGAGAAAATCCAGTATTATTTAACGAAGGTTGGTATTTATTTCAGGAAATAAAATTATTTTTTTTGTTTCAGAAAATTTGACAAGCAAGTTAAAACCCTGATGCTGAATAATGTGTAAAGAGACACTGAAAACTATGTTTATTCCAGTTTAAAATCTATGTTATGGTAAGATAAATTCTAAGTTCAGGTAGAGTACGTAATAAAAACTGCACCTTTTCATTGATTAATAAAAACGATGAAATTGTTATCTGTTATTTATTTAAATGATTGAGATGTAACTGAACCACCACACGCATTCAAGAATAAACTGGCAACATTATTTAAAAGTTTCCCCGAGTCTCGACAAGCCCGTTTTGAAACTAAAAATAAAATATTTATCTAAAATGCAGAAACTAAATTCATTTTTTCATTTACAAAAAAAAAGTAATCGCAATTGAAAGTTTTAAATTTTTAATTAATTGAAATAAAAATGTTTTCATCTCTGTGTAAGCACATTTTGAACACGCAAGCGTCACAACAGGTTGTCCAACTTTACGAAACAAACCTTCCTTCTTCTTTTGACAGAAAGTCGAGCCGTTCTCCGGTTCAGCGCTGAGCAATTTTTAATTTCAAAGTTGTTTATCTCGACCGGGAAATTGCATAAACATGGTAAGTGGACGTAAATATATCTATTATTCGTATTTAATCACTTTCATCGCGAAAAAGTAATCTAAAATATTACAAAAACAAAATTATAGGTTATGATTGCACGTGTCGTGTTTGCATGATAAAAAAGGTGTTTTCCCTCTTAAAATTTAGTGTTCCCATCTGTTTAAGTCTGATATTTATGGCTCTTCGTAAATAATAACGTCATTTGATTTCCTCGTAAAATGAATGATTAAGAAAAAGGATTCCTTTGTGAAAATATCTTAAATGAGTTAAGGACGAAAAGTTTTCTATCTTTTGAAGAGAAACGTTATCACAAGATTAGTTTCATCTACAAGGTATAATTCCAGAAGCCTTTTAAGTTTTAAACTCCATTTCTGTTAAATTAAACAAATATCTATATAATTGCAGGCAGCCGCCGTAGTCGCCGGTAAGGACATCGAGAAGCCCCAGGCTGAGATCTCCCCGATCCACCGCATCAGGATCACCCTCACCTCCCGTAACGTCCGCTCGCTGGAGAAGGTCTGCGCTGACCTCATCAACGGAGCCAAGAAGCAGAAGCTTCGTGTTAAGGTATACTTACAATACATTGTTACTAAAATAAAATTCGTTACGAATTATTTCTTCATCATATGTCAATATTACTAAGTAATACAATTAGCTTATGATACCAATGCCGTGTGAGGTATATGATTATTATTATTATTATTATTAGTAGTTATAGTGTATATGCCATTGGAGAAATCTATATATGAAAGGAGTTTATTTATAAACCAGGGCTGTTCAAAGCACATATGGTCTTTGGCAAATTCCAACGGAAAAACTAATTGAAGGTACACAGAAACTATAAAAACTTTTTGAAGAAACAGAAAGGATACTTTTATTATATGTTTTTGACTGGTTTATCTAAATTTATAGATGTCAACAATTATATAAATTGTTGTGAGACACTGTTTATGGTTGCTGTCAAAAACATGTTGCAGGCCACACAAAAATGATTGGTCGGCCAGGTCTGATAGTAGAAACAATTTTGTTATATATATTTAAAGAAGCAGACAGTTCACTTGATGGAAAGTGACACCGCCGCCTATTGACATGATGATGCTTTTGATGTCTTTGTCGGCAAAACATATTGTTAGTCATTTGAAATCTTTTGATTTGCTTGCACCATGATGAAGACACATTGCAATACAAGTGGTGGTGTGTTCACTAGAGGTGCTAGAGAACAACTCTTCAAAGTGCAGAGCCTGACACCAGTAGCTGGTTCTGCTCATAGGAGAGACACAGGCACATTTGATGACATTAGAACCATGCGTATAACCATTAGTAAAAGTGACATTGTATTGAAGTACTTTTTTTAATAACTCAAGTGGCAAACAAGCTTAGATCCAGCTTAATAGTAAGCGGTCACTTGACCTCTAGAATGACTACAATTTTTTTACAAAGTGACGTGTGAGAGAAAATCTTTGAAATATCTTGATAGTCCAGGTGAAAAAGTTCCAAATCAAAAGAGATGATTTAAATACAGTAAACTTGCTTCAGACGATTTTGAAGGTACCAACCCAAAATCAATGCAAACCGAACCACATCCATAGGCAAACATTAAACGGGAATGATAAAATAAAATAAATCTTACGTCTATTGTAGGTATTGTATTTTATATGTATGTTTAAAAACTACTTAGATGTTAGAGCTTTTATTTATTTATCTCAGCATATTTGTAGTACATGTTGGCCAAGGATCAACCTAAACTGTTGAGACTTCCTTTCTTAAGTAGTTCAGCATAAGGATTAACAATCCACTTGTAATTTGAAGCTTTGTGTGTGGCTGTTTGTAAGTAAAACATAATTAAACATCAATGTTTATCACTGACCCAACAAGAGGTCACTAAAATATTTTTCCATTCAATTCTAACCAACCATTTTTATCTTCAGGGCCCAGTCCGCATGCCAACCAAGATCCTTCGCATCACGACCAGGAAGACACCTTGTGGTGAAGGTTCCAAAACCTGGGACAGGTTCCAGATGAGGATCCACAAGCGTGTGATCGACCTCCACTCACCATCGGAGATCGTGAAGCAGATCACATCCATCAACATTGAGCCAGGTGTAGAGGTTGAGGTGACCATCGCCGACGCGTAGGCACAGCTGCCAAATATACTGATTTAAACTAAAATTTACTGTTTTATTTATAAGCTCCTGCAGCACATAGGGTGTATGACACTATCAGTACTATATCGTGATATTATATGTTCCAATAATATGGCGATTCAGTCAATTCTGTAAATATTTACGTGATTCTACGCATGAAACGATATTGAAAGTGTAAGACTCCCTAAAGATTGTAAATGTCCTGACAACATTTTCCATATAAATATCCAGTTATTTTAATTGTTTTAAAGCTTATTTAAATAACCCATGACAATAATGTTGATAGCTATTCTAAACCTCCCTTTTTAATAATGTAAGTAGTTTGAAGAGCTAGTTAAATAACAATTACAACTCGGCTATTTCGCCACTGCAACTCCTGTTCACCAGGATCAACAGGTCCTTTAATCGAATAATGCAGCTGTGCAATGACGCATAGGCTGTGCCCGGACCCTACCGGCTGTCTTGGGACCCGCAACGAACTTAATCGGAAGAAATAGGAGGCAGTAAGAAAGCGGGTTCAGACTTCCTAGCAAAGTGGAGACAGCAATGGAAACGGCTCAGACGCCAAAAGTTAATTTTATCTACGGATAGGAGACGACTGAACAAACACTACGGCATGCTACTAACTTGCAGGGTATAAAGTAAGTACTAACCTACACCTGACACCAACCTCTGTATTAGCTGCAAAACTTTTAGAGGCATGGAAATTTCCCTTCTACAATACTATACTGTAAACCTTGCAAAAGTTGTAAACTTGAATTTTTATATATCTTTCTGTTTAATTTAAGCTACAACTGACTACATTCTGCCCGCGACTTGTTACAATTTTGGTCCTCGTGAATGTAACATGTTACATCGCCATCTAGTGGATTATGATTTAACCTAAATATTAGTCTATAATTTACGCTCGTAACAATTTACTAGCTGTAGTATCCTTTTGTTGCTTTTTTGTTAGTAAAAATGGTTGTCTGCTCTACCTATCTTAAAAGGGGGAGAAACTTCCAGAAAAATAAAACATTGCCAGATTTCTACTTTAGCGATGGTAAATAGGCGTTGTCCTATTGCCTTATATTCCATGGCTTACGACAATAAAGCTGACGTTTGTTACCCTAAACTATAAATTGCCCGTAAACACGCACTTTTAAGAATATTGTCAATAATAACAGGGACTATTGTTATACAACAGTGTTTCGAATTTGAATTAACTTTATTATAAATATGGGTACTATGTAACTGTAAAAATAATTGTAATTCAATTATGGAAAAGAACAACTAAATTTCTTGTAATTTTGCGAGCACAAATGTTTTTTCTTCTATGTCATACTTTTATCCCGGAAAAATATTACATTTGTATTGCCTGTGGGTTTTTCAAAAGACGAACTTCTAAATGACTGATAGATTCACTAGATGGCACTGTATCATGTTTCATTTCTCTCTAGACCAAATTATAATGTCAACGCAGAGGAAGTTAGGATCAAGAACAAGGGGCAAATACCACCTATGACCACAACACAATAAAAACTTACAATCATCTAATTACAAGAAAAGAGGACAACAATCTCCCTCCAAATCTGTGCTAAATTTGACCACGCCGATTACCAATGCGTCCTACACTTTTGTCGCAATCTAGAAATGAAATGATAAAATGTGACCTGAAAGCTACGTAATAGGTAAGTAGGTTTTTGTTGCGTGCGTACAAAAACATCAGAAACGCGATGTTATAAATCATAAAAGTTTTTGCCATTTTTCCATCCCTTCATTTTTGCCAAAAATTTATTGTACTGTCATTAAAGTTTAGGATAGCTCTGAATATACTCCTAAAACATACCTTGTTTTAGTTATAATAATAAGTAGATTGGAGAGAACTTGCTTTAGGGAATGTGAATATTTACATAACTTACTAATATAAAAGATCTTTGACCCTACATAAACATTATATAGATGTAGATATAGGAAACTCAGACAGTTTTAAGAATTCCAAAGGGTCCCTATAATACCTCCACTCATGCATCTCTCAATCATCATGCTGTGTCTCGTACATATGTAACTTAAGTAATTAAGATTTAATATTTCACAGAATGTGAAACACACA
Source organism: Choreutis nemorana (assembly GCA_949316135.1). NCBI lineage: Eukaryota > Metazoa > Arthropoda > Insecta > Lepidoptera > Choreutidae > Choreutis > Choreutis nemorana. The sequence continues at coordinate 6,719,694 of OX438618.1, forward strand.
CAAACATTCATAATTATTTGTATCTGTTGTAATTCATCTTCGGAATCAATTGGGTTGCAACGGAAGATCAGCGTCGGTATCGTAAGAGCTGACACAGTGCTGAGTTGCATACCCTTTCATGGTTGTAACACAGCATCTTAATGTAATCGTTTAGGTTAATATATTCATATTCCTTGTTAAAACACTGTGATGTGAGAAACTGTGTTATTTAATGAATAAAGTTGTTACTTAGTACATATATCTGTGATACCGCTGTAACTACTCAGAAAAAATAATCAAACTTTTAATAAAATCCCACAAAGTTGTTACAATAAAACCCATTTTCGACGTCATGCACCAAAAGCAACTTCTGTAATAATCTGCATACTTTTGTTTGGCACTGATTCAAATATGTTTGTTTTACGATATAAATGGAAACACAATTCAGTTTGAATTGTGTTGTTAAATACATAACAACATACTACCTGTACCTATTTACATAAAGATTTTTTTATTGATATAGGAAACTGATCACAAAATCTTTGAATATTGCTTTTGAGTTGAACTCCTGAGCTTTAGGCTTGTTCAGGTGGAATCTGAGCTTTGATCATGAGATAGCTATCTTTTCAAAAACCAAGAATTGCATGATCGTAGACAGGCTGTTTTACTATAAGTATTATTAGTACGATTGTAGGTATAGAATATTACAACTACATAACATTCCTACTAGCTTATGCTTTTTTGGGTTCCGTACCTAAAGGGTTCAAAATTACTAAGCCTCCGCTGTCCGTCTGTCTGTCAGCGGGCTATATCTCATAGACCATAATGGACTCTTGAAATTTTCAGAGAATGTCTATGTCTGTTTCCGCTATAGCAACAAATAATAAAACATTAAGAATTTAAAAATTAAAGGGGGCTCCCATACTAAAAACGTGATTTTATCGAAAATTTTTGCTGTTCTTGTATCTCATACGAAATTATCTAAAAATAATGTAATCATGTGTCAGTCCGACTTACTCTTGACCGGTTTTACGTACGTCTGTGTAGAGTAAGTAGGTATTTAAAAGCAGTTTCAAAATGGTATCTAATTCTTTAATCGTCATTGGGATGACAAAAACAATGATTATTCAATTAAAATAAGCTATTAGTCAATTATCTATCACGCCTTTAAGGAAATCCTTGATTACGGTAATGTATATTCCTTATGTATGAGTAATAAATACTGAATGTTACTTATTTATTTATTTCCGATGCATGAGCATCGAAAGCAAGTTTTAAGTCTTTCGTTTTAGTTTTGATTTGATTTTTTAAATGGTTCTCCATTTAAAAAATGATTAGTTGTTTGTTGACTATTTTATCTCGATGCATATCATCCTTTAATTGACAGAAATCTTCCATTCTATCACTAAAATAGAAAAGTTACAAAATAAAATAGTTTTTAGTAAAATTTAGTTCGTTTATTGGCTGTCATTTTTAAAGATAAATACTATTATAGCTTTAAGAGCTGTGGATTTTGTTCTTTATTAAAATTAAATGCACAATTACATGATCTAACTCGGCACCTGGCGTTGCACAGCCGGCGTGTTGACCCCTGCGCCATGGAGGCCGTAAAAGATGTTAAATAGGTTTCGAATTCTCACGAATCTGAATATTACAAGTGGTAGATCTACGTGCCTGATCGTCTGGGTTGCTACCGCCCTCCTTTCTATTTACATCGTGAAGCAGTTCGCTGTGATTCGGTTTGGAGGATGTGGAAGCCATAGGTATAGTTACCGGCAGGAGATCTTAACGTTTTTAACCTGTTCGTGGACAAAGCCAAGAGCGTCGCCGACGCGCGTCCTTGGGGGGGGCATCCAACATATGGAGCATGCAAAAAGTAAGAATTGTACTAGAAATATGTATGTATGTATGAGTCTTATTTGGATGGTAGGTTATCTTTGGGCAATCGAATGTCCAAATCCAACGTATATTACTCAACAAACACTTGACTGTTTCATTTTTTTAAATGTTTTCAGCAGCTGCCCCTGTGTACCCCCTGGCTACCCTTAGGGCAGTAGCGGCGTAAGGAGGGGGGTACCAGGCATCATGGGGGTTACCATTGCAACGGACACGTGACTCGCGCAGTCATAAAATTATTGTCCTAATAATAATTAGCGGTTTGAACTGAAACCGTGCGACCCCACATATCTCTTAGAAAGGGCAAACCTATGGCGTTGCTAGACATTAAGGGCATTGTCGTGTCAATAGGCGGCGGCATCACTTTCCATCAGATGAACCGTCTGCTTTTGCCCATGACGAATAAAAACCCAGTATATTCCGTTGACAGAATAAAACCAATTTCCTAAGTAACTCGTCGTCAAGGTTACGTATTCCTCTATTCCTCGATTACGTATCAAGTGTTATGATATTTCATGTATTGTCTTGAACACATGGACCGTGAATCCGGTCGGACCTTTATATCACTTCACTAATACATTCATTGTTCTTATTTCCATCGTTTATCTATCTATAATAAAAAAGAGGAAACCTTAGTTTTTTTGTACGTTTTAAACGAATAAACTCAAAAAGTACTGGACTGACTTCAAAAATTCTTTCATTATCAGAATGCTATATTGCAAAACTAGATTTTTTCTATTTGTTTTATAAAAACGTTAAATTTCCACCATGCGAAGCAGTGACCGCCGCTAGTTTTATATAATTTGTATGGACAATAGAAAATTATATTTAAATCACCAAAAAAAAATCAGTGCGATTATCTTCGACAAATAACATTTTTTACTGGCTAATTAAGGAAAATGCAATCTTGCTATTGATCTAAAAATACATTAAAACTACTGCAACTCTTATTATAGAGGATCAAGTGGCGTCCTTTGTAATATATTATGCAGCTGTGCAATAGTTCAATTTGTTACGTGACTTGGTTAACCGACCGACCCGACTCGACAGTCTCGGGATGCCGGACTTTTTAGCTGCCATGTTCCTCATTGTGCCCGGATAGAGGCGACAGCTACGCAACCTGTCACACTTAACATAAACATGCAAAATGCGGTGTGTAACATCTCTGCCAACCCCTCTCGAGGGATTAATTACGGTGTGAGTTTGAGCAATTAAGCACAGGCTGTGCCCGGCCGGAAATAATACCGGCTGTATTCGCCTTCAATAAAATCGGTTAATAAGTTTAGGAGCTACGAATCAAACTAAAATCATAGACAAAAGAAATCATAACCTCCTCCTTTTGTCTCTGCCGGTCGTAGTCGGATAAAATAATGAGACAATCGTGGTTCTGATCTTCAAGACCGCAATGCCGATGTGCTTGGTCAGAAAGACGCATTGCATCACTTTAAAGGGATCAAGTGGCTTTGTGCTTTGAGAAAACTTTAGTAAAGTTAGTATTTTAGTACTTGTATTGTGTGCTTGTGTGTTTTTGTAGTTATTTATATGTAGGTATATCTACGCTAGAGGTTCCGGGTTCGGGAGAGAAACTTTGTGTTATTTACAAGACTCATTGTTTGGTTTACTGGTCATGGGTGCTGTATTCTTACCTAAGTAGTTTATTCCATATCGTGCCTGCGATACAAGGTTATCTTAGTGCAGGACTAAGTCAATGTGTGTTCTGATGTGATTATAATTATTATTACATTTATTGTATAGCCAAAAGCTATGATTACACACTCATCAACACAGTACCTACGACAAAGTAATTCAATTCTGTTTAGGTAAATCCAGCATATTTAAAGGCTGTCACATCATACAGTCATAAATAGATTTTACTACAATAAAAAAGAAAAACATAAAACGAGAACAATAAATAAAACTAATTTATTTTATAAATGTCGTATATTTGATACTGTGAGGGGTGACAAGAAAACAAATACAAATTCAAATTGTAATTGTAAGATTCTTGTAACTCCATAAGGCCTGAATCTAATTAATTAATAGATCCAAAAAGCTTGCCCCTGAGGTCGTACAAAATTATATTTAAATTAATGGATTAAAAAAATCTAAAAACCCACTTTTCGAAATGTCCTAAAAATAAGAAAATAACCCTACGAGGCTGAAAAAGGGGCCACTCAAAACGTAGGGGTATATGTTATTTAAGGGATTATTAATGGGATATATTTACATGACGTGTATAGACGTGGGTGTAACTTGCAAAGATACGCTCCCACGTTTTGAGTGGCCCCTATTTTAGCCCCGTAGAGTGATTTTCTTATTTTTAGGACATTTAGAAACGTGGGTTTTTGGATTTTTTAAATCTATTAATTATTTTATTATTTTTTTCTGCCTTAAGAGTCACTCCATACAAATTTTATCAAAGTCGGTCCAGCCGTTTTTATAGTTGTAAATTGCATTGTCAATGGGTTTGAAGCTACCCTGAAAATTTCAGCTAGCTTATCGGGAAGTGCCTCAAAATTGAGTTGCAAAAATCCAACCGGAACGACAAACAAGAAAGTGGGAAAAAAAACTAAACTTTTAAAATATTTTATTAAACCATTTCTTTAGAATCTCAAAGTTCAAACAGGAATGTAAGAAGATCGATGTCTTTTGTTTTCTAGAATTTTGAACAATTCTTAATTTAAAACTTATACTTTTTAACTAGCATATTCCAAATAGGTTGACACCTCTCTACAGTGCCGATGTAGAAAAATGCTAGAAAATTCACATCCGATTTTTAGATTTCTTGCAGCCATATATAAAAATAGACTTACACGGTAGGCGCATGGTGGACAATGCCTGTATTTTGTTTCAGAAAATACAAAAGTCCTAGGCACGAAGTCAGGCAAACAAAGGTAGTTTTAAAAAATTAATAAGAGTAGACATTTTTTTATTTACGAGGAAGATAGGTAAGGCGACATAATCCTACTTGATGCTAAGCGACAATGGGGCTAAACATGACGTAAACCTACATGCCTATAATATACCTATTTTATTATTAAACATGAAACCTAAATTCAAATAATTTAAATTTCCCAACTGTCAACAAACTAACCTATTTACTAGCACTACCTTAATATTACAGAGTAATTCACTTATTTAGCTAATGCCATGGGTACCGAGTTATTTAGTTATTCGTGTGTACCCGGGGAGTGTAGGTTGAGCGGAGGTCGTCGCACGCTCGATCAATACAGGCTGTCTGGTTTGTGCCTGGGGCAGCCGGTGGCACTAACTCGTGGTGCCTACAGTTAAGAAATTTAGTTTTTTAACTTGCCACCAGAGGGTTTTTTAAAGATAAAGATATTTATTTGTCTGATTTTCGTGTTAATAAGATGTTAGTACAAATGTCATCTTATAAATTCTTTGCCTAATCCACGAGAGGCATAACATTTTGACTGTAGCTTCAACTGCAGTTGATTGCACATTCGATCAGGTTGAACCGTCCATATATTGTAATGACAATCCAAAAAGACATCTACGTATGACAATACCATACTAATAAAACCTGGTGGAGTTCCGATTTTTTTTAACCAACCGCCACTTTATCCCGACAAAAGCTTTGATTTATTTGTTGGCCCGATTGATGATAAGCAGTCACCATAGCCTTTGGACATTTGCAATACCAAAGGTATCACGCATGCTTCGCCGACCCTACAAGAAACTTTTAACACCCAACCCACCTTTTGATACCCATTTGATACCCAAGATAGGAATCTCAAAAAAACCTCCAAACATCGGGTCGACCGAACATAAAATCAACGATAACACTGCACTCGACATCAATGTGCCTTTGTCTTTGATGCAATATATATCAAATAAAGCTCGACCGAAATTATTGGATTTGCGAGCCAGGTCGATCCGACCGAAAGACTTTCGTAGTAAGAAACATACGAACATTCGGCCGATACTTCTCTTTCGTCTTTCCTCGTTTTGGAGTAGACGCCCTACGGCAGAAAAACATTGCTACACTTAATAAATACCGGGTGCAAAAATAAACTTCTAACAGTTTCGAAACTTTACAAGGGAAACTAAAACTTGTCCCGACAAATCCAAATATATGCAGCCTCAAATTAATTCCCTTTCAGTATAGTTAATCTAAATATTGCTTGCTTCTACAACTGGACTTAAATGCAATTCAACAGTATCGAAAGTTGTGAAAAAATAATCTATAAGACATAATACAAAATCAAGCCAAGCGTTTGATTTAACCATCCGTTTAGTTCATTACTACCACTGGCCCTTAAGTCTGACATAACGAGGTTGATATATACATAGAAGAGTATATAGTACATAGGCCTTAGCTCGATCTAGGTTCTAGGGCGTGGCCTCCAATTGGACCGTTGCCATGGTACCAGGGATGTCAGATGTTGCCAGGATCGATCTTTCTAAATATAGACTTATAGGGGAATAGGGGCTTATAGCTCTTATGCAATAACTTCTTAGTATTTCACGGAGGAGAAAACAGCTGTATAAAGATAACTTCTTAAATTGGGTTTACTTTATCTCGCAGAGGTTGATTTCAGCGACTTCTCGCTCAAAACTGAGCATCAGTCAAACAGTAGGTTTTATTAGGGCAAAGCTGATAATGACAGCATGTTATTTTTATTAAATCGTCAATCTGTAGTCATGATAAAAGTTTATATAAAACCTCTTCTCTGATACTACAATTTATCAACTTCAATAATAACTAAAATATATAAAACCGAGCGGCCTTTCTCAGATTCATCAAAATTAACCATAAACGTATTATTAAAGGGCATAAAAACGTAGTTACGACAAAAAAAGGTCGTAAGCCCTTTTTTAATCTATCAAAATAAGTGAAATCTTTGGAAACGAATCCGTAACGATGAAAAATGAGTTGCTTGCGTGATATTAAGGTTTTATTGAGTTAGATTTGAATCAAGGAAAGTGTAAGGCGAATACACCGAATACAAGAAAGTCAAATACATAAATTGTATATTTATTCCTCCCTTTTCTGGTGATAATATATATTTTAATGGTACTTGGAATTTTTGACTCTTGATTAATAAAGAATATGCACAGGAATGAGTGGATTTTTAGTTATTTCTTTGTTTTGTTTTTAACTGTTTAAATTGATGGTAGAATTACCAGAAAACATGTTTCAAACTTTCTTCCTTGCGTTTATGGTTTCTCAAAATATGATTTATTGTATCTGTTAGATGAATGATGAGGTATAAACAGGCGGTAGTCAAGTTGCCATTTGTGTTTAGCCTAGCTATTCATTAGCACTCAGTTAACGGTATTATACCCTACCTATACCTCATTGGAATGCAGGTTACCTATAAGGTCCTATAAATTGAAAAGTTTCTAGTAATGTATATATAAAAGCTGTAGGTTTAAGCAAATTATTTATTTAAACTTTTGTGAATTTTCGGCAAACATTTTTTCTTTTATTTCTACTATCAAGTCATATTCAACGCTGTGTCTACTTGTTATTTTATATTGCCTTGATTGAAGTCAAATGGAGCAACTAGCAATACAATCTTTATATTACGGTCAGTGCAGAAGATAAAATCTTTAATACCTCTGTCAGTCGAGATCTTTAGATACCTATAGTCAGTTCCGTCTTCACGCTAAAGGTATTGAGGGCCTCGACCATGTCTGGGCTCCAAAAAATTCCCTACAATCCTTTTGAAAGCCTTCTATTCCACCCAACGCTGATGCTACATCTCTACTTGAGTAACATATCAATATCAATATCACACATGGACAACGTATTGGCTGTTGGAGTTCTAAGACATCACGGGCATCCTCGTGTCAATAGGCGACCACTGACCATCAGGTGACTCGCCTAGTTGTTTGCCCATGAGACGTTGTAGAAAAATGTGTTAGAAGATTCTAAGCTGTCCTTTCATAACCTTTTTTTCTCGAGTGGGAAATCTTCAAAGTCAAAGTCAAAATATTTTGTATTGAAATAGGCTTAAAATAAGTACTTTTAAATCGTCATCTTTTATACCGGTTCGAAACCCTATCTCTACGTCTTCATCGTTGCTTTTTTCAAAATAATTACAACAGTTAGTAAATAAAATACAGTTCTCTAATTGTAAACCTAATTTTTTTATAAGTTTCAATAAGTTAATAGTTTATACAATTTAAACCAATTTTGATGTAATATTGAAGTCGATGACCAAGTCTATATTATAAAATAAAAAGAATAAATTACATTAATTACAAAGATTCAACTTCAACAAGATACGACCTTGATGAGGATGACACAAAGTAGATATGTGAGGTTCACTGGAGTCGTGGACTCACTAAAACCCCCTCGGTAGCCATCCTCGAAAGACTCTGGGCTCTCCGAAGGAACGCGCCAGTTTCCTTCAGTGCCGCACCGAGGCATAGGTATCCCGGGTTCGTTGTTCGTTGTTTACCCTCCCCTGTGATTATGTAGAGCGACACCACAGCTATCACCTTCCCCAGTCCTACATGCCATGAACGCAAAAAACCCCTCAGCTTAGTGCGTCCGCAGGACCGATGACCCCTTTTAGTCCCTTTCATAAGCTACCTTGAGACGGCCCTGCAAGATACCTCAGCTAGCTTAAGAACGTAAATTGAGACAGATGGCCGTACGGAACTAACGTTTTCTTTCTTTCAGCAGACCACAGAGTTATGGACTTTAATACTTTAGTTTTAAAGGTTGTTTTGTTTTATTCAAAAGGCAAATAGAGGAAACAATATTCGCCCACGCTCCTAGTATACCCTTGATAGTTAGTAATTGAATTTTGGTGATATTAACGCAGTTTGACCGAGCTGAGCTGTTTCTATTTGGAGAGGATCGTAATTCGTTTGATCGTGGGTGCATTTCGAATTGAATTGCATCTCGCTTCCCGGTTTCTATTTGTTCAAAGCAAAGTTTAGTATGGTGTGGTAAATTAGGATGGTAAGGTCTGTTTCGTCACGGAATGTTATTTTTTTGTGGATTTCCTTTGTTTAATGTACAGACGGCCACACATAAAGGTTAACATAACAGTGCTATATCAATGCTCATGCTTTACAACTTATGAAGAAATACCAAACAGGTTAGGTTTATCCATGGCCGTGTGTACCTTAAATCCATCTTAAATCCACTGGAAGAAAACATTTTCATTTTATAGTTTTTCAGGTTATTAGCGATGCTGTTTGCTTATGACTCAAAGATAACAAAAATAAGACATAACACATAAGACATATGACAAAATAAGTAAAAAATGCATAATTAAGGTGATAGTGTACTGTGTTCTACAAAACAATAAACATGCATGTCAGTATGTATGAAATTTTAATGCAATAACAACCCATGAATTTTAATGCAATAACAACCCATGAATTTTAATGCAATAACAACCCATGAATTTTAATGCAATAACAACCCATGAATTTTAATGCAATAACAACCCATGAATTTCGTTGTCGATGTAATATTACGTATCAAGTTTCCTTTTTGTTCGAATGGCATCATCAGCTGTGGAACGTGATGTACAAAAAAGCAGATACCGAAAGATACGTCAATCAAACATTATGTCACCAATAAACAATAGCAAAAAAACTCAAAGTTGTTGCCATAAGAAAAAAAAACAATAGCAAGATGTCCTTAACCAAATTAGTACACAGTACGCGCGATGGCGCCTACGTATAATGTGCAAACTTAGCTAACCTAATATTACTACCTACATTTAACTCGAGAAACCTTCTGCACCCACGAAGTGACTTCACCGGTTTCGAACCCGCGGTCTGTGACTCATAAACCAACCGGTTCACCGACGCATACGGCGCTAAGAACTCAACAACTTTCAGTTGTATTCCAAGATGGCCGACTTTAATACTTAAATTGTATTAATAAGGATAATTGCAAGTTCATATTTGGCTGTATAGCATGGATACCTTTGCGTTGTAGTTAAGGATGGCGGATTGTGCACCCTTATACAAAGATATAAAGGTTTTGCAGTACTTAATTTGGGTTGTATAATTTATTTTAATATTAAGATGAGGGTATGAGATAGCCATATATCGTAAGGAGAAGCGTTGACAAGAAAATCGATTGCATAAATAAATTTTTCATTATCGAATACAAGTTGTTGTTTTAATCTTACTGAAAGGGTTACGTAAACACATCTGTAAGATTTGTGGATTTATTTATTTTTTATTTGCTTAAAACATGGCTATTTTAAAGATTTATTTCGTTTATGTATAGGTAAACATTTTATTTTTAAACGACTCCAACTAAGGAGGCGGTTGTGTTTATAATCTATGTTAGCAATCTTTTATTTTTGAGTCCTAAAACATTTAAACCATTGTATATAGCTTGATATCTTCTACCTAAGATACTTCATCAAACATCTATGGTTTCTATGCCAACCTAATTTAATGATAAGAAATAACTTACTAAAGCCGCGTGTGACTTCGAAAGTATCACGTTGGTGTTGCAGACTTTACGTTGCTTTTCGGAACATCTTTACAGTAACATGTATACTGAAATAGTAAAGGTGAAAGGAAAATTCTTTCACAATTAGAATCCTGCATTATCCCTGATGAAAATACAATAATTTCAATAAAGTTAAAAATCTAAACCCGTACGAAGCCGGAGCGGGCAGCTAGTTATCTAACAATGTATTATGTAACCGTGGAAACCAAGTCGATACACAACCTATTTGCCGGATAAAGCTACTTATATTGGTTTAATTGTAAAAGTATTTTTAAAGTTGATGCTTTTGCCTTTCATTTGTTATTAAATCAAGCAAACAACATGGCTCCAAGTTAAGCTACGTAACCGAGAGCTGAAAGTATCTAGAGCTAGCTATGGGTACAGCATTAATGATTTATTATTAAGTTTGTAAATAGATATTCACATCAGATAATGACGTTAGGTACTTTCTTTTGCCGTGTTTGATTTATGCTACTGTCTGTTGAAATTTAAATATTTATCGCATATTATAGAACTGAAGGATATTAAGATATATAGTAGATTTTTTAGATCGTACAGTTATGGATTCAGAACAAAATCAAGGACGTGGTAGCTCACTTTGTTACGTGCCTTACCGAACCGAACCTAACCTAACACACCGAACCGACCCGACCCGATAGGTCGAGGTTTCGAGTCTCGGATTGCCTTACGTTGTAGCTGCCATGTTCCTCATTGTGCCCGGATAGTGGCGACTGATTCGCGACCTGTCACACCGGGACTCAACACAAACATGCGAAATGCGATATTTAACACCTCTGCCAACCTCTCGAGGGATATAAAGATATATAGTAGTTTTTTTTAGATCGTAAAGTTATGGATTCAGAACAATATCAAATTAAAAAATATGTCAAAAATGATGTCAACCTTATTGGAATTTGGTAACTTTTAAACTACGAATATTATTATTCTAGAAATAAAAGACGTGTATCTTCCGACATTCATGGTTGAACTTGGATACTGTAAACATGTCTAGACGATATAATAAAATATCCCGGTTTTTCCTAACTAAACCTTAAAGTACCTACAAATTTAAAAAAAAAAATCAATAGACTTAATAGTCGTTAGGTATATTATAATTGATGACGCATATATATTATACTACCTAGTTATTGGAGCTGTGTTCATACTGTGGTGTCGGCGGACCGGCTCTGAGCTTGAGAAAGGAGGTGCGTAGGAGTAAGGGTGGCACTCAGGGTGCTCAAACGTAATTTACTTTTTCACTTATACTACAGGTAATACAGGTCGGTGCAATAATTCCGGAAAAGCAGTGGTTTGTAGAAAAAGCTGTCCGTGGTTTGTCCGTCAGCTGTCCTAAAGTCATTTTTGAAAATTTAACCTGCCAAAAGAGAGAAAAAATACATTACAACACTCACACTCAGCCGTGCACTATTAATCTGGTATCGCAGGTACCAAGCAAAGATTAAATACCTTTATTCGAGTAATAACGATAATAGATAGTATAGTACCTATAAAATTACCAAGAATATAAAGAAGAATATTTCGCCTAAGACCGGTAAGTCAAATTAATGTATCTTGCAATTGATATTTATATAAGTTCGCTAAGCAAGACGAATCTTAATCCATAAATTCAAACTTGGAACCTTTTGCTTGCATCGCGTCGCCATAAGGAGTAAAAAATCATAAGCGGAATGAAATGTCAGTGACGTTAACAATAAATTTATTTGATGATGGTGAGAATCTATAGTGCCACCACACAAGTGGCGATCAAAAATGTAATATCCTGTGGTCTTATGAGGCAATTGGCAGTTCATACTGTTGTACACTTTCAGTATGTCTTAAATAATGATTAGACAACGATTTATGACGTGTGGAAACTTCAAAACTAAGCAATGTCATGTCATGTCATGTGCACCTACGCTACAATTTTTCAATCATATATCTTAACATTTTTTTATTGACTTCAAAAAAGGTAGCGTTTCTTTTTATAAATTTCGCTTTCATATCAGTTAAGGAATTTTACATGTTTTTTTTTTTTAATTCTACAAATGAAGTAAATATTTCACGATGGACGTAATTTTCTACTACGAATCCACTTTCAAATTTCAAGAGATGCTGGCAAAATTAGGGATTTAAAATAACGTAAAAACTTGAAGTAATAAAATGGAATGTAAAATTTTGGCAGTTTAAACTTTCTACATTAATTTTGATACTTATTACTGACGGGTATTACGGAGCTATTTATAAGGAATTAAGTTTAGTTACTTCTTTATCCCTTTCCTCGAATACATAACAGGTTGTAGATGTATGTACGAGATCGTTTAGGTTGGTACCACACTCCTTTCTATTTACAACGTGAAGCAGTTCGCTGTGTTTTGTTCGCTTATTTATCTTGTTTCTTCTCTGAAAGAAAAAAAAAACATGAATCAAAATAGTACATAAAATTCTTCTGAAAGTTTTATTTTCATTACAATAATATACTAACAATTAGGTACCGTTTTTTATTTATTTATATTAATTTAATCAATGCACATTCACCCGGTATATTAATTAAAGAATAATAATAATAAATTGATATAAAACATCAAAAAATTATAGATACAGAATAACAATTAAAATTTAAAATCGTAATTAAAACATTTTAAAAAACTCACGCCGTAATCCCTCGAGAGGGGTTGGCAAAGGTGTCAAACACCACATTTCGCGTGTATATGTTGAGTCCCGGTGTGACAGGCTGCGAATCTGTCGCCACTATCCGGGCACATTGAGAAATATAGCACAACTTACGGCAACCTGAGACCCGAACCCTCGACCTGTCGGATCGGATCAGTCGGTGTACCGAGGCACGTAACAAACTGAGCTACCGCGTCCTTTATCATAATTAAAATTTAATGTTAATCGATCTAAATTTATGTGAAAAACTAAATAATATAAGCTTTTAACTCTCACAAAATGACAAACATACAGAAAAAAGGACCCACAGTCGTGGATGAGATCAAGTTCAGTGTGTCTACCATGAGTTCGTATAGTTTACCTAAACGTCAGGTTACATAGATTACTGCAGTGATTTCGTATGAGCAATCTTAATTCCTCATCAATCCGTTAGAGGCGCTTTATAAAGATTCATACAAATTTGTAACTGAAGTCGCAAGCGGCAATCGAAGGTAAAACTCATAGCAGGCTCGCAGGGCAGTGTAGTCTAACAGTCGTTCGGTAAACCAGAATAACTTGCCAGAAACCACATCACCTCTTTGTCTAACCGATATCATCCAACTGGTATCCATGACCTAAAATAAATTTGGAGCTGAATAAAACTTTTCCCCAAGCCTCTCAAAAAAACTTTGCAAATAACAATAAAGAAAAAAAGACACGAAGGAGTTTTTAAATAAGTCTCTATATTTAGCAACTGGATATAACAGTATTCGATGGCGATTTCATTACCAAAAGCGGAAAGTTGAATGGAGCCAGCAATTTTAGCGAGCTTCGGAACCTTGTCGCTGTAAAATTGAAGCACTGTTTTTAAACTGTAGAGGAATAATTTGTGATTTTCATTTCGACAAGGTCCTTGGGCGGGTTTTTGGAAACAACCCTTTTTTAAGAAGGGCATCTTCACTTTGACCAGTTTAATTGATTTGGAAAAAAAACGGCAGTGCGTTTCGCTTCACGTAATGTGAAAGGGCGTGGCAGTACTACAGTTTAACTACTACTAACATGTAAATTGGGATTACAAATTAAATCTACAGGTACTTCTTCTTAACTTTCTCGTGGCACACCCGCCACTCTGTCCCACCACCGCAACCAGGATCAACTTGATTGAATTGAATCTATGAAATGAAAAATAAATGAATGAAAATAAAAAAACGAATAATGCAGCTGTGAAAAAACGCACAGGCTGTACCCGGACACCCTACCGGCTGTATGGGTCCCGCAACGGACTTAATCAGAAGGAATAGAAGGAAGGCAACCAATTCCAGACTGATGATCAATAAGTTATTCCGTCTGAGTGATCAATGCATGACCTTAACAGAAAAAATCTAGGATATAACTTTTTAAGTACCGAATTACCAAAAAAATATTTAAATATTTTTGTATTGGCTGTTTCGGACCAAATTAATTAATGCTTCAAATCTTTATGACCCGAATGTCTTTTTCGTCGTTTCTAAGCATATTTTTATTAGCTCCTAACGTTTTCGATTTAGTTAGATTGGTTACTTCTCAGTACCAAGAGCGATCGCTCTACCCTCGGGCCGTTTCTGTATATGACTCATTATCAACCCCAACCCACCCACCGATGACGTCACGCCCACCCCTGAAATAAGGGAACGTGGTAGAAATACGATATGTCTGGCGTAAACCTAATTAGTTTGAACAATTCTTAATTAAATTAACCAAAATGAAGATGTTTTTGGCATGACTAAGGTAGGAAACTAAAAATATAATTCTGATAAATGTTTGTTCAATCTGTTGTAGAATGAAGGCTGTAATAAAATGTCCAGTTCTAACATTGAAGTAATATGTACAACGTACAAGAACAGCCATCTCGAAAGAAAAGAGTGTGCCGAACCTTTTTCAAATTATTTCTTTAACTGCCTAATCATCATTCATTATAATTTCTTCATTCTTGAAGATGATGAGATGATAAATGAGATGAAGATGATAACAATGAAAATTTCTCCACACTTGTACAGCACTACAGATATTTACTGGTTAAAACACTCGAATTTTACACATTAAATTCAACTGGAATATAAGAAAAGACATTAAATTAAGAAAATTCTAACTGACACTTCCCGTTCCCGCCAAGTACAAAGGTCAGATCGCAATGTTGCATCTTTTCATACATGTCTCAATGTGTTTTATTTTATTTTAAGGTAACTAGAGGGCATAATGGTTATCCTTTAGCATAAGCATTGAGGTTAATAATATTATTTCCGACGTCAGAATGTCATCTTCAGCTAAAACTTTGAATCTGTCGCATTCGAAGTCCATTGATATTTATCATATTCTTAAAAATCATTACAATGACTTAAAAACAGATAAGAGGGCTTCTTGCCAATATTATAAATTTTTCAGAACCCTTTATCGAATAATTTTTAGGGTATCCGTAATATT
Source organism: Choreutis nemorana (assembly GCA_949316135.1). Lineage (NCBI taxonomy): Eukaryota > Metazoa > Arthropoda > Insecta > Lepidoptera > Choreutidae > Choreutis > Choreutis nemorana. Next base: position 6,735,139 of record OX438618.1, read on the forward strand.
TTAGTTTTTATCTGATCTACCTAGATTCATTATTTATTATTATTGTATGTCTTATAACAATTGGACACATTCCAATTGGCTTGAAAATAATTGTATTCTAAGTTATAAACTGAATGAACTGGAATTTAAGAGTAGCCATCATTTTCAATCGGCTAACTTGCTAAAAATTGGATCGGCGCGGCGTCCAGTTAAAATTTTTGAGTCAGACTTGGGTTTCAACCGGTATTTCGGCATATAAGCACAGGTACCTTATGCAAGCATACAGACTTATCCAGCTTAGCTGGCCGACTCAGTTACATATTAAAGTATATAATAGATTGAACTTCTCAGAATCATGTAGTAGTATAGACGTCACGTGACGTGGTAGCTCAGTTTGTTACGTGCCTTGGTTAACCGAACGATCTGACCTGACAGGCCGAGGGTTCGGGTCTCGGGTTGGCGTACGTTATTGCTGCCATGTTCCTTATTGTGCCCGACTTGTGGCGACAGATTCGCCTGTCACACTGGGATTCAACATAAACATGAAAAATGCGGTGTTTAACACCTCTGCCTACCCCTCCCGAGGGATTAATTACGGCATGAGTTATGCTAATTCTCAGTATCTAATAGGGCTAGGGGGCAAAAAAACACTCTATGTCACTATATGACATCATATATTTGTCTTAAAGGATCAAAAACATCCACGTTTTCATATAACAGGAACGGAATAGAATAGAATATTTATTTACATAAAATATGCCGAAAGAGGCACCGGTCTGAAGGTCATTTAAGAAGAAAAAAAGAAAGAAGTATTAATTTTTATTCTTTTCCATCAATGATATTGAAGTATGTCATGTGATTGTTATATATGTACTGTATATAAACAGCTATGTATAACAGGGTATGACTAAATACATTATATTCATTTAATAGGAATTCCATGGTAAATGTCTCAAATTTCAAAACAATAACATTTATTTATTATTCAAATTAAGTAGCTACTTACATTGAATTTTATATCATGTTTGAACAAGTTGAGTCATTTCTCATTACTATACTACAAGCATATTGTTCACGTTATTTAAATATAGATATATAATTGTAGAATATAACGTATTTAGTTCGTATATGCTAGTTACCGGGGACCCGAATTTGACCTCAAAAAAATTAAATAAACATAAAAAGTCACGCCGTAGTCCCTCGAAAAGGGTTGGCAGAGGTGCTTGGTGGCGTGCCTAGAGTTCTAGAATAGGGCAAGCCGAGAGATCCGTTATTGTAGTTTTATAATTCATTTCGATAAATGTCTCATTGCCTCGTTACTCTTAAATCTACACTTCACACTTACGCGTTCGAATTAGCGCGAATTTTGAACCATGCTATGCAAAGCATATTGTTATTTGATTTGAAAAGTAATGAATGAACGAGAGCGCGAACTTACCTAGGTTCGATAGGGCAAGCCGGGCTTTTGGGCTTGTATGACAGTACCGCCACTATGCTTGCTACATATCGCTATTCGCATGTTTATGTTGAGTCCCAGTGTGACAGGTAGCGAATCTACCGCCATTATCCGGGCACATTGAGAAACATGGCAGCTACAATGAGACTTTTCGGGTCGGGTCGGTCTGATATCCAGGACACGTAACAAACTGAGCTACCACGACACATAATGGCTCAACCCCTATACAAAAATAAAATCTTGTATCGCAGGCACTAAGCAACGATATGGTATAAACTACATAGAGAATACAACATCCATGACCGGTAAGCGAAACGATGCGTTCAAAAACTATTAAAACAAAAGCAACAAGCAACCGAATCCAGAACCTCCCTTTTTGAATTCGGTTAAAATGGCAAAATAATTATTAGAAAGAACGAAACGTTATGCGACAATTTAGTCCTGAGCATTAAAACATGGTTTTGGTCATCCTCAAGTTGAGTGTATACAACATTGTTATACGCAAAAATCCATTTAAGTATAACGAAAGCCATAATAAATCATTGACCGATTTTTTTTTTCACATGAGCGTACAATGAAACCAATGCCTCTGATCCAGACGTAGATTTTTTTATTCACTGGTTAAATTTAAATTAAGAATAATAAAATTTATGTCCAATTCAAAGCAACAATCAAATTCCGTAAATAAATAAATTAAATTTATCTAAGTCATGATAGTAATATCTGTTAATGTGTTTTTATTGTATTATTATTGATGTGTAATTTCTCTTAATTATTTATGTTTCGATTTTTGATTAGTTCATGTTATTGTAAATGCCTTTAATTGGTATGGGTATACAAATTGTAATTTGTAGTAGAAAATATTGTAATTGAATATTGAAAAAAGCAACTACGGAGGTTTCTTGCCGGATTCTTCCCCGTAGAAATAGCATTCCGAACCGGTGGTAGTAATAAAAAATGACGATTTGAAAGTGCTTATTTCAAGTCTAATCGAATAAAAACATTTTGACTTTGACTTTGAATGACATGAACTCAAAGGTGAAAGACCTTGATATCTTTTTTCTTTCGTTGGCAAGTTTCAGACTCAAAATTTTTCAATATTTTATAAATAGTTTTCATTAGATTCAGGATCTTTAGATTTCAATTCCTATATTTTTTTTTTCTTTTTTAATTTCTTTTGTATAATGGTTTAATCTAAACCAATGTTATTTTTCTTTGTGACCTGTTTTTATTTTAGTATAATGTGTGTGTAACCTTTGTAAATGTTGTGTTCGTCTGTTACAGGCATGTACATCAGTTTCTGTTTATAATATGTGATTTTTATGTTATGTTTTGTACGTGTAATGTACTTGCTGTAGACGTCCCTAAATAAATAAAATTAAATAAATATATAAAATATATGTCCTGTGAAAAATAAATATATTTATATCATTGTGATGCTTGTACTGTTGCCTTAATAAAATAAATAAATAAATTTTCACGTGTACCAAGAGTTTTAGATTTGCCGCCAATCAAAAAAACAAATCACAAATGAATGCAAAATACTTAATTAGGTTACCAAAGAGTTCTAAAATTGAAATTCAAAAAAAGTTTTCATCAGCAATGTTTCTAACTGGCCAGTTCTAAACATTTTCAGTGTTACCCACGTAGGTATAAGTGAGTAAGACTACGAGTGTTTCTCGGAGCTTAGTCCTCCTTTTTTATGAGTTCTCCTTGGTGCTAATATACCGAAATTAGAAACATAAGGACATAGTTGATAGACAGTATATTTTACAGGTGGTAGATCTACGTGCGAGATCGTCTGCGTTGGCCTTTCTATTTACAACGTGAAGCAGTTCGCTATGTTTCGTTTCGAAGGATTGGAGAGCCAGTGTAATTACCGCCACAAGAGGAATAACATTTTTACCTATACATTGGCAACGCATAGGCGTTCTCAGACATCAAGGGCATCATGTAAATAGGTATCACTTTCCCCCAGGTCGTGATGATGTTGTATTAAAACAGCATTGAATTTATCTACTTACGTAACAGTAAATAATGTACTTAGTACTCAGGTACATAAGTTTTTGAAACTGCCTTGATTATGTTATGTTGCCCTAGTACCAAATATTTTGTTTTGTAAGTTTTTTCTTCCAAAAAAGGGCAACCTGAACCTGATGGTGAGTTCATGGACTACTGCAGGCTAAAGATGCCGATGTTCTAGAAAGGAGTAAGCCCTAAGTTGGTACTTAAGTTGTTTTTAGTTATGACAATAATATTTTCCTCTTTTTTGATAACCTTCTTAATGTTTAGGCAAAAGAGCCTGGGAATAAACTTCGTTAATTTATAACCTTAAACAGATAAACTACTTGGTTGATATAGATAATCCTTTCTTTTGGAAAAAAAAAGATTTTGTAGAACGTATTTTCAATATGTTGTAATAAAAATAATTACTAACTAACATACTAACAGCATAACATGACATTATTATAGGTTTAGTATTATTGAAAATGGGTTAGTAAATTTTAGACTTAATTTCTTGTAATTATAAAATGCATATTAAACATTTTAGTTAAAATTTTTAAATGATATCAATTATGTGTTTGTTTACTTACATTTTTAATTCGGATGACACATTGATTGCAATAATAAAGTAATTTCTCGGAATACATGCACGTATCTCCTTGACATACTTTTTAATTATATATACTCTACCTACAAACTGTGAATACTGTCATATACCATTTTCGTATAAACTATTTTCCTCAAACATCCACTGGCTACCTACTATTTAATACCTGTATTTACAGTATACATATTTAATATAATAATAATAAGAGAATAATAATAATAACCACATCACGACACACACATTGACTCAGCCCTGCAGTAAGTATCGTAAGAACTTGTGTTACAGGAACTAAGCAACGATATGGTATATACTACATAGATAAGAATACAACATCCAAGACCAGTAAGCGAAACAATGCGTCTTGCAAATAACACAAAGTCCCGCCCCCGCCGGGATTCGAACCCGGAACCTCTAGCGTAGTAGTCGGCAGTTACACCACTGCGCCACCGAGGTCGTCAAAACACATTGCAACGTGACTTCAATTAATCATAATAATATAAATACGAGACGTATTTCAAATACATTCAAAGTAAAGAGAAATTAATATTTTACCTAAATTAATAAAGATACCAAATGACAATCGAGTTGAAAATATCGTGTTAAAACGTAATTTACTAAGTAATAAATAAATAAAGGGGTGCTTCATTCAACGCGTCATCATTTCCTTTAATAAATATTACTCGTTGTCGGGCCCAGTTTAAAAATACATGCATGATCACACTTACAGACGGACAGAAAAGGAAACTAAAAAAATACCAGCGTAACTCGTTAAGCAAATAAATCTGAATTTTTAAGCCATGCCTTTCGTGCCCCAGCTTTCAATTGAGATCGTTATGAAGTTATTTGGTCTGTTTAGTATTAACATGTCCTTTAACAGAAATTAAATCTCTCCATTTATGTCTGATAAGCTTCTTGATAATATTATGGCAAAGTCTTCGTATTCGCTAGCGCTAGTTGTGAGCCAAAACCGTAATATATAATAGTTTTCTTACGAGTTTCTTGTTTATCTGTAACGACTTTTTGAGTTGGTGAAGGCTTAAGGCCAAGAAGTTAGCAGCGGTCCAAGATGGCGGGCCAATCATCGCGAGGTTTCCGGACTTAGCGCGGAGGCGAGACTTGGCTCAAAAATCCCCACCGCACCGGCCGGCAGAACAAATCTGCGAGCAGTGCCGTGCGAGAGTCACGTATAGTGTTTAAGTAATTTATTCCATTTTTGAAATTTAAAAAATAAACATGAGGGAAATAGTTCATATCCAAGCCGGCCAGTGCGGTAACCAGATCGGAGCTAAGGTGAGTTGTGCCGTATGATTTGTAAAAATTGCAGGTTTAATGACTATTTATTATTATGGATGGGATGCCAAAGCGTACTTAGACAGTACTCGTAACGGTCAGTAACCGTTCATGTTATCACTGCACTAAATCCACTAAGAAATGTCTAGCTGGAGTTTCAACGTTTTCGGCTTTGTTATGGTTGTCATAATTTCCAATTGTAATTATATTTTAAGCACTCATTGAAAAACGAGGTCACGTACATTTGCTGTCAGGCAGGCTTTGTTTTATTGTATTTGTTGAAACAAAAACAGATTTCTTTCTGTTGTTTTACAAATAACTTTCCATGGTTAAGTTTCGATTTCAATCGTCTCTTTTTTTGCTTTTAAAGACAAAGGTTTACCTTCTTAAAATGTTGAAGAAGAACGTAAAACAAGCAATGACTCGTAAATCTCACACTTTTTAGAACTGCTTTTTTAAACCAATCAATCAATATCATCATCAAATCAATATCCCACAATCATAATACAAAACCTGTTAATTGCATAGATCAAGAATTATGTCATTCATTTTCCGGTTCTAATACTTCTAATATGATGTCTGATCTTCATGATATTATAAGCGGATGAAGACGTTAAGCTGACAAAATTGGAGTTTCTTGCAAATGAGCTGTAATTAAAACTTTCTTGTCAAAACTAGCGGTGAAAATTCCTTCGGCTGGCAGCATCGTTGGCGCATGACACCTTCAGCATGCAATTTGCTCGCCCCTGCTCCATTGATTACCTTGATATAGATCTTTCAAGCAGAATAATTATATTTTACCGCCCGCCTTTCATCCATTTTTCCGACATACTGATTCATAGATAAATCCATAATTAATCCAATTTATATCGTGACTGTTGTTTACTAGCAAAAGCGAGCATGAACTCCATTAAAAGTTCGTTGAAACATAGCAATTGTCCTGAATTAAGGTCAGTAAATTGGAAGCAGCAATGGATTGTACGAGTAATTTTTAATTCCACGGATTTAAATCGAAAGAGTTATCTTTGCTCCATAAAAGTAGAGATGACGACTATCTTACTTTTCGTTTAATCCAAGTTATTGATTGACCCGTTACTTGGTAGTAAGATTTCTACTTTTATTGCATTCCTATTTATGTTAGTAATGCTAGTTCGTGATTCACTTATAGACTGTTCAGTGTTTCGTTAGCTATGAGATGTACACTGCATTTAACACACTTACGAGAGTTCCAATGATTCAGACCAGCTGTGTCAACAGTTCTCCTCCATTTTTACTTTACGCAATTTTTCACAAAGATGGATGTAGCAGAGAACCAATGCATTAGAACTTTTTACTTTATGCCTAATCCAGTATTGTTACATATCGCATTGTCCGCACATGTCACGGACAATTTCACCATATGATTGTTCACAGAAACAATGGCTTAAAAATGTGATGACTTCAACAGTAGGTTTTCTACTCTGATGAGCACGCTGTCTGTACCTAAACTATGCAAAATGGTGAATATTGTTACAATATTTGCACTGATAACGTTAGTTTCTATAGACTGGCGAGGCATAGCATAGATTAGCTGGGTTGTTGAACCCATTCATCAGCCGCACTGAATTATAAATAACCACCATCGCCCGCCATAGCCTTGTAATGGTGCACTGCAAGCACTTACGTTAAAAGAGCATCATTTTCGTCTCAACAACCGTTACGGGATCTGTGACCCGCATTTAATTTAGCCCATGCGTTTATGCAGATGTATTCAGATTCCGCTGTGGTGAAATTTCCGATGAAACAAAGCAATGGATGTAAGAAACCACGGTTTCCCTCGCAACTAGCTCATTGTACCTCTCACTGTTCGCACGGTACTTTCGATCGAACCTTCTCTTATCTAGTTACCAGCAAGAAAGCCCCTACAATCGAACTCCACTCAATCGCCTTTCACTTTTGTTGTTGAAAATATAATCATTTTTTCTAAATCATATCTCGTGCATGCTACATTCATTATGCCGTATTGTGTGTCGCCAGCTAAAAACAATTTATTTGTCTCAAACTAACTGTGCTTAAGTGACTACATTAAAATACAAGTTCATTTCGCAGAATCGGTTTGTTGATTGAAATCTGAATTAAGATCCCAAAACAGAAGTATCAATGCGAACAGCCATATTAGTCATTTATCCATATATGGCTGTGTCAGCCGCGAGTCGTTTGCCTTACCCACACAAGCACACCCACAGCCTACAGGATGACATCATAGCTATCGTCGCGTACGCCATACTGAATTTTAATGCTTCGCACACAAGCAACGGTTACTAAGAGCCTTTGTAAGCAACTTAGCTCATACTTTCTATTGCCTAGACCACTGTATTGTTGTCGCTGTTTATTTCTTATGCATTAATACGTACCGTAATCTTTTTACAAAGGCGTCACTTTTGAATTTTTTGAAGGTTGCTCAACTTGTTATTCAAAACCATATGGTCGGTAAACAAAACTGGCCAAGGATAGTAGAATTAGATTCTGGCAACATTCTAATAAGAATGCTAATCAGCTAGCTCAAGACATTCTCTACTTATAAGGAGAGATAAAACGAATAAGGGACGAGGCGTGGGCGGCGCCCGACGGCAATGCGACCTTATTGTACATGCCTGATATAACTCATACCCATTGTCTTACGCAATCAAAAGCTCTACCAATCATTAAAGATGTATTGTACGTCCTGTCTACCATTTTACGCGACGGCTCATTGGGCTCCATTGAACCCTACCAAAGACATGCTACAATTCATTCGGAATCCTTCTATTAATCTATTCATAATCTTAGAGCTTTTATCTCAACTTTCAACACGCACGATCTATTCCAATCGGAAACTTTTACCGTTACCTCAACCCTACTTTTGTATAAAGCAACTGGAATAAATATACCCTGTATGTGATTCGTCTCAATAGAAACAGCACATTGACCAACGTTCTCGAATTTACAGTTATTTTGTTTGTTGAAGCCTGCGTATTCTTCAATTCTAATCTACCATTATTTGTACCATAACGTCTGGAATGTTAGAAAACAAGAGGCTCTCTCTACTGCTATTACTGTAAGCCAGAAACCGGTTTGAAAGTGGCAATGCGCCCGACTGCAATTACAAGTACAAATAGCTAGTAAATTCCGAGCATTGGTGAAGGCACTTCAATAGTCGACTTTTCTATAATGCCCTTATTTCGACCGTTCATAATGCGTACTCACTTTTAGGTTGGTATTACTATTAAATCAAACTTGACAGTAGTCATTCCTTTTCATGTAACAAAAAATGGCAAAAGAATGAGTTGTTATGATTAAGACAAGTTAATTTAATCAGTCTTGTTAGTGATTGTTATGCATTTAATTAAAACAATAATTCCGATGAATATCCTTTTACTTATTTATCCCTCTTTTACAGTTCTGGGAAATCATCTCCGACGAACATGGCATCGACCCCACCGGAGCCTACCACGGTGACTCCGACCTGCAGCTGGAGCGCATCAATGTATACTACAATGAGGCCTCCGGCGGCAAGTACGTGCCACGCGCCATCCTAGTCGACCTCGAGCCCGGCACCATGGACTCAGTCCGCTCTGGACCTTTCGGCCAGATCTTCAGGCCAGACAACTTCGTCTTCGGACAGTCCGGTGCCGGTAACAACTGGGCCAAGGGACACTACACAGAAGGCGCTGAGTTGGTTGACTCAGTACTCGATGTAGTCCGCAAAGAATCAGAATCTTGCGACTGTCTTCAAGGCTTCCAACTCACACACTCCCTTGGTGGTGGTACTGGATCTGGTATGGGAACACTCCTCATTTCGAAGATCCGTGAAGAATACCCCGATAGAATCATGAACACATACTCAGTCGTGCCCTCCCCCAAAGTATCAGACACCGTCGTTGAACCCTACAACGCGACTCTCTCAGTTCACCAGCTCGTAGAAAACACAGACGAAACCTACTGTATCGATAACGAAGCACTCTACGACATCTGCTTCCGCACACTCAAACTGTCCACGCCTACCTACGGTGACTTAAACCATTTGGTCTCCCTCACAATGTCAGGTGTCACAACTTGCCTTAGGTTCCCTGGTCAGTTGAACGCTGATCTCAGAAAACTGGCTGTAAACATGGTTCCTTTCCCACGTCTGCATTTCTTCATGCCTGGTTTCGCCCCACTCACCTCTCGCGGAAGCAGACAGTACCGCGCCCTCACCGTCCCCGAGCTCACCCAACAGATGTTCGACGCCAAGAACATGATGGCTGCCTGCGACCCACGTCACGGCAGGTACCTCACCGTCGCCGCCATCTTCCGAGGACGCATGTCCATGAAGGAAGTCGACGAGCAGATGCTCAACATCCAGAACAAGAACTCGTCCTACTTTGTCGAATGGATCCCGAACAACGTCAAGACCGCCGTGTGCGACATTCCACCCCGCGGTCTCAAGATGGCGGCAACCTTCATCGGTAACTCCACCGCCATCCAGGAACTGTTCAAGCGCATCTCGGAGCAGTTCACCGCTATGTTTAGGCGCAAGGCTTTCTTGCATTGGTATACTGGCGAGGGTATGGATGAGATGGAGTTCACCGAGGCCGAGAGCAACATGAACGACCTCGTGTCGGAGTACCAGCAGTACCAGGAGGCCACCGCCGACGAGGACGCAGAGTTCGACGAGGAACACGAACAGGAGGTTGAAGACCATTAGACACTGACCTAGCCAGTGTGTTTACCACAAAGTACATGCCATTGTATCTCAAGTTACAATAAGTGACAATAATGATTCCTATACTGCCAACTGTGACGGCCTGCTTTCTAACTTCTAACAGCGCGCACTCCTAACAAACAAACCCTCGTAATGAAAGACACGCGTGAAACGAAGGCATTTGAATTAACAAGAACATTCCTCGCGAAAGCTTCGTCTCTAAGATCTGATTTATTTTAAGGCTGATCTTTCTTTTGTAATAAAAATTAAGTTTGGGACGCCAAACGTGACCATGTATCGGCTTCAGTAACAGAAGTTTTTATTACTATTAAAATTGTTATGAACAATAAATTAATGTATATAATAAAGATTTATATTTATTTAGCTCTTGACTTTCATTTTAATACTTTATCTTATCGCTTCATAATCAACAATTGATAAAGAATGTTTCTTTTGACATTGCCAAAGTTCAAACAAAAATAGTTCAAATTCCTTAGAATTCCACCTCGAAACCACAAACTTTTCTTCTGATCCTTAGATTATATTAATTAATCAAATCATTCAGAGACTATCTCTTACCTATCTAATAGGCATTTAACCTTTCTAAAAGGTCACAAATAGATTATTTATCATAGTACCTAGCATAATTCGATTCATCCAGTGGTCCAGCTATGACATCATCTACCTTGAATTCTATATATAGCAATGCACTTACCTACAAGTAAATGATGACCACAATTTATGGCCTTAATAGCCTTAAACCAATTTATATAAATGATAGGCCAAAGTAAAATGGTCGCTACAGTTTTTCCTGTGATAACAAAATGATGTCAGAACTTAACTTGTAATAAACAAACAAGAATTTGTCACGTACTTAAATAAACATACTTCAATACATTCTATAGTACGAAGTAATTTATTAATAACACAGGCTTCATTAATAAAGCTACTGTTATAATAAATTTATTATTTTATAAACTCAGTAACAATAATGATTACAGTATTTTAAATAAACAATAACCTGTTTTCTTACATGTATTGGTTAATGATTTTCAAACCCATGATTGTGAAAATAAAGGATAATTTTCATTTCTAAATTCAAGGTTGGAACACCTGTTTATAGTCATATAATTTTCCACTTTTTTTTTTTTAGTAAAAATTGGGCAAAAAATGCATTGAATTGTGATCTTTAGTTTTTTGTTTCGCGTTGCGTTTCGAAGATTAAAAAAGAGTTGCGTTTTCATTGCTTGGGGGCCTCAACGATACTAAATTCGTCCCCTATTCCTATACGCTTTTTTGTACGGTGGTAAAATAGCTAATTATAGTAAAATTTAATAAATAAATGTCATGTAAATAAATCGCTGTAATATATAAATCAAAACATTTATCAATCTACTATTTTTTATATAAACGACTAAAATGACTGGAGTTGACTTGGTTATATTTTATTTTCTAATTAATTTGATGACTTGGAGGGGACATACATGACAATATGGTTGTTTTTTATGCTATAATTCAGATCATAACTATTATTTAGGTGAAACAGTTGATACAATTAATATTTTAGAATAGACGCACAAAATAAAGCAAGACATTTGCTTCCCCCCTTCCCCTCATAACCAATTACTAAAATGTATGATATGCCTATCTTTATAACTTTACTAGCGACCCGCCCCGGCTTCGCAGGGATATTATGCATGTAATAGATATGTAAACCTTCCTCCTAAATCACTCTATATATTAAAAAACGCATCAAAATCCGTTGCGTAGTTTTAAAGATCTACATACATAGGGACAGACAGCGGAAAGCGTCTTTGGTTTATGCTATGTAGTGATTTTAAAAATAAAAGTAGGTATTTTGAGTCCGACTATAAGTTGTTAGTACGTGCATGTCTAGGCATGTAGCCTTTGCTTCACTGCACAGCTTTGCAGTCAGCCCTGAAAAAATATCGACCAAACCACTTAATTAGCTTTATACGAAGACATAAATGAACTAAATATATAATTAAAGGAAAATTTCTACGAAAGTAATTATTAAAAGTTGCAGTGAGCCCTGAAAAAATGACGACCAAAGCATTTTAATAGCTTTGGCAAGCTTACTCACTTGGAGGAAAGTCTTTTGACTGTTTTGTAGTTAAATATACCTTTCTATTATTGGTGGACGAGCTATGGTCGTCTTCCTTGTAACTTTTTATTATTTTGTTTGTATTTCTGTCAGTTCTTTTATGAGAGAGAGCTAGTGAAAACGAAAATTGATTATTTCCTCCTTCATAATGCGTACTGCAAGGGTGTGGAATTCTTTGCCTGCTGATGTGTTCCCTGACCAATATGACTTGGGCCTCTTTAAGGCAAGAGTGAATAGGTTTCTCCTAGGCAGGCATGATCCACCTTAGACCTCATCGCCGCTTAACATCAGACGGGTTTGGGGTCAAATGCCTGCCTGGTCTTGAATAAAAAAAAAAAAAAAAAAAATATTATTAAGTACGTTGTTTGTTTATTCACTTACTCAATTACAGTCCTTTGCCCTTTCATTTTAATGTACTGTATGTCGTATATAGTTTTAATACCATATAGTAGTCATGAACAGCATTACGTAATGCTTTTCGTATACACACTCACTTGTACACGGGTATGAGTCATCTTGTGAAACACTGTTTCTCTTTTCCGCGCATGCCAAATGAAATTTCATCATAAAGATTTTTAAAACCTCGATAATAATTCTAAGTTATTAAACTATAATGTTCGACAAAGTGAAAGTTAGTGCTTATATTTCAATGTCAATCACCGTCGAGCGGATGAGTGGAAGACGGCATGCAGAGAAGCCAATTCCTGAATACACACATGAACTTGCATAGGAAATTTTGAAAAGTACAAAGTCGCGAGTAAAAGCCAGTACTGAACTTTGACAAATACGTTTTCCCACAAGCGTTAGCGTCAACAGAATTTTTTTATGGAAATTATATTACAATTACGTAATCCGAGCGCGAGGCAATGTCACTTCTTTACATTTTAGCTTTTTGCTAACGTAAACGCTTTCGGAAAATGCTCCCACTTGGTAATATTATTAAGAAAAAGTTTGTAAGTTGTAGGTATTCTGCGATATAAATCATCATAGTTCCTTTGTTTCTAATATTTAAGTCTTTATAGATTAGGCTAAATCTAGATAGAAACTTGCAACCCCCTTCAATTTATCTGAAAGCTTCAAAGTCGAACCGAAAGTCGAGTCGAAGTTAAGCCCACAGTCCCTTACCTCTTTAGGACTGGCAACCTTAGCCACATCAAGGAAAACGACGCATTTATACTTTTATTTCTACCTTGAGTCTAAATCTTATTTGTTTTCTCCACCAGATTTCATAATATTTTAACAAAATTTAGTGACATATTAAATACAAAATATTTGATACAACATAATTTTTAAAACTGTAATTTTAAAGTTGTTTATAATTTTTATACGATAAGATTTTGTGAGCAAAAAAGTATTTGCTTATATACTTTCCTTTTCATTACAGTACCATATTATTATGTGTGTTATATGTTGCTGTGAGTAAATGAATTAAAATATAAACTGAGATCGCATGGTTCGGCCGCCATTGCTGCTGTAAAACCTGCAATATCTGGGTGTGACCGTCTGGACTAGACTAGACCAAAACCATATATTGATTTACTCAAAAAAAATGTTCGTAAAGCAAACTTAGGCATTGTTTAACTATATATTTTATTTTCTATTAGACTTTATTTACTGTTTTTAATATGCAAGCTCGGATATGTTAAGACTAACACGTAATTAATAATTAAGATTTATGAACTGAAAATCATTGTTTTATGAAATAAAGATTACCTGTAAATAATTTACTTAGATTTTTAATAGAAAATTCTAAAATGACTTTTTATTACCTACCTCCATATTAATATTAAAAGGATTCTTCAAAACTCCCCAACTAAAAATATATTTCACAAAGGTGTAGAATGGTCTTTTAAGGTGCAAGTAGGCTAAACAAAAAAAAAACAATTCTTCGCAAATAAAGTCGCGGCCAAAAGTTATTTTAAAAATGAAAATTTGAATTTTATAATGAAATTTTCGTAGTTAGTATTTTAATTTTGTGTAAAACGAAAAAAGCGCTCTCTACAGAAAGAACATGATTCTTCTTCAGAACTTTAAATATGCTGTAAGTGTATTTACAATCATTCAACTTTAAAACAGGATAACAAAGATGATTTTTATTTTAAAATAGGATCATTGCTAACATTAAGTTCATGAGACTGTCATTTATTTGAGTAACATTTGTTTAACTTTGAATTTCGCGGCCACAGAAACCGGCCGGTGCCATAAAATCGGTCAATCAAGTACCAACATGACGAAAAAAACACCTGTGCATTTGGTCGTATAACCTATTGATTTTATAGCAGTTTTGAAAGATTTTTAAATCTAAAACATATTTTTGATCATTTTGAGTTGTGATATAACAATAACAGACCAAATTTAAAACGAATCTAATAAATTGTATATATAATTGTGAAATTTATAGCGTTGTATGTTGGCAAGCTTGACTGGTGTTTAGCGTACCGGTTCAGCCAATAGCAGAGAAGTAGTGTTGAGATGTATCGTCACTTATATCGATAAAAATCTAGTCGATTAAACAAAAAAAATATGCATGTAATCGTAATTTAACTTAAAAAGTAATATTATTAAACTTATTATTTCACAAAAAGTTGTAAAAACAAACAATTTTAGAAACTTTTTTGAAAAAAAAAGACGCATTTTGATTTGAATTAGTACGTAATAACTAAAATAATTGAACTAAAGTGATTTACTGTTAAGCTACATAAATTATCTGAGGATTGACGAGATACAAACAATCTTTAAAGAACTAGACATGAAGCATAATAATTTAAGGACGTATCAACTATTAATAGCAAATTATAACTGGCTATAAGGCTAACAAATTTGAAAATACTTTGATTTAAATCTACAACCGAAAGTCCACTTAGTACGTCCTGATAACTTTTACTCCTTAACCGTATAAATAAATATAGTTTCAAATTATCTTCAGTTTTTGTTTAGCTGAACCATAATCAATTTATGTAATTTTGTAAAAAGTTAAAATCAAATCCCGGATGGGTTTTTATGGTTATATTTTCAAAGTAATTTGTTTTTTTTTATAAATTGAACTTCATCGTCATATTGAAATAAATGTTCAGATGTCGCAATGCGACAAACAATATCGATATGTTAGCATATCGAAACTCATCACTAGCAACAGAACTACTTCGGCAAAACGGAAGTCGACCGGCGGAACTCGTTTATTCTTCAAGCAACCACTGCGAAAGTACGTGGTGCGTGCGGAGCAGAAAATAATAATAGTGTTAAGTAATTTATTAAGTTCACAAAATACAAAATGAGGGAAATCGTGCACATCCAAGCCGGCCAGTGCGGAAACCAGATTGGAGCTAAGGTAAATTCTTAATTCAAATGTTTTTGTTAGATTTAACAATTGAACGTCTGGTATTCGACGCCCGGCATTTTGTGACGCTTCGGGTCGATGACGGTTACAAAGTGTTCACACAAGTTTTAGAAGCTATTGATTTTCGAATCTCTAGAACGAGCTGGTTATCTTTAAGGAATTGTAGGGAACTGAAATCTGGATACCTTAAATCGAAGATGGGTGTGGCCAATTAAAATTTTGCAGATAGGAAGATAAACGGGTTTTCAAAGCATTTTGAAATCATAAGTCTGCATTGAAAGTCGCTTTGACGAATTAATTTGTTTTTTTAAGTTTTGTTTTTGGAAATTCCGCCTAGACTTTATCGATCAACTGGGAGCCGGCCGCGTAGTTCCACGTGTTAAATCTCCATTAGTCGGCGATGTCGTGGCGATTTCATGCTTTTCGCGACTAAATAACGTATTCAATTCGAGAAATTGTTAATGAGATACAACCTTGATATTTTAAAACCGCTCTAAAACGTATCTCGTTGACGTAACCTATGCTTTTGGAAGAATATCGTCACTTCCAATTTTTGTCAAACAAAGGCCTGCATATTTTATTTAGTCGGTTAATATGCTACTGAATACAAACTGTGTGGACTTATTACAGGGCAAAGCAGGTGTTATTAAAGTCCCCTAATCATTTTTGTCCGTTACAAAGAAGGGATCGCTTGTTTTGAATGACACCGTTTCAAGGCTAAATACGGCGTCCCTTGATAAGGACAACCAATCACCGTCCGCCGATCGTAACGTTCGAATTCAAACAAAAAAGAACACCCGCCAAATGTTACTCATAGTTTGAAGCTAGACCTACACTTGATTAAAAAACATGGTAGCTATTATCCATATGTTGAATGTTCTAGGAAAAAATGGTTGAATCATCGTAGGTAGTGTGTGACTAAAAATATTGATTGTTCATGTTTTCAAACAGCGAATCTCACGTAATCACGTTATACATAAAGTTCCTAATAAAATTTTAATGCTAGGTTATTTTATTTCAATGCAAAAACTGCTATCTCTCGAGATAGTGAGGTTTCGTGAGCATACGGCGATATAATAAGTAGGTAGATATAGTTCAACGACCCGTCTTCCGCGTTTCTGTTAAAATTAACTTTTATGTTTCGAATGCGTAAAATTTTCTTGCATCCTCGTTCGAGATGGGTTCTTTGCTCTATTCTGCGAAGATTTAAGTTTTTTTTTACTAGAAATGCGCTGGGTTGTTATCTGTAAAAAGTATACCATCTGAAATTTACTTGTTCGAACTCTTGGTAAAATACTAATGTGGCCTCTTTGACGATATTGGAGAGAATTTTTTTAAAATTAGAATGAAAGGAAACTTTATGACAATTTTTCATTAATACATTTCTCGTCGAAATACCTACATCTAGATTTAATCATAATAACAGAAATGGCGCTCTTTCTAAAACAAGCAACTTTCTTGTCACGAAAGTGACCGTAGATTTTTTTTAAATTTATTATTAAAAGAACTACAAAAATATAAGTAATATAAATTCTAATATTTTTTCTTAACATTTCCAATCAAGCTGTAATGTGATAGATAGTAAATTTTTGTACTAATTAACTTAATAGGTTTTTCCTGGTGGAAATTGGCAATTTTAATTGGAACACATAGTTGTTAATTGGCAATTAATTTTCGCGCTTCATTTATAGTGTTAGTTAAATAATCACATCATACCTTCCTATTAAAGAAAATAGGAAAAAATTTATACCAATATTTTTTTTTCTACCCTACTTAAAGGTTTTATAAGTTGTCCTTTCAAACTAATTTTAGTCGATCACAATAAATACTTTCCTTTCTTTCCCACAATAAAACATTTTAACTTGCACATTTTCTTCTGGCTGTAAAAATATTTAAACTTCAAAAAAGCTGTTTTAAATATGCCCACTTAACAAAATGGTTGACTAACCGGAAAAAGAGATTTCTTAAGTTGGCTCAGAGCCAAAACAACTCATGCTACACCAGAACCTCGCTGGAATTTCTCAGTGCATCTTAAATTTGTAAAACATTCTTTGATATCGCTCACAGATTGGTAATATCAATAGAAGTATCTGGAACATGTAGCCACGAATAGTCAGAATCGCGTTTCGTTCAAAAAGAAATGTAACTCTACTTTCACTTCTTTACAACACAGCCATTTTCTTGGCCAAAGTTTGTAACTCTTGTAAAATTTAAATCGCTGTTCTTAGCAACATTGTTTCTCGAAAGCATTTTTCTGTCAAATTAAAATATTAAATGACTCTCCCAAGGTCGCTAAAAGTTTTTTGGTGGATTACTTAATGCAATAGGAATTCGATCTAGAATTACTCCTGTTTTAACAACTAACCTTTTAATCTGCATTTAGTCACTGTCAGAACTGACTTGATAAATTGCAAATTGTAATGTTAAATAAAAACAATCTTGAGCTTCTCAGCGGGGAGCTCCTTGCTCGATTATTTCCCGATCTTTATCAAATTTTATTGCCATTTACCGCAAATGAGTTTTACCGATACAATCGAAGAAAGCACTTAACCACAGCCTTGTCATGGTGCGGTGAAAGGCAATACGCCGGTCCACTGCTGTTGCTGTGAAAAGTAGGTAGGTAAGGTATACTGTCAGGGGATTTGAATGACAATCAATCGTTCGTCCCACAAATGTCACCGCGCTCCTTGTAAAGGCGTGCCATAGTCGAGCGCCTCTAGATTTTGCATTCTCAATCCAAATAAGAAACTTGTTTTCGACGTTCTCTACATATAAGGCAGAGTTACATAAGGTGACTCAACCAAGCGAGTGGGCGACCATCGGTTGTCATCTTATGATAATTTTTGCAATTCGTTAAGACTTTTTCGTGCGGTTTTAATAGTATGCGAGATCAATAATCGTCGCTAAAATAATGGCGACCTCGTAAAATGGAAATGCGTTTGTGGAGCTGGTATCCTGGCGACCGTTGAGTCATCCCAAAACACGCGTGCCGTGCCAGCCGCCGCTACGCCCTCGCCTCTTTTCTGACTAAATTGGAATCTATAAAACAATAGGCGCTATTATTATGTATAGTGTTTCGATCTTGTGTTGCACAGTACTAATGGGGTGTTTCTTTGGTTACAGTTCTGGGAAATCATCTCCGACGAACATGGCATCGACCCCACCGGAGCCTACCACGGTGACTCCGACCTGCAGCTGGAGCGCATCAATGTATACTACAATGAGGCCTCCGGCGGCAAGTACGTGCCACGCGCCATCCTAGTCGACCTCGAGCCCGGTACCATGGACTCAGTCCGCTCTGGACCTTTCGGCCAGATCTTCAGGCCCGACAACTTCGTCTTCGGACAGTCCGGTGCCGGCAACAACTGGGCCAAAGGACACTACACAGAAGGCGCTGAGTTGGTCGACTCGGTTCTAGACGTAGTCCGCAAGGAAGCAGAGTCCTGTGACTGCCTCCAAGGTTTCCAACTCACACACTCCCTCGGAGGCGGTACCGGCTCCGGCATGGGAACACTCCTTATCTCCAAAATCAGGGAAGAATACCCCGACAGAATTATGAACACATACTCAGTAGTACCATCACCTAAAGTGTCAGATACAGTAGTAGAACCTTACAACGCCACACTCTCAGTCCACCAACTGGTAGAAAACACAGACGAAACCTACTGTATCGACAACGAGGCTCTCTACGACATCTGCTTCCGCACGCTCAAACTATCTACACCCACGTACGGTGACCTCAATCACCTGGTATCACTCACCATGTCCGGTGTCACCACCTGCCTGCGGTTCCCTGGTCAGCTGAACGCTGATCTCCGCAAGCTGGCCGTGAACATGGTCCCGTTCCCGCGTCTGCACTTCTTCATGCCTGGGTTCGCGCCTCTGACGTCACGTGGCAGCCAGCAGTACCGCGCACTCACTGTCCCCGAGCTTACCCAACAGATGTTCGACGCCAAGAACATGATGGCCGCCTGCGACCCACGTCACGGCAGGTACCTCACCGTCGCCGCTATCTTCCGAGGACGCATGTCCATGAAGGAAGTCGACGAGCAGATGCTCAACATCCAGAACAAGAACTCGTCCTACTTCGTCGAATGGATCCCGAACAACGTCAAGACCGCCGTGTGCGACATTCCACCCCGCGGTCTCAAGATGGCAGCAACCTTCATCGGCAACTCCACCGCCATCCAGGAGCTGTTCAAGCGCATCTCGGAGCAGTTCACCGCTATGTTCAGGCGCAAGGCTTTCTTGCATTGGTACACTGGCGAGGGTATGGACGAGATGGAGTTCACCGAGGCCGAGAGCAACATGAACGACCTCGTGTCGGAGTACCAGCAGTACCAGGAGGCCACCGCCGACGAGGACGCAGAGTTCGACGAGGAGCAAGAGCAGGAGATCGAGGACAACTAAGCTCCCCCCTCTCACTCTTCCCTCCGCCCCTCGCCTCCCCAACACGTCACACTAACCTCCCTTGTTGCCGCCCCGCCTCACGGTGCGTCCGTTACTTGCTTTTATAGTATAATGTTCTATTGATTTGGACTATGTTTCCCCCACCTTACCAGGGAGTATACATTAATGTTGCGACAGCATGAAACCGTTTACATTCCCGTTGTTTTCCTTGACCGAAGGGCTCTCTCGAATGTTTATTGTTAAATAAGCAGGGACCCTAGCGACGCGAACCCTTCGACAGACCAC
Source organism: Choreutis nemorana (assembly GCA_949316135.1). Classification (NCBI taxonomy): domain Eukaryota; kingdom Metazoa; phylum Arthropoda; class Insecta; order Lepidoptera; family Choreutidae; genus Choreutis; species Choreutis nemorana. The sequence continues at coordinate 6,755,334 of OX438618.1, forward strand.
CGCGGTACTGTGACCACAGATGACACAAAGGAAAAGATCTTTTTTTATAAGGCTGAACTTTGATTTTTAAACCTAAGTTAATTTTAGTTCTCGTTTTTAACCAGTGTGATGAGTTTACTGAGCTTTTTCTGTGTAAAAGCTAATCGTACAATTTTTCGAAGTCGATCAAAGTTTTTAATTATTATTATATTCCCCAGCTGGTGAATAATAAAACAAGGATTACAATACTATCTTTTTATTTTATTTCACCTTTCACCATTTCAAATAACCACTTAGTCATAAAGCAAATATAGTTTGCATGTTAATTAAAGAAAGTTCTAATAGGTAAAACCTCGGCTAATTAAAGTTACATATCTAATTTAATACTTAATATGCAAATATGTTCATTGCACACGTACCTAATATTAATATACCTACCTAATTAATGCAGTTGTGCAGTTGGTTACGGGAACGGCTAGTATGTCAAGTGTACTCAAAATATGTATAGGCCATGGTGGGATGATGCTTTATTAAGGTGTACTTGATGCTACAAGTACATTGGAATTTTAACAAATCAATTCAGTACGTACGTATAACTACATAGGTAAATATTAGACCGGACCTTTATTAGAATTATATTATTAAATCTGGAGATACTTAGAACCTATATGTACTTAAAACTAATTAATATTTAAATCAAGTAATGTTCGCGACATTGAGCAAACAGCAGATTCATTCCTGTACCCCCATATCGCCTATTTTAAATTGGCATTCTTTAATGTGATCTGAAACCATCTCTACGGTTTCGCTGGTCATTCTGCCGGCTTTCTTAAGTATTTCCACCAAGTTCGTCAGCGTGAAAATTGATTTCAGCACGACGCCATTTTCATTTAGTGCACTAGCGCCACCCTGTTCCCTTTCTAGAACTACGACGGCGTGGTTTACAACCAATCCTTCGCTTCGTAAAGTTTTAACAGCTTCCAGTAAACTGCCGCCAGATGACACTACGTCTTCAACGACGAGGCAATTCTGATTTATCTCATATACTCCTTCGAGAATTTTCTTCGTCGCGTATGCCTTGGTTTCCTTTCTCTTCATGATCATAGGGGTGTTGGAGTTGACGGACATGACAGCTGCGAAAGGAAGGGCGGCGTATGGGACTCCACATAGCAAGTCGTGCTGGATTTCGGATGCCAACTTTTGGAGTTGTGTTGCTACCGCCATCTGTAACAAGTATGATAAAGATAACTTTTATAAAAGTCAGGTAATAGGGCAAATTATAGTAGGCCACAATAATTTTGTTAACTAATTGATCATGTTTTCTGGAACAAAGGGCTTGTCTAGAATGGTTTTTGGACTTAATTTCGTATTTTAAAATTGTTTAAAAGACTTAAAAGATCGCTTTGGGGCGAATCTGATTATTTACTTCTTATATAATATAATTATTTCATGTCTACATTTGCAATTTCCGTATTCGTAAAATAGTATCTAAAAGACGAATTGCTTTTATGTCAAATTCAATAACATTCTCTTTTTCGGTCAAGGGCTAAAATGGAAGGTTTCAAGAATTATTTACGAAGACGTTTTCAACCCCACCTAAGATAGAAACTCAAGTATGAGGATACGAAACAAGCAACTACTTACTTATTTACAACATTCAGGCAGAATGGAATCCCACAACAACTCGTCCTAACAAATATTTAAACTAATTTATTTTTATAAACTGAGACATCCTTTGTCAAACTAAGAATTAATCTTGCTTTGTTTGTCTTCACGACTTATAATTAGATCTGACGGGAAACATGGATACCAAGCAAAGTAAGTGGACTTAAGATGAACTAAAAACCTCTGCATATATTTCTTGTATCTTATTTTCACTCGTTAAGGTTTAGTTTCCTAAATATTGGTGTTCAAGACAAAGTGGTTGTAGTTTAATAATTTTATTTCCTTAGTTGACATCGTTTTCTCTTTTCAGTCTCCAATCTTTAACCCTCAGTGGGGGGATGGAGATTATTTCTGAACGAAGATGGATCTAATTCAAAATTTGAAGTAGGTAAGGTATTTGAAGCGAAATAAAGGAACGATAGTGCTATTGTATTTTATAGATAGTAAAATAGAAGGCAATAAAATTGATATGTAATTAACATACATAAAAAGACACAGCCCCGGATCTAGGACTTTTTTCAACCTGTGCAAATCTTTCCAGTTGCGCCAGTTGCACAAGCAAGCATCGTCATACTAAATATGTATCGTTTTTCCATTCATAATAATAATAATACATTTGACGACCTCGGTGGCGCAGTGGTGTAAACAGCCGACTGCTACGCTAGAGGTTCCGGGTTCGAATCCCGCCGGTGGCGGGACTTTGTGTTATTTTCAAGACGTATTGTATTCTTATTTATTTAATATAGGTATACCATGTCGTTGCTTAGCACCTGCAATACAAGTTCTTACGATACTTACTATAGGGCTGAGTCAATGTGTGTGTCGAGATGTGACACAAAGTCCCGCCCCCGCCGGGATTCGAACCCGGAACCTCTAGCGTAGCAGTCGGCTGTTTACACCACTGCGCCACACAGGTCGTCAAAATCATAAAACGCTGAAGCATGATTTTATTTTCACCATTATTTAAAAATTCAACAGATAGAGTTAAATCCAGACGTTTTTTTACAGCTCTGTAATTCCAAAATTCCGAACAGTATTACAGGAAGGGAAATTAATTGAAGTCGTTAACCTTTCGCTAAAATCGTTTGCTTGTGTTAATTTGACCGACGAGATGTAAAAAGTAGTAATGTTTACGTTTCGTTGCGAACGATCACCCCGATACATCTGTTTAGCGGATTTTATTCTCGGATTTTTATGGGAAATGAAATTGAATAGCGCATGTGTTCACATCCTTCTAAATTGTTTTTTTTCTTTTCTTATGGCAACAACTTTGAGTTTATTCTAAAGTTTCGTGTCCGTGAATGACTAGTGGATGATGTCTATGTGTGCGTGTTGTGTGTGTGTATAAAGCGTGCGTTGTATTACTTCTGTACTGTCTCTTTTTTTTTGTGAAGTGCTCAGGTCCCGGCTTAGACAGGTTTAGCAAAAGTTAAAAATATGACATGATATGATAAATGTGTGTGTCATAATGTAGATATTATTGTTAAATGGTTATACACATATGATAAAGACAACACATTAAACTGTGACAAATATTCAATTGGAAAAGAGCAAGGGGTTTCTTACCGGATGATCAGCATTTGGAACCGATATATTAAAAACTTAGTTTAAAATGACGATTTAAAAGTACCTTATTTCCCTTTTAATTAAATAAAAAGAAATTTTTTAACTTTGACTTTTTGAGGAGAATACTTATTTGCTCTAAGCAATTATTGTTATTCAAATGATTGATGTATATTTTATTAGGTTCGCAATATTTTAATATGGCAATAATAAGGCATTTATCTTTTTTAAATTATATTGAAGTGGCATATCAGTTGCATTCTTGGGGGCAAACGATTAATCAATTTTATAGATTTGCTTCCGAGAATTTCTTTATCCCACAGGGTTAACTTTCTTTACAATGTGAATGAGGAAAAAATCATGACTTTTGTTACAGAGTGGGTCAACGGGAATAAAAATGTTTTTTTTTTAATAAAGATTTCAAAATTGGAATTACTCTTTAGTGAGTAACATGAAGACATGTTTTTAAAATCATTTAAGTAGGTATATTGATTAAAATTAAAATTATTTTTTGCTAATGACATTGTTATATTTTGTTAAGTATATATTACAGTTCAAGACGAAATATCAAGTTAAAGGTAATCAAGTCAAATCTTATTTAATTAGTAAACAATGACGGGATATGTTAAGGAAATTGATAACAAAACGTTAGGCTATCTGCGTATGTACCATGAGTTCGCATAGTTTTTTCCACGTCAGGTAACATTGATTACTGCAGTGATTTTGTATGAGCATTCTTAATACCTCAATAATTCGTTAGAGGCGCTGCACAAAGATTGTAACTGCAGTCGCGAGCGGCTATCGAAGGTAAAACTCGTGGTAGGCACAGTGTTTCCTAACCTAACATCACATTTCTCGTAACTACAAATCCATCACGTGAAGTTCAACGTGCAAACTTAGAGATTTACCTTCGTTTGCTACTTGTGACTGCAGTTACAAATTTGTATGAATCTTTGTAAAGCGCCTCTTACGGATTGATGGGGAATTAAAATTGCTCATACAAAATTACCGTAGTAATGTATGTAACCTGTATGTCTACCATGAGTTTTACCTTCGTTTGCTTCTTGTGACTGTATTTACAAATTTGTATGAATCTTTGTAAAGCGCCTCTTACGAATTGATGGGGAATTAAAATTGCTCATACAAAATCACTATAGCAATCTATGCTACCTGACGTAGAAAAAAAACGATAGAAACACAGTATTCTCTACACAAGGCAGTGGCGGCGCTAGACAAAACGTGATTATATGCGACATGAACTTAGGCCCTTCGTTAATGAATTGAATTAAATGATAAATAAACACGGGAAACTGACGATCCTTTTTTGAAGGTCCACTTTCCAACAGTCGAACCGTTTGCTTGTTTGCAAATTTTAATTTAAAAAAGCTTTAGTTTTACATAAGGTCCGTAGGCTTGAATAATAACTTTTATTGTAATACCTACACTTTTAATGATGATTCGTTACAAAGTTTTAAATTAACAAGATGAAAACATAATTTGCAGTTCCTCACAGGTGGTAGATCTACGTGCGAGATCGTCTGCGTTGGTACCACCCTCCTTTCTATTTACTACGGGAAGCAGTTCGCTGTGTTTCGTTTCGAAGGATTGGAATGATTGCAGTGTATTTTTTATTATTGACCGCTATGAGAGGTATAGTATTTTTACCTCTGTATGGGCAGACATAAAGGGCAACGTCGTGTCAATATCAGTATCCATCAGGTATCACTTTCCATCAGGTGAACCGTCAGCTTGTTTGCATATGATGTATTAAACAATGATAAAATGCCACAAAAAGTTGTTCACCATGATCTTTGGATGTGAGACGACGACTCGAAGGTCGAAGTAGATGGGCGTCCGCCTCCCAACCTTGGCCTCTATGTCCCCGAGCCTCACAGCACCCGCGTCGAACAGCTGGACAGCAAGGACCTCCAGCTCCGAAGGCATGCCTGGATCACCTGCTGAAGACTCTCTCTGATACAATAAGGACTAAGTGAAGAGGATAGAGAAAGGGATTTTAGATAGTTTGGGCTTGTGGAAAAGATCAAGAAGGAATTCAAGATGTACGAAAGCAGTGTGTTGTGCTAAAGCGAAGGGAGGTGGGGTAGACCTAGGCGGACGTACCTCCAGCAGCCCCAGCAGCCAAACGGCTTTCTATTCCTATGAACAGTAATAGAATATCAATGAATCACCAATCTGTATTGCCTTATTTTAGTAAATAAATCTATGTCTATCTATATTCTATCAATTTTTGTTTTTGGCGAAATTTCGTAGAATAAATACAAAATAAATACCTCGAGCTCGAATAAATGTCATTTCAGTACATTACGTATTATTTTATGAGAGTTCATACGAATCGAAAGCCGTTTGGCTAAGGGGGCAGGTTGACGACGTTCTGAGGAAGGGCCAGGTGAGAGAACTTGTAACCGTCGTAAGTGTATGAAGAGATGCATGGATGTGGAGGAAGCGAGATGTAGGTAAGGATCGTTGCGTATGGCGAGCGTCATCGTTGCCAGTGCCTTTGGGACCCCGGCCAACCTGCCAAGTCTCCAAGTACCTAACTCAACTAACTCCGGTTACAAGTTTCATTTGGCTGGCAATATATTTGAATTAAAAAAACGTTTTTGAGCTACTTCCGGTTGCCATAACTCAAAACCGGACACTCAAAAATAACTTTAAATTCATAAATACTGTGAATGTTGGGTAACTTAATCCGATTCTTTGGCTAAAACAGATTCATTCCATTACGACATTTGTTAAGAATGAAGAGATTTTCCCAAGTTTTGGTATCATTTGACCAAAACACATTTTCCATTGAGGGTTCCTTTAAAATAAGGCATGGAAGTATATTGCAGTAAGAAAATACTTCAAACAAAAAAAAATCGGTTTAAGGCATTGTTTTACGAACTGGAAAATGGTCGCAAAACTCAATTAATTATCAACCAAAAATTTTAGATTACATCACTTACCTTATGGAAAACTTTAAGTTAATCTGACGTTTAATCCCAAACTCTATAGATTACACAATGTTTCGTAAAAAGCAAACTCGTAATATGAAGTTTAAAAACTTAACAAAATCATCCACAAAAAAACACTCAAAATATTTTCCTTCACATTTCAAAAAGAGAACGTGTTTTTTTTTTAATATTTAAAAGTAGGCAAGAGTCGATGTTTACTATACGGTCAGACAACTTGAAATGAATCAATCTCAGTAAACATAAACGGAAAATGAAATAAATTAATAAGGTAATAAACTTAAGTAAGAAATATTCGATAATCAACTTTATCTCAAGTCGGTGTAAAGTTTATTTGTTCTTAATTTATAGCGTTAACTATTCATTATGAATAAGTTAATCCAGAATTATTTATGAAACAAACAATTTGTATCTATGTAATTAGAAAAAGTAAAGGGCCTAAAAGCCGAAAGGAATTTAAGGGTTCTAAATAAATATTTTGTAGGTAAACCATAGAAATAGGAACGCAGTTAAATATCTGCATATTTATAAAACAAAAAAGGAGGAATTCATCTTTGAGTATTTGTTATATTGAATTAATTGTACATTGGATTGGATTAGGTAAGGTTATATGTCAAAACATTGTCTCTCAGTTAAAAGAAACCCAATTGAATAATAAGCATGAATGAAACTTTTCATTTGAATAAACTTGATTTAAGTACCTACTTTTTATTTTAAAAACAAAAACAAAATCCACAGTTCTTAAAGAGAATACAAAAGTACATATCGAGCCTTTTCAGAAAGAATATCGTAAGCGACCATTTGCTTTTTTAGCAGGAGAGAGTTACTTCATTGTTTTTATCAATGAAATTATTTCTTGTCATATGTAATAATACTTACTGACCATAATAAAGATATTGTAAATTAAAAATAAAGCTTAAAATTTACAAAAATAAAATGTAAAACTGCCTGATCCATTAGAATTACGAAAAAAAAAATGATTCTATGATTTTTGTCGCTTACGATGTCCTTCCTGAAAAGGCTCGATAAGGTAAAAACTGACAGTCAATGACATACATTATCCTTATATATCTATAATCTATTAAAGTTATATGACATTTAAATTTTGTAATTCCATATACAGTATGTACTTATTTACAACCTTAGCTTAGTTGTCACTTTTCCGGTTTAGGTATATGTATGTACTTAATTTTATTCACAGTTTATTATTTAGGTTAATTTACAAAACAAATTAGTAATGTTTATGTGTGTTCAAGGTGTACATTTTTTAGTTATCAAACTAGTTAATTTTACATCATTGCTGTAAGTAAGGTACTTGAAATAGATAACGGTTAGGTAGAAAGAAAAAATAAGGTTCCAAATTTGATTAAAAACTCAATTTTGAAAATACAGTTTCAATTAGGATTGCTCAATTTATATTGATTAAACAAAATGTTAATGGATTAATTAAACTCGAGATTTACAATTTTGATTCTTTGTTTTTGTTAAGTCTAAGGCTGCATAGAAAACGAGCCGTTGCTTTTAATTTTGGTAGTTTTTTTTTACCAGCAAGCAAACACCATCAGGAGTTTCTCGGCGGGAACGGGAACGGGACGACGTGGAGAACGTAGTAGCTCGATTTGTTACGTGCCTAGAATAACCGACCGAACAGACCCAAAAGGCCAGGTTCGTGTCTCGGGTTGCCGTAAGTTTTAGCTGCAATGTTTCTCATTGTGCCCGGATAGTGGCGACAGATTCGCAACCTGTCACACTGAGAGCATACACTTGAATTCTAAGTGATAACACTCAAATCACCCTACTAGCTCAGTTTGTTTAAAAGGCAGGTCGAGGGTTCGAGTCTCGGGTTGGCGTAAGTTGTAGCTGCCATGCCATAGTGGCGACTTATTCGCAACCTGTCAAACTGGGACTCGACATAAACATGTGAAAAGCGGTGCCAACCCCCGTAGAGGGACTACGGCGTGAGTTCAAGTTGTTGTATGTTGTCTTTTCTTGTATAACAGCAGAATTTAATGTGTAAAATGCTAGTGTTTTAACCAGTGAATATTATTAGTACTTTACAAATGAACGTGAAATATGACGATTTGGCTACTGTATTCTTTATCTCCCAAGTAACTCAATAAAGTCTACAATAAAAGTTCCAGCATGTAACTGTAGGCAGATTCATCAATCCATCTATCGTTTTCATCCTTTCATTATTCATCTATCACTTCATTCATCAAAACATGATAACAAATATTACTTGACACTGGCAAAAAATCTCTAAATTATTGCCATAATAAAAAAATCCATTCGCCTTTTTGGCGGGAGCCATGAGTAGACCTTCATTTTTTTATAAAATAAAAGGAAGTATCAGTTTAAAATTAAACAGGCATACATAGATAATACAATAGTTTTATATTAAACAAGCGTTTATTATAATGAATTATTTTATCAAGTGCAATAGATAACGTGGTGCATAAGATCAAGGGCAAGTGAATGCACTGAACTGTCTATGTTAAATAAGATTAATGAAATGTCAACAAATTTAGAGAAATATTTGTTTAAAGATTGATACTCTTCTAGAGGATGTATTGCCTATGTACAATCACGGACGCGCACGCGCTACCACCTTAAGGTTGAGTTTTTTTTGCTGGTTTTGCGGCTGGGGGCTTTCATACTATATTTGTGAATGGATGAAATTATCATACTTTTAAAACATCATGATTTCAATGAATGATTTGCTTCCTTTGCCGTCATTGGTAATAGAGATTTACTACGGCCAATTAGGATGGCACTTGCGATCCAACCCTTAAAACGTAGCATTATCGCGTAAAGAGGAATTTCGATGGCAAATGATACTCCGTGGCAGACTTCGACTGTACTTGGGTAGGTTTTATACCACCAAGTATTCAAAGCGGCAAACAAGCACGATGGTAAGCAGTCACCGTAGCTTATAGACGTTTGCAGTACCAGAGGCATCTCTTCTTCCTATAGAACCCAAGTTGTAGTCAGTTGGGAAACCCGTGTCAACCAACCAATCATTTTGTGAGGATGCTTCTTTGAAAGCGAACGGTCTGTGACCAATTTGACAAGTATCTTGGACTTATCGATGGCGAGGTGCCATCCCTAAGTTAAAAAAAAATAGTTTTTGACTCCCCCCCTTATCCTGATCACATTTTTAAACCCCTAGTGTGACGTCACATGCTTTTTAATGTACATTAATCAACAGTTTCAACATTTTTTACGCCTCGAACGGCAGGACAGAATGTCACCACTCGTTGACAACGTAAAGCTACACAGACTTTGCAAACGAAGATCAAGTTAAGTTAAGTTTTTGTTTGGATTTTGACATGTGACGTCGCAAAGGTTTAGACGCTACCCCTTGTCACATTTCTTTAACCCTCTCCCCCCTGTGACGTGTGAGGTAATTTATGGATGGCCCCCGGTTATTAGGTATTTTCTGGTCGAATATACGCCGTAACGTTGAATATATTCAAGATAATTTTACATAAGCACACTGCACACATGTATTTACATATGTGTAAGTAATGTATATCTATGCAGCGGTAACCACACTGCAACCACAGAATCAATGTGCCGTTGCATTGGCTTGGATTTCACCCTCGTTTGTACTCTTAAACAAATCAAGACAGCAATCAAAGTACTTTGAATCAAAATATTAAACTAAACTTTTTATCATTAAAGTATGTACTATTTATCGATTGCTTTTGAATTATATACCCTAAAAGCAATACCTTATTATATTTAAGACATTTTTTGTGATCTGCACTAGTGAATCCAGAGGAGGGCTTGGGGCCTCAAGCCCCCCTAAAAGCATATGAGTTCTTCAGACTTTTAGCTTTAACTTACTTCAAACCAAAAGTCATTTACCCCTCCTCCCAAGCGTTTCTAAGAAAAGTTCGTCAGTTTAACATTCCTGGATCCGCCACTGGGGGGAGGGCCTTAGCTAGGAGGCTCATGTCCCACCCAAAAGCATCTGAGTTCTTTGGATTTTTAGTTTTTAATTAGTTAAAACCTTACCCACTAAATTTAATTTCTAAATACGCCATTGTTGAGCTGTGTTGTCAACTTTCATTTGCTGCTTTCATATGGATATGGATACTATTTCAGTAGGTGAGTTATTCTAGCTTTAAACTAAGTAGGTATGATGCATGCTTTTCAGATTTCTGGAATTTTGTTTTGGCTGCGCATTGCGGACTCGCATATGATGGGTTCCATACCATCTTACAAGATTAAACATTATGTACGAGTGCTTTTCAGATAATTAGGTCGAGAACAAGCAAACAATGACGAAAATTGTCGAGTCTAGCTATGACGGACGGAAAGCGGAGGCTTAATCACAGGGTCCCGTTTTTGACCCTCTAGGTATGGAACCCTCAAAATCATTTCCGCGTAGAATTTCTATTTGTGTATTTTTTTAGAAGAAATTTCAATAGCCTATGGTATAAACAGGATGCAGTTTATCTCTTGGCCAAATTTTATTGACATCCTTTTAAAAGTTTCGGCGGGAAAAGGTTACAGAGCTATTACTTTCGAATATATAATATTACTCAGTAATATAACTAATATTACTTACGTCTTATGTATTAATTTTCATAAAGCAAATTCCTCTTTGATATTTAAACCTTTATAAAGAAAATGGCCGAGAGAGTAACATTAAATCTAAAAGTGTCTAAAACGAGAAACTAGAATGGAGTCAATGACATTTTTGGCGCGAAGCCAACGGCAAGCGCAGCGGAAACTTTTTTTAAATAGCTAAAATGAAAGTGTCAGTTGAAAAGTATCATTCAGCCTCAATATTTTAAAAAAAGAACGTTCATTACCTTGAGGTGTAATAAATTAACTTAAAAGCACTTAAAGTAAACGCGAAAAAGGTAAGGTTTTAACAAAAGCTTAATCTAACATCGTAAATATGGCGCCTTTGTCACATCTTGTAAGAAGTAAAAGCTGTTATCAAGCATTTTAAGTCTTTAAAAACGTTATTTTGTTTTACTGAACATACACAGAAAGTAGATACGTAGGTATTATGGTTGGTTTTATATAGAATAATATTAGTTATTATATTATTATAATTTATTATAATGTAATTCTAGATTATTTTTGTAATCCCAAAAATCAATAAACGTGATGACAAACGTCGTTGTTGGAGAGCCTAGATGTTTTTCGTGCATGAAACTCACACTTAACTTGATAAAATGTATTAGAACTAGCTAAGGTCCTTCCCTTTACAAATGGAAATTCTGGAAATTGTTGCTTACTTCTTCCTGATTCTTTAATTAAATTCGTTGCGAGTCCCAAGACAGCCGGTAGTATGTCCGTGCATGTAGCTTGTGCTTCATTGCGCTGCATTATACGTTGTTAAGGATGCCACTGTTGATCCCGGTCCCTGGTTAACCTGGTGGGACAGAGAGGAGGGTACGCTACGACTAAAACAAACATGAATCTCACTAGATTCTACAGATTAAATATGTAAAAGCTTGTCTACAGCATCCATCAATAACCCTTCAATCAGCAGACGGTCGCTGTCACAAGACAATAGCAAAGTTTTTGCTCAAATTGCCCAGTGTCCTAACGGTTGTAGACATAGTCCGTCCCCTGAGATGCTGTGCATGCTACCAGCGAATAAATTTCAAATAATGACGACGCCTTTCTAAAGTCCTTAGAGATTTAGGTGAAGGGATCATGAGTCAGTGAGTAAATACCTAAACCTAATTAAAAAACGCGTAAAATTTTTCGGTACTTTGTCTCGTCAAACTACAAATAATATTATTACTCGTATCGTCAAAAGTAAAAAAAGACAAACATTAACTCACGCCGCAATTAATCCCGCAAGAGATGTAGGCAGAGGTGTCACACACCGCATTTCGCATGTTTATGTTGAGTTCCAGTGTGACAGGTTGTCACTATCTGGACACAAATAAAGAACATGGCAGCTACAACTAACGTCAACCCGAGACTCGAACCCTCGACCTGCCTTTTAAACATACTGAGCTGAGTGGGGTGATTTGAGTGTTATCACTTAGAATTCAAGCGTATGCTCTCAATGTGTGGTCACCCAAAAAATTACGCAAGACCGAAAGAAGAAAATACCAGGCTAAGTGAGTCCATTAGCTTTAAAATAGTTGCATGATCTACAATAATCGAGAATTATTAAACTCAAAAGAAAGTTCGCGTTCTCAGGGGACGGACTGTACTGAGACATAATAAATACAATCTGGCCCAGACTTGAGTACCATCGGAATGCAGGCACTGAGTGTAAATAAAACCTACCTAGTCATCTTTCTAATAATAACATGAAAATCGTCCATCCTGTCTGATTTTTACTGCTATTCTTATTGTAAAACATCTTGATTGATTCTATGGACTAAGATATATATTACGACGACCTCTGAGGCGCAGTGGTGTATACGCCGACTGCTACGTTAGAGGTTTCGAGTTCGAATCCCGTCGGGGCAAGACGCATTGTTTCGCACACCGGTTTTCTTTCTTATCTTATCTATGTAGTTTATACCATATCGTTGCTTAGTTCCTGTCACACAATTTTTGTATGATACTCACTGCTGAGCTGAATTAATGTGTGTTGTGATGGTCTATAATAATTTATATTAGGGGGAAATAATCAATTCTAATAGGCTAAAATGTTAGTCAAATTTTGTTTTTATTATATACTTAGTTTGGTTGAAGACCATCATTTTTTTTGTTGTTTTAAAGCAATGTAAACCGAGCACTGGATTCACGACTAATTAGAGAAGAGTTTAGCGAATTTTCAAGTCAAGCAATTTCAAGTTAAGCATTTTAAATTCACTTCCTTTATTGCACCATTTTTTTTTCTAGCAATATTTTCTGGCTACAAAAGTCTTATAAAAAGCGAAGGCCTCATCAAATATTCCGTATCGTATTTCTGTGAGTGAGTAAGGTTGCCATTGAGTCCTTGACATATGGACTGTATGTTTTTGCCGACATTATTAAAAAAACATGCTTTAACTTCCCACAGCGTAACTGCATTGCAATTTGAACTCTATTGACTATGCACTAGCTTGGTGAAATCTATGAATCAGCTGTCTTCCTATGGACGGAGTAATTAGAGCTTAGTTTAATTTATGGTTTCTTTGTCGCTTGAACATCCCGCGGTGAATCATTGTGCTGCCATATCAAGTTCCATTTTACCGGACAATATTTTTAAATTTTACCCATTGGTTTTATAAAATACGCATTACAACTTGTCCGATGATACGATGATAAGCCGATAAGATTGTTACAACTGTTCGTTAGTACTCACTGGCGTTACATTTATTTAAATGACATTAAGTATTGGAATTTTTTTGTAAGGCAAAATTACTTATTTGAGGTTATATACAAAATGATATCGATATAGATATCCACTTCTGTTACCACCACCCATAATTTAATTTTTTTATTTTATTTCATGGCCACAATAACATATCTATTGAGCTTTGAATTTAAGATATATGAAGACAATAAATATCTTAACTTTTTCCAGGGTAACTTCCTCCAGGGCATACTTTATTTCGATATTTAATTGTGGATCAAAATGTAATCGTTTTCCCTCAAATATGGCAATGCTCTACGCTGGCCACACCGCACCCCTGACCGTTCATTCACTTAGTCATTAGCTCATTCGTTCACTCGTTAACTTGTCTTCGTTCGTACAATACCCGTGGCGGGAACCGTTAGTTGAATACCAACCTCCTTGAAGAGTGCTTAGATAAAACAAATACATTTTAAATTATAATTTTTATTTAAAAATCAGTTAAAACAATGAGGGAGATTGTGCATCTACAAGCAGGACAATGCGGTAACCAGATTGGAGCTAAGGTAAGTTATATTATTAAAAACTTCGTAACCAACTTTTGACAGCGATTTAAAATTCGAATATGATCGAAGGACTTTTTGACCAGTAACCGGTGTTTTGTTAAAAAAGGTTATCTCTGTGGGTAGTTTGTAACTAAATATCAAGAACTTTGTGAACATAAATAAACCCCGACAAAAAAACAACAACAACATCTATAATAATTAAAATATCCTCTTTGTTACCGAGCAAACAAAACGCAAGCTAATCAATTATACTTTTATAATTAAATACCTACTTATTTATGAAAGGGACGCACAGCAGATGTTCTGTAGACAAAACATTTCAATGAAAAAGTGTGATGTCAATGAAATCGTACAAGGGCATTATGTTATGTATGCCCCTTGCAAAAAAAAAATTGTTATAGGATATTTTTAAAGATCCTTTGAGTTGTGTCTACATTCTGGTAAGCTCGTGCTTAAAACTGTTTTCTTCTATTAATATAAGCGTAAATAGCAGCTAAGATAATTAATTTCTGTTTAAAGTTGTTTTCATGTACTGTTTTATAAATAGAATAAAAAACCTTTCATATAGGTAAATAAAATCTGAGAAATTTTTTGTTAACGGTAAATGAAATTCCTTGTTGAGCTGATAAATGATATAATTGTAATAAATATTCCTTTAATTCAATAAGATGATATAAAAATAAAAGTTATTATTCTTGTTTAATCTTTTCTTATATTATAAATGCGAAAGTTTGTAAGGATGTATGGTTTGTTTTTCTTTCACGCAAAAACTACTGAATGGATTTTAATGAAACTTTACAATAGTATAGCTTTTACATCAGAACAATACGTGGACTAAATTATAAAGATACCGTCTGAATTAAAAAAAATATAACGATCGAGTTATTAAAAATCCTATTATAAGAATTTTCGACTTCTTCAGGGACGAAGTCAAAGCTAGTAGAATTTTTTAAGAAACAATAGAAATTTTAATATCAATCACTCAACGACCAATCATCAATCCTGGCACAGGTCAATGTCCTTATCGCCGAGACTAATTTCCTTCAGGCGATCAACTCCTTGGTCTCCTAGACAAGGACTATTTAAGATTTACAAGGTTACAAGGAGGTTTTAATTTTTTACAGTTTTCTCACCAAAATCAAGTTGTCTATGGCGCTTTGCACACGCTTCATTTTTAGCCCCTAGTGGCGATCGGCGACTAGCTGTTTTTCAAATTTCATATAACATTAAAACTGCGAAGAGGTAGCTATTGAAGTTGTGAGTTTAAATGATCGGAACTGTTTTCAGCTGCTGCAGTTGTTGACAAAATAAATCCCCGATTGCCCTAATTAGCAACAGACAAGTTTGTACAAGTCATGACGAGTTGCTGGTTACGGCATTTATGGCAACTCGCCCTTTGGATTTCTATTCTATTGACAATTGGACACTATACGACCCTGGATTTCTCGTTGCTGCAACTTGCTCGTTCTTTTTTTGCTGCAACTTGCAATCGTTAATGGAAACTTAAAAAGTTGACAGCTGCAGCTAAACTAAAGTTGCAACGTGTGCAAAGCGCCTAAGTCATACTAATTTCTTAAAGGGCTCACACTTGTCTTAATACTAATTTTTTTAACCTGAATATCTGAATAGGCCAGTTTGGTGACATAATGTAAACCAAAGTTGTCAAGCACTAGGGTTTAGCTTACAGTGGACATCTTATTAAATGTGTATATACCAGTATTATTTGAGTCTCTGAACTGAACTCTGCGAGTTGAAAAATCAAATAGAAACCTCAGTATTATATAAGTATAAAATAGCCTTTGTGTTGACTATCAGAAAAGTAGGCAGGTCAGCCTATCCTGGTGATCATAGAAATGTTGAGACTCCAGTATATATTGGCCCGTTGACTTAAATCAAATAGCTAGCTTACAGCTTAGCTTAGTTTCACGGTTGTGTAAGTAGGTAGGCGACGTGATACCGCCGTCTTTGCTTTTTTATTGGAGCAAAACAAAACGACATGCTTTCTAACGCAAAAACCGAATGGTCATACAAATTTACGAACGCCATTTTGAGGTTATTGTGGTCAATTTGGTGTTTTTTGTTAAGATTCTATTTTTATTATAAGTAATACCTATACCTATGGATTGTTTATCAAGGTTAATTAACTTAATTGGAAAACAAGCAGACGGTTTACCTAATGGAAAGTGATACCGCTTACTGACACGACGATGCCCATGATGTCTGTGTTACCCGTGTCGAGTTAAAGATGTTATACCTCTCGTGAACATTCATGTAGTTTTTATACAAACCGCCATCGTAAAACTATATAACATTATTTAAAAAAAACAATGCTAACGACAAATAAACCGTACAGAATAATAATAGTGTATAAAACCAACTATTATTTTAAAAATACCGTTATGAAGAAATAACCGTTAGGTTATCACTGAAACAAATGGCTCGCGGTTTTAATACACTTAGGTATGAAAAAACGGTCAAGTGCGAGTCGAACTCGCACGCGAAGGGTACCGTACGAGCGTACAAGATTTAACATAACATGCCACAAAGCGCTGTGCAGACGTAGAAACTTTGAAATCAACTTAAACTCAATCAAGGTCATTTTCGGAAATTCCGAACATATTTGTGTATTTTTAACGTAAGTTACTAAAATAAATTATTTTGAATTTTTGCACTTTTTGAATTTTGAAGGAAAGTTGTAAAAAGTCACCAGTTACAGAAAAAAACAGTAGAAAAACCTTTTTACTTTGCAATTTTTCAACTTTAGTTTAATATTTTGTAAAAATTATCTTTCTACATATTACGGTTCATAAGAAAAATCCTTAGTAATTAGGTTTCGTTGGCACTCTTTGTGTACGGAACCCTAAAAAGGTTATACCTTAAAAGCTTAAAAACGGCCTCTGTGGCGCAGTGGTATAACTGACTGCTACGCAAGAAGTAGATTTATTTGTTATGTGGATAGATTTGGATGTGATATTCTTATCTATAGTATTTTGATTGATATTCTTATCGTAGTATATTCCATATCGTTGCTTAGTTCCTGTGACACAAATTCTTACGACACTTATTGCAGGGCGGAGTCAATGTGTGTGTCGTGATGTGGTCATTATTAGACTTAACTATACTTCACTAGACGATCCATCTCAGCTTTGCTTGAGCAATCTCCATAAGAACTTTCTTCCCCTACTTTTCATGCAGGGATTGAATTTTAAATAAACATCTTAGCTGACGTCAAAATTTCAGCTGTTTAGACATGGCATTTCCCAGCTTATAAAGAATGAAATCGAGGGTATGTTTCATGTTAGTTATCTTGAAAAATAAACGTTAAATTAATTATCAAAATAAATATTCATCACTCTTTCTTTATCATGAATATTAACTATTGACCTTACAAAAGGAAGTTCATTTTAGAAAGATAGCTTATCACTAGCAGTCATCATTTACAAACAAACAATAAAGATGATTTCATTAATTCAAATCGAAAGTAACGGTTATTTTTCTTTACAAATAATGTTTTTTTATAAAACTAAATTGTGACGAAAGCCTGTAAGCCTTGCTTGTAATACGTTGGGAGGCACAAGCGCGTTGCGTTTCTTAAATTTTATAACCCACGACTGGAACTTTTGAAAATCTTCTTCTTCTTGGTTTAATTCGTCCCTTTTGTCGGGAAAGGCAAAGAACTTTAGCCTATACAGCACAAGTTTTCCGTGTTATATTTTTTTCTTTCTTAATTGTTTCTACAGTAACATACTAGTAATGTTACTGTAGGCTTTATTGAGTTACTTGGGAGACGGCGAAAAGAGAAGCCAAATCGTCGTATTTCACTTTCTTCGCACTTGTATAGCACTACAGATGTTCACTGGTCAAAGCACTAGCATTTTACACATTAAACTCTGCTGATACACAAGAAAAGACAATGAAATAACAAAATTTCAACAACCACTCCCCGTTCACGCCAAGTAACTATTTTTGAAAATCTTTTCGTAAAAATAAAAAGCTAAAAAAAATCTTTTATACCGCCGAGTAAAATTATTGTCTAAAATTCAAATTTGGAATACCAATAAAATGATTCAGTGTCCGCAGACTGGAAGCCGTATTACATGTTTGGAATATTAAAAAAACAACGTCATAAGCACCTTATTCGTACGGACTATTGTCATATTGTTCCATACAGCTGACGAATATCCGGTCTTTTAATGTTGCCAGCTTGAATTTTCCACACCATTTAAGTCTTGTATTGTCCTAATTAGCGAAATTAACCTCTTAATAAGGCAAATTGAGGGTCCATTTGGAGATTTTAAAAAGGATTTCTTACTTAAACCAAACGGTTAAACAACTTAATGAGTTCTTGACGAAAATCGTTTCTTTTGTAAGGTATTTTATTGTTCCAAGTTTTTTTTCGATTTGGAATTATAAATACCTAAGTAGATATATTGGTGCATATAAAGAAAGTATTTTCAATGCTATGGTTTCGATCTTGAGGATGTGATATAGTACATTTATAATTTTACAACGTACCTCGTTAAGTCGAGAATTTATAGGATTTTTGTAGAAAAGCATGATCCACCTTTGTCACTTCCATTGTGGAATGCTTTGCTCATATAAATTAAAAGTAGTTAAACATATTTGGTTTTTCTTGTTTATAGGTAGGTATTCATTTTTTTTTTTTTATAATAATCTATATCAATATGTACTTACATATTTTGAAAGATTACTGTCTATTGTTTATGAATATTTAGGTACTGAGATTATAGTTTATGTTATGGTTTTAATTTTTACCCGACTACGGCGAGGGTTATGATTTTGACACTATATACGTATGCATGTACCAATATTCCCTCGTAGCGCCCGAACTACTGATCCAGTTTCGACAAATGAGGTATCGTTAGATAGGTAAGTAAAAAAGTAAGTAAGTAAGAACTTTATTCATAAAATAACACAGCAACTCACATGGAATGGGTGTTTTAACTATGTATTAACCTAAACGATTACATTAAGATGCTGTGTTACAACCATGAAAGGGTATGCAACTCAGCACTGTGTCAGCTCTTACGAGACCGACGCTGATAGGTCTCAATTGTACGGGTGACATTGATTAAAAAAAACGGTTTTGGTAGGAGATGAAAAATTCATTCTGCAATCGGGTATTTAGTTTTTAACCTATATTTTTGTTAAAGAAATGTTTAGAATTCATAGTGATACTGAAATATACGTATTTAGAATTAAAAGTAACACATGATTGAATTACGTATAACATGTAGAATATTAATGACATTCGAACAAAGACGTTATCGTCATTGACGGATATTCTTACTTTATCCTGTCAGTCTGTAATTTTGCAAGTTGAATAAACATTGCCGTGTCAAATCAGTTAAAGTTTTTAAAACTTAGCAGACGGTTGTGTGAAGCTGTCTGTGACATAATATGTAAGTTCTTAAATGTCTACCTTTTTTTTTTCTTTTTTTTTTTCACAAAAAATACTAGTTAAAAATCCCGGGTATTTGTGTGATGTACAAGAACGTTTGATCAGGTCTTGGATGTTTTTTATTTAAGTACCTACGTGTATTGTTTTTATTTATATATGTAAGTATATATTCATATCTGTTTGTCTTGTTCACCTTTATCACAAGGTTTGATTTCTATTTTGAACAAGACAATTTGTGTGAATCGTTTATTTTATTTTTAATCAACGCCATAATAAAGATGTTTTATTTTCCCTGTTTATTGCAGACTGGTATTTTTATACGATCACTAGCGACTCGCACCGGCTTCGCACGGATATAATGCATGTGTTATATGCATATGAACCTTCAACTTTTATTTATTAAAAATCCGTTGCGTAGTTTTAAAGATCTAAGCATACGTAGGGACAGACAGCGGGAAGCGACTTTGTTTTATACTATATAGTGATGCGTGTTAGTTATTCCCACATGTTTATACACTCACTTTCTTGTTTGTTTGTTTGTCGTTCCGGTTGGATTTTTGCAACTCAATTTTGAGGCACTTCCCGATAAGCTAGTAACAGCTCAGTCAGTCTCGATCAGTCGAGTTACAGCTGCTGTAATCCATTCCAAGAAACGTGCTAGTTTGTTCATCAGCCAATGCCTATAAAGCTTTCCTTAAAAACTGACTTCGCAGTTTGTTGCTCATCCCTGGCCTCTTGCGTTGACCAATAAGCTGCGAGTATTATGTTACCAAGGAGCTCTATTCGTGGAATGGACTAAAACATAGCATAACAGAACATAAACTCACGCCGTAATTAATCCCTCGAGAGGGGTTGGCAAGAGGTGTTACACACCGCATTTCACATGTTTATGTTGAGTCCCAGTGTGACAGGTTGCGAATTTGTCGCCACTAGCCGGGCGCAATGAGGAACATGGCAGCTACAACTTACGGTAACCCAAGACTCGAACTGTCGGGTCGGTCGGTTAACCAAGGCACGTAACAAACTGAGCTACCACGTCCTTGTGTGTGTTGTATTGGTCACGAATGAGTGTTAAATCCCTGTTGTTTTATTATATGAATTCTGATTCATATTGCAGATTGTTAATATTTATTTTCCTTGAAATAATCAAGATATGTCTTAGTCATTAATTGTTTTTAGTTCCATACATTGCAAGTCTGTTTTATTGTCTTTCTGCTACCTTTCACTTAAAACACTGATTACATTTGTAAAATTAAAAGAATCGGTCAAGTGTGAGTCGGACTCGCACATGATGAATTCCGTACCATCTCATAAGATGAGAAACACTATGTAATTTTTAGATGATTCCGTAAAAAAAAAGGAAAAAGCAAAAAAAAACGTAAAAATCACGTTCCCTGTATGGGAGACATTTAAAATGTATTTCTGTTTAAGTGTTTGTAGTTGTAGCGATAGGAATGGACGTTCCCTGTAAATTTTATCAGGTTAGCTATTATGGTTCATGAGATACCCACCAGACTGCCAGTGCAGCGGAGGCTAAGGATTCCTCTTTTATCCTTTGGGAACGGAACTCTTAAAAATACATAAACAAGAAATGTATCCAGTGTGTCTACCATGAGTTCGTATAGTTTGTCTACACGTCAGCTAACATAGATTACTGCAGTGATTTTGTATGAGCAATATTAATTCCTCATCAATCCGTTAGAGGCGCTTTACTTTAAAGATTCACACAAATTTGTAACTGCAGTCGCAAGCGGCTATCGAAGGTAAAACTCATGTTAGAGACACTGAATTCGGAAAGACACATCAGCCATGTCATACCTGATAATAGTCAAATAATGCGGCCTGCAAATGTGACAAGGGCCTGGAGCCGTCACTTAACCTAACCTAAAAAAAAATGAATGAAATCAAAATGTTTATTAAAATAGACTTAAAATAAGTGCCATTTGTTTATCTACCACCGGTTCGGAATGCTATCTACGGGGAAGAAGCCGGCAAAAAAACCTAAAAATTACAATATGTAATATTTTTAATAATTAAATTAAAAAAGCAACATGTAACCGAATCGGGAACCTCCTCCTTTTTTGAAGTCGGTTAAAAAGGCCCTAATTTTATTACTGTCCGCAGACTTTACGGTTTCGGTCCACCAATAGGTTTGAGTTTGACAAGGATGACATACACTGTAGATATTAAGGACAATTGAAATTCTCCTAGTTAATATTTATTTTAATTATAAAATCCACAAAACAAAACTTAGAATAAGTACAGACGGCCAAACATGAAGCTTCGCATTACAAGTGCAATATCAATCCTTATGCTGTACAACTTAAGGGCGCACATCAACGTTGATCCATGGCCGTGAGTACATGGACCGATAAACGATACAGTTTTGTGTTTTATTTCGCTGCCTTTTCCATGTTTAATCTCGTCAATGTGTCAATCTGATGCTTTGAGTTTTTTTAAAGCTGTCCATACTTGTACACACGGCCGTGGATCAACCTAGCCTGTTTGGACGTTGTTTTTAAATACATAGTACAGTTTAAGAATTGATATTGTACTTGTTTTGTGAAGGTTTATGTTTGGCCGTCTATACAACATCATAAATCCATTTATCTCATGCCAGTTACATTTGAGGTGTAGACACACCAGCGGATACATTAATTAATTTGGCTCCGTCTCAAGTGTGCTCTTTCCTTATTATGTTATGGCGTTTATTATGTATGACACGATATCAAAATAATATGTAAGATTTGAAAATAATTTTGTATTACGAAATTTCAACCCCTTTTTTACACGGGGGATCAATTCGAAAAATCGTTTCTTAAGTTCGTTAACATTTTTTTTATTACCACATTTATATTCATTTACAGTACAGTTTCCTTTTAAAATATCCACTTGGGTAGGTAACTTACCTGCTATTTTAGACATTATCTTACACTAGGATATAATTTATTTGCATATAAAATGTTATTATAATTATTAAGTATCCTGGACATATCCTATTTCTATCAGAATTAAGATCGAATCAGATCTGACTTCATTTATTCTGTTAATTTTTACCAAAAACTTTGCCAATGAATTGGATGTCAATCGAGATCTCAATTATTCAAAGTCCTTTTTTTTATCAAATAAACTTAAATTAATATATTTTAATCATCTTTTTATCACCACCGGTTCGAAACGCTATTTCTACGGGGAAGAATCCGGCAAGAAACCTCCGTAGTTGCAACATTACATAACTGTGTCTTTAATAATTTTATGGACATTTAACATTTACTTCTTCTCGGTTTAATTCTTCCCTTTTGTCGGGAAAGGCAAAGAGCTTTAGCCCATACAGCACAAGTGGCGTGCCTAGAGTTTTAGTACAGGGCAAGCCGAGAGATATACTTCATACTTCCGTTGTGGACTTGCTAGCGTGGACGAGCTCAGCAAAACAATCAGAAGTTTGCGAACATGTCAGCAAAACCACAATTTAGGTGGCTTTAAAAAAGTCGTTTGATTTGTTAATGAATGAATAAGAGCGCGAACTTATTTTAGTTTGATATTGCAAGCCGGGGTTTTGGGCTTCTGAGACAGTACCGCCACTGAGCACAAGTCTTCAGTGTTATATTTTTCTTCTTTCTTATTTGTTTCTACAATAACATGCTAGTAAGCTTTATGGAGTTACTTGGGAGATAAAAAAAGAGAAGCCGTCGTCGTTTATCACTTTCTCCACACTTGTACAGGACTACATATGTTCCACTGGTTAAAACACTAACTTACACAAACTCTGCTGATACACAAGAAAAGACGACGAAAAAAGAAAATTTCAACCACCACTCCCCGTTCCCGCCAAGTAACCCAATGACATTTACAATGAGTCATTATTTTTCTACACATCAGAAGCAATTGCCATGGATCCAACTGATAAGTAGTGATTCATGTTTTCAGTGATTGCGTCTAGCTATCATAATTGCTCATGTAGATGTTTGGTAAAGACGCTTTGGTTTTGACAGATTAGATTAATAATTTAACAGTTGCTAGCATACGTTTATATGCCGGCGACGAGTGAAAATCTAATACAAAATTTTAAAGGAGGAAAACCACTATCCCCTGAAAATATTTCTATGGGTAGTTTTCTGATTACTGTTTGTTTTCAATTAGCGTCTTCCTTTTAATATTTAATAACATCACGACACACATTGACTCAGCCCTGCACTAAGATATAGTCTTGTATCGCAGGCAATAAGCAACGATACGGTATACACTGAATAGATATTACTATATCCAAGACCGATAAGAGCCACAATGCGTCTTGTAAAATAAACAAAGTTCCGCCCCCGCCGGGATTCGAACTCGGAACATCTAGCGTAGCAGTCGGCTGTTTACATCACTGCGCCACCGAGGTTGTGTTGATTTAAATCCCATTCATACTATATAATCATAAATGCGAAAAAAAAACAAATATACAAATTCACCCGTCGCTGACCATATTCGGTATTAAATATAAAGAAGTTATTCGCAAAGACTGGAGTGGTTAGCGGCAGTAAAAGGTAGGTAAGAATACCTAGTAGACTGTCCTCCAAAAACAAAAGTCAAGTAATTGTAAGCAAGTGAGTCAGTCCACCTTGACCCACACCAAGTTCAAGACTGCAATAGTTCCAGCATTAATCACCACACGCGAAGTTTCCGCACCGCTGCCAATGGACTGAAGGAAAAAACAGTTCTTTGGTTAGCAGACGTTTTTTACACAATTTTGTCCCACCTGCCAGTCTGGCTAGACCGTGTTGGTGTTTTTTACATTTTTCGATTGTTATTTCTTATACTTACTCATTTTTTGGCGATTTTTTTAAAGAAAAGAGTTTATTTCATTCGTTTATAAGGACTGGCGGCCCGCCCAATTCGCGCCGGTAAATATACTGGAGCTCTTCAAGGCAAGATTGGTTTGGCTTCCTGGGTAGTCATGGACCACCTTAAACTCCAACGACGCTTAACATCAGGCGGGATTGGGCTCTGATGCTTGACTGGTCTTGTAAAAAAGGTCTTAGGTTAGAATCACTACATATTATCTGATTGGAGTGTTCCATATGATTTTATAGGCGTGCTTGATGCCCCTGGTAATGCGAACGTCCATAGGCTAATGCGACTGCTTACCATCTGACCAGCCATACCCTTGTCTATAACCTTAGTAGAAAAAAAACTCGTGGTCCCATGAGTGCAGTTAAACTAGGACAATGAGACCTGAAAATTGGGCAATTTGGACAATTCAGGCTAATATCCGTGACTGCCGCGTACAAGGGGTCACTGGCTAGGCAATTAGTACCTGTACAATGAACCTGTCTAGATATTTAATGTTAAGGGTGAAATGCCCTTCCAAAAAGTATTAAAAAAGGAGGTTATGTTCAACAGAGTGTATAGTTAATTAACTTGGTACACAGCCTTGATGGCTTAAAATTAGTACTGACAATTTGAGTAAATGGTTTCAGTGTTGCCAAGTTATTTTTCGAGTAAAGCGGCATTTTGGGACTTTATCAGTAATTTTCTATATTGAATTGTACATGCCTATAATAAATATGATATAAGAATTTGTGTACGACATTATTTTAAAAAGCGTTTAATATATTTCATGTTGGCATGTCTGAATCAATGATAAAGGGGGATCGTCCTTCGAAAACGGGAGGCAATAAAAAATGCGCATTTCTATCAGTCTTTCATAGACGTTTGTTAAGATAATCAAATGCTTTTGGGGTGACAGAGACTGTCCCAACCGGGACATTACGTTTTTAGCTTAAAAGGGGGAAAAGGCAAATGTGGGACGTCTTGCAACGCTAGTACATTTATAAGTAATAATGAATTACTTACCTAAAACAATCTTGTTGGCTTGAATTGGAACTAAGACAATTTGTGAATGGTCCCACACATTTATTATTTACCTTCTTTAACGGGAACCGAACAATGAACTAAACACTGGACTTCTTATAACATACACTACATGGAAACGTAAGACAAAATATAGACACATTTGAAATGCTATACACAGCACAACTTATTCAAACAAATTAAACAATCTACATTCTTTAATTACAATATTTAATAATAAATAAATTATTCAGGACTATTTTCAACTAACATTTCAAGAAGCGTAGATCGAGTAAATTTCATTAAATTCATTTTATAATTTTTTTTCTTTATTTTTATGAGACAAGAGTGCAAAGTTTTTATTTATTTATCATGAGTCAATCCATATGCAAGCTAGGTGGCTTGCTGTAGCTATAACAAGCTATCAGTGCCTGAAAGGTTATTAGAAATACATCGTGTCTGAATCGACAAACTGCAGTTTTTTCTATGAGCACGTTCATTTCGTGCATAACTACAGGTCATTGAACCCACGGCGCCGGCAGTAATATAATTGCAAAGTCTGGCTGCCAATAACTATGAAAAAAACATAGCCAGAGTAATAGGTAGTCTAGAATATAGGTAAAATTACCTGGTAACAATGAAAGCTGTACTTGTTAATGTAAATGACCCAAATAAATTAGTGTAACTTTTACGTCATATCAAAATTAAACGAAGTAAAAATATTTTGTTTACCTCAGTGCTAAACTTCATAAAAATCCACACAATAGCAAATATATAAATGGTCACCATTCTCAACTTTGAGTCTCGGGATAGGCGATTTTATTTTTCGAAAAAATATAGCCTATTCACTCACTAAAGTCAATGTTTGCATAAAGGATTTGCTTGCTTAAAATATGCCTATTTATTTTCGACTCTCGATTTGGAGGCTTAGAAAACTATTAGTAAAGCTAAAGAACTATTTCTCTGTAGGTGGCAGTACTATAAATAGTTCATGTTGTCGCATCGCAACGTGCACTTTTTAAACAGCACGTTATGATATTAATATGCACTTAATGTCATGTTTGTTTGTACATATTAAGTGGTTTGTAATTTATGCTCGTGATGGTCGGTAATAATAAAAACTGTCGTTAAGTTACTATGGATTTTTAATGTGAATTGCTTTTTTGATTTGCATGAGTTTTACTGTGACATGCCTTGACATGCTGTTATTTTTTTTTTAAAAACTATTAAATATGTATTCTGTCATTCTGTCTCTTTTGGTTCTCCTATTGGACACTTTTGGAGTATTTTAAATAAGTACTTATTTATTTTTACATACGTATACATACAACGTTTACTATTTGTGGATAGTGAATTTACTAGTTCTTCAACATTTTTTAATATTTTAGGTGTTAATATATTGTGCGATGAGGTTTAATTTTTAATTACGCTAAATATATATTGCGAGGCTTAGACACCACGAAGCAAACAGGCGTGACCGAGCAAAGGGGTTTCATATATTTTTATTTGATATTTATCATACAGAGAGAAGAATATCGTCTCATGGGCTTATTTAGCTTGACATTGGCCATATGTTAGCATTAAACAAACTTCTATATTTCTAATATTACTAACGTTTATAAAAGTTAAACCAAGGCAAACAAACAGACTCATCCCATCGATTCTAGTTAAACAAATACATCAGGATTAAAAAGCTATTATCTACTCAGCTTGGGAAAACACTTTTTGGATTTACGGTTACCTACACAAACAAAAAATATTTGTGAATTGAGAGTGGGTAAATTTCTGTTTATTTTTAACGGAAGAATTCATAAACGGGAAAATATGCTTCAATCTAATGGTTTATTTATATCTATATGTATAAACTAATCATATTTATTTTTAAATATTGAGGAAAATATTGAGATCTAAAAACAGTTCAAATTCATTTTCATGTAAGATAATAATATGTTTTTAATTTAGATTGCTATATGAAATATTCAGGAAGACTGTTTGTGGCCTCATTTTTATGAAAGCATCCTGTTTTCTAAAAAGCATGTTTTGACGGGTTAATCATCAGGAAAAATATAATATTTTCAAATTTACAAGACTCAAGTTACAAGTTATATCTAAAAGGAAGATTTTTTTCTCTCTTCTATTTTTGTAACTCTCAAATCCGAACAAAGTGGGCATCTTGCGTTTCCGTTCTTTTCTTTTTTTTTCTACTGAAAATGGCTGTGGAATGTTTACAGTCTGCCACTCGGTTTGTTTCAACATCCAAGATTGTTTGATGTTTTAAATATGGAGCCACTGAGTTATTTAAACTTATCCCACGTTAACTGCTTTTAGAAAACCAGTAAGTAATTATTGGCATTTTAACTACGTGTTTACGAGTTTTTAAAGGTATCTTGTTGAAATATAATATATATATATGATGATATATATAACATATGAATATGAATATGAATATGAATATAACATATGATATATATAATATAACATATGAATGATTTCATTGCTTCTTCAATACGATTGTCGTAGTCTTTGAGGTTAAATAGAAATAGTTTTAAAGGGGTTAAAATTCTCTTGTATCTATAAATCCGTCATCATAACAACTGGCGTTCCCTTACTGTTACTACTTCCTTAACAATCAACTTTAAGTACCAAAACCATAAAAATAACATGACTCAATCTTCACACTTCGAAGCTTATTACGACTGACATATGATATCCTTTTCATATTTTCATCCATAAACGTAAAGAACAAAGCTCCTTTATGCCTGTATCAGATATCTGTCCAGAAATGGCAACACTCCCGGAGTCTGGCCGAAAATAAAGATGCAATGGGATGTCAAGTCAACGTCCACGGAGAGATGCAACAAGAAAAAGAAAATTCTATTTTAACGTCTCCGAGCCGCGTTTTCAACATGGCGTTGGGGAGAGTTGCAACAGAAAATAGAAACATTTAACTGTGCTTCATCGAGTATACACATATACATAATTTAAGGATATTTTACGATGCAAATCTCATGAAATATATGTATTGAAAGTAGGTGCATTTTTCACGATCTGAAATATAGCCGGGCGGTACAGTTATTCTGCTGGTTACACGGTTGGCGCGTTTTTTATGTCATTTGCAATGCAGTGTTTTAGCGCCGTCTCGTCGCGCTCTCACATTTTATGGGGATTTTGCACTTTACAATTAGATCACTTTAGATAGTCTTTTTCGTTGCAAATTTCAGCAAAATGCAAGTGCTTCTTTTGCATAAATAATTTGGGTTCCATTTAACTATTTTACGCTTAAAGATAAATCTGATCTCAAGTTTTTCAGAAAATCAAAGCTTTTGATCTTTATTATTTTTAATGAGCTAACTAATAAGCCATGGTTACCCGGTTTTAATATGGTTTCCGTATATCCTGCTTGTATTGATTGGCTATCAAATGGACTACGAGTAACTACTTTTTCAATTGCAAACACTTTGAATGATTACGCATCAATACAATAACCGAAACATAACAAAAATAAACCTTACCATCAAGCAATAGAGTCCAAGATATTTGATGAGATACATGTATTTGAGTCTTGTGGATACAATCGAGTTTTAATCATGTCTTTTAACACATGTTGTTACTACTGTTAACACTAAACAACCAGCACTATGCGTTTTGAATAAAGTGAAATGTGATTTTTACTAACTCGACCTAGGTATTTAATATTTCACCAGATTTAGTAACTGTTTTGTATAATGCACTGCAACATTCAACGGATCCGTTATGTTTTTGAAATTCGAACTTTTGTTTTTAAAATACGGAAGTTCTTTATAGTGACAATGGCGATTATGTTTGTACAGTTATTTTGTTTTCATTAAAACTTTAATATCTAAAAAGGTTTATAAAAAGTTAATACCTCCTACTTTCTTAATTTTGTCTGAAACCGCTTACAAAATAGGCTAAAATCAAAATTTTTAAGATCTTAATAGAAAGCGAAGACAGTTTATATAAATAACTTTTATTTTAAATAACAAATTAAGTTATTGAGATCCATGCAGCCCGTATTGAAGCAATTCTATTCAATTGAAGTCCAATTGGAGTGGCATTGTCAATCCATTGACGGATCTCACAACTAAAAAATTTAATAGATTTATCATTTAATAACTTTTTTTTCAATTTGAGGCATTTGAGGTTATTTTAGAGAAAATATATTTTTACTTTGGCTGTCTTATCATAATACATGCACTAAAAGTGTTAAAACCAGGCTCAAAATAAAATATTATAGATGCAAATTATCGCAAAAAAGAACGCATTTTCTAGTACTCACTTTTAAACTTTCTTCCGTTATTTCTGGTCGACTTATTTGGCGGGAACAAGAATTGGTTAAAAATTTCTTAATTTATTGTAATTTCTTGTAAGTATATGAGCAGAATTTAGTGTGTAAAATGCTAGTGTTTTAACCAGTGTATATCTGCAATGCTGTAAAAGTGTGGAGAAAGTGAAATACAACGATTTGGCTGCGCTTTTCGTCATCTCTTAAACTTATTAGAGCTTACAGAAACCGTACTAGTATGTTACTGTAGGCAGATTCATTATTATCTACTAGCGGCCCGTCCCGGCTTCGCACGGGCATTAAACATTACATTTAGATTTGTTAAGTTTAACACATTCAAAGGTATTGAAGCAGTCTTAAATAATAAATCATTTATTTTGATAAGGTACAAATAAAGAGCTTTTTGTGGCGGCGGTATTTTAATTTCTTTTTTTAAATAAAAAACGCTTATTGTGACATGACTATAATAGTTAGAGACATGCTGCCGCTGATTTTTTTGTACATAATGGTGTGTTCTAAAAAATGTCATATATAACATTTTGTTCTATCATCAATAGTTTTCGCAGCGTACGCGATGTAAGGAAGTTTTTTGAGATTTTTTTTATACTTTATCGTAATTTAAGTAAGGGTCCCCATTTTTTTTAAAATGAAATATAGCCTATGTCACTCAGGAAAAATGTAGCTTTCCAACAGTGAAAGAATTATTCAAACCTGTTCAGTAGTTTCGGAGCCCATTCCATTCAAACAAACAAAAAAATCAAACCTTACCTCTTTATAATATTGGTATAGATGGAGAAATACTTAAAGTTAATGCCATGAAGATGGCAACGCCCTCAAAAGAATAAAGTTCTGGTGTATATCTTAGTCCATGATATAATATGGTAACCGTTGGTGTGAGTGACCACTTGGCAGCATAAACTATTGATTGTTGACCACTCACCTTAGTAGGGTGCGATCAATTTCCAGTATTGATTTTACAACTGCCTGACCTGCTATCTGTCCATTTATCTTTCTGGCTCTAATGTACAATGGTATAGTTTTTTTTTCATGGCAATAACTTTCAGTATTTTGCTAGTGTCATTAATATTTATTCAAAAGTTTTGATGATGAATGAAATGATGAAGAGGTGAATAATGATAGCATGAAACGATAGATAGAATGATGAAACTGCCCACAGTAACATGCTAGGACTGTTACTGTAGGCTTTATCGAGTTACTTGGGAGAATGGTATAGTTCTATAGCTTTAAAGGCGCTGTTTTATTTATTTATATGAATTAGGCATACCAGTGTTGCCATAGTCGTACGCCTATCCTAACAAAATAGATATAAACAAATAAGATGATCGCATAAAAATGAAAGCAGCACATGCCCGCGGCTGTATTGTATTGTATAATTAGTACATAACAATTTTAAAATAGATATTTTCTTGTTTCATACTTTTAGAGCGCAATTTTTCGGCTGTCAGGTTTTAGTTTTTGAATTTGTTACCTGACTAGGGCGAAGAAAAGATGAGGGTAATGATTTTGACCGGTATGTATGTATGTATGTTCATCTGTTTCCACATAACTTCTAAACTACTTATCATAAATTGACAAATGAGGTATCGTTAGATTTATCACGATCATCCGTTGATTATAATAGGCTACTTAACAGTTTTAGATGAAAAGATTTTCTTGTTTCATACTTTTAGAGCGCGGTTTTCAGTAGTCGGGTTTTAGTTTTTGAAGTTATTTTTAATTCTTGAACCGTTGTAGGTAAGTTGGTGATATGAGACCCTGAATCCGACTCGTCAGTTTTTAAAGGTTGTAGTCAAATTAATTTTCACTTTATTGGCGCTAACGTTGTCCTATAATTCAAAACTTCAAATAGATATAAAGATCCAAAACTGAAATATTGACGTCATATTGATGTATTGATTGTTTGTTTTAGTTCTGGGAGATAATATCAGAGGAGCACGGCATCGACCCCAACGGCGTGTACCGCGGTACCAGTGACCTGCAGCTGGAGAGGATCTCCGTCTACTACAATGAGGCCTCTGGTAATATTTTTTTAAATATTCAACCTCATGGAAGGTACCGTCTCATCTTTTGCCTCGCTATCAAACCGAGGCGTCACAATACTGATATAGATTGATGATTGGTCTCCGCAGTGCAGCGACTACCGAACAGTAATCTAAGCAGTGGCGGATTCAGGAATTAAATTTGGGGGGAGCGACAGTTCACCTTCTTACAAAACTGATGACCCTTTTTAGAAAGGCTATTGGGGGGCCATGTCTAGATTAAAGTCTGTCCGATAGAACAGGTCCCTTTTGAAAGACGGAAGTCTCTACTTTATAATGAAGTTCAATATTAAAGCGAATAAATCGATACACTGTTCAAGCGTTTGCAAATCGAACTAAAATTTAGGAGTGTTGTCATTGTCTCACTGCTGGCTTCACTGTTGTCATTGTCTCATTTTGTCATATCTCATTCAAAATTAATGAACAATCGTTCGATTTTATGCTAATATCCCTAGGGTTAAAAAAAAACGGAAACGCAGACGTAAGTTTGTGAAAATGTTCAGTTTTTTAGAATAATAAAATGTAAAATAGTTTAATTTTCGATTATAGCTTTTAATATGTATTAAACAACTGATACAGAAAGTTGTGTTACTGTACCGTTCTTACACTAAAAATAAATAAATATTTAATGACCGCCGTTATAAAGTTTTTGATTTTGATTGAACTGAGAAAGTGGCATTTTAAACTTGACGAACTATAACTCAGCCAAAGCTTCAAGTGTGAAAAACTCCGAAGCTTTTAGGGGCTCTAGCCCCCCCTGGATCCGCTTGTGAATCTAAGGTCAATGATAAGTGTACATTGCATGATAGAATTTCATACAACGAAAACAGCTGATGCGTTATCGATCCGTTTACGAGTCTATATACGTGTTACGCCTCTTATAGCTTCTTTATTGCTTTCTATAATTATTATAATCAACCACGTCACCAAGTAATTCATATCAGGCCAGTTGTTAAACGGCAGACATGGATACTTCATAATTCACTCGACAGGTGCTGCCATTATAAATGATAAAAGTATATGGAACACTCGCATAGCTCAGGCCAAGGCACACCGGACTATTTGTATGTGTTATGTAATTTTGATACCATATTTGAAAAATACAAGGTTAAAATACTTTATTCAGCAGGACTAGATCAAATAAATTCAACGTCGGGAAATTTAGGAATTGTGTAGTTTAATCTATTTTGTACAATACAACAATTACAATTTGGTCAATTTAGTTTAATAAACTTTTTATTGTACCCAGTGTTATAGTAGGATTTTACTGGTGATATTTTTCGTATCATACATCCAAACTAACAAATTTACCTCTATTAGTATGAGTAGATAGATTTTTTATTTATTTGTTTAGTAGAACTAGGCAAGCATTTAACCCCAATCCCGACTGATGCTAAGCGGCGATCTAAGGTGGAACATGGCTACCCAGGAGAAGCCTTTTCACTCTTACGTTTAAGAGCCAAGGTTATATTTATCAGGGAATACATCGGCTGGCTAAACATTCCACTCTGTTGCTGTAAGCATAATAAGACTTCTCGAAGCGTTTAGTTTGCATGTTTAGGATATCCACAACGAAAGAAACTACCCTACGTCTTATGTCTCGATGATGGGCTGGTAGAAATAAATCATGGAATTTCTGCATTGTAGTACTAATTCATATAAGGTTACGGTGCTCTTTTTCTACAATAAAACCATGAGAGGGTTAAGTATGGGATGAAAACTGAATACATTAATGTAGACGAAGTCGTGGGCACCTGCTAGGAAATAAAAAGAAGAATAAGTGATAAGGATCAAATGATTTATAACCCGACTGTATAAAAAGCCGATCTGTGCTGAATCTGAAAATTTTCTGCTTTAGTCAAATGGTTCAAACCAAAATTTGCAATCATTACAATTTTAATTTAGAGGGTCCCGCGCGCGCGCGTAACTTTGTGTTATTTGCAAGACGCATTGTATCGCTTACCGGTCTTGGATGTTGTATCTTATCTATGTAGTATATACCATTTCGTTGCTTAGTTCCTGTGACACAAGTTACGATACTTACTGCATGGCTGTGTCAATGTGTGTGTCGTGATGTGGTTATTATTATTATTTCGAGATTCGTAAAATGGTCTCTAAAGGCGAATTGCTTTACGTCAAACGTCACAAGTGTCCGTCAAATAAATAAAAAAAGCTTTCAAGAATGCTTTGAACAACTTTAATTACTGATTAACTCAACAAAGGTTTGATGGACCTGTGCATGCACTTCAGCAAAGCAAACAATAAAGACTCCCCCCGCCATTTCTAAATTTGTCTAAATCAGAACTAGACTAGTCTAAGCTGAACGAACAACGATCTACGTTGTAGAGGTCATTGCTCTAATAAATAGCTTGGTCGCTGGCAATTCTCTGCTCAACTGTAATTAGTTCTAGCTGTTGTAATTAGAATGTCGTCACGGATTTCACTTTGATCATGATTTACGACGCTCCTAGCTGGTTATGTTGGAGTTTAGTATTGGGACAATTGAAATAAATTACCCTAGGACTAAGTCCCAAAACTGAACCGTAGTTACGTAGTAAACAACTTAGTAGGATTAAAATAAATAACACACCTTCTATAGATAAACAAGTGTATACAAGAATGAATAGATCCAAATCTTTCACTCAAAGTAAATACTCGTGGTTCATTCGTTACCGGGATTCGAACTTACCACGCCTTGCTTTAGAGGCTAAATGAGGCATTGTTTAGGCACAGTAGGTACCTAAGCAAACTCTATTTAGCATTCAAGTTTTAATAGTAGTTTGAACAGGTAAGGTTATCTATGTATGTGTTTGTCGACAGTTGCGACGGCCGAGAACGGCGGCAAGTACGTCCCCCGCGCCATCCTGCTGGACCTCGAGCCCGGCACCATGGACGCCGTCCGCTCCGGCGTCTACGGACAGCTCTTCCGTCCGGACAACTTCGTTTTCGGCCAGTCCGGCGCCGGCAACAACTGGGCCAAGGGCCACTACACAGAAGGCGCTGAACTAGTCGACGCGGTCCTCGACGTGGTAAGGAAGGAGTGTGAGAATTGCGATTGCCTCCAAGGGTTCCAACTCACGCACTCTCTTGGTGGTGGTACCGGATCCGGCATGGGCACGCTCCTCATCTCAAAAATCAGAGAAGAATACCCCGACAGAATCATGAACACATACTCAGTAGTACCATCACCTAAAGTGTCTGACACAGTGGTAGAACCTTACAACGCTGTCCTATCCATACATCAGCTAGTCGAAAACACAGACGAAACCTACTGCATAGACAACGAAGCCTTATACGATATCTGCTATAGAACTCTCAAAGTCCCAAATCCGACTTACGGAGACCTGAACCACCTGGTATCACTCACCATGTCCGGTGTCACCACCTGCCTGCGGTTCCCCGGTCAGCTGAACGCTGATCTCCGCAAGCTGGCCGTGAACATGGTCCCGTTCCCGCGTCTGCACTTCTTCATGCCTGGGTTCGCGCCTCTGACGTCACGCGGCAGCCAGCAGTACCGCGCACTCACTGTCCCCGAGCTTACCCAACAGATGTTCGACGCCAAGAACATGATGGCCGCCTGCGACCCACGTCACGGCAGGTACCTCACCGTCGCCGCCATCTTCCGAGGACGCATGTCCATGAAGGAAGTCGATGAGCAAATGCTCTCGATTCAGAACAAGAACAGCAGTTTCTTCGTGGAGTGGATCCCGAATAACGTGAAGACCGCCGTGTGCGACATTCCACCAAAGGGATTGAAGATGTCTTCGACCTTCATCGGGAACACAACGGCAATCCAGGAGCTGTTCAAGAGGATATCCGAGCAATTCTCTGCCATGTTCAGGCGCAAGGCTTTCTTGCATTGGTACACTGGCGAGGGTATGGACGAGATGGAGTTCAGTGAGGCTGAGAGCAACGTTAACGATCTCGTTTCGGAGTACCAGCAGTACCAGGAGGCCACCGCGGAGGACGACACGGAGTTCGACCAGGAAGACCTTGAGGAACTCGCTCAAGACGAACATCACGATTAAAACAAAAATTATCTTTTATGAAAAATGTTTGGACAGTATC
Organism: Choreutis nemorana; assembly: GCA_949316135.1. Taxonomy (NCBI): domain Eukaryota; kingdom Metazoa; phylum Arthropoda; class Insecta; order Lepidoptera; family Choreutidae; genus Choreutis; species Choreutis nemorana. The sequence goes on from OX438618.1 coordinate 6,791,037, forward strand.
ACATCAGAGGCTATAACTAAATCGAAGTATATTTATTAAATGCCTTCGAGGCAACTGAAACCTGCGTAGTTTTACAAAAAGTAAAACATGTTTGTCGATTTTTATAACATTACAAATATTTTATTTTATTTGTTTGAAATTTCCAAATTAAGAGGCTGAGTCAATAGAATTCATTTGAACTACCAAAGCTAATTTCGTCTGAATTCTTGGAGACAATTGCTTTTGAAAAATTTGAACTTTGCGTTGTATTCAGTATAAGATATAAAAGTAAGAAAGACTTATATTTACAATGTTTTTTCAAAAGTGTTTTTTCAAAACTCTTATGCTGTACTGTGTACTGTGGTTAGTCAATTAGTAGTTTGACTTGTCCTCAAAGTGCAAATTATTATAATTAAATATCGATAGTATTATATTCGAAGTCTGTTTTTAATGAATCTAATGATACTTTTTTAATTTACGTACCAATCCGTGCATTTTTAGCTTATAAGTGTATTATCTTGTAACATGTATGCTTCTACAATTTTTTTAATTTATGATAAATTAAATGATTTTTAACCAAATCTATTTTTTTTTCATAAATACATTTTTATTGATTTCTTTTTATTAATTTAATGTTCAAAATAAAACTTGTAAATAGTTGTCTTGTAAAGACTTTTGGTACTAAAATGCTACCTTGTGGTACTCCCTAAAAATAATTAATTTCATATTAATAGTTGTTAAATATAGTCTTAAAAATAACCTATAAAATTTATATAAAATAAGTAAAAAAACTAGCGATCATCAAAAAAATAATCCTTATAGTAATCCTTAGAATAGAAAACATTACAAAAGGATAATAGAGTATATCAAACGCTTTGGAAAAATCAAAACCAGAATTAGTATAGACAAATAGTTTATTCTCTTCATACTTTGTACTCTTACAAACTACAACTTACGGCAATATTTACAATTTCTGAACACATTCCCTACTTTTAAGGATTCTCTATTGAAGCGATAGAAAGCTTTAAAAACAAGCGCAAGACTCGCATTATGTAACAAAAGGTCAAAATAATTAGAACCTAAATGTGCAAAAATTCTATGGATTCGAAACGATATAAACGATACTTTTCCTGATGGTATGCAGTTACTACAGTGTTGAAAACGATCAATGGAATCTAATCAAAAAATTATTAATATTAATAAATACCGCTTCAATAGAGTATCCAAAAACAAACACACAAATAAACTGCAACAAAAATAATTAAAAAAATCAATGCATACAAAGGTGGTCAATACATTTAAAAATACAATACTCAATTAAAGACAGACTAAAGCAGACTCCAAAGACAAATTCTTTTCCTAACATGTTTTTCATACGGCACAGGAACAACTCAAAATAAACACTTGTAGAGTGAAACAAATAACTTTACCACCATCATTCATCTTTTTCACTTATTGTACTTAATAAGTTTAGTTTAGCAAAAAAGATAATGACTTGGTGACATAACCAGCAGCGGATCTGTGGTTTTTTTGAAGCAGGGCAAAACTTTGAAATTTTTGCGCCCACATGAACCTGTCGCCCGGGGCGGGGTTCCGGCTTGCCCCCCTCCCCTAGGAGCTGTACGGGACTACAAATTTCTTATCTGACAATGCCGTGTTTTTGTCACAGCATTGCCATTGGCCGATCATTGTTCAGTGTTACTAGAAACTCGCTTTTATCAGCCTCATTTCATCGCAATACATTTTTGACAAGCTGTATTCGGCTTATAAGTAATGTTGCCATATAAGATATGAATACTATTTTAATTTTTTACCTCACTTTTGAGTCTGCTCCAATCCCACAACCTAACAACTAAGGAACTGATAACGCCTGGCAGTGACTCCATACAAACAAACTTACTTATTTTTTATTATTATATAATAATAAATCAATAACTATTTATATTAGCATCGAGTGTAGCTTCAACGAGTGATCAAAATACCAAATACTTATAACAATTTACATTTTACTCTCACAAGAGATTCCTATTGTATATTTTTTTAATCAGTCACAATAATGTTGTAAATTTTTTATTTTTAAAATTTAAAACAAAATTTCAGATTGATTTTCATGACGATTCAAAAGCGACTATGTTTAGAATTTCATGTGTTTGATAAATCCATAATATTTAAAAAAAAAACTATGAACATGTGTACCTGCGAGACAGGATTTGCCAAGTGCAGGACTCATAGCAACTCAGCAAGTAAGCATTGCAACAATATTGTTTTTCTATGTTATGTGTAACCTCATTAATAATTGTAAATTTATTATTGTTGTCTGATAAATTTTATTTCATTATTTGAATGAAATATTTTTTTAACTATTTTAAAACAGAGGGGGTTTCGATAGAACTCAAAACGAAAATAACAGAGGTTTCTTCAGATAGATCTGCTTTTGCCTTTTAGCAATTTCGACTAAACAAACACAGCCAAATGACGCTTTAAAAGTTGCATTATACATGAAAATAATTTCGACAATATGCCAAATCAAAAAAAGGTTTTTTTTTTGTGTACTGTCATTCTTGGATTATTGCTTTTTTTGTACCAGTAAAAAAAACCCTGTCACATGAGCCAACATAAATACTTTTCAGCCACTTTTTTATAAAGTACGTAACTACAGCTGAAAATAAAAAAATACATAAAACCAACATTATCAGACTTTCGTAAAAACATTAAGAAACATACTGATAGACATACATCTTCTAAGAGATTATTTTTATTATTAAATTATTAATTAAACAGAAAGAATCCCTAGAAAAAAAAATCTAAATGTATGAATAATACATTAAAATACCTAAAAAAAATAATAAGGCACTTTTTATTAATTAATTTAAAACATTAACTTATAATGAATCGTCTGTACTTATGGAAAAAAAAATCCATAAAATTATCAAGTTACATACCTCAATATTCATTTTAAAATATTTTTCTCCTTATTTAGCAAACACCAGGAATAAAATTATAACTGCTCAAATTTCCAATCATAACTTATAGATATAATAGAAAATGCTTCATAATGGCTACCTTTTAGCAAAGACACGATTCTAAACATTAAAATATAATATATGGCAACGAAACTTTTAACTAAAAAAAATTGTTAGTAAAAATAATAATTTATTATCAAAGACATTTTTGAATATGGTAATTAAATTCTCTATTGGAAACCATGTTAAATTAAATTGTCACAGTAGTATCCTTGCTAAAATTATAAACGCGAAAGTTTGTAAGGATGTATGGATGAATGTATGTTTGTTACTCTTTCACGCAAAAACTACTGAATGGATTTTAATGAAACTTTACAATAATATAGCTTATACTTTAAAATAACACATAGTCTATTATTTATAAAGGATATCGTGTGAATTGTCCAAAATATAACGATAAATGTCAAGTAATTAAAAATGCTTCTTGAACCGTTTTCGACTTCTACCCGGACGAAGTCGCGGGCATAAGCTAGTATATTATGTAATTAATGAAATGAAAAAAAAAAATACAAATCGTCAAAAAAGATAAGCTTTGTACGTATTGTTAATTAGAACCGAAAAATATTACTGTCATCTTATATTTATATACAAAAAATTCTATTAATTCAAAGCTAAATAATTTTACAGAAATTTATAAATAATCCAGTAAATATTAACTCGTTTATATTGTTATGTATGTAAGAATTCTTATGTTAAAAAACAATTACTCATTCACATTTCCGTTTTAACATTTCAATATCACCTTTGTTTTTGTGAAAAGCATTTACAGGCGCAAGTATATAGTATTCTATTATTTATGATACACAAACACACAAAAAAAAAAAATATTCATAAAAATATCTATTCAAACTCGGCTTTAACTATACCCATTCAACTTTTCTATGTTTTTTTTTTAAACTAAATTTCAAATGAGTATTAAAAAAATTTAACTTAAAAAAAAAGTCAAGAATCTATGGTTTCCTGCCGGTATCTACCCCGACATAAATTTTCCGAACCGGTGGTCGAGTCATTTTTAAGAAAAAATTAAATTCATTTGAAGATTCTAAGTACTTTGAGTTTTAAAATAAAATTATTTTGATTTTCATTTGAAACGAAATAAAATAGAAACAAATTATCAAATATTTGTGATTTTTTTTATCTCTTTTCCAAATTTAACCCCCTGGGGGATCAAACTCAAACAGTTAATTTTTATCTTGTAAAGAACTGGTTCCAGATTCAGAGTATCAGCTGCCTTATTTAGATCTAATTATATATTTTCCATTCGTAGCATATACAGGTCACATCTCAGTATATAAGAGAGAAATCCGAATACCTAATTACTTTGATTAAATTCGTTACGTGTGACAAGACAGTGGTATATAGCCTGTGATTCATGTGCACAGGTTCATTATTCATTCATATTAAATAAAAAGAAGTGACCAATTCATTCACCACCTATGTACAATAACCCTTTTTTTTTACAAATTAATTAACGAAAAACCTGCACATCATACTGACACTTCGCTGTCAATGTCCAGTTTGATGGAGTCGTCATTTGCTGCAAGTTTAAGGAGAGTCTTTCGTATCCTGAGGGTCGGGAGACGAGCTGAAGGGTCCTGGTGCCAGCATTCCCTTATCAAATTCGCGAAACCTATCATTGTCTGTGGGTGGAAAGATAAAAGTTATTGAACCTTGTTTTTTTTGTCATATTTTTGGCGAGTAAAATAACACCTTGGCTTCTGTACATTTCTAATAGTCATTTATAAATTAAATCTTATGAGAATAAAGATGTTGAAACCGAACAATTTCGTTGGAGATTTTTTTTCTATCTCATCTCAGTAGACTTTCAAACCATTATCACTGCATAGTATAAAACAAATACGCTTCCCGCTGTCTGTCCCTATGTATGCTTACAACGGATTTTGATGTGTTTTTTTTTTAAATAAAAAGAGTGATTCAAGAATAAGGTTTATGCATAATATCCGTGCGAAACCGGGGCTGTTCGCTAGTTTATTACAAAAGTATTAAGAGAAAGCCAATTATAACTGTTACATTTCAAACGTTTGAAAGGATATCGAGTAAATTTGACACGAAAAGACAAAACGTTTTTTAAGATCTACTCAGAAGAAATAGCGACAATGAGGCTGTCTCTTTCATTTTTTTCATACATTATTTATAACTGGTGATATGTTTTTCATAATTTCTTTTATATGTTTATATTCAGGTATGTGTAGTCTGTTTGACGACCTCGGTGGCGCAGCGGTGTAAACCGCCGACTGCTACGCTAGAGGTTCCGGGTTCGAACCCCGGCGGGGGCGGGACTTTGTGTTATTTGCAAGACGCATTGTTTCGCTTACCGGTCTTGGATGTTGTATTCTTATCTATGTAGTTTATACCATATCGTTGCTTAGCACCTGCGACACAAGTTCTTACGATACTTAATGCAGGGCTGAGTCAATGTGTGTGTCGTGATGTGGTTATTATTATGGTTATTATTTTAGTCTGAGACTAAAAACAAAAAATATATATATTTAATTTTGTTTTATTTGTGTTTGGGCAAGACTTAATCCCACTTTACGATCTTTTATCAATGGGGAACATGCATGACTTTTTTTAAAATTATTTATTACAAATCGATACTACACGTATCAACAAATCCGTTAGATTTTCTCAAATATCAGATTTATTAACTAAGTTATAAAGGTTCAAACTCGTTGGTTAGACTGAGAGATCGGATATGTACAATGACGTCAATGTGCACGGGCGCTATACAACTTCCATAGAAAAAGTTGTTATAACTCCATGGTTTATCGTACAATTCTTATTCTGTTTTCACTATAAATGTACTATTTTCACATACTTTGCGATAAATTGATTGAAAAATGAAATTAACTTTCATGCATATTCCTTATTATGACAGTTACTCACCGGGTGTGTATATTCAGGTATGTGCGGGCGAAGCTGTTCGACGCAGACCAGCTTCCTCATGATGTAGAAGGAAGGGTCGGGCGGAGCTACGTCCGCGAACGGAGCCGCGTGCGGGACGCACTGCAGCTCATGCAGGACCAAGCCCAGGGCGTACACATCGCAACGGATGAAGGATTCCAGGGATTCCATATTTATCCTGCAAGTAAAAGAAACACATTGAGAGTTTACACTTCAATTTTCCCAGTGATATCTCAATTCATCTGATCTAGTGTATGGATAGTATGCAAAATTATCAACCCTTTGGGGTTTGAAAAAAGGGGGTTAAATATTATAAAAACGGATGACATCGATACATGTCACAGTTGGACCCTCTGATAACATGTATAATGAACTTCATCCGTTTTTAATAATCTTAACATTTTTTTAAGGATTTTTGAAAAAAGCGAGTGATAAATGGAACATTTTCGCCACTTTGACCTTTAAATACTTAAAAACCGTCCAGCAAAAACGGATGACAATTTTTATATGGCAACTCCACCAACAAAAAAGAATTTTCGTTAAAAGGGCTACCGGTTGCTACACGATTTTTTTACGATCATAAAAATCCGTTCGCGTAAATCTGTCCGTACTTTTCGGATGACAATTTTTGTAACTATTATTAAGTATGAATACTTGTCCAGTCGGTTTCTAAGCAGTTTTTTTTTTCTCCACCATGGCCTTTTTTCTCGGAATCAGACCAATCCAATTTGAGGTGTTTCCAAATTAACTCAAATACCAAGAGCCATCCGGTTGCTTGATCCAGACTGATTTACGCACCATTGCCTTGACTATTAGAATCGTCAAATGAATTTAATAGTTTGTTTAAAATGAGTCGACCAGCAGACATATAGAGCAGGCAGTACTGACGTGTGGTCGAGCACCTCGGGGCTCATGTAGCGCTTGGTGCCCTGGCAGTATATATATAGAGCAGTACTGACGTGTGGTCGAGCACCTCGGGGCTCATGTAGCGCTTGGTGCCCTGGCAGTATATATATAGAGCAGTACTGACGTGTGGTCGAGCACCTCGGGGCTCATGTAGCGCTTGGTGCCCTGGCAGTATATATATAGAGCAGTACTGACGTGTGGTCGAGCACCTCGGGGCTCATGTAGCGCTTGGTGCCCTGGCAGTATATATATAGAGCAGTACTGACGTGTGGTCGAGCACCTCGGGGCTCATGTAGCGCTTGGTGCCCTGGCAGTATATATATAGAGCAGTACTGACGTGTGGTCGAGCACCTCGGGGCTCATGTAGCGCTTGGTGCCCTGGCAGTATATATATAGAGCAGTACTGACGTGTGGTCGAGCACCTCGGGGCTCATGTAGCGCTTGGTGCCCTGGCAGTATATATATAGAGCAGTACTGACGTGTGGTCGAGCACCTCGGGGCTCATGTAGCGCTTGGTGCCCTGGCAGTATATATATAGAGCAGTACTGACGTGTGGTCGAGCACCTCGGGGCTCATGTAGCGCTTGGTGCCCTGGCAGTATATATATAGAGCAGTACTGACGTGTGGTCGAGCACCTCGGGGCTCATGTAGCGCTTGGTGCCCTGGCAGTATATATATAGAGCAGTACTGACGTGTGGTCGAGCACCTCGGGGCTCATGTAGCGCTTGGTGCCCTGGCAGTATATATATAGAGCAGTACTGACGTGTGGTCGAGCACCTCGGGGCTCATGTAGCGCTTGGTGCCCTGGCAGTATATATATAGAGCAGTACTGACGTGTGGTCGAGCACCTCGGGGCTCATGTAGCGCTTGGTGCCCTGGCAGTATATATATAGAGCAGTACTGACGTGTGGTCGAGCACCTCGGGGCTCATGTAGCGCTTGGTGCCCTGGCAGTATATATATAGAGCAGTACTGACGTGTGGTCGAGCACCTCGGGGCTCATGTAGCGCTTGGTGCCCTGGCAGTATATATATAGAGCAGTACTGACGTGTGGTCGAGCACCTCGGGGCTCATGTAGCGCTTGGTGCCCTGGCAGTATATATATAGAGCAGTACTGACGTGTGGTCGAGCACCTCGGGGCTCATGTAGCGCTTGGTGCCCTGGCAGTATATATATAGAGCAGTACTGACGTGTGGTCGAGCACCTCGGGGCTCATGTAGCGCTTGGTGCCCTGGCAGTATATATATAGAGCAGTACTGACGTGTGGTCGAGCACCTCGGGGCTCATGTAGCGCTTGGTGCCCTGGCAGTATATATATAGAGCAGTACTGACGTGTGGTCGAGCACCTCGGGGCTCATGTAGCGCTTGGTGCCCTGGCAGTATATATATAGAGCAGTACTGACGTGTGGTCGAGCACCTCGGGGCTCATGTAGCGCTTGGTGCCCTGGCAGTATATATATAGAGCAGTACTGACGTGTGGTCGAGCACCTCGGGGCTCATGTAGCGCTTGGTGCCCTGGCGTGGCGGCGGCGCTCGCTGCCTCACGAGCGCGGCCGTCAGCGCCAGCCCCAGGTCGCCGATGCAGCACTCGCCGTTGGACTTCACCAGGATGTTCTTGGACTTTATGTCCCGGTGGGCGATCGCTGGTTTGCCCTGTGGAAGCAAACTTCAGTTTATTCATGTAATTAGCCGACTATAAAAAAATATTAGCGAAATAGGAAATATTCTCCTCAGGAAAGTATCATATTATGGCTTTGATAATCTTTCACTTGGCTATGTGAGATCCTATTTAGACGAGCGTGTTTAAAAAAGTCAGATCGGTAGCACTACATCATCTGGGTCTATTGTAAACGTGGGTGTGCCTCAAGGGTCAATTCTGGGACCATTTTTGTCTGTCCCACCACTGCAACTCCTGTTTATCAGGATCAACAGTGGCGTCCTTTGATCGAATAATCAACGAATAATGCAGCTGTGCAGTGATGCACAGGCTGTGCCCGGACACCCTACCGGCTGTCTTGGGACCCGCAACGAACTCAATCAGAAGAAATAGGAGGTAGTAAGAAAGCGGTTTCAGACTTCCCTCCCAGCAAAGCGGAGACAGCAATTAAAATGGCCCAGAGGCCAAAAAATCTAAAGGGGAGAGTCAGGAGACGCCTGACCGTCTAAACACCACGGTATGCCACTAACTAACAGGGGATAAATTAGATACTAACCTAAATCTTACACCAGTAATATTGGTGACAAAACTTTTTAAAGGCACGGAAGTTTCCCTTCGTTTTCACAAGATCTAGGTAATAAATAGGACTACACGCAGATACTTGAATCGAATTCAACATGATTAACCGTTCGTCATGCCAGAGACTACACTCCCACAAGATATGATGGGCAGTTTGCACAAATTCTTGATCCGACGTTGAACATTCGCAAAAAGGTGACGGCACCAAGTTAAATGAATAAAGTTTGCCCTTACAGTTACCATGCCCGGTTAGAAATTGGGCTACGCAATGATCGATATCAAGCCACGTTTTATTTAACCGTTCGCACACTATAGGGAAAAATTTAAATAAATGCCGCCCCTTATTCGAAGTATCCCATCTAGTTTGCCATTCGTCGTTTAGTTTTTTTATGAACGTTGTCGTTACTATCAAATAATCTACTGATTTTAGCCCTATCCTTCGGTTTTAGAAAATTATACCCTACTGATTTTAGCCCTATCCTTCGGTTTTAGAAAATTATACCATTCCGCGAGTTGTAATACATTGCTGCACGCCGTTGTATTTCCAAATCTACCGTCGTCTGCATATTCCGTCAGCGAACAGTTAGCCGGTAACGGTATAGACAAAAAGTCATCAAATCCGATATTCCAGAGATATGGCCCTAGCACTGAACCCTGTGGGCAGCCCCGAGTCAATGCCTTCGACACTGCATGATGACCAAGTTGAAGCTTAGTTGTTCCATTTATAAAGTAATTGTATATTAAGGAATATACATTGCTGTAACAACCTCTGTTTTTAAGTTTGAGCAATAAGATTGGCCACCATGCATTATCAAAAGCACCAGAGATATCTAGGAATACACCTATGACGTATTTAAACTCCGACGATTCTACCGATTTTCTCACCGAGATAGCCGCGTCGATTGTTGATTTGCCGATAGTAAAACCGAATTAACGTTCGTAAAAAGTTGGACCGCCCGGAAGAAGCCGAGGTACGATAAGACGCTCTAGAAGTTTACCCAGGGATGGTAGAAGGGTAATAGGTCTATACGATTTCGGTTCATCAGGTGGCTTATCACCGCTTTTAGGTATGATTTTAATTAGCCCGCGGCGCCAAATTTGAAAAACCCAATGCAACGGTTCAGCAATGCAACGGTTATACACAATTAAAATAGAATCCCCAGCGGACTTTACGGCTTCCTGGATCATCTTATTCGATATTTTGTCTTCCCCAGAGGCCTTATTAACCGGTAACGCCCTAACAATTTTGACAAATTCATCTAAAGGTGGAAGATCGGACGACGGAGATGTGGGTGGAACTGCAGCCATGAGCCTAACTTCTCGATGATAGTCGGTATCATTTTCAGTAGTGTCGTCCGGAATGAGAGCGTTAAGAAGGGCCTCCGCCGTCTCCTCAACGCCAAGAGTGTGAGCATCATTTATTTTGATGTTTGAAATAAATGCTTGATCAGTTGCTCTGTTAGCTTTGAACTCATGATATATGGGTGACCATGGCCCCTCTTTGTCTAACCTATCAACTACTTTCCGAAGTAAATTAGTTTTTGATTTTTGGCCTGCAGCACGGTAGTGAGACCTAGCAACTCTTAAAGCAATTAAAGCGCTATCATACCTATCTGACGAAGTATCTTGTCCTAGGGATTTTTTAGCTTTATTTAATTTACGACGCGCGCTTCTAAATTTCTTACGAATTCCTATCAGAGAATCATTCCACCAGTCACATCTTTTCACACTGGATATAGATGTTCGTCCCAGTGTTACATCAGCACAGTAATTGAAAGTATCCGTCATAATTTCAGCGCTTTCTGTTGCCGATAGACGCGGGTGAGTGAAGTCTCCAGCATGTCACGCAAAAAATTAACTAAAAAAGCACCAGTCTGCACGTCTGGTTTTATAACGAAAGCTTTGTGAACGGGGCGCGATATCTTGTGTCAGCTTAGGGTTGTACTCGTACACGATCAAACGGTGATCACTACATGGCGCATCAGGAAGGACACGCCAATTAGAGATTTTTACGTACGCACTTGAAAGTGTGACGTCAATGGAAGATTCGCCCATAGGGCTGCTGTAAGTAGGTGGTGAATCAGAGGTATTATGAATTTCTAGGTGCATTTCTGCAATAAACTCTTCTTCTGCGGCGCGACGATCCGCATCTGCTGATCTAATTTTACCAAACCAAAGGGGGGAAGACGCGTTGGCATCCGCGCCTATAACTACAGCCTGCCTAGGAAGTGCATATAATACGGACTGCAAGTGATGTAAGTGAGGGTCTACGCGATCAGAGAACTGAAAGTAACAGCTAACTACATATATACTACAAGAAGGACACGAGACCTCCGCAACGGCACAGTGGGACGACGAGAGATTATTAAGAGCTGTGACAGTGAAGCTTGAACGTGACACGTATATTCCCGCGCGAGCTTTATTGTTTATTTGAACTATCTTATTACGAAGCCCAGCGCTCTGGTACTGTTCTTGAACGAGAACTATGTCCAAACTATACTCAATTACAGGCCTATCTAACTCAGACGTAGCTACTTTATCGTTATGAAGGTTTAATTGTCATATTTTAAGCTTGGCCATAGTTAGTATAAGTAAGTTGCTCTAATTTTGCCTTGTAGGTAGGACAATCCTGAGACCCGGTCTCATGATCGCAGGGTTTTTTATACTTTTTACACGACGCACATACTCGTTTAAAAGTTGGTTGATTTTTGTTGGTACAATTTTTTGTGTCGTGTGACTCGGCACAGTGAGCGCACGATTGTGTTTTTTAAGTACAATACTTCGCGGGATGACCATATTGTTGACAATTTAAGCACCGAATTAAATCTAAATCGTCGATGAACCGGCAAGTTGTCCAATCAATGAATAACTTTTCTTTCATGTTAATCAAATGATTTCGTATCGAATGCTCTAACTCGATCCCTAACCATTTACGGTTGTCATTAAAACTGCGACGACGTTAAATTTTTGTTGAACGTAAAAAGTCACTCTCAAGTATCTCCAATCTCTTTTTAGTCTATATCAATGATCTTCCGTTTATGCTAGATGAAATTTTTGGTGAAGTAATTTTATTTGCTAATGACACATCTTTTATTTTTTAAATCAACAGAAAATAAAACGAAGAAAATGAAATAAATTCAACTTTAAAACAAGTAACAGATTGGTTTAACTCTAACAATTTGCTTCTTAATAATACAAAGACTAAATGTCTCAAATTTTCTTTGCCAAACGTGCGGACATTGTCGACAGATGTTAAAATAAATAATGATGTGCTCGATATCGTAGGATCGACTAAATTCTTAGGCATTAATTCAAATTCATAACTCAACTCAGATTCAAAACTTTAGTGGAACGCACATTTAGAATTAATTTGTAGTAAATTAAGCTCGGCGGCATATGCAGTAGGGAAAATTAGAAATTTAACGGATCTCCCGACAGCTAGACTGGTATATTTTGCATATTTTCATAGTATTATGTCCTATGGGTTACTACTATGGGGTAGTGTGGCCGAAACAGATACGATATTTATTTTTAAAAAAGAGCTATAAGAGCTCTGTATAACTTAAAGCCGCGACATTCATTACGACAATTATTTAAGGAAATTGATATACTCACCTTACCGTCCCAATATATTTTTGAAAATATTATGTATGTAAGGAAACATCTAAATGAGTTTGATAGACTAGGTCACGGTATAAATACCAGAAATAATGATAAATTTTGTATCCCTATAGTTAGATTAGCAAAAACTAGTAAGTCATTTATTGGAAATTGTGTTCGGTTTTATAATAAAATTCCAAGAAATGTAACAGAAATGTCAGATATTAAATTTAAGCGATATGTTAAACAAGTCCGGGCACAGTCTGTGCGTCATTGCACAGCTGCATTATTCGTTGATTATTCGATCAAAGGACGCCACTGTTGATCCTGATAAACAGGAGTTGCAGTGGTGGGACAGAGTGGCGGGTGTGCCCCGAAAAAATGTTAAACAAATTTTAATTAAGAAGGCTTACTATAAAATTCAAAATTATGTAGACGTTAAAGATATATGGAAGTTATTTATTTTATTTAAGTAAAAATACAGTTTTTTACATTTTCCGTTAATGGAGGCCTTCTTTTAAGTATAAAAATACCTATACCTACATATAAGTGTCAGAAGGTCCCGCTCTTCCATAGCTATAATTCAAATATATAATTTACAGAAACAAAAATGAATACAATTCACAAGCATGCAAGAAATGTAATTTTGTGTTTGAGTGAGCGTGTGAGTGTGTGTAAATGAGTGTGTGTGTATGGGATTGAAGGTGTAAGAACTGTGGATATATTAAAAATGTAGCAAAATTCTGATCATGAAATTGAGAATAGAATGATTTCAATAATATACTTGCATATGTAATTAATCTGTATTTTATTTTATTTTAGCTGCACAGGCTTATCTTATTGACAGCTAGAATTATTATGTTGAAAATTTTTAATTTGTAGTAGAAAATATTGTATTTGAATATTGAAAAAAGCAACTACGGAGGTTTCTTGCCGGATTCTTCCCCGTAGAAATAGCATTCCGAACCGGTGGTTGTAAAAAAAAAGACGATTTGAAAGTGCTTATTTTAAGTCTATTCGAATAAAACATTTTGACTTTGACATTGATTGGATATCAATTGAAACTTGATACCTCAACGCATTTTAGAGAAAAATATTTTTGACAGAAAAACAGACAAAACAAAGTTTTTATTCTTTACTTTTACTCTATCAAATTGCTTCTTGCCAAATTTCATGACTCTACGTCAATAGGATGTACCGTTAAGGTTTTTATACCCTCAGAAATGTCAAAATATGCGGCAACAACTGTCATATATGTTTTTACTGTCATCAGATTTTACTAATTATTCATAAAAACAAGCATTCACACGGTACCTGTGTCCCATGGATCTCTGTGTGAAGATGCAGAAGTCCGTTGACGATGGACAGGCTCATCCTCATGATCTGCTGCCGAGTGAGGGTATTCCTGCCCAAGTAGTCATACAAAGAACCCAACGGGTGGAAGTGGGTTATCAGCCAAAGCTGTGGACAACAGACAAACATATTTATAAATATGTATAATGTATATATATGGAATGATTAGCGTTATTTTCGGCTTTGAAAACTTGATTTTGTGATTAATATTCGGGGATTCGAACCCGTGACTTATTGCGTATTATAGTGAGCCGATACACTGTGCACTGCGCAACGCAGAAGCTGCTTATTCAGAATTGTTTATAAAGTTTTAAATAAAATTTTGTCAATTACAAGAATTTTGACCTGTTTTAAGGGTCCGATAGCTCGTCGAGGATTACCTCAAATTTTTTTATTAAATAAAACTTGTGCTTACCTAAACTCATAAAATAATGATTTGAATGTTTATGTGACCTTATTTTCTTTTAATGCTTGATTGATTAAAATAAACTATATTTATTGAAAATCAAAATTGTAGCATATTTTCCGTAACGAGGCCAAGCCTTGTATCTTTGGAAACCGAAACCAAATAAATCACAATATATAAACTTCAACAGAAAAAAGTAAATAATCATAGTGTGAATCTTTTTTATAAATTTGAAGATTAAATAAAAAGTTATTAAAATATTAAATTCCTTCATTAATTAATTTTAAGTATCCAAGGGATGCTGAATCGTCATCATTATTAACAGAAGATGTCAACTGCCGGACAAAGGCCTTCCCCAAGGTCTTCCAGATCGATCGGTCCTGTGCTCCAGTCTCGGATATTTAAAACCAATTGGTGCAAAGCCCCCATTTAGATACTAATATTATAATAATAACTAATATTATATGTAAGGATCCATATGTTTGTTATTATTTCACGCAAAAACTACTGAATGGATTTTAATGAAACTTTACAATAATACAGCTCATATATCAGAATAACACGTAGGCTATAACTTATAAAGATATTGTCGGAAATTTAACGATAAATGTTAAGTAATTAAAAATCCTACAAGAACCATTTTCTTCAACGCGGATAGAGTCGCAAGCTAGTACTGAATGAAGACAAATACATACCTGTGTACAGCTATTCCTACTAGTCATATCGCTGCCAATGTAAGCCAGGATGTTATCGTGACGCAGCATCACGGTACTGTAGATCTCGGTCTCCCTCCGCCAGCTGGCCTCATCTCGCGAGAAGAATATCTTCACGGCCACAGACTCCGAGTACCAGAGACCACGCCACACTTCGCCGTAGCGACCCTGTGATGAGAAAATTTTTTTTTGTTATTTTTTTTTTATTCATCATAGCATGTATAATAAAGGCACAAAAGCAACTACGGAGTTTTCTCGCCGGCTTCTTCCCCGTAGATAGCATTCCGAAACGGTGGTAGATAAACAAATGACGATTTGAAAGCACTTATTTTAAAACTAATTAATATTTTGAATTTAAATTTGAAAAAGGAAGTTAACATTATTCGGGATAAAATTATCCTGTGACCTTGATTAGTCAACAATCTACGTGGCAAAACTCCATCTAAGTCGTTTCAGCTGTTTCAGTGCGACTGAGTAACGAACAAACAAATTTCTGCAGTTTTATATTATATTTAAACATCAAAATTTTCACATTTACAAGTATAAGTATTTGTAGGATAATCATCGTGAGTCAAATTTGTATTAGCGTTTCTAAGGAAATGTTCCTGGAGGGATAAAAAAACAAGTTTTATGCAGATGAGGACAGCAGCTAAATGATAACTAAATTACTACTTCTCGTCGTTTATTTGATAGGGTTTTTTAAGCAAATCGTGCCGACGAGGTGAAGTTAATAAGGCGCCTGTCCGTCGGTCTACTAGCTGTATTAAATCTTATTACAGTGATTAAATATTTGTGAAAATTGTTGGCAGTATCATTGAATGGAATGATTTGATAGTTGTAAATGTTACCTTCCCGACGCAGTGCATGAGCGCGACCTGGCGCGCCAGCGTTCGCTGCACCATCAGCGGCAACCCCGAGCCCGAGCCCGAGCTCATGCTGCCCTGCAGGTACTCCCGCAGCGTGGAGTCGCCCGCCGCCACGGCAGCCGGCGCGCCGCCCGTCACCGAGCCCTCGCCGCCTGGAGACACAGCGTTATCAAAATATATCCCGCACAGCACTGGCCGATCCGGGGAGGGCTAGGCCTGAACGCACAGTTATCAAAACCGAACGAATCGAAGTCATGGAGGCTTCACACACCTATCCCCATCGAAAGAAGCCACGCCGAAGATATCGTTTCTATTTCCTTTAATATTTTTGTCACCTCACATTCCGTCATCCTCTCCTGCTTTTCAAATACCAACACATTCGTTTTACCCACATTTATTCTCATCCCTTTAAAACTTTCATACATACAAGTTACCATCTCTTACATTTCTCCCTCCGATCACGCTATGATAACTTGGTCATCAGCGTATAGAAGACATTTCAGCAGCAACTCGCCAATCTCAAACCCCATCACTTTCTCCCAAATCAATCAAACAACTATCTATAGATATATCGGAAGGCCAGGGTGACTGACTCCCTTACACATTTTAAACCAGTCAGAGTAAGCGCCATTAACCCTGACGCATGCTCTCGTTCCCTTATAAAGAGACTCCAGAGCACGCATCAGGTCAGATTCCACCCTACACACGGACAACACCGACCACAGCTCACTCCTCACCACTTTATCATATGCTTTCTCCAAATCTATGAAGGCGCAATAGACTTTCTGATTAATTCTCAGACACCTCTATTATTTCCCTTAAGGAGAATACCTGATCCATACCTCCCATACCCTTTGTAAATAATGCTTCCCCATCCCTTTTACCACTCTTTCAATCAAAATCTTTGCATACAATTCGCCAACAATGCTGAGTAAGCTAATACCGAGGTAATTCCTACAATCCTGCCATGAACCTTTCTCCGCATACAAAGGCATACAAAGGCGCAATAACAGCTTTGCTCCAGTCGTCTGGCACACGCCCATAATGTCAACAAGTCTGATTACGTTCGTTGCCGGTCCCGCGACAGCCGGTAGGGTGTCCGAGCACAGCCTGTGCGTCATTGCACAGCTGCATTATTAGTTGATCCTGGTGAACAGGAGTTGCAGTGGTGGGACAGAGTGGCGGGTGTGCCCCGAAGTGTCAACAAAGGTTAAATAGGCGACACAACTGATCTACCACGATGCCCTTGCCACACCCTATCATACCCTGGTGACTTCCAACTTTCATACTTTTCAATGCGAACACTATAACTGAATATACCAGAGTGCGGCCTCTGGTATATTCATAACCCATGTTCATAGTTTGCGCTACCCTCACCTCCCACAAAAACAAACTTTCAAAGTACTCCTTCCACCTTCCTTACCTCTCCTCTTTTCTTTGCTTAAATCTACCCCACTCTCACTCCATATCACATCTAGTTCTGATTTCCCGGATTTTGTTCGAGCAGCCTTCACCGCACTCCAAAACAACTTAACATTCTTCTGAAAATCCTCTATGAACTTTCTTTTAACCATCTTTTTCAAACATTATTTTTCATCACATACCATTTCCTTCACAATCCTCTTAAACTCCTATACTTCTATTTTTCTGTCTCTCCCACACCCACACTGCCATTTTCCGATGGTAGTACCTTTATCCTTTACCTGTTGATCTGTCATTAAATGTGTGACGTCATCCGAAATCATTGAAAATTTCTTGGGTTCTTCCAGGTTCACGCGAATCGACGCGTGTAGGTTTGCGATATATCATAGGTTTTCATATAAACAACTCTAAAATTCTTTTCGTACCATTCGTTCAGCGCGTTCGGCTCAGATAAGTATGCATTTGAGTTTATCGGACTCTAACATTTTCATTGTTAAAAACCCAACATTAACAATTGATTAAGTTTCGAACAGAAGTAAATTCTACCCATGAATTGTAATTTGGCAATGTAAATACTACTTATGTCTACCATTTTTTTTAAGACACACACACACACACAGTCCACTCGACTTATGAACGTCTACGGAGAACAGTGCTTTAAGTACTGCGCTCTGTCGAATAATCACACTGCGACTTTGGATGATCTGGTTAGAAGAATACCCAGATTACCCAAAGTCGACTTGGACGCAAAAAGAGGGCCCAGAAGGTCGGCGTTTTATTTTGTCTTATTTTACAATATGGGCTAGCGAGTCATCCGTCCTATGCAGTGAAGTGCCCAAGGACAGCTTGTTGCCAGTTCTGGCAATGTGCTCTCACTTTGCTTTTATTTTATTTTGCAAAGGATTTAGAGGCAGAATTATATTGGAGTATTTATTTGGTGATTATAATATGTATAGTACAATCTAATGTTCGAGTCCAATGTGTCTCTAGAAACACTTTGCTGTTAATCTCTGGGGGGGGGGGGGCAGCTGCCCTGTGCCCCCCCGCCCATGGCGTCGCCTATGCCCCTAGCTGGCATTTCGCACACATTACCACATTACACAACTCTACCACTAGCAAAGACACATAAACTCACGCCGTAATCAATCCCTCGAGATGGGTAGGCAGAGGTGTTACACCACATTTCGCATGTTTATATTGAGTACCAGTGTGACAGGTTGCGAATCTGTCGCCACTATCCGGGCACAATGAGGCAACATGGCGAGGCATATTGGGCGTAACACACTACAAAAAATTATTGTAAGTACTATAACTTACCTTCATAATATGTACTTAGTTGAGGATTGTATACATTTGTAGGGAAGAATGCTTGATTCTCTTTTAGTTTTTGTAGAGCTTTCCTTTTTATTCTTGATCTGAAAAAAAAAAGTATTCCCAGATATATACAACTAGGGGTTCAGGTTGGCAACGCATCTGCTGACATATTTCGCTTGCAGGTGTCCACACAATTACCATCACCTGCATGCCCGTTTGCCCTTTTTGAAAAAAAAAAAAAACATATGTCCTGACAAGACAGTGTTTGTGTAGAAATTAAGATTTGAGGCATCAACCCATTCGGTTGCAGAGCTCTCATACATCCAGAGCTCCGGTAACCCGGGAGTCACGGGAATCATTGATGCAGTTACGCCCCTGACAGGGACTTTTTCTTTCTTTTTCTTCATCAGTTTTCGCGTTAGTGAGTAACAAAAACCCACAATTTATTGTCATAAACTCACGCATCCCTCGAAAGGGATTGACACACACCACACGTTTATGTTGTGTCCAAGCGTGACAGGTGGCGAATCTGTCACAACTATCCGGGCTCAATGAAATACATGGCTGCTAAAACTTAGGCCAACCCGAAAATCTAATCCTCGACTTGTCTTGTCGGTCGTATCAAACTTACCTACCACATACTCTCAGTTCACATTCAAAATATTAATAGGTATGTAATATTAGGATATGCTTTCCTGGTGGTGGTATCTACCTGGTGATCTTAGTCAACAGGAACACCAGTAGAGCTGCCAGTGCCACACACAGGGCACAGACAGCCATCTGCCAGACGGACGACGACACGGAGACCAGGGCGGCCTCGCCAGCCCCTACCACGGGGAACTCGCCCGAGTTGCACAGGTTGTCCTGGCAGCAGGTCACGTTTAGCTGGCCAGCGTGGCGTTTACGGACGCTGGGGGATAAAAAAAATTATATTGTTAACTTAAAAATAAAACATTGTAGAAAAAAAATGGGGTAAAATTAATTTAAATTGGAAAAAAATCACTATTCAATTTTGGTTTCAGAAGGTGACAACAAGAAACTATTACAAACACTGACATAATTATATCCTGATATCTAAGACAACAGGTAATACACAAGCAATAAACTATGCAGCAGCTACATAATTATATCCTGATATCTAAGACAACAGGTAATACACAAGCAATAAATTATGCAGCAGCTACATAATTATATCCTGATATCTAAGACAACAGGTAATACACAAGCAATAAACTATGCAGCAGCTACATAATTATATCCTGATATCTAAGACAACAGGTAATACACAAGCAATAAACTATGCAGCAGCTACATAATTATATCCTGATATCTAAGACAACAGGTAATACACAAGCAATAAACTATGCAGCAGCTACATAATTATATCCTGATATCTAAGACAACAGGTAATACACAAGCAATAAATTATGCAGCAGCTACATAATTATATCCTGATATCTAAGACAACAGGTAATACACAAGCAATAAACTATGCAGCAGCTACATAATTATATCCTGATATCTAAGACAACAGGTAATACACAAGCAATAAACTATGCAGCAGCTACATAATTATATCCTGATATCTAAGACAACAGGTAATACACAAGCAATAAACTATGCAGCAGCTACATAATTATATCCTGATATCTAAGACAACAGGTAATACACAAGCAATAAACTATGCAGCAGCTACATAATTATATCCTGATATCTAAGACAACAGGTAATACACAAGCAATAAACTATGCAGCAGCTACATAATTATATCCTGATATCTAAGACAACAGGTAATACACAAGCAATAAACTATGCAGCAGCTACATAATTATATCCTGATATCTAAGACAACAGGTAATACACAAGCAATAAATTATGCAGCAGCTACATAATTATATCCTGATATCTAAGACAACAGGTAATACACAAGCAATAAACTATGCAGCAGCTACATAATTATATCCTGATATCTAAGACAACAGGTAATACACAAGCAATAAACTATGCAGCAGCTACATAATTATATCCTGATATCTAAGACAACAGGTAATACACAAGCAATAAATTATGCAGCAGCTACATAATTATATCCTGATATCTAAGACAACAGGTAATACACAAGCAATAAACTATGCAGCAGCTACATAATTATATCCTGATATCTAAGACAACAGGTAATACACAAGCAATAAACTATGCAGCAGCTACATAATTATATCCTGATATCTAAGACAACAGGTAATACACAAGCAATAAACTATGCAGCAGCTACATAATTATATCCTGATATCTAAGACAACAGGTAATACACAAGCAATAAATTATGCAGCAGCTACATAATTATATCCTGATATCTAAGACAACAGGTAATACACAAGCAATAAACTATGCAGCAGCTACATAATTATATCCTGATATCTAAGACAACAGGTAATACACAAGCAATAAACTATGCAGCAGCTACATAATTATATCCTGATATCTAAGACAACAGGTAATACACAAGCAATAAACTATGCAGCAGCTACATAATTATATCCTGATATCTAAGACAACAGGTAATACACAAGCAATAAACTATGCAGCAGCTACATAATTATATCCTGATATCTAAGACAACAGGTAATACACAAGCAATAAACTATGCAGCAGCTACATAATTAAATCCTGATATCTAAGACAACAGGTAATACACAAGCAATAAATTATGCAGCAGCTACATAATTATATCCTGATATCTAAGACAACAGGTAATACACAAGCAATAAACTATGCAGCAGCTACATAATTATATCCTGATATCTAAGACAACAGGTAATACACAAGCAATAAACTATGCAGCAGCTACATAATTATATCCTGATATCTAAGACAACAGGTAATACACAAGCAATAAATTATGCAGCAGCTACATAATTATATCCTGATATCTAAGACAACAGGTAATACACAAGCAATAAACTATGCAGCAGCTACATAATTATATCCTGATATCTAAGACAACAGGTAATACACAAGCAATAAACTATGCAGCAGCTACATAATTATATCCTGATATCTAAGACAACAGGTAATACACAAGCAATAAACTATGCAGCAGCTACATAATTATATCCTGATATCTAAGACAACAGGTAATACACAAGCAATAAACTATGCAGCAGCTACATAATTATATCCTGATATCTAAGACAACAGGTAATACACAAGCAATAAACTATGCAGCAGCTACATAATTATATCCTGATATCTAAGACAACAGGTAATACACAAGCAATAAACTATGCAGCAGCTACATAATTATATCCTGATATCTAAGACAACAGGTAATACACAAGCAATAAATTATGCAGCAGCTACATAGTTATATCCTGATATCTAAGACAACAGGTAATACACAAGCAATAAACTATGCAGCAGCTACATAATTATATCCTGATATCTAAGACAACAGGTAATACACAAGCAATAAACTATGCAGCAGCTACATAATTATATCCTGATATCTAAGACAACAGGTAATACACAAGCAATAAATTATGCAGCAGCTACATAATTATATCCTCATATCTAAGACAACAGGTAATACACAAGCAATAAACTATGCAGCAGCTACATAATTATATCCTGATATCTAAGACAACAGGTAATACACAAGCAATAAACTATGCAGCAGCTACATAATTATATCCTGATATCTAAGACAACAGGTAATACACAAGCAATAAACTATGCAGCAGCTACATAATTATATCCTGATATCTAAGACAACAGGTAATACACAAGCAATAAACTATGCAGCAGCTACATAATTATATCCTGATATCTAAGACAACAGGTAATACACAAGCAATAAACTATGCAGCAGCTACATAATTATATCCTGATATCTAAGACAACAGGTAATACACAAGCAATAAACTATGCAGCAGCTACATAATTATATCCTGATATCTAAGACAACAGGTAATACACAAGCAATAAACTATGCAGCAGCTACATAATTATATCCTGATATCTAAGACAACAGGTAATACACAAGCAATAAATTATGCAGCAGCTACATAATTATATCCTGATATCTAAGACAACAGGTAATACACAAGCAATAAACTATGCAGCAGCTACATAATTATATCCTGATATCTAAGACAACAGGTAATACACAAGCAATAAACTATGCAGCAGCTACATAATTATATCCTGATATCTAAGACAACAGGTAATACACAAGCAATAAACTATGCAGCAGCTACATAATTATATCCTGATATCTAAGACAACAGGTAATACACAAGCAATAAATTATGCAGCAGCTACATAATTATATCCTGATATCTAAGACAACAGGTAATACACAAGCAATAAATTATGCAGCAGCTACATAATTATATCCTGATATCTAAGACAACAGGTAATACACAAGCAATAAACTATGCAGCAGCTACATAATTATATCCTGATATCTAAGACAACAGGTAATACACAAGCAATAAACTATGCAGCAGCTACATAATTATATCCTGATATCTAAGACAACAGGTAATACACAAGCAATAAATTATGCAGCAGCTACATAATTATATCCTGATATCTAAGACAACAGGTAATACACAAGCAATAAACAAACTTTTGCATCTATAATATTATGAAGATGGTTTCTTACCCGTTCGGTGTAGTCCTACAAGTGAACTGATAATGATCTCTTTCCGTGCCACATCCCCTAGAATGCCTGACTTCACCATCAGACAACCTAACAGATGACGTGAAGCAATACAGAGCGGAATGACACAACAGAGAATTATCCTCTACCAGATCATCCGTACAATTTGGAGGCTCACACTGGTAGCATTTGTATCTGTAACAGAAGATTTTTATTCAAAATTAAAATTACTAATATATGTCTAGAGACAATAATAATAAAACAATTAACTTTTTAAATTATGTATTACTAGTTTTTCCTGATATAGTACTATAAAATAATTCCTGAATAGTCAAGTCAAAATGTTTTTTATTTGAATAGACTTAAAATAAGCACTTTCAAATCGTCATTTTTTTCACAACCACCGATTCGGAATGCTACTTCTATGAGGAAGAATCCGGCAAGAAACCTCCGTAGTTGCTTTTTTCAATATTCAAATACAATATTTTCTAATACAAATTACAATTTTTCAACATAATAATTCTAGCTACACTCCGACTGTCAATAAGATAAACCTGTGCAGCTAATTAAATAACTTCCATATATCTTTATCCTCTACATAATTTAAATCAATAAACTATGCAGCAGCTACAGAAGTTTCTAGCCAGATTCTCGTCATAGAGCAGTGTTGCACATGTTTAATCAAGCCCCAGTCGAGTGGAGAAACAAGATGTTATTAGTACATACAGCCATGGAACAACTTAACCTATTTGGTTTTGTTATTAGGTTCTTAAGTTGTACAGCATAAGGATTAATATTGCACTTGTTATGTGAAGCTTTCTATATATATATTCTAGCTTTTGCCCGCGACTTCGTCCGCCAACTACTTATAAATTAAAAATTAATTAAAAAAACATTGTCCAGCGGACAAAATTGTGAATCTAAACCATTCTCAGATCCCCTTGAACACACACAAAAAATTTCATCAAAATCGGTCTACGTTTGAGAGAAGTTCAGTTACATACACACTCACAGAAGAATTATATAAATAAAGATTTGTACATAAATAAAATAGTGAATGATATATTACCTTTTATGTAACCTTCTTCTCCTTAGTTAATGACAGCAGGGAAATTAAACAAATCATCACATTTATATGCATAAATCAATACACAATTTGAACAAAAATCATTCCATACATATTTATTAGTGATAAATCCTAATTATATTACATTATTATGTTAACACATCTTTATTCCAAAATAAAGCTGTTTTAATTTTTTTGATGCATCTTGAAATTATTTTATAGTTGGTTGATTTATAATACAATGTTTTTTTTACAAACTGAATTTATTGATACTTTTTTTTGTTTTGTTTATTGTGCATTGCTGGCCTATTAAGTATATGTATAAGAATATTTTTTAATAATCAATAATGTTGGCCTGCTTTTAATAAAAAGAGGTCTTATCCACAACTAAAACTGACCTTCTTTTGTTTATCATTATTTGGTGCCTACATGTTTTTGATAATGTTTTATTCAATATTTTTCCATTATAGGACTTAACATTTAACTGCTTTTACTGAAAGATTCATAAAAAGTCTTGCACTTCTAAGAAATTAAGTTTTGTAATGGAACTTACATATTTTAACAAGTTGGGTTACATCTGTTAAGAGTATTAGGTTTTTTTCATATTAATCCATATCTTTGCATGTCTTAGATTTTGTTAATGGGTATTCTTACCTTGGTTTATGTACTTTCATGTTTTCTATTGATATAACATCGTCTCGTATTTGATTGTCAGGACCCATCGTAATACCAGCTGAAAGAATAAAATAAAAATATTTTTCATGGCAGTGCTTATGTTTTTATTCCACTATTTTGACCACAAAAACAGTGACTATAAAATCTTCTGGTAATAACAAAGCGAAGGATATCTATTGAAGCCAATAACAAGCAAGTTTGCTTGAAATATAGTAAAAAAGTGACGAAAAAAACAGGTAGCCAGATTCTTGGATATAGATACTTTTAGCCATAAAAACTAAACAAGACGCTGCTTGCCACTGACGATACACTTGAATGAATTTGCTATATCCATTTGTAAGACAAGTACAACGTTTAACACTGAAATATTCAGTCACTTCAAGAAAAACAACATTATAACATTAAGTAGAGCACTGGTTAAAAATGAACGGGAATTACAAAGGTTCATAAAAACTTTAACAACCAAAAAACATTGTACAGCTTTACCTCGTATTTAAAAAAATAAAAGTTACTAATACAACTTACCATAACAAGCATTTATCAATAAAATTGTGCACAAACATCCTACAAAGACAACGTCCGCCATTCTCCATTCATCATAACAATGCACACTGGAAGTCAGCTACTTCACTCTTCAATTTTAAAAATATATGGAGAACTTGCAATAGATACTAATATTACATTAATAAATAACATAAGTTATAAATAGTGACAGTAATATAAAACTAATTAAAAAGTACTAAAAATAAGACGAACAATAATAAGTGTATCAACTGTTCTAAATTTCCGAAGCGTTTTGTTTGCAAAATTACTTTTGGATTTTTTTGGAAAAATCAGATTGTTAGGTAGACCAAATAATTACTTGAACAAACCTTTGAAATTTAAGAAAATACTCCTTTATTTAGCTTATTTTTTGTAATTCAAGTTGCTAATTTTCTTTCTTTGTAAAAATAAAACTAAACGGAAAATAAGTTTAAAATTATCGTTGATCTTTAAAGATTTGGAACGGAAAATAATCCAAACTTATACAAATTAAGATTAAAAAGCTAGGTCTATCATTTTGGATTTTTATTTGATAAGCTTTAAACATATCAAAAACTCATGAAAATAATCTTCACAAACGCTTCCATCCGTCAGATTTTGAAAATTTTCGGTTGTGTTTTGTTTTGATAATTTTGCAGTACGCTGTGTTTGTGACTGAAAATTATAATTTAATCGTGAAATTATCAACTTAAGTTCAGCTAGCTAACAAAGATAGATTGTAGGTGGAGAAATCTAGAGTTAAATAGTTATAAAATGCCGAGAACTAAACGACCTGTAAGGAAACAAGAAAAGTCCACGGAGGACGATGAAGCCCTAAAAAAATTACGCAAATTGTGTAAGTTAATACTAATATACACTTAAATTAATGTAAAAGTTGCGTTATTAGTTATAAAAAACAGAGGAAACAAATGTTTGTAAATAACCTTAATTTTAATATATATATTTAGGTGATGATCGAAAAAGACGAATAGATGCAAGGGCGCAAATGGAAATAAGGAACTTAGAAGTAGCGTTCAAGATATTGCAGGGTTCTATTAGCGATGAATATTTACAAATGACAATTGGACAGTTGGTGAGCTTAAAAATTATTCTTTAAAAAAAACCTAAACCATTAAATTTTTTGACCGCGATTTCGTGTCCGTAGATGGGATATGAGATTTTTTGTTTAATTCTAAATTTTGGTAAATTTTTTTTTTCAATTGTGTGTAGTTTCCAGGATTTCATCTTACATACAAAAGTATAAATTTATGAAAATTACAATATTTGTATCATAATAAACCACATTACGAAACCATGGGCTTGCTAATAACATAAAGATCCACCCCACCGGGATTCGAACACAGACCTTCTTGCAGTTGCCTGTTTACACCACTGCCTCACAGAGATTGTAAAAAAAGTTGTAATAGAAGATATTATATAAGACAAGGAGGAAGAATGAAAAAAAATCTAACTAGAGTACAATTTTTTGTTTTTAGAAATCTGAGCTACACCTCAAAGAATTGACAAACACAAGGAGAACAAGACATTCGAGCCGAACAACTTCCCATGATGATGGTAAGAATATTAAATACTGCTAGTAATGTGTAAAAACACAATAGTATGCAACTTTCGTATCATTGATCTTCTATCATTGGACTAATTTTCATGTATAACATAACGTACATACACCACTCCTTTGCTTACGTAACATGGTATATAACATTTTCTAAACTCTTTATAAATTGTTACGATTTTATTGTAACACTGTAACTTTTGTGCAAGGCAAGCTCTTCGCACATTATACCATCTCAAAGTTGACTCTGTTCCAACTCAACTCATAGTATGGCATTGAAATAATCCTTGTATTGTGTTAATACAGTAGATATTTGAACATTACAATAATACGCTTTGACAATGCATGTATCATGCATCATCAATGTCTTAATTTTCAAACATCTATTCTACTCTAAATTATATAACGTAAAGCTTAAATTTCAATGGCAAACTGTAAGTTGAGTTAGAGAAGAGTTGGTGTATCACCATACCACACAACTCATCAAAACAGTATAACAAACTATAACCACTACAATTTATTTATATAAGTCTGTGGCCATTTTCTCTAGTTTTTAGTCAGTGTAATGTGAGAAAGCATAAAACATTAAAAAAAATTTGGTACACATAAAAACATTGATTTCTTATAACTAAAAGTATTTTATTATTACTACATTATTTAATGGCAGCACTTCTGGGTCATGTGAAATAGTCAAAATCGAACATCAACAGCCTCAGTATCAGCTAGCTATGCAACAGGTGCTGGTTTCAGATCCCGGCGGGGACGGAACTTTGTGTTATTTGCAAGACGCATTGTTTCGCTCACCGGTCTTGGATGTAGTATTCTTATCTGCTTATATCAAGCGTCAAATCAAAAACCTCACAAATTCTGTATCATTCGCAAATCCAAATATGGAGCATATAAAATCTTCCATGATCTTTCATCACTGTACTAACTCTCATACACCTGTACTGTCGGACTAACCTGGTGGTTTTGGGCAGGGTATCTCACGCAGAACTCCTCGCAAGGATCCGGGGATGGAGGTGCCAGGAAGAAAGCCAGTGAGTATCATGAAGGGACTAAAAAGCGCTAACTAGTACCGCCTAATAGCTCGCGAGAGTTTTATGGCGGTGCTATTAAGAGCTGAGTGGCCTCATCTTATTTGTTGCTTAATTTTAATAGTTTTTCTATTTTTCACTGAAATTTCGCCATTTATCTAACCCATGTTCTATTTTATAACTAAATAGCAAGTATAACAATTTGGAACCAGTTTTTAAATGTTGTGTATATTGTCTTTTGGTAGTAGGTTTGCAATCAGCCTTAAAATCTGAATCTGAGTCTTTTAATTACAGACAGTTCAATATGGCAGCGTGTGAATCTTACATTTCATAAAAATTACATCTTACAGTAGATGGATACCAAGCACAGTCACAAGCTTTAAATATGTATGCATTTATAACTTCCAAAATAAAATATGCACTGACCCATATTCCAAAACCGTAAAAGTAAACAGGATATAAGCCTCGTCAAATGGTAATGCGCCTGGCGGCCATTTCTGACGGCGCATCATGACATTGAACTCATATTAACATACATTGTCTGTACTTTTATTATCAGATATTAATTTGATAAGGTTCATCGCATTATTTTGAAAGTTATATAACAGGTTAGATAAATATAATATATAATAAGTAGACAATTAAGTAGTAATCATTTGTCTGCAGTCCCAAGATCAGTAGAACGCTCAGCCGCCAGCCACCGCTCCAGATCAGCTGATGCCTCAGCCCGTAAGATACCCGTGTCCTGCGCGAAGACAACGCAGCGGAGACGCTCCAAATCCGTGTACAAAACTCCTGCCTACAACAAAATGGCGACAAATTGCTACCCTGCTATCACGCCGAAGGTACAGACGGTCATACGTAAAGCTTCCCATAACAAATGCTTTGTGAATCCTTTATTTACAGCTTGAGAATGGTGCAAAAAGGCTAGGTTGATCTTCGGTCGTGTGTACACAGTTTATTTTGAACCTTATTGACAAACAAGCTGACAGGTTCACTGGATAAACTTGTTGTTCACCTCCATCTCCTTCGATATTTACTGTTTTATAATATTCGGATTAACATCCATATTTTTTTATCTATTAATGTTATGAAGGTAATATTTCACTATTTCCAGCCTTTTATACATTAGTTTTTCGCAGAATGCCGTAACAGAATGGTAAACCAAAATGTGGTCTGTACTGAAAACGACCACTCTGTCACGTTATATTTTTAAACCACCATTTAAAAAAAAAACAATATTTGCCTAAAAAAGTCCCATTAGTCCTGATGAAAAACCAGATGCAATTTAAATCATACACTGAAACCGTAATTTTATCATAAGTTCAGAAAAAAAAAGAAGAATGATCTATGTCACAAATTGAAAATTCCAATCTTTTATTTGTATGGTTCTTGTATTTACATAAGGGCTTAATATAATTGATTAATAGTTCCGAAAAACCTGCCACTGAGGGCATGCAAAATATTTAATTCAATTTGAGCTTCCACATCATGTACTTGCTATTAACCTGTAATGATTATAATGTTTACTGCAGGTGGCGCCACAGACTCCTCTGACGTTGCTCCGTCAGCCCCGGCAGGGCGAGATGGTTGTGTCCATGTCGGGATCGCCGGTCATGGTGCCAACGTACAACAAGTGAGTAGTGCTTAATAGGAACACATCGCCAAACGTAATATCCACGCATAACGTAATATCCACGCATAACGTAATATAAACGTAATAACTGTCAAATGGTACCGCTGGCGCTGGAACCATGTCAAATTACCGTCATAATGACGTCATCAGAAACTTAAAAGTAGAGATATTGTACAGTGCTGTCAGTTCAATGTCATGATGTGATGTCTGTTTTACGTCATTACCGTTTGACGGAGCCTCTTACACGAGTTTTTGGAGTGTCAAAAAATATTTCTGCTATCACTGGTTATTCGAGTTTAGTACAGAAATTAATTCAGAACATCTCACACCAGTGTGACAGGTTGCGAATCTGTCGCCGCTATCCGGGCACAGCGAGGAACATGGCAGCTAAAATGTACGGCAAGCCGAGACTCGAACCCTCGACCTGTCAAACCTGTGACCTGTATGTGTGTACACATTACGGAACAAACTGAGCTACTACGTGTTCTAAAAAAAATCAATTAAAAGAAACCAAACCAGAATATTAGTAGTCAAATGAAATTGATTAAATTTTTTTCAGCATGCAACGAGATGAGAAAGCGAACTGCAACATACTCCTCCAAGACGGGACCATGTTATCGTTGCAGCCCAAACAGCTGAGGCAGTCGGAGGCGTTCATACCGTTCTCATTAATGGACTCTAATGTCCTCGCACAGCTCAAGATGCTCAAGGACAACCTGGATAAAGTGGTGAAGCTTGGAGAGAAGCAGGTCAAGAAATAGTGTCACCAAAATGATAGTTAAGTTTAGGTTAATTGATCGTACTGGCGTTTTGTAAGCATGGGTTTTGATTATTCACAGGTTATTTTGTGGAAGAATTGTTTTAAAAGTATAGAAAGATCACTTGTTTAGTTAGATTATAATCGTGTTAAACTCTGTATCGTTTTGTGATGTTAAATCATTTACTAATGTACGCTAATTAACGATAAACAATATTAATTCAATATTAATTTTACAGTAATAGTAGTTGCTATTCATAGTAAAATTACTGGACACTACACTGGTGTATCACCACGCCTCCCATAAGGGCTGTAAGTGCGACAGAGAGCGACGTCAGCGCTTTGCTATAGCGTGTTTTATCCCGCTCGATAGCACCGCCAGCAACTCTGTAATCAACATAATCTATAGACAAATATTCTACCAATAGACAAAAACGTAACTTAAACTAGTGATTTAATATTACGAGTTGTTCCACCTAATATTTTTTATTTCCATTACAATAACAATATCAGACAGTTTGCATTTTGGCGGTGCCGTGACGTCTGTCAGATACGGGTGCTACTAGCACCCTCTTTTTTGAGCTTTGCGGGAAACACCATATTCCTACATTTCTTTGCCCCAGGAGTAACGAGAGTTTAACACGAATCAAGCAAGTGTCTGCAGTGGCTTTTTGTGAGTGTCTTTGTAACTGTAGCACAACTGTCATATGTTTATACGGAAACGGAACGTCAACGTATCGCATTACGCGTCGCTGTCAAACCTTGGCGATACGATACAGTTACGATGCAGTGTGGAATTTGCATACAAAGAATATCGAGCGATATTCGAATTGATATGGTCTTGATCCGTATACGAGCTGACAGGTGTTCTGCTACCTTATTTAATGACAGTAATAAAAATTAACGATAATATCTTGAGATATTGCGAGTCTGTTACTGAATATATAAATAACGGCACACAAATTGACTCAGCCCTGCAGTAAGTATCGTAAGAACTTGTGTCACAGGAAATAAGCAACGATATGGTTTGAACTACATAGATAAGAATACTACATTCAAGTCCGGTAAGCGAAACAATGCGTCTTGCAAATAACACAATGTTCCTCCACCGCCGGAATTCGACCCCAGAACCTTTAGCGTAGCAGTCGTGTAGTTAAACCACTGCGCCACAGAGGTCGTAGTGAGCTTTAGAAGGTTCCTTGCTCAATAGAGATTAATAATGCACTGTTCTCGTGTCAGAGGGCAGCACTAGCGTTACTTTTATTAGGGGATCGGACTACTGTACGATATTGCGATCATACTTATGATAATTAAAATATTCGTTTTTACAGGTCGATCCGCGAAAGAAAATTTAAAATCGTTAAATGTTTACCTAAAGTACACGGGTTTGTAATTCAGAGAGGGTAATGCCGTGTGGTAATGGTGTGACGTCACACGTGGGTAGCGTCATAGACAGAATAATTTCAAAAATCATACCCACGCCGTAATTAATCCCTCGAGAGGGGCAGTCGTGTTAAATAATGCAAAAAAATAACATCTTCGCCGATTTTAATTTTTCTTTCACAGATCGATTTGTAAAAATGTATATTTTAATTTATATCAGTATTATTGTAATACCTTATTGTAGTAGTTTTGCTTAATTACAATAAGTAAATGGTATTTAATATTTTGCATCATGGAGGTTGCTTTACGTTAATTGCTATTGCGCCCTCTGCTTCGACCACAGCATCATGTTTCGTATTTCGATCATTCTGAAAAGAAAAGTTTAAAAATAGTTGCCAATTGTAATGATGTATCCATAATTTTTGTTTAACTTTTCAATAAGGTTAGTTTTAATTATAATTTTAGTTTACTATATAGTATTATAATTATAATTAATTATCTGTGTAACTGTGCAACGATTTTTGGGAGGTTTGTGTGGAAGGGAGATTTTTACACAAAAAATCTGAGCTATACATCAAAAATCATTACTAAGAAAAAAAAAATTGAGTAAAGTAATTAAACACTTGGATGTCTGATCCCATCTTAGGATGATGTTGACATGTTTGAATTTTTGTTTCATTTATTGTGGGGATGAATGTAACAACCACCCTGTAAAATTATTAAAAATCTCACCCGATTGTCAGTTTTTATGTCGTTAGTTTATGCGTGTTGCCATCGATGTATTGTTTTATGGAAACACAATGTGACAGTGACATATAACGTCTCCGACGAATGTCCACACAATCGAACATTAGGCCTTTTTGTAACATATATTTGACATTTTTTTTTTTTTTAGTAAAATTTGTTGATACACCTTTCTTGAACGACAGTTAAGGTTGAACTTGCTTGAATGTGTTTGTTTTTAAAAGAACTACATATCTCTGTCTATCGAGGGTTGGTGACACTTTTTTAGTGAAATTTTGTATGGGATTGCGTATCTTTAAATTATTAGATCGATGTTTGTTGTAAATAAAATAGGGATTCAAATTAATTTTGTGCTTATTTACTACTAATTCAAACTTATTTTAAGTAGTTAATTAGAAATGTCGTAATTTAAATAGTAGCTTTTAAAATTAATGTGCCCAATTTTTACGTTGGTCTTTGGAAAATGACAAACAAAAATTGAATATACAATAACATACAAAAATTAAAAGAATAACGTTTGAATTGAAAATACAGCAAGTAATAAAACCATTTATTTAGTTTAAAAAACCACAATCTTCACAAAAATCCTAAAATATATTATTGCTGTTATTTTTTCCACGATGAATATTGCTTCAGGAATATAATTATACCAACATTTTTACAATGATTTCGTAAGGAGGTAAGACATATAACCAAATTGCTTAGTACAAGTTCTATACAGGTTGACGTAGCTAAGTGTGTTGTAGCAAAGGCCTGCAACAGCAAAAGTAGCAAAATTTAATGTAAAATGAAATCTAGAAAAGTCTTGATCGACACATTGGCAAATCCATTATTTTTATTAAAGAATGTATTTAAAAAAATAGGATATATTAATATAACCTAAAAACCTGTTTATCCAGCTTTTAATGAACGTTATTATTACTACGCCTTATATTGCAGTTCATTTCGGTGGCTAGTTGCTTAACTATAGCCATGTTTCCCCAACGTCTGCTCGACTTCCTTCACGTATTTCTCGGAGACTTTCTGTTGCCTCATCGCAGCCACCTTTAAAAAAAAGTATTTCAAAGTTTTGAATCTAAAAAAAACAGTCTAGAATGTTCGTCTTACTTAAGAGATTTAGCAGTTAATAAATAGTATTTCATAGAATCAAGTGAAACGGTAAGAGTCAGCTTCCTTAGTAAATACCATTTCCGCAAGCCGTTAATACTAACAGAAAATAAAATACATACATGGAAATATCGTTACAATAACGTAACACGAGCGCGAGGTAATGTCATTTCTATACATCTTTATATACTGTTAGCGTAAATGAAGTTAGCGTTAGCGCTTGCGGAATATGGTATTTGTTTAACAGTCAGTGTAAAAGAAAGCTGAATTCCAGAATGGACTGCCTATTAATTTATAAAAGCCTCACCTTCTGTTTGATAATTTTCCTTTCGTATTTGTCCTGCTGTTCTTGTTCCAAACGGAGCGCAACGCCCTGGTTATGGATCTTTTCTCGCAAGTCAGCTCTGAAAAGGATAATAATAACCACATCACGACGCACACATTGACTGAGCCCTGCACTAAGTATCGTAAGAACTTGTATCGCAAATGCTAAGCAACGATATGGTATATACTAAATAAATAAGAATACAACATCCAAGACCGGTAAGCGAAACAATGCGTCTTGCAAATAACACAAAGTCCCGCCCCCGCCGGGATTCGAACCCGGAACCTCTAGCGTAGTAGCTTCACCACTGCACCATCGAGGTCGTCAAAAGGATGTTTTGATAAGTCCGAATTCTTAATTAGTACTAATAAAAAAGTCTAGCAGAAACTGGATTCAATGACATTGAAGGGACGCTTTATCCGATGTCTTTTAAGCGTGTGGCGGATCCAGTGTTGTCATTTGGGTGGGGGGTGCTGCACCCTTAAAACTAACGAACTTTTTTAAAAGCCTTTTTGGGAGAGGTATGACCTCACTAACTTTAGGATTTAACAAAGTAAGGGCTACAAATCCGAAGAACCCAGATACTTTTTGGGAGGGGCTTGAACCCCCTAGTAATCCCCTGGATCCGTAAGTGACATAGGCGATATGTCTACTTGAGGGGACCTTGACATGAGTCTTGCCCGATCTGTCGTAACTTGTTTTGACTACATATACAAACATTTTGAATTATTTTTAGGCCTTCAACAATGCTGGCCAACCCAAGTATATTTGTTTTATTTATAGCTTTACAATATGCCCGTGGCTTACTATACGAAATCATTTATGTTCATTAATTATATATATACTTTTTTTCTTTTTATCCACCAAATATAACGTCAATATAATTTATCTCTTAAAACTATACTCGCCTGGCTCGCTCCTTGTCATTGATCTGTTTCATTATCTCCTGCCTGTGGTTCTCGATTCTCGCTTTACGTTTCTCTTCAAGCTAAAAAAACATGGAAAGATATAAACCATGAAACGTTATACGATACGACTGAGGATATAAGATATGCTGTTGCTGACTGTGTCAGAAATAATTACGAAACAGTACTGGATGCAGGATTGAAGTTTTGGGGGGGACAGGCTAGTTCACCCTTTTACTATACTGACAACTTATTTTTTGAAGCGCTTTTTGGGGCGTTTGACTTCGCTAACTTTCGCTAATTTACCTAAGTAAGGACTTAACGTCGGAAGAATACAGGTAATTTTGTGGGGGCTTGAGCCCCCTAGGCCCCTCCTGGAGTCACCAGTGATTACAAATGTATTAATTTTAAATTAAAACAAAAACTACACAACATAATAAAACTAATCACTACTTGTTTTGCTACTACATCGTAAATCAATTTTCTATTGTTAAAAAGCTCCCTTGCTCTCTGCCCTGCACTGAGATATAATCTTGTATCGCAGACACTAAGCAACGATATGTTACAAACTACTCAGATAAGAATACAACATCCAAGACGAATAAAATGTACAATTGTTACAAATGTCCCCTACGTTACATGACATTGTAACTTACAAGTTTCTCCTTGTGCAAGTATTCGTCGTTCTGCCTCGCTGCGTTGTTGAAGCTCTGTTCGTCTTTCGCTATTTCTCGGGCAATTAGGCGATGTATATCGCGGATCTGGAATAAATAGCAAATGAAATGGCATTCAGTAAGCAAGAACTTAGGTAAACTATTTGATTGACTTGTATCGATGAAATCCGTTAATATATTAGTTCATTATGTTCAGTTTTGTATCGTTAAATATACCTAATATCTAAACTACTATGATTAAACTGTTACTAAGTTTTAAACTATATATTTGTATAGAAATCCGCAAGATGGCGATATATCATGTTTCATTCGGCCCTAATTGGGCCAAATTCTAAAGCAAACAAGGACGGAAACGCGGGCAGAAACTTTTATAGGTAATATATTATAATGAAGTGCACATTTAGAGTTTCATTTCTATATATTTTTTATGTATCGATTGATATCGATCGATATAGTTAATTTATTAGCACCGATAGTATTTATTTATAATATAGCGTGTAGAGAAATACTAATTCAATCGACATTACTTAAGACAGTCAGTAGTCGACTGTATATATGCAACTCTTCCCCTCAGCCTGACAATTCAAAAACCCAATACCTGTTCGACTCTGGCTTCGTGCAGCTGCTTCATCTCCTTGTTCCTCTTGATGGCGTTGTCCCTCTCCTTGCGTCGGTACTCCCGTTCCACATCTTCCTGGATCTTCAGGTTGCGGATCCTCTCCAACTCCTGCTTAAGTTCTTGTTCCGCCTTTGTAACGTTTACATTTTATACAAGTTAGTGGTCAATAAATGATGTTTTGACTTTAAAAACCTAGCAAATTTACAATGCTGATGTAAGGAAAGAATCCGAACAATAAGAGAAAGTACGTTACTGTAAAAGTGTTTACTTAAAATACATTTCATGCAGCCTTTTTCTTTCCAGCCATTATAAGAAAAATATTTAGTTCCATACAGAAAAGGTAAAAGATGATCCTATACGTATGGCACTCCAAGCTGTACATTTTGGACTTATGCACTTGTAAGCTTAGTTTCGTGTGTGGTAATAGGTGTATAGGTAAATATTAAAACTTTTGTGATTAAATACTTAAATAGGTGCCAACGGTTTGATTGGATCGCCAACTATGATATCGGAGGTATCAACATAGTACCAGATGTCGGAAAAAATAACGAAAAGAAACCGGTCAAGTGTGAGTCGCACTCGATCCTTATTATGTTTATAAAATCCAATAGTAAAAAAAAATATGTGAAGTTTCTGTGCTGTCCTTGTGTGGTCCGTGTGCTCACGTGTCCAAGAGTCAGAACACCGATCATTTTCTAACTTTTAACATTGTTTGTTCTCATCACGTGACATTGGCTTAATTGTCGTCCAATACGATAGTCGCCAGAAAATAAGAATTGAATTGAATTGAATCGGACTAGCACATTCCATATATCGGTTCCATATCATCTCATAAGAATTAATAAATATATAAATATGTACTTTTTAGATAAATTCATAAATGAAACAAAAACAAGCTAAAAAAATTAAATAAACACGACTATTGCCTGTTAATTAGACCCCTTTAATTTAATTTTTAATTTATGTTTTTAGAATTTGTAACGGACAAACTCTTAAAATTTCAAGAATCTAGTTATAATGGTTCATGAGATACTTACAGCCCGCTAACAGACAGACGGACAGCGTAGGCTTAGTAATATGGTCCCGTTTATTACTCTTTGTATACGAAACCCTAAAAACTTACCTTCTGTGCCTTAGCTATGTGATCTATCCCCTTTTGCTTAGCCGCCTTGACAGCCTCAGCATCAGCCCGGTTCTTCGCCTCTCGCTCCTGCTTCTTCTTCATGAAGTTGGTGATGCGAAGGTCCATGATCCTGTCCTCTTCCATTTGGAGCTGCTTGTAGTATAGCAGCTCGGAGTTGCCTTAAATCATGAGGATAAATCGCGTTGATGGGTATTTCTAAGCTACCATGTATAAACTACTGGGTTACCCTCAGGAAATGTGTATTTCGAGGATTACTACCTGGATCTTTTAATTTTGAATGAAAATGAGCATTTTCATTGCAAGCGAAAACAGTTAGTTCTAAGCAACTTGTTTTTCAAAACGAATGTGCGTCCTGTGTGTCTACCATGAGTTTGTTTAGTTTTTCTACACGTCAGGAAACATAGATTACTGCAGTGATTTTGTGTGAGCATTTAATTCCTCACAAATCAGTTAGCAACGCTGTGGAAAGACTGATATACAAATTTTGTCATCAAACAAAACTGCAGTCACAAGCGGCAATCGAGGGTAAAACTCACGGTAGACTGAACGTAGTATCTACCTACTTTTTCTCTCTTCAAATCGGGAGTAAAAGGCATTATTAGATGAGCATGATGAGTACGCAGTAGCTCAGTTTGTTGCGTGCCTTAGTGAACTGACCGACCCAACTAGAAGTTCGAGGGTTCGAGTCTCAGGTTCCCGTACGTTATAGCTGCCATGTTCCTCATTGTGCCCGGATAGTGGCAACTGATTCGCAACCTGTCACACTGGGACTCAACATAAACATGCGTAACACCTCTGCCAGCCCCTCTCGAGGGATAACGGCATGTGTTTATAGATGTTATGATACCTACACCTTCGGCCATATCTTTAGAAACACCAGCCATAATGCTTGTTTTTACACATTCATAGCAGAAGACCTTACCCTGATCAAGTATTTCCTTCAGCTTGCTCTGTCGTGCGTGTTTCTCCTTCAGTTTCTGCGCCTCGTCTATCTGCATCGCTATGTTGGCCTGATTCAGTCTGATGCTCTCCTCCTCGATGCGTTCAGCTTCCATTATCTAGAAAAAACAAGGCTGTAGGCTAAATAGGTAGGTACCTACTTCTCTCTCATCAGAAAGAAGGAGAAAGATTATTTGTCGCTATTACGTTTGTCAATTTTTTTGTGTTATAAGCTTATCGATGGCTTGCTTGTCAGTTGTGGATTCACAAATGCCCTTTGGGGGGGTTCACGTCCTCAAATCTTACGATTTTTTTAACGCTTTTGGGGTGGAGGTGCT
Organism: Choreutis nemorana; assembly: GCA_949316135.1. Taxonomy (NCBI): domain Eukaryota; kingdom Metazoa; phylum Arthropoda; class Insecta; order Lepidoptera; family Choreutidae; genus Choreutis; species Choreutis nemorana. The sequence continues at coordinate 6,829,886 of OX438618.1, forward strand.
TGACCGTTCGAATGCCGTAGCAGATAAATATAAAGGGGCCCTTAAACTGGAGACCTTTTTTTTAGGTCTACATTCCAAGAGGTTCTTATACTGCTCGAGTCGGGAGCCCTGTAGGCTTTTGCCTTTTGCCGCCATTCCACCTCTTATTTACGCCACTAACTGCTGGTGTCATGAAACGGGTAAAGAATATGTTATTTTCTATTAATTTTCTTTTCTTCCGGTCCCATGTTCAGGTATAAAGGAGGTTGAATATTCCCTGCTTAGCCCCCTCCAAATGATAATCCAGCCCCCTTAGACAAATACCAATTACCGCTAGCGTTTACGTGAACAGAAATTGAAAATGTATGAAATTACGTAATTGTTATGTAATTTCCAATACATGTTTATTTCTTTTAACGTAAAATTGGAATAAGCTTTAGTAACGGAAGATTCTACTGGACATCATCACCAGTTATGATAAATACTGGCAAAAAGTCGTTCCGTTCCACAATGCGGCACCTGATTTTGAAAACGATACGAAAAAAATCATTTAAATATCCGGCCCTGGGACTACACATGTGTCACACCTATACACACAACCAAAGGCTGGAGTGACTGTGTTTTCACGGCATTGTACAGCACGTTTTTGGAGCTCAAATTATGATAGTTTTCTATGAAGAAATACGATAAACCATTATAATAAGACCCTAGTAAAAACGTATTCGGTTTTCGTACGTCGTTCAAGTTACGCTGGACTTTCGTTTATTTTGTAGATAAAGCCATTATCACCTGACCTAACGTTTTCATTCGTGTGTACCGGGGTGAGGTGGAAAATCCTGATGACAAGCAGTCACCGGAGCTTAAGGACGTACCCAGCCCTGGCTTGTACTTACCTTGGCGACTTCATGAGCATGTATCTGCTCCTTCAAAGCGGCGAGGTTTTCCAACCGGAGCTGATGACGACGCTCCTCTTCAGCTTCAGCCCGAGCCACCGCCGCTACACGGTTCTCTTCCATTATCGCATCCAGTCTTAAAGAAAACATATTGAATAACTTGGTTAATGCAACAGGCGTATGCGGACTATATTTTCCAGTTTGTTTCATAGAATTAACTTTATAAAGAGAGGTATACTTATATGGACACAAACAAGCTTATATTAACTAAACAATACATTAATAAACCACAACACGACGCACACATTGAATCTACCATGCAGTAAGTATCGTAAGAACTTGTATCACAGGAACTAAGCAACGATATGATATAAACTATATAGATAAGAATACAACATCTAAGACCGGTAAGCTAAACAAATATTACTATAAACTACTTACACAGTAATAATAAACATACCTATCTATATAGACATGAAAAGAATACTTACGAGTGAATAAGTATAAGAGAAACATCCAGCACAGCATTTCAATACTTTGTTAGATTTAATTAATACATTAAAAAACCTAATAAAAATATTGTCTACAATTGTGTGTGCCCATAGCACTGGCTGCATTTCCACGCTGTATAGCGATGCTCAACCTCTGAGCGAAATGCAGACATACGAAATACCTACATGCTTAAGCCGGAATTCGAACCCGAGACCTTACGTGTCACCAGTGGTCCAAGCCCACGACCGACAAAGCCGTTATCGATCTCTTTGCTAAAAATGGAACCCACAATAATAAAATGACCACATCCTTGAAAATCGGTCCCAAAAATCATTAAGTCTAGGAGAAAGAATCGTCCCGTTACGTTTGATGACCTATGTTTGTGGCCCAGTGATGTAACGGCTGATTGCTACACTAGTGTAGCAGTGTGTAGTGTAGCAGTGTAGTGTAACCTCTAGAGGTTCCGGGTACGAATCCTGTCGTGGGCGGAACTTTGTGTTATTTGCGACATATATTGTTTCGCTCACCGGTCTTGGATGTTGTATTCTTATCTATGTCGTTTATACCATATCGTTACTTAGTGCCTGCGATACAAGATTATCTTAGTGTAGGGCTAAGTCAATGTGTGTGTCTTGAAGTGGTTATTAGTTTTTTTATCGGTCCAATAAATTGTGACCAGGGAGTTTAGGCTGTTGCATGTGCATTACCGTCTCTGCTCTTCATCCAGTTCTTTCTTGACGAGGTCCTTCTCGACTATCTGAGCGTCTCTGATGGCGTGACACTTGGACGCAAGGATGATTCTATTGCACAGCCTTGGACCTTGCATGTTGTCGGCAATCAGAACTGGTTACGGAAATAGTAAGAAATTAAAACCATTTTTAACAAAACAAAAGTGTGTCTTCGAAGAAAATTGTTAATTGACAATGACATGGACGAATGGAATCAGCTCATAGGAATTAGGGTTGTCATGAGTCATCACTTGTTAAAGTTATATAGTACTCAGGCGTAATACTACCGCCGTTTTTCGTAACGGAATTTAATCAGATGCTTTGGCGGTGCTCTTGGCTCCTGGTTCTAAGACATCAATGGCGTCGCCGTGTCAGTAGGCGACACGGTAGCCCATCAAATGAACTGTCTGCTTGTTTGCCCATGCCGTTGTTTAAAATATCAGGAAGCGAGAAGCAGTTCTCTATGTGGGATTAGTTAATAGACCTTACCTTCCGCTCTGGACATAGTATGAGCGGCTTGGTCAGGTCCGTCCAGCTCAGGGTCGGTGGTACCAGCCGCCGCGTCCGCCCCCGGCTGCTGCTGTAGGTTCTTCTTTAGCTGATCCTTCCTCGCTTCCGACTCCTTGGCCGCCTTCTGAATTGCTTGTTCCTGCTCGTGCATGCCTCGTAGGATCTCTTCTTGGGATACGATCTATGGAAACGTAACGTATAGGAAGCGTAGATAAATTAAGTATTGTGAACGGCGGATTAAAAATCCCTTTTTTGCTGTTTATTTCTGCTAGTGTACCAAATTTTAATTTAGTTGATCAGAGTTGATTCAAAGCAAACTGTAATAGAAACATCGATGACTTTATAAGAGTTCTTTTATTCGGAAGTATGGCGTATTGAGCCCTAATCCTGTAAGATCATACCCTATAACGGGGTAAGTAAATCTTCAACCATAGTACCTGATAAAGATTTATCAAAACGCCTGATATAATATTTAAGCATAAAAATTTGCTTATATTAGTTTTAAGGCGCTCACCCTGGCCTGCTGCTTTAGCCTGTCGTACTCGGTTTTATGCATAATAGCTGGATACAAGTTCTTTTGTCTTCTCGGAACTAACAGAGTCCTAAATCCGCCCAACTGCTGGACATCCGTGGTCTCATATTTTGGAAATTCACACTTGTGGATTGGACGGTTTGTTTTTGGAAATTTGAGTCGGCATACTGAAGGTCTTAAAAGGCAATGGACATTTCATTACAAGTCTAATTATATCCAATTTTGTAAAATATCGTTTAAGATCAAAAATACCTATGCAGTTGGTAACATCCAGGGTCAGATCCACTACGCACGTTATGGTATGGGATCCCCTCGTGTGGGTCTTTCGTTGGCTGTGTTTTAGGCATTGTGAAATGGTAAAATGATTAAAAAATATTATTTATTCAAAGATAAAGATACACTAGCCCACAAATAACGTCTTTCTGACATAAATAAACGTTGCTTAGTAACTATCATTGATAAAATCTGATTATGTATTTAATTTTGTTCCTACTCTAGGAATTAAGTAACATTTTTTAAATAAAATAAATAAATACGATCCAAAATGAATGTAATTATTTTTGAAGTGACTTTTAGATAGGAATTTGATTTGAAAAACTTTGGAGCTTAGCTTTCTTTGTGTATGTAACTGTTAATGTCAAAGCCATTGCGCTGTCAATCATCTGTCTTTGTCATGCTGTCTGTCGGTCATTTTTAGTTATCTGATAGCAGGCCGCTGTGGTGGATGTGTTACTTTAAATGATAGATTTCAAAGAATTTCGTCATAATATTACCTTGAATACGGGATCTTTGTCTGTAACCAAATAAAACATACACGATAAAGATTATATAAATTCATGTAAATCTTTCTTTTAAAGTATGTGAGGTTATAATTCTAAAAGTTAATACATTAAAAAACAAAGTTTTGTGAATTAAGAATTATTAAAAGAATCGATTTTTGAATAATAATGGGTAGTCAAGAAGATTCTAAAAGTAATAGATCCCAATTCATAGCACCTTTACTGGTAAGTAATAAACAAAAATAAATTTTAAGTCATTAGTAAATCTATTTTTATTACACTAATGGTTACATCAATTTTACTCAAAAATTATATACATTTTTAAACATATTTCACCAGGACAATGTTGCACCAAAGTTCAATAGGAATTGAAATAAAAATCAGAAAAAATATTCTTTAAACTGAATGAAAATATCACAGAGTAGTGAAGTTGATAAGTTTCTTTTGACTTCTGGAACTGCTTATAAATTATATCCTAGTCCAAAAAAGATTCAATTATTATAAGTTTGGTGAGATCAACAACAGTTTGCTGTTATGATTGTTTGTAATTAAAAAATCTAAAATAACTTTTTACAATTTAATTTGTAAGAAATCTCCAGGAAGTGTTAAAAAGTGTATTTAATCTATATAATTATTTGTATTCATTTATTTAAGTGTAAAACTTGGTTTATTGCTGATACTCTTAATACAAGCCTATAGTTATTTGCCTTCAATTTTTAACTATTTTTTTTTTCCAGGCTGGTGCATTTGCAGGGTTGGCTGTGGATGTGTCGCTATACCCACTGGACACATTAAAGACACGTCTCCAAAGTGCTCAGGGGTTCCAGAAGGCTGGTGGCTTCCGTGGAGTATATAGTGGTATTTGATCATATTATTAATTGATACACATGATTGAATGATACATGGTACACAGTTAAATCATAAATATAAAATAAATGATTTACAGTAATTTATAAATATACGAATAAATCTATAAGTTAATTTGTTTAGTTATCTTTAATCTGCTTATCGTCTGTAATTCTGCAACTAACAATAGACGATTGTGCATAAAAATCCCTTTTTTTTCTGGAGTCTAAAAAAACTATTTAATTAATGATTCTTGTCTCATTAATATTGAATTCCTAATTTGAATTGTTTTGTACTAGCATGTTATCTACCACTGTTAATTCCATAGAATATATATGTATGGTCCACCAAAAAACATTATTAAATTTATTTATATTTTGTACCAACAATTCCAGAAAGATTTTATTGCTACCCCCTACATTAAAACAGGGCGTAAATATAAAACAGTTGCCCTAAGTTTTCATATCATTACTGTGAGGGGTATGAAGGAAAACCTGAATCTTTTAATATTTCCTTTTATTATGTTGTCTAAAGACACATTGCTTACACTATCCAACATCAACCAGGAATGTCTGAAGATTAATGTGTTTTATTTTCAGAATATTCTTAACTTAAAACCTAAATTTTTTAATGTACTAAATTCCAAAAAGGTTGACATGTCTGTTGACACCCCTAGAAATCTTTTATCTGAACACGATTGATGTGATGAACCCTCTTTGTTTTTATAGATGTACCTATATTTTAAATACTAGGTGTTGTGCGCGACTGTGTCCATGTAGTACCTTTATTTAAGTAATGTCCTTAAGGAAGAAATTTAATTTTTAATCGAAATTCACTTGTGAAAAGGCCAACAGAGGGATGCACAGATTTTCTTTCATATATTTTTTATTCCAGTATATTTTTATTTTATTTATTTGTTAATTAAAACAGATATATTTCATATTGAACATGTTGTATAGTTCCACTATTGGATTAAGGTGATTAAAATTTATCATATGCATGCTTTGAAATATACCTACATATATCAATTATGTATTTTTTAATATCATTTAGCATTTATTTTGTGTTTTTTTTAAATGTATTTAAGTACAAAAACCCCTTTCAATATGTTCACCATTAACATATGAATAAAAACTTTTTGATGGATATTCTACCTGTCCATATTTTGCATAAAAATAAAAGTACATGATTTGACTTAAAAAAAATAGAATCACATTTTTTCTGTATGAAAATAAAAAAAAAACTATGAATTAGATTCCTTTTTAAAAATAGAATAATAAAATTTGTATTCGTTTTTATCATCATACATCAGCATCAGTAATATTTGAGATATTTTAAATCTTTGAATTTATATATCGCTAAAGATAAAATTCAGTTGTAGTTTGTTTAATTTTATAATCCCTTAACTTGTCGTAGCGATGACATATGATGATGTTTTAAAAATGTTACCATTAATATCCGAAAACGTGATTTTAATGAAAAAATGTCAAAAATTTCAACTCGTTTTTCATTCGACTGAATTGTTAATATTCAAATTAGATGATTAACGTCATAAGCAGCATAATAAATAGTTTTAACAAGAATCATCTTTCTGAGAATGAAAATGTTTTGGATTCAAGTTGACAAGTGTTTTAAAAGTCATTTTGTTACTACCACCGGTTCGGAAAGCCGAACAACGGAGAATAATCCTGTTCTAATCGGTCAATGATTTCCGATATGTGTGGTCGCGAGTTACCATTTCAAACCTCACAAATTTTTTGGAAAATGATTTTATGACTGCGCGAGTCACGTGTCGTTGTACCTCCCCTCCGCACCCCCCATTACGCCGCTACTGATCCTGTTACTAGATTACTGTTAGTAAATGCTATGCGCTTTCTCAAGCTTGATCCTAAGTATTTTTACTTCCGCAAACATAGTTGAAAATCTCGGTGACGACCTCGGTGGCGCAATGGTGTAAACAGCCGACTGCTACGCTAGAGGTTCCGGCTTCGAATCCCGGCGGGGGCGGGACATTGTGTTATTTGCAAGACGCATTGTTTCACTTACTGGTCTTGGATGTTGTATTCTTATTTATTTAGTATATACCATATCGTTGCTTAGCACCTGCGATACAAGTTCTTACGATACTTAGTGCAGGGCTGAGTCAATGTGTGTGTCGTGATGTGGTTATTATTATTATTATGATAAAAGTTTATGATTTTGAATGATAACCTTATCAAATCAAATCAAATTATTTATTTGTAAGGTTCTTGTAGGTAAAGTCTTAATCTATTTTAATTACTCTTATATTGTTTTCCAGGGTTGCTCCCAGTATCAGCTTTAGCAGTTCCGTGTGCGTCGTTATTCTTCGTGTCTTACGAGACGACCAAGTCAATATTTCTACCGCTGGTACCGCCAGAATATGCTCCCCTAGTGCACATGGGAGCGGCAAGCATATCTGAAGTGGTCAGTAATTTCACACTACTTTTATCCTGGCGTTTTTATGTTTACAAAATGGAAAAGCTCAAAATCAGAATGATTATTGATTGATTATTGATTTAGTCGCAAAAAAAAAATCTATTACCTACTGTATTCGATCCCAAATACAAATAAACATGTAATAACTTTAAAAAATAAAGTTTCCAATGTTTCTCCCTATAATATCAATAAATAACATTCTTTGATTTACTTATATAGAGAAAATATTATTCAATTTTTAATTTTATATTTATTAAATCACAGTAAACGTTATCAATTTCTTTATAAATAGACGAAAAAAAATAATGAAAATGACTTTAAATGACTAATTGTTTTTACTGTTTCAGTTGACTTGCGTACTCAGAGTTCCATTAGAAATAGTCAAGCAAAGGAAACAAACTTACGCAGGGAAGAGGAGCAGTCTGTCAATATTATTAGAGGTAAGGTATATTTTTTTATAATAACGTAATATAAACATAACTAGGGGTAGGCATACGTGTTCAATGGCGAGTTTCGTTTATGTTGAGTCCCAGTGTGAAAGATTGCGAATCTGTCGCCACTATCCGGGCACAGTGAGGAATATGGCAGCTACAATGTACGGCAACCCGAGACTCGAACCCGCGACCCGACATCCATTCAACATTCCATTCCATTTTAAATTAATATTTTTAATGTATTTTCTATTTATCCTAAAATATTTTTATTTATCCAATATTTTTTATTTTTACCCCAAAATATTTTATACTAACCCCCTTAAATTTTCTTTGTACCCCGCAGGCTTACAAATCGGAGGGGTTACGACGCGGCGTGTACCGAGGTTTCCTGTCCACCGTGGCTAGAGATATGCCCTTCAGCTTCATAGAACTACCAATCTGGGAACTGTTCAAGACCTACGTGAGGAAACATAACAATGGAGAGATTACCAGCTTGCAGGTGATAATAATCCAAATTATTATTATGAGTAAAACTTAGTTTTCATGGAAGGTTAAAATAAACTTTCCTATCTATTTCTGCCATGAAGCAGTCCGTTATGTTTCGTTTCGAAACATTGGAGAGCCAGTGTAATTACCGGCAAGAGAGGTATAACATCTTTATCTCTACATGGGAAACGCATTGGTGGTGCTCTTGGCATTCCAGACATCAATAGTATAGTCGTGTAAATAGGCGGCGGTGTCAGTTTCCATCAGGATTTGTCTTCATTTCAATTCAAGTTACTAGTTTTTTGAATGGGCCTTAAATGTTTTACTGTTCGATGTGGCAAATGAACCTTATGAGGCCCTTAAAAACATGGCAACATTTTTTAAGTCATCATTTCCTTGTGTTTTTGTCGCCTTGTGATTGCCAAGGGATTGCTCGTGGCAGGGTGACATTTAACCGTTATGAAACCCAATAGTTTCGCCACTGCTTAACCTCTATTACTTCATACATAGAGTGCAGCTTGCGGTGCACTGGCGGGCGGTATAGCGGCCGCACTCACCACGCCGCTGGATTTAGCGAAAACACGCATCATGCTGGCCGCGGCCGGCACCGGCGAGAAACATAAGATAACACCGGTCTTGTACAGAATATATGCTGAAGCAGGTTAGTGTAGTATAGGAGATACACAAACTCACGCCGTAATCCCTCGAGCGGGGTTGTAACACACCGCATATCGCATGTCCCAGTGTGACAGGTTGCGAAACTGTCGCCACTATCCGGGCACAATGACAAACATGGCAGCTACAACGTACGGCAACCCTCGACCTGTCAAACCTGTGACCTGTATGTGTGCATAGGAGATACTAGCATAATGTTAATTGCAATTAATAAACTAAAGACCAAATAAGTCGTAGCAACGACTTTGTAATTTTGGTTAATTCCCACTTGTTCAATCATTGAACAACTTTTGAAAAATTCGTTTGACAGCTTTTTTTAAATGTAATTGGTTAATTTGTTCTAATATATTAGCTATAAGATATTTACTAACTACATATGGATTTTTATCCGATATAATTGTTTAATTAAATTAAATTACTGCAGCGAATTTTTTGCAGGCTATTTAACTTTGCCATAATTTTGTAATCCCATGCCGCTGTCAATTAAAAAAAATAATTAAATCTCTACTTGATATAGTTAATAATTACATCACAATGCGTTAAATAACGTTTCCAAAAATCAAAATTGTATCTAGTTATAAACTAAAAGTATCTGGCGACAAAGTTACAGAAAGATTTAGATATTTTTAAATTTTGCAACGCCTGAGGCCGCATTTTTGGCGGGTCTTCGAACTGGTCCGAAGTGAGAATAATTTATGTATTTGAAAAAAAATAGACCACGTAAAAGTCACCCACAATGAATAGTGTTTTATTTATAACGACCAACGACCCGCCCCAGGTATGCACTGGCGTGATTTCGGGAGAGTTAAAAAGCAAAAAAAAAAAAACATTGAAACTTATTAATAAGAACATAAATAATATTTTTATCTCACCCCCAGGTTTCAGGGGGTTGTTTGTCGGCATCACCCCCCGGTTGACAGGGTTCATGATCGGGGGGTTCGTCTACTTCGGAGTGTATGACGACATCAAAGGCATGGTCGAGAGGAAACTCGATGAAAGATAACCAAAGCCTACACTACCTGGTGTATGTAGCATACGGTAAGATTACTGATGTCCCCGTGAGCCGGGACCCCATAAGCCCTGTCCCCATCACCCATGTTCCTGTAAGCTGTGCCCCGTCCACTTTATTAAAATAATTAAAAATAATTAAATTTGTTAAAAATAAACAGACAAATTCTACTACCACCAGCAGAGCTACCACGTCTTGCCGTCAATTGATTTTTAAGCAAAAAATATATCTATGTTGTTTTATCCCCCGACGCAAAAAGAGGGGTGTTATACGTTTGACGTGTCCGTCTGTGGCATCATAACTCTCGAACGGATGAAGCGATTTTGATGTAGTTTTTTTATTTAAAAGGTGACTTGATCGAGCGTGTTCTTAGCTATATTTGATCGATATCGGTTCCCCCATTCAATAGTTATTATCAAATTAAGTTTTATAGAATATCATTGTTTCGTACTAAACATGTTTGCTCTTTGTTTCAGGGTATAAAATAGTGCAATTACACATGTATGAACCAAACTGACGTACGAAGCTGTGAATACAAAAATTAAGATATATTTAAGTAAATTAGAAATTGATTATTGTTCGTTGTTATTAAATTGTTTTTATTATTGTTAATAATCAATGTTCCTATTTATTTTTAATAACAAGGTGAAATGTTTTTGGTGTTTCATTTAAATTGATTCACCAACAAGTGAATCATTGAAAGTTGTTTAGCGGTCTCAATGAAAACCTACAGACAGACAAATTTGATTTTTATTGCGGGAGGTGTATCTTTTACCTCTACATTAGCAAAGTTTTGGCAGTGCTATTTTATTTATTTTATACAACGTTATGGGCATAGAAGCAAACTGTTCACCTTATGGAAAGTGATGCCGCCTATTGTAACGACGATACCCATGATGTCGGTAAACGCCAAGAGCACGGCCTATGCTTTGTCTATGCATTGGTAAATGTCTCTTGTGCCGGGAATTACACTGGCTCTGCAGTTTTAAGAACCTCATGCTCTTCGGGTCTCTCAAGGGCGGTGGTGGCGGCGGTATTACTTTCTATCAGGTGAATCATCCGCTTGTTTACTCATGACTTTTAATAAAAAGCCTACAGCAAGTAACTACTCATAAGAAAATAACACTTCTAGTCAGTGGCGGATTTACAAATTTTCAAGGTATAGGCTGTATAGTTTTTGCCGCCCTTGCCTCAAAAATTTTTACATTGCAACAATTTCATTGAAATTGCACGTAAAATAATTTTTGGGTATATTTTTGAGCTAATCGTTGCTCAATCATGTATTTAGCAAAATTATATACAAAACATCCAATGTGCAATGACAAGTAAGAGAGAAAAGTCATTGGCAAAATTTTGATTTCTTTTTTCTTTTTAAATTCTAAAGTAAAAAATATCGGTCCCCAAATTTGACGCCCTAGGCTCGAGCCTACTCAGCCGCCACTGCTTCTAGCGATATCATTACATTCATTTTTAGTCCTTAGTATGTGTCTCCGTCCATTAGCAGGATTTATCTCTGGAACCATAATTGATTGAAGATGTTAATAAAACAAAGTGTGTATTTGTAATACGATTAAACAAGAAAAAATATAAATTGGTTTTTAATAAAAGGGCCCTTTTTTAAATTTAATTGTTCTTAAAGTTTTTGCTAGATTTAACCGATGGTATCTTATTATAATTATGAGTATATATATTTAAAAAGGGTTAGGTACTTTTAATTCGTTTATATTTCTTATTAGACGTTTTTTTGTGATTCGAAATAATTTTAAGCTTTTCAGTCACTATCTTATTAATTAATATGACAATATTGACGACCTCGGTGGCGCAGTGGTGTAAACAGCCGACTGCTACGCTAGAGGTTCCGGGTTCGGATCCCGGCGGGGGCGGGACTTTGTGTTATTTGCAAGACGCATTGTTTCGCTTACCGGTCTTGGATGTTGTATTCTTATTTATTTTATATACCATATCGTTGCTTAGCACCTGCGATACAAGTTGTTATGATACTTACTGCAGGGCTGAGTCAATGTGTGTGTCGTGATGTGGTTATTTATTTATATTAGCGGTAGATGAAAGCTATATGAAACCTCTTAAGTGTGAGTCCGACTAGCACATGATGGGTTCCGTAACATCTGATAAGATTAAACAATATGTACTTTTAAGAAACAAGAAACAAAAAAAAAAGCCAGTAAAAATACAAAAACCAAAAGAACAAATAAATGAAAAATCTTAAAAATACGTTTCTTACATGAAAGTCCCTTTAATTTTTATTATCTTAATGTTTCTAGTATTTATTGTTATAGCAGCAACAAAAATAGACACTCTCTGGAAATTTCAAGATTACACTTAGCTGTATGGACGGTCGGATTGACCGCGGAGACTTAGTATTACGGTCCAGCTTTATATTATTTGGATACGGAACTCTAAAAACATAATCAATATACCAGACAATTACTGAAACGAGACATATCAAATACCAGCTCGGTAGGTATATTGTTAATTACAATGTACTAACTGCTAGTGATGTAACCTATCGATAAACAAGATTAATCTTATAAGGATCGAGATATCAAAATAATTTACAAAGTTGATGTTTTGAAAATGTATATTCATGTACCTATTCTCTAATTTTTCATATTATTTTTAAATCATATAATACATAACCACACTTCGTAATGTAGGTGTTAGCCCAGGGAGCATTCAAGTTTTACGTAACGCAATTTGGGGGGGGAGGGGGTCTCGTAAACGATGCGTTACAGAGGCGGGAGGGAGTCTTTCTTACAAGACGTTACGTAACATTGTTTCTTTTTTTAATAAAAATTTAGGGAATTAAAACTCCCAAATTGGCAACCCTTTTCGATTACGTTTTACGGGGAATCCCTCGATTGTATTATAGTCTGGTCGTCATTTTTCGTTTTTTCTCGAAAGTTGGCAAACCTTTTCGTTTATATTTCACCGGGAATCCCTCGATTGTATTGAACGTCATTTAATGTTGTTTTCGTTGTCAGTATTCGTTTCAGTTTATGCAGAAGCACATTGCTCTAGTCGGTATTATTAAAGTAAGTTCATAGTGTTCATACTGCAATGTCCTCAAAAGAGTGATGTGTCTGTTGTCTGGTGTTGCGGATTAAAATCTCTTGTTTTATTTAGTATGATGATCGCAAAAGCAATTAAAACTATACCAAGGACAAAAACTATAATGTAACTTTTAGCGCCTTTAGGGTAAAAATAGTCACTTGAGTGTTACGTAACGTTTAAGAGAGAGGGACCCCTCCCTCACAGACAGTACAGAAAAACGTTACGGTGCGTTACAAGGGGGGAAGGGGGAGTCTAAAATCTTCAAAAATTGCGTTAAGTAATACTTGAATGCTCATGATTCATAATTAATGCATTTATTTATCGCCTTTAATTCACATTTTATTCACTTTTTAACATAAATGACTGCTAAAAAAACAAAATCCCTGCTACAGTTTATTGTAAGATACATTTATATAATACTGCATATAGAATACTTTCTTTTTTTAACTTAAAAAGAATCCTCCTCGCCTCAATGTTCAACTGTAAGTTTTTTTTATCTATGGTCACCGATTTCACCATCAATTGCAAAGAATCAAAAGTTCTTCAAAGCGTTCGTGTGAATTTCTAGACAAAGGTGAGAGCATCTGGGTCAGGCTGGTTCACACTGGAGACGTCGGCTGTGACTCCCACCACAAGTGGAGGGAAGATGTCCAGCTCGCTGCCAACCTAGGACTATACTTCTACAGGTTAAAAACTTTTGAGGAATTTTCGGTAAAAGATATAATATTTGAGCTTCTGTTTTCAGATGACAAGCGTTGATTCTGGTAATTCTGGTTGGACAGGTAGGCGGTAGGACAGAGTGGTGGGTGTGTCCCAATTATTTACTTTTCAGGCTGGTGTCGCTTATATCGAATGAAACAGACAAGTAGCTTAAGCTGAAGAGTATATTTAAGTAGTATTGGTTTATCAACTGATCAGGGGCGCAGCTACCACTGTGACATACGTATCTATGATACTGGGTCCCAGGTTACAGGGGCTCCGAACGTGTAAGAGAAAAAAAGGTTCACCTTAAAAGGGTTTCAAAAAAACCTATTTTGGATTCCCAAAAATTTTGTAGGTAATCTCTGCAACAGACAATTAAAGAAAAAAGAGAATGAAGGATATCTCCTCGGGTTCTCCATATCATGGCCTCGTATCCTGCCGACGGGTCTGGTGGACCGCGTTAGTGAGGACGGCGTCAGGTACTACAACGACCTGATCGATGAACTCTGAAGCCTGTCGTCACGCTCTATCACTGGGACCTACCGCAGTGGCTGCAGAACTTAGTTAACAGATTTAATCAGTCAAAACAGAGTGAGTTAGACCAATATCAGCCTAGACTCATCTCAGAGTAAGTTGCAATGCATTGGATTTAATGTCTGAACTGGTTTAAATGTCAGAATACTTAACTATAAATTAACAAGTTCCAGACGAGAAGGTAGACACGAATTCATAAACAAAACTTGAGATCCGAGCAATGGTTCCTATTTGGTTACATATGAGGACAAAAACAATTGTCATGCATTAGGGGTTGAATTAATAATTTCAATTGGATATCTGAAACACCATTATGTGATGGTTGTGGTTATGGTGACCTAAAACAAACCTTCGCAATTTCCAGGTGGCTGGGCGAACACATATAGTCATATTCAAGTGGTGTACTCCAAGTACTCAAACAGGGTCAAAACCTGAATTACAATCAACGAGCCCATCAACGTATGCGACGTGGGGTGAACATCAAACTCATGGCTCCCGGCTTCGTAGACCCTGAGTTCGGGGTATACCTGTGCAATAACAATGTCCAGATGGCCCATGCTAGAGCCTGGGGGATATTTGATGAGGAATTCAAATATCATGGTTACTGATTAACATTCTCGGGCAAGCCATCGCCTTGGGCGGCAGGTTTAAGGGGACACCAATCCCATAGCTCGCTACCAGCGATAAAACGGCAGCAAAGCGCGCCATTTCAAAGTATTGGCCCGGAATCGTATTCGAAATCGTAGTTCTGGGGCTGGTCGGCAGTGCGTATTGGCTCTAAGACAAAAACCGGCAAGCGTCAACCCAACTGAAAAACAAAATGCATTGAAATGACATTGACAATGGGGGTGTTTTGTTAATCACGATATCCGCGGTAATGCGTTCCATAATGATTAGAGGCTCTGTCTGACATCAATAAATACATAGTTCCCTAGGGTATCGACTCTATACAGCGCTTAACGCACCAATCACGAACGTTTCATAGAAACAGCGTTTTTTCAGCGTACAACGAAGCTGTTAAGTAAAAGATTTCTGTTAAACACATAAATGGAAAGATATTATTCAAACAACCACTTTAGTGTCAACGGATTTATTCATTTAGCATACATATATTTACAATCATTATTTTCATTCAACATCATGGTCACACGCGATGCACTTAATTTCTTAGAACGCCAAGAGCACCGAAAATGCGTTGCCCATGTAGAGGTAATTTTTTTATATATTTGATCCCGGTACCCATGGTTGCCCATGTAGAGGTCTTTCATACCGATAATTATACTTGATTCAATAGAAATAATAAACACAAATAACAATTTCTTAGGTTTTATGCTTAATTTATAGTTCGTCTTTGGTATCATGTGTGACGTCCCAGGTCCTTTGTTTGATCACGTTCCTGTAGTACCGCGCTGACTGCCTCGGAGTACGAGCTCGGTCAGGGTCTGAGAAGTCTACTGCGTGGAGACCGAACTTGTTGCTGGAGCAATAACAAGACAAGATTAAATCTATACAAATATTATAAAAAGGAAAGGTTTGATTTTTGTTTGTTTGTTTGAATTGAATAGGCTCCGAAACTACTAAACAGATTTGAATAATTCTTTCACTGTTGGAAAGCTACATTTTTCCTGAGTGACATAGGCTATATTCCATTTTAAAAAAGTGGGGATCCTTACTTAAATTACGATAAAGTGTAAAAAATATCAAAAAAACTCAAAGAATTTAATTATTATTATTCTTTTTTTAATTTACTTTTTTATGAGCTCGGCGCAAAATGGAGTCAATATGTGTGTAATAAATGTAATGTTTAATGCCCGTGCGAAGACGGGCCGCTAGTAATATATAAGAATACCATTCAAGAGAGTCGCTAACTGATGGATCATGGACAAACTCGTACATATCATGACGACCTCGGTGGCGCAGTAGTGTAATCAGCCAACTGCCACGAGTCCCGGTGGGGGCGAAACTTTGTGTTATTTGCAAGACGCATTGTTTAATGGTCTTAACGTTCTTGGATGTAGTATTCTTATCTATGTAGTGTATACCATATCATTGCTTAGTGCCTGCGATACAAGATTATATCCTACTGCAAGGTTAAGTCAATGTGTGTGTCGTGATGTGGTTATTATTGTATGGTTGATAGGATCATTCTGAATAGCGGCTACAGTCGAAAGTGAAAAAGATTGGTAAAAAATGTAATGTGTAATACCTTTTTTAATGACTACATACTGTTGCCCTTGATAGTAATTCAATCTCAAGTAGACAGTTCGATTATAGCTGTTATTAGGCTTGTGGTCTAGTGTGCTGAATTGTGTAATAATTTCTCTTTCTAATAATATAATTGTGCATGTCTTACAGACGAAATGCTGTCGATATTAGATTTTTTAACCGAACATCCAATGTACACATATTTGGAAAGAAAGAGATTGAAATTTCAGCGTATCTTCATTATTGAGCGAACTGGAGGTTATATATTGAAACAATGTGCATGTTACACTCCTGACAAAACAAGTACACAAAAACGATAAGACGTTGCCTAAACAACATGGGAACAACCTATAACGTACTACATTTTGTTTAATATATTCACCTATATCCATCTGTCCATTCAAAGTTGTCAATAAGTGACCACGCCGTGTAAGCAATCACGTTTACTCCGTCATCCTTGATTGATAGTTGTACCTGAAAAAAAAAATTGATGCGTCAATCACCACTTCCCAAAAAACTTACTACTACTACTTGTTAACCGAGGCTGCTATAGAATGTGGGCATGTAATAAATTCAATTCAATCATTTATTTGCGCAAAAACATGGTGCATACAGTTATTTACAAATATTGGTATATAGTGCTCATGTTAACACACACACCATACATAGCTCATCATACGAACACAAGACGCAAGTTTCACCCTTTGTTATGGATATTCCAACCCTCCTGGACTAAACTCTTCAAAAACTCTTTATTTTGCGTACTAGAAAGAAATACTATTATTTGCCTGCCGATGAGTTCCCTGATAAATATAACCTGCGGCTCTTTAAGGGAAGAGTGAATAGGCTTCTACTGGGTAGGCATGGTGATGCAGTCTGAAGGTAATAATAATAATAACCAAATCACGACACACACATTGACTCAGCCCTGCAGTAAGTATTGTAAGAACTTGTATCGAAGGAACTAAGCAACTTTATAGTATATATTACATAGATAAGAATACAACATCCAATACCGGTAAGCGAAACAATGCGTCTTGCAAATACCACAAAGTCCCGACCCCGCCGGGATTCGAAACCGGAACCTCTAGCGTAGCAGTCGGCTGTTTACACCATTGCGCCACCGAGGTCGTCAAGTGAGGTGGAGGTGAAGACTGCATCACCGCTTAACCTCGGGCCGGATTGGAGTCAAATGCTTGGTTGTGTAAAACAAAAACTCTCGTGCCGGTGAATACACTGGCTCCTCAACCCTTTGATCACAAGTAACCTACCTGTTCCAAATACCGTTTGATGTAATCAACCCTCTTGTGGTCTTCCAAGGTTCCTTCGTGTTCAGGGAAGCCGTTTTCAGTGATCATGAACTCCAAGTCTCCGTACGTCTTCTTCAACCAGGCTAGCGTGTTGCGAATACCCTCAGGATGGATCTGGAAATCCGAATAAAAACATAATGTAATGTAACCTTAGAAGGTCCAGAAAGAGCGACAGTTGAAAGAGCAACATGAAGACTGTCTCTTTTTTTTAATTGGTATTTTCGCGAGTATTAATATTTATTTAGCTTGTTTGCAAGGTTACTTGCCCTTTGGGAGCCTTCATTGGTTCTGGCGTGTAATATAGCTCCTCTTAGGGTTGCGGAGCCAAAAGTCCTTCAGCAGAGGTGTTTCGGGCATAACAACTTAGATTTTTCACGTCGAGAGTTAATAGGCATTTTTGGGCATGCGTTCTTCATTGACCACATCATTTTAAATTATTTATTGACTTTAAGCTAGGCTGTGCTCATGACTTCGCCCTGTAAGATTTAGTCCAGGGAGAAAACAAATACTCACAAACAACCAAATGCTGCTAGCTCTCTCCCAGTTGGGTCTGGGTTGTGTGAATAGCCCAGCGTCAGGAGCTGAGGCTAAAGGCCATGCGTAATACGGCACTTTGTCCTCTGGTGTCAACTTGCGGACGGCTCGGCTCGTGTAGTAGTTGAGGCCGTAGAAATCATAGGTGCCTGTAAGCGAAAAAAGACTTTAAAACCGTAAAACTAACTGCATCTTCCTACCCACTCCATCTTTCCTTCCTCCAAGCCCGGACAGATTCGCAGCCTGTCTCACTGGGACTCAACATAAACATGCGAAATGCTGTGTGTAACAACTCTGCTAACCTCTCTCGAGGGATTAAGGCGTGAGTTTATGTTTGTATGTCTCTTGAAACTGACTTCTCTTCTAATCAGATGAGACTAACCTACATACAATATCAGAATAGTGGTAATTTAAACCTGCCTGAATCTGGTAATTAAAAATGGTTCGGAGGTCAATTTCCACACTGGTAGTTTCATCACCAATTCCCCACTGGCTATTGCTATTGCTTATTTGTTCAAAACAGCTGCTCGTTTTTATCTGATGGTACCGATTTCCGGGTTTTCTCTCAGATGCAACTGGGGTTGAAAACTGTACATTGAATCACTTAATTACTTACCTTTGACGTATTCCTTCTCGTCATCAGTGAAGGCTGGTAGTTTGGAGCGAGGGTGTCCTTGTTGTCTGCTCCTCTCGGCCAGCACTTCTTCTACTGCTGGCGGCCAGCCACCCGACGAAGAGTAGATAGGATGGGAGTAACGACCAGCCTGGACATAAATGTATTATCTTCTGAATCACAAACCAGAAACCGTGACACCGTGTTATTGTGCTTGTGGGGACGAAATCTTTAAAATCAACCTTGGGATTTCACCAATGTAATACATTAGGTCTGTACCTATGGTAGTAAGAACAAAGATTATGACAACGACACCGTATTGTCGTTTATGACTTGCCTCGCAAAATATTCAAGGCATTGGTGCGTAAATCAGTCTGGTCGTAAATGAGGTCCTTTACAAAAAAGTTTCCAGATTGTCTCAGGAACTCAAATACCAAGAGTTATCCGGTTGCTTTTTCCAGACTAATTTACGCACCATTGCTTTAACTGGTAGGACTGGAATCAAGTTTGAGTGAAGTATATGTACTCAGCTATATATATATGATGACAGAGAAATAGAAGCCGAAGTTCCTAAGCATCAGAAACTTACAGAGAACTGGAGAGCTAGTTCAGCGTATTCCTCATCTCCTTCAGCCAGGGGTTCGAACCAGGACAGATGATTTGACAACGATACTTTTCCTGGAAATGTAATGGTATATAAGTAATAGGTTTATAAACGCAGACCTTAAAAACTATTAGGTAATTTCTTGGAGTTTTCAGTCTGCAAGTGTTTTATACTCGTATTAAAACTCATGCCTAACTTTTTCTTTCGATAGGTATCATCGTTTTACTCAAGAATTTTTCAATAAAAAAATATAGAATGTTTTACGTTAAACAACTCTTTTATGTTACTCCATATTTATTAATGTCTTGTGTGGTCTCATCTTCTGTGAATTTTGTTCGTTGATCAAAAGTACTTCTTACGTAAACGAATGAATAGGTAATTAAAGTTAATCACCTAAACAAAATTAACTAAACAATGTTTAGTATCAAATTATCCTAATCATACTAACCATGATATTTGGGCTTGAATTCCTCATCATATATCCTCCAGGCTCTAGCATGGGCCATCAGGACGTTCTTATTGCACAGGTACACCGGGAACTCAGGGTCTACGAAGCCAGGAGCGAGGACTGGGCTGTTGAGGCCCAGGTCGCAGACGTTGATGGGCTCGTTGATGGTGATCCAGGTTTTGACCCTGTCTGCGTATTTGGAGTAGACCACGCGAGAGTAGTCACCGAACCAGTCCATAATGTGAGGATTAGTCCAGCCACCTGACAGGAAAAAATAGGTGTCTGTATTTTTTGGATTGAACCACAGTTTCTTGTGACAAGGCAAAAAAGAGGTATGTTTTAAACTTTGCTTGGGTAATGTTGAGGTCACAAATATGTTATTGTTTATTTGGGGAAACAAACAGACAATTATTCTTTGTAAGAACAGTTCTAAACATATTTCCCTGCTGTGCACAGCGAGATCATAACAAAACGTTTAACAACTTTAAATTGTAATGTGGACATATTCTTGAGAATAGTAAGAAAACCATAGTTTCTGGTTAAAGACTGGCTAAGATACGATGTATCTTTGCTACTTGTGTCAAAACGCTCAATCATGCAGAATGGTTGTATGTATGTAAGTTATATAAAATTTACCTAAATTCTGCAGGCGCTGCGGCAAGTCCCAGTGATAGAGCGTGACGACGGGCTCGATGCCGTGCTTGAGGAGTTCATCGATCAGGTCGCTGTAGTACCTGACGCCGTCCTCACTCACGCGGTCGACCAGACCCGTTGGCAGGATGCGCGGCCATGATATGGAGAATCTAGGAAAACCGAAAAGTCAGATACTCTTTTTACGAGAGGCTTCAAGAGCATTCACGTAGAAATCAGCAGCAGCTGCCATACAGAGAAGATTCTTTGAAACAATATTGCGTTTTATTTCTGCTAGTTTCTGCTATTGAGTTAGGTTATCAATATCCTTGACGGTGCAAAAACACAAACTTAAAAAAAAAAAAAAGACGTAATCTCAACTTTTGTTTCTTTAGTTACCTTTAAATAAGAGAAGATTAAAATCAGTACACGTTTCTGTAGGCGTTTATCCTATCAAGAAATCGTGATTGGTACCTATAGAAGTCGAGTCCAAGGTTAGCAGCGAGCTGGACATCCTCCCTCCACTGGTGGTAGGAGTCACAAGCGACGTCTCCAGTGCTGCCATCTTTTACGATTTCAGGCTGCGTGTGAATCAGTCTGTCCCAAATGCTCTCGCCTTTGTCTTTAGGAAGAAAAAAAAAATTCAAAACAACGTGTTTTCTACTCGTCTTGTATGTACAATATCAGCGATTTATACTCCAGCAAAAGTTCTTTGCAAATATTCGTTCAAAATTTAAGTTAGCGGATAGAGGTGGATTCTGGATTGTCATTTGGGAGCCACGGTCACAACCTCTGCACTTTTCCATACTCTCCGACGACCTTTTTTTAATTCTTTTGGAGAGGCTTGACCTTACTAACACGTTCAAAGATCTCAGATGCTTTTGGGGGGGCTTTTTCAATTCTTAATAACCACCCCTCGCCCCAGAATAACATCAAATCAGTCATCAATCGATTTCTTGAATATGTGTGGTCGCGAGTTACCAGTTCAACCCGCTAGTAATTATTTGGAAAATTATTTTATGACAGCGCGAGTCACGTGTTCGTTGCCGTTGCCACTCCCCTGACGCCTGGTACCCGTTGCGGACCTCCCCTCCGCACCCCCCCTCACGCCGCTACTACCTAAGCTCCTCACAAGGTTCACGGCAAACATGATTGAGCAAGTAACATAACGTTATTTCGTAAGTATATATTGTATACTCTGTGTATTTTTACATAGCTTGAGAGTAGGTATTTTTTTCGCGGTACACCCGCCACTCTATCCCACCATTGCAACTCCTTTTCACCAGGATCAACAATGGCGTCCTTTGATTGAATAATCAACGAATAATGCAGCTGTGCAATGACGCACTGGCTCTGCGCGTCTGTGAGAGTAGGTATACCAAACTATACACCTGAGGTTCATGAAATTGACCTTGCCACTCCAAAGTTTTTTATTGCTGTGATACGGAGGGATCACCAATGTGAGTTGTATCCTCGGATAATCCCACAATAAACACTCGTATCCGTTATCTTAGCAGTTATCTCTATTAGTTTAGTTATTTACTTTTTCATGGAAAATAAGAACAAATAAGTCAATAAATCAAAAGAAGATACCTTTACGTTTGTCGAGGTTAAATATGTCGGTATTATCAATGTGTTTTCGTTTGTTAATATGTAAAACACGAAGGCTTCATTCTAGGCTTCGTGAAGGGGGTTCGCCCTAGCGATTAAAAATGTTACAGAGAAGTGTATATAGAGCTTTATATATTGGACTTGGATATTATATTGCATTTTAAATATTAGAACTACCTAAAAAGACTCGCTCAAGTGATGGTAAGTGATACTGATGCCCTCCACGGGCAAAGACACCTGCAGGCAAAAGATGTCAGCAGATGCGTTGCCGACCTTTTTAAAAAGGAGTCCTTTTTTAATATATATGTTGTATATATGGGAATACCGAATAGTTGGTAGTCCCTGATGATTCATCCACCTACCACTGACATTCCATGCTCCTTCGATCTGGTAGGCGGCGGTGGCGGCACCAAACTTGAAGTTCTCTGGGAACTGGTGGTCACCACACAGCACCACTCCCAAAATACCACTAAATAGAAATCTAAACTTTATAATTCGTTCTTCGTACGTTACTGAATTTAGTTGACATGTATAAATAATGCCTTTATGCGGCCAAGACAAAGTTCTGGTAGATTATATAATGTATTTAGAATACCTATCGGGTTTTTTGTTTCATAGAAAGTCAATAAACTATTAACTTTATCAAGTTGAATCATTTCTTGATATAGAATGCATTTACATAATTAAATTAGCTTTTTTTACCAACGATAAAGATAAAAATCACAAGACTCTCTGAGACTGGTAATAATAAGCGATTGTCTTTCTTAATTTGTACAAAAACATGGATTTTATCTCACCAAAACACAACCACTTTGTAAGCAAACATGTTCGCAACTATTCAAATAACTAGAAAAACATATCTACTATGTGTATTTATGAACATTATCTTACGTTTCAATTAAGTTTATATCAAAATTTATTGGATGCTGATACAAATAATGTTACTTAGTCATAAAATTTATTGGTAGGTATTATATTGATTGTCGGGTATAGTTCAGTTTCACGTAACAAACAAACAAGCAATTCGCGAAACTAAAAAAATACTTAAAATTATCAGGAGTACAAAAATATATGAATAAACTATTTTTATCTCATCAATAATGATTTCCGACTTTTTTTATTTAAATAGACTTACACGTATTGTAGTTTCAATTCGTCATTTTTTATCTACCATCGGTTCGGAATGCTATTTACGGGGAAGAAGCCGGCAAGAAACCTCCGTAGTTGCTTTTTTCAAAAATTTACAATAGTTTTTCATGACATGTTGGAACATTTAAGTTTAGTTCTGCAGTAGATACTTACTAGCAAATCTAAAAAGATAAAACATGCTTTTGGTGTTTATAAAAAAGAAACACCACAGAAACTCACGCCGTAATCCCTCGAGAGGGTTTGACAGGGGTTTTAAACATCGCATTTAAAAAGACATAAACATGCGAATGTCTGCTGGGACTTGTCCCAGTTTGACAGGTTGCGAATCTGTCGCCACTATCCGGGCACAATGAGGAACATGGCAGCTATAACGTACGGCAACCCAAGACTTGAACCCTCGCCCTGTCGGGTCGGTCAGTTAACCAAGGCACGTAACAAACTGAGCTACCACGTCCTCAAACTTGTTTATAAAGGTATTTTTAATTCTGGTTTGAAATGAAAAACGTTTAAATTAGTATTTTTCTTTATTTTTTTACTTCGCTATCAGCAGAGACGTTCCATGTCCTTTGTAGTATGACATCGGCG
The DNA here is from genome assembly GCA_949316135.1 of Choreutis nemorana. Classification (NCBI taxonomy): domain Eukaryota; kingdom Metazoa; phylum Arthropoda; class Insecta; order Lepidoptera; family Choreutidae; genus Choreutis; species Choreutis nemorana. The sequence goes on from OX438618.1 coordinate 6,853,703, forward strand.
TAGTACGTTGCTGACTGCCTCGCCGTCCGCACGCGGTCAGGCGAGGAGAAGTCTACCGCGTGCAGACCGAACGTGTTCCTGGACATACACATTGCATCATCCGTCGGGTGGCGTTTACTACTGGACATATGCCTCCCCCGAGACTTTTAACAGAAGCAATCCTGTGCCTGTGTTCTGCAGGGCTGAGTCAATGTTTGTGTTGTTTATGGTAAAAAAGAAACGAAAACGTACTTAGCGTTGCAAGACACTCTACGAAGTTGCTGCAGGGAACCCTAAACATTGACTCAGCCCTGCATGAAGATAGAAAGAATATTTTATCAGGTGCCGAACACTCTTAGATCAGAATTTAACAACCAAGGTCAATAATACGAGAATGCCTCTCCCTATTATTTCACGACTGTTTATCGTCCACCTCGTAATATATGTAAATGAAGCCTTTATAATTCTCATTTAATTTAAGTTTCCCGCGCTTTACCTTCAGCTTTATAAGTAAAAGTATTATCTGCGGTGGCAGCACGTTACTCTATATTTACTATGGAAATTATATATAAAGGAAAATGATCTCTGCTCTAACATTGTATAATTATTAAAACGTTAATGTGATTTAAGAAATAAATAATCTTATGATTATATGAAATAATATTTGAAGCAGCAGCTTTTAATGTTGTTTCTCTTTACAGGTGAGTAAACTAAAGTAATGTGTAAGTTGTTATCAATATTGGTTATGAAAATGTTTCTTTAAAAATAAACTACTCTTTACAGAGCAACAATTAAACTTGTTGTTTCAATAAACAACACATTACATATATATAACGGTTTTAACAAGCATACAAAAATAGACTCTCAGTTTTTATTCAACTAATTACATTAAATCAGTCAAGTGTGAGTCGGACTCGTTCGTACCATCGGGTTCCGTACCATCTCATAAGATTAAACACTATTTACTTTTTAGATCATTTCGTAAAAGAAGATCACTTAAATTTAAAAGTCCTTAATGTTTTTAGTATTTAGTTATAGCGGTATCAGAAATTGACATTATCTGAAAATTTAATGTGCCTTTCTATCATGGTAAAGATCATTTGGCAGAAACTGAAAGCAGTTCTCCAAAGCCTATAATTAAAAATAGTTCATATTTATTCGTCACAAACTTTTTTGTCACAATCAGCAACGTAGTTGGTTACATTTGCAATGGAAAGGGGAAGTAACAGTCTTGCGCTAAGAATCTTTTATCTCTTACCATGTGACAATATAAGATTTTTATACTAAACTACATAGGTATACAGGAATATATAATGAAAAACCGGTATCTGAAATAATACATGTTACAAGTAGCATAAACTTAAACAAATAGTGACACAGTGGTACGTAATGCAAGAGTTGGGATATTAAAATATTTGTAAAGTAATTATTCAGTTTACAAGGCAGTCCGCGTTAGGTACTACAAGAACAGCAGCCTCCCTACCTTACCGATGTATGTGTATTGGTTGGCGAAATACATCATGTTTACCTGACAACCTGTATGTCATTCAGCACTGAACAGTACCAGTCAGTTCGAGTTGTTATCTAATTGAATTATACAGAATTATAGAAACCTGCTAAATACGGTGAGTGCTCTGTCAACCACTCTCGAAGGATTACGGCGTGTGTTTATGTTTGTCACGCACCATAAACATAAACTCACGCCGAAGTCCCTCGAGAGGGGTTGGCAGAAGTTCTTGCATTTCGCTGTTTATGTTGAGTCCCAGCGTGATAGGTTGCGAATCTGTCGCCACTAGAACATTGAGACTTACAGCAACCCGAGACTCGTATGTTTCTCATAGACGAAACCAAAAGTATATGGTTAATATATGTTATGAACGTATGGAAAAACCGCTGCTTCGTATGTGCAAGAATCTTATTGCCGTGATGGCACAATTAATATGAATATGATCCCACCTGTATCCATCCATCCATTCGAAGTTATCAATGAGGGTCCACGCCGTGTAGCCAATGACATTCACTCCGTCTTCTATCGCTAATTGTATCTAAAAAATATTGATTTTATTTATTTAGAGATGTCTACAGCAACTACATTTTGTACATTACAAAAACCTATAAAAACATAAAACAAAACACACAGTAAATATAAAAATACATACATAATTATGTAGTGGAAGGCGTAAGAAAACGTATAGATGTGGACAATGTTAGAAGCGAAGTGAAAGAATGTGAGTGACGAGACTGCAAGTATAGAAAAAAAGACGAATGGGAAAATTATAAAGTAGCATATAAACCTTCCACTTGAATCACTCTATCTATTAAAAAAACTGCATCAAAATCCGTTGCGCAGTTTTAAAGATCTAAGCATACATAGGGACAGACAGCGGGAAGCGACTTTGTTTTATACTATGTAGTGATAATTGCAAATTGTTATGGATTACTCATGGGATATACGCGAGACTTAATAGGAGGTAGAAGACTATCAAAATCGTATCATGATAAAATAATACTTTCAATAAGTATTTTACCGATATCGACTGACGGATGACGACCTCGGTCGCGTGGTTTGAATCCCGGCGGGGGCGGAACTAGGTATGTGTTATTTGCAAGACGCATCGTTTAATACCATAACTATGTCGTTTATACCATATCGTTGCTTAGTGCATGCGATATAAGATTATCCTAGTGCAGGGCTAAGTCAATATGTATGTCATGATGTGTTCATTATTATCATCAATACCATTTACGTGATACTGGATCGCGATATTGCGTATCCTGTGATAATAAATTGACAGTGTAGAATCTCCCTAAATGAAGTTTTTTAAGTTCTTTTTAATTTTAAATCACTGGTTATGAATGTTGGTACACAAGGAAATATTCCTTTACCTGTTCCAAGTGCTGTTTAATGAAATCAATTCTCTTGACGTCTTTCACGGAGCCTTCGATGTCGGGAAACCCATTCTCAGTTATGAGGTATTCAATGTCCCCGTAATTTTTCTTCAACCAGACCAGCATTTTTCGGAAGCCTTCGGGGTTGATCTGTGTTCATAGATAGTGAGTATAAGATACAAAAATAATATAACCTCATTTAGTATTTGACAGGAACAAAACTATAGAAAAAAGGGCGGAGAACCTTCTATGTTGGTTTTTCACTATTAGGTTATGCTATGGACGTGGTAGCTCAGTTTGTTACGTGCCTTGGTTAACCGACCGATCCGACCAGACAGGCCAAGTCTCGGGTTGCCAAACATTGTAGCTGCCATGTTCCTCATTGTGTCCGGGTAGTGGCGACAGATTCGTAGCACCTTTGCTTACTCCTTTCGGGGGATAAATTACGGCGTGAGTTTATGTTATGCTATGGATCTAGGGAGCTAGGTAAGTCGAGGCCTATGCGCTGGGCGCCAAAATTCCTGATGAACGATGCTAATAATAAAAAATGTTTAAAGGGTTATCCCAGTTATCGAAGGGTAGGGAAATTCAATCGACAGCTAAAAATGGGTAACGAAGGGCTCCATGATATAGTTTAGCCCCAGGTTTAGATCCAGGGTTGACACGGGCGTTGCCAATAATATAATATAATGTATAATAGGGATTAAAAATTGATTTTAATTGGTAATTTTATGGAGAATAAAAATTGTTTGTGGAGCTTTACTGTTTAAACATGGACATTAGAGTGTTCTATATTTAAGTATAATAATCGATTCTTACTATAAATAAATTTAAGCATATTTCAACTGACCTTAAGCTTGTCAACTGCTTCTCCTCTCTAAGCTATAGGCTGGCGAAGTTCTAGACAGTTGACAATACTTACTATCAGCCAAGAGCTATCAGACACTGTCCAATGAGCCCTGCGTCCTGTATGCAGACCAGCATCAGCCGAGGATCCAAATGGCCACATGGGGACCTCAATTACATCATTCTTGGACAACTTGCGAACAGCACGGCTGGTGTAGAAGTTCAAGCCGTAGAAATCGTAAGTGCCTAACAAAAAGAACAAGTTGCATGAAAGCTCAATATAACCTCTATTGCTGATATTTTATTCTAATGCAAAAACAAGATTCTGTGGATTGATTTAGGTTGGAAACAGAATTAATAAGAGCCTGCGTGAAGTTAAAAGCAAAACTGTTGACAGGAATTTCCAGTGGAGTTGGTAAAATCAGTCGAAGTTGGTGTTTCCACTTAGAAGGAGCTGAGACAGAGAGCATAGTGGTGCATGACCAGACCAATTACAATGATTTGAACCGACGCATAAATATAACATAAACTAAAGGCGTCATTAATCCCTCGAGAGGGGTCGGCAGAGGTGTTACACACCGCATTTCTCATGTTTATGTTGAGTCCCAGTCTGGCAGGTTCTGAATCTGTAGCCACTATCCGGGCACAATGAGGAACATGTCAGCTACATTGTATAGCAACCCGAGACTTGGCCTGTCTGGTCGGATCGTTTGGTTAACCAAGGCATGTAACAAACTGAGCTACCACGTCCATAGCATAACCTACGAAGAGGTCGGGACCTTGGTTAACTGAGTGACCCGACCCGACACGGGGGTCGAGGCAAGGTCAGGGGATTTAGGCAGAAGTTTCGCGCATTCTACTTGGTTAATTCATGCACCGCTATGCTGTGATCCTCCTTTACAAACGCAAACTTGAAGCGCAAACTCCTTCTTAGAAGAAAACCCTCCTCACCCTTGACGTATTCCTTCTCGTCATCAGTGAAGGCTGGTAGTTTGGAGCGAGGGTGTCCTTGTTGTCTGCTCCTCTCGGCCAGCACTTGTTCTACTGCTGGCGGCCAGCCACCAGACGAAGAGTAGATCGGGTGGGAGTAACGACCAGCCTGTTGAATGGAGAAATAAAAAAACGTAAAAAAAAAACAAATAAAATAAAGAAATAGCTAAAATAACAATTAAAGTTTATATGTGTTAAGCCTTTAAGTACTCGGAATTATCTTATGCAATGAATTCACTAATGTATCGTAAGCTTCTGTACAGACTGAAAACACGACAAATGGCATCCTTTGGTACCACCCTCCTTTAAATTTACAACGTAAAGCAGTTCGCTGTGTTTCGGTTCGAAGGATTGGAGAGCCGGTGTAATTACCGACACCTATAAATGGGCAATGCATCGGCGATGCTTTTGCATTCTCAGACATTAAGGGCATCGTTATGTATGAGTATTTAAAGAGGTGAACCGTCTTGCCCAAGACGTTATATAAAAATTAAGGAAAGCTGAAAGCTCTTAGAAGATTTAAATTAAAGTCTCACGCAGTACTGATTCGCTAACTCAGCGTATTCCTCGTCTCCTTCAGCTAATGGTTCGTACCAGACCAGGTGGTTAGAGAAAGAGACGTTCCCTGGAAAAGGACAATAGATTAGGTTAAAAGCCATTGGACAATCTGTTAATATCAATCGTGTATTGAATGTGAAAATTGGTATAACCTTCATTTCTTAAGGGAACAAATATAACTTGCTCTTCATTTGTATTTTCTGCCGTCAAACAGTTCGATGTGTTTTGGCTTGATGGTCAGGTACATAAAGAGTCAGTGTAATTAAAGAAACTCGAGGAGGAATATATTTTACCTCTACATGGGCTACGCATTGTCGTGTTAATAGGCGGCGGTGATTTATTTTCATTGAGTTAGCCGTAGATTGTTTGCTGATGACGTGGAATAATTTCTTATTGAATATCACTAACCATGATACGTAGGTCTGAACTCCTCATCATATATCCTCCAGGCTCTAGCATGGGCCATCAGGACGTTCTTATTGCACAAGTACACCCCGAACTCAGGGTCTACGAAGCCAGGAGCCATGAGTTGAGTGTTTAGGCTTAAGTCGCATATAATGACGGGTTCGTTGATAGTGATCCAGGTTTTGACCCTGTCTGCGTAGTTGGAGTACACCACGCGAGCGTAGTCTCCGAACCAGTCAACTACGTGGGGATTGGTCCAGCCACCTGGAAATTATGGAGATTTGTTTTAGGTACTGCGGTACCTACAGTGGTACCAGATACTTTTTAATATAACCTACATACTTCTGGATGGAGGTGTCCAAATAAATGAGTAAAAATAGGAAAACAACCCAATCAAATGAAACGAATGCGGCGCTCTTAATTAGTATTTCTCCTTGTTTAAAAAGCAAGACTTCGTAATTCCAGTATGGTAGAATTCATACTGGAATTAGCTTACCTACCCTACAAACTCTTCAAACATCTCAAAAAATTACGAAGTCTTGCTTTTTATACAAGGCTAATTAAACAAGTTTAATCAAATTGTGACTTATGTAGACAGAGTAGACTTATGAAATCCCTCAGTATTTTCTTGTTACCTAGATTCTGCAGCCTCTGCGGCAAGTCCCAGTGATAGAGCGTGACGACAGGCTCGATGCCGTGCTTGAGGAGTTCATCGATCAGGTCGTTGTAATACTTGATGCCGTCATCACTTACGCGGTCCACCAGACCCGTCGGCAGGATGCGGGACCAGGCTATTGAGAATCTGGGGAAATGTCCTAACTTTATGATAGGTCAGACCAGCGCAGAAATGTACCAACTCGTATCTTAGTAATTGGCCATAGTCGGAATACTTAGAAAAAGTGTTATTTGCTTTACTTCTTAATGTGCCGGCCTTGCTGATCAAGTCTATCGTAATAGTTGCGAAAACAGCCTGAAGGATCAGTTGAACAATTTATCAGAATGAAGGTTTGTCTGCTGAGAAAAGCTCAGGCGGTCAAATAGCCGTGTCCCCGCCGGCCGATCCAATACGATCCTGCCTGGCGTGATCCATTCGTTGTCAGTCCATTCATGCATCTACACCGGATGATCCATGACCTTGGAGTGTCGGTCGGTGGGGATACGACTTAAGGATTTGAAGTGGTTTTAACCTATAGAAGTCGAGGCCAAGGTTAGCTGCGAGCTGAACATCCTCCCTCCACTTGTGGTAGGAGTCACAGGCGACGTCTCCAGTGCTGCCATCTCTGATGTACCAAGGCTGCGTGTGAACCAGTCTGTCCCAGATGCTTTCACCTTTGTCTAGAAAGTCACGCAAAGTCTGGTGTACAAAAAAACTTAGACATTTATGAACTGTGCCTTATAGACGAAATAACGTATTTCTTTGCTGAGAAACGCACTGAGCGTACTCAGTGTCTGGAATTTTATTCTCAAATCAAGTATTTTGTCAAGTTATTCAAAAATTCAATATGGTAACCCTATCTATAGCATATCCACTAGTATGTAAAAATCTACAACCACCTTACATAAGTTTTGTGTTTACAGTTGCTGCCCATAAAGTTGATGAACTTTGGCCTCAGAATATAAAAAATATGCCTAAATTGTTACGTTTTGTTTCGTTTCTTATCAAAAAAAAAACCTTGATCTTGGACTTCACACGCAATGTTTTAAAATTAATCTAATTATAACATGACAATAAACCGAAAACAACGTCATTCTTATCTTGTAGTAAACAATTAGATGATAAATGAAACGACCATTATTTAATACATCCCAACACACACACGAAAGGTACATGTTGTATTTTAAAAATGTTTCCAAATGTTCCTTATACAAACAACGCAACAAGTTTGTACCATGAAGATACCATTATAACATACCAGTAATGTTCCATGCCCCTTCGATCTGGTATGCAGCAGTTGCAGAACCAAATTTAAAGGTGTCCGGAAACTTTGAGTCACCACAACTCACCGCGGCTAAGACACCACTGTAAAAATGCTTAGGTTTTTGATAGGCTGTAGGTATTGTCTGGTCTAGTGCCTTGCAATACATATAAGTTCCGGTTTCAGCTACTAGCTTATATCGTTTTTTTTTTATCTCCAATGGTCATTAGAAAGAAAATAGGCATCTATTTAAATCAAAGAGTAGTTAGTGAAATAGAGAAAGATATTATGGCTTGTACTGTTCTTGTAGGTAGAAAACGATTTTTTTTTCATAATTATAAACGCAAACTCAAATAGCAACATACTTTTTAAATTATTTTGTTCTATTAAAATAACCCTATACAAAGGAAGACAAATATATCCAAAATAAGTTTTAAATATTAAGTAAAAATAAATAGGACAACATTTAAGTATGAATAAAATTAATAATAATTGACATTTTCCGCTGGATTCAAGAACAGAATGGAACATACCGTGTATATCAAGTTACTTAATGTTTTCGCATTTACACTTCAAAAAAAGGGTTAGAACTGGAATCTCTCACGTCACTGCCAGGGGTTTTATTTGCTGAACTAAGGACCCTCCAAGTTTATTTTATCGGGGACTGTCGTGGTAAATTACCATGACCTTAGTGTTCTTTACTAATAGGGAACATGCATGGCTTTTTATTTATTTATTATAATTCGATAACACACGGATACACAAATCCGTTAAATTTTCTCATATAACTGACTAATGAACTAAGTTATAAAGCTTCAAAGTCGTTGGTTAGACAGAGAGATCCGATATGTAAAATGACGTCAAAGTACACTAGCGCTATACAACTTCCGTTAAAATATTATTATTATTAATATTATTTATTGAAACAATTAAATGAGCGAGATGTATATATTTACTTTTAATGGTTATATCTCTCTGGTTTATCTTACAATTCTAATTCTGTTTGTAAAAATATAGTATAACCGCATGCTTTACGATAAATTGATTGAATAATCAAATAAAACTTCGTAAATATACTACTTCGTTATTATACTAGTAAAAATTTCGGAATGTGTTTACTGTGAATTCTTTGGAAATGGTCCGTCCACATACCTCCTTTGAGGGGATCCGTAAAAGTTCTTCAATGAAAAAGGGAACCTCATTGACCGTTACGCGTAAAGAGCCCTAGCCACTCCCTTAGAGGGCCATGGAAAAGAGGGATTTGGCCAAACAAAACATTTGCAGATTGAGGCAATGTATCTCTTTTGATAAAAAAGCTAGCCTAGCCTGTTCGTTCCATTAAGAATTCGGATACATAAAAAAATATCTCACCAAAACACAAGCACTCCGGCGGATATCATTTTGTAAACTACTTTAATCTAGTAGATACATTCCTACTTTAAATCATGTAACATTGTTTACTTTATTTTAGTAAATTCAATACCTATTTTATCTTAATTCTAAACAATGAAGCTTGATCGACATTGAGATAAAAATTAAAACCATTCAATGAAAACTTTTCTAAAGCTTTTTCTCATTCTTCCAATCATGTTTTAGGCGTTGTTCATATTCTTTTACAGTGTTCCCAACCGTACGTTAATGATCTTACATGTACAATAATTTCGTTTCTACGTACGATGTACGATAGAACATCATTATTGCACGAAAATTTTCATGACAGTGAAAATTTTGAAAATTCATGTTATTCTGTGGATTTAGAAAAATTAATGCATCGATATAATCCTATTTATTAGCGAAATCATCCAGTAAAAACATTTGTACAAATGTACGATAATTTTGGTTCAATTTAGGTAATTACAAGATAATTTTGAGCCTTCAGTACAATAATTGGCTCTTTTTGGATTGGCCACACTGTACTTTTAAATCATTCAAAAACCGGCTAATTTAAGGACTGTCTGGGAACGGGATGGTTTTTAAAGGTAAGGTAATAGTAACCCAAAGCCTTAGTCATTTCGTAAAATAACAGTCTCAGCAACATGACTTGTAAAAACTAAACGCTTTTGAGAAGGTGCTTGGCGGGAACGTGAAGTTTCAGTTACAATTGTCTTATTTTATCGTCTTATCTTGTATTTCAGCAGAATTTAACGTGTAAATGCTAGCGTTTTAACAAGTGAATATGTGTTGTGCTGTACAAGTGTGGAGAAATAAAAGACGACTAGGCTGCTCTTTTTGTGGTCTCCCAAGTCATCACCATCATCTCATTTACTATTTCACCATTATATTTACGGACTAAGACTTGTGACTTATGTCCTTTGCCTGACCCGAGCCGGGTAGAACGAAACAAAAACAAAAATACTTTTGACAGCCTTTTGGTCGAGCATGACATTGATAGATGTCAAACTTGCCAAAGTGTCAATGACTAACCCAAATATTTTTATTCGAAATTTTTAACAAAAATCGAATTTAACAAATTGTATCCGAACTAATTCTTTTAAAATCATAAACTACATCATCTTTGCAAACATTCTGAGGCGGAAAAACAAGTTTCGTTTTCTCTAAATGCTGAGTTCGTCCGTGAAGTCTTCGTGTTTCTTACTTACCATATTTTCGAGTTGTAATGTCTAAGATGAAGAAGTTAACTGGCTCATTCCGCTATACGCAATGGGATCCTTGTCTCATTGTATCCCAGATAGTGGCAATGCAGTCCTTACTGTATTTATCACTGGCTTTAATTGTTGCTGTGATGCAAGATCTGACTGGATCGACGAGGACCCTAGATCACATTTTCGAATACCATGTGAGTTGAATGATCAAATACATTTAATGAAATTAGCGTCATTGATCACTTAAATTAGTTTAAGTGTGTATTTTTTAATTTTCTTATCAAGTTTTAATGACAACTTGTCATGGATGACAATGTAATTCTAAACAATTTTGTATGGTGCAATTGGCCTTAGCTGCATATTTACAGTGAGATAAAGATAAATTTGTTTTAACATGAGTAGAATTAAATACAGGTGTTAAGTTTAAAAATAACTACTTCATGAAGCTATTCCTCTTGAAATCAAGATGAATCTTTATTCAAGCCTTTATGGGAACAACTTAAAATTGTTTTGTTTTGTAAAGTCTTAGACATTTTAACATATCATGTTGAGTTCTAAGCTTTATTTTAATTTAAAACTTTTTTTACTGTTTCTTTTATTATTTTATTAAAGAACGAGTACTATTGTATATGGTAACTTATCATTTGATCGATGACAGCAGCAACTTTTTCCTTTGAAAAGCAAATTGTTAATGAATTGTTGAAATATTTTCAGGAAATTCATGTCATAGATGTGGAAGGTCAGTCTGTGATACTTGCATTTGTGTTGAATGCAATAGTCGGTGCTCTAGCAATGTGGAACATTGTTGGAAGAACGAAACTTTGCTTAGATTTTAGGTAAATTATTTTTTTTTTTTTTTTTTAAATTCATTTCATCTCACAAAGTATGTTACAATAAGGTTGTCTTAGTTTTGCCTGTCATATACATGCATATTGTTGTAGTGTGTGTAACCTCAAGTTTGCTCAGTAAAGAGTTTAGACACACTAGAATGATTTCCATGTACACATTAAATCACAACCATATAGCCTAACCTTGCTTGTGAGATGACCTGTACCTAATTTTTACTTAAAATTTTACAAAAAATGTCATAACCTACTGAAAGGACTTAAATAACTTTATAGTGAAATAATTACAGTGATATACCCTACTTAATTTGACTTAATTTTTAATGTGTTTATCTCATGTACAGTCGAGGTCTGCCACGGAGTATCATTTGCCATCGAAATTCCTCTGTACGCGATAATACTACATTTTAGGGGTTGGGTTGCAAGCGCCATCCTAATTGGCCGTAGTAAATCTATTACCAATGACGGTAAAGGAAGCAAATCGTTCATTGAAATCATGATGTTGTTTTAAAAGTAAATCTCATCCATTCACAAATATAGTATGAAAGCCCCCAGCCTCAAAACCTGCAAGCAAAACTCGGCCTGAAGGTGGTATCGCGTGCGCTTCCGTGATTGTACACTTTGTTGGGTAGCAATTGAGATAGGAATCCTTGTATGTTTCATTTTGTTATCTGTTTGTGTATTAGTTCTAAATAAGTTTAGAATGATGATGTTAAGATTCATTGTTACCTTTACTGGTCTTGGATGTTGTATTCTTATCTATGTCATTTATATTATATTATATCTTAGTGTAGGGCTGAGTCAATGTGTGTGTTGTGATGTGGTTGTTATTATTATATTGTATTATTATTATTATGCTGTGGTCTTCTTTCCAGCTGTACATTCCACGGTATCCACCTCATCATCTGCTGGTTCTACAACAGCAGCTTCCCGACCACCTTCTCATGGTGGGCCCTGAACATAGCCTGTGCAGCGATAATGTGCATCACGGGAGAGTTCCTCTGCCTTCGGACTGAGTTGCAGGCTATTCCGCTGAGCAATATCGGTGCCAAAGTTGACTTATGAGGCAGTGTGTGGAAATGTGAAGTTATTTGTTTGTTAAGATGTCGAATTGCATAATTTGTTTTGTCGTTGTTGCGTTTCGAATGGCATGTAGTTTATTACTTAAGGACTGATAAACAACATGTGCTGTTGAAGAACTGGATTGAAAATGTTGGCTCACTTATTGTAAGCAAAAATGATTAAATTTTGTTACAATTTTCTTTTTTTAAATTAACTTTTAGTTGCTTTAACAACACTTTCATATGAATATAGCCTAAAGTGATAATTAAATACATCAGGAAATCATTATTTTTAAAGTTCGATTCAGTATTTTTTTATGTTAACAGTATGAGGTAGTGTGAGTAAGACGGCGATATTGTGCGAGCGAGAGCTATATATGTTAGGCCATTTTCAATCCCGTTCTGTGACTGCAGGGGTTGTAGTTTTGGAACATGGTAATTACAATAATACCAAGTTTTGACTGCTCTTGCAGTATTAGCCCTCGTTCGTACGCCATTGTACGGCATTGTTTTCGGAGCTCAAGTAATGATTGTTCATAAAAAGAAAGACGGTTTACCATTATAAGAAGACCCAAGTGAAAACGTATTCGGTTTTCGTACGTCGTTCAAGTTACGCTGGTCTTTTGTTTATTTTGTAGGTATAGCCATTATAACTTGACCTAATGTCTTGATTCCGTGTGAACGGGAGGTAAGGCGCTGTACAAACTTGTGTTACGTGTCGGATACCTGTCATTTTTTGTTGCCGACACCGCACACCCACCACAGGACACTCTAGTTAACACACACGCGTTTGCTCATCATGTTATATACAGTAGCTTTAATGATAAAGGTTGTACATTTGGTCTTAGTGGCATGTATTTTTACACATATAGAATTTGAATGTTGGTAAAGAAGAAAGGGTATACAATATTTTTTGTAACAGAAATTATTAATTTTAATCATTATATAGTTTAAAACAAAGTCGCTTCTCGTCTGTCCCTATGTATGCTTATCTTTTAAAGATCTCTTTAAAACTACGCAACGGATTTTAATGCGGTTTTTTTTTTAAATAGAGTGATTCAAGTAAGTAAGATACATGATATCGGGTCGCCAGTAATACATAAAACAATAAAAAAGCTTGGATAAAATTAAAGCTGAAATATTTTTTAATTCATACAATAATATTTTATTATTTTGTTAGTCTGAGTTTATTCAACCAAGTTTATCACGTTATATCCCGGTTGTATTACACGTTCAACCTGTATGTATTTAGTTATAACTTGAAAGACGCTACTAATTGATTTGTAAATAACATAACATGATTTAAATATAAGTAAATGTAATTTATAGCATGATTGTAAATAGTTTATCTTGGAGTTGTATGATGATATTAAAATCTTATATATAAAATTCTCGTGTCACTATGTTCGTTCCCGTACTCCTCCGAAACGGCTTGACCGATTCTCATGAAATTTTGTGAGCATATCGAGTAGGTCTGAGAATCGGCCAACATCTATTTTTCATACCCCTTAGTGATAAAGGTTGTCCACCCTTAACTTTTTTTTATTTTTTTATGTCGCATTAAAAATTCATACAACCCTAGGGTTGTATGAATTTTTTAATAGCCATTTTATAATTATTTATATGGCAAAACAACGAATTCAAAAAATCAATTCATATATAAATATTTTTTTCTTTTTTAATTTCTTTTGTATAATGGTTTAATCTAAACCAATATTATTTTTCTTTGTGACCTGTTTTTATTTTAGTATAATGTGTGTAACCTTTGTAAATGTTGTGTTCGTCTGTTACAGGCATGTACATCAGTTTCTGTTTATAATATGTGATTTTTATATGTTTGTGTAATGTACTTGCTGTAGACGTCCCTAAATAAATAAAATAAAATAAAAATAAACAACGTTTGCCGGGTCAGCTAGTTATATATAAAAAATTATGATTTTGTTTTTGGTTCTACATTCCATTGTACTAGTTGGATTCTTAGGGGGAAAAAAAAAGTTGCAGCTTATGTCAAATAAGCGCGGATCAGCAACGCAATAAGCGAAGTCTGTTTTATGGTAAAGTTTTTTTTTTTTTGGAATATCATTGTATCATTTGTAGAATCTAACCCGGTCGCAAAAACTTAATATCTACCCATCTATTGCGTGTCTACCATGATTTCGCATAGTTTTCCTACACGTCAGGTAACATAGATTACTGCAGTGATTTTGTATGAGCAATCTTAATTCCTCAACTATCCGTTTGGGGCGCTTTACGAAGATTCATACAAATTTGTAGTCGCAAGCGATAATCGTAGATAAATCATGGTAGGCACACTAATTACTGAATACGTTACACTATAACTGCAACGTTAGTAAGTAGGTAAATAAAAATAAGGTATGAAATGAAATCAAAAATCGTTCATAGCAACATATTTAATAAATAAATTATCACAATCACCTGCAACACTGCTTAACTTGCTGTCGATTTCAAAGCTGTTTTCATTCGTATGTCATTTTTATACAAAATAACCTAGTTACGCCGCATCGTAGTACAATCGTTGATTTACAATTCCACAAATACAAAGGCGTGCTAACTAGATACATTTTAACCCCTGACAGATTTCTTTTCGATACAGGTTTATCGTTTATATATTAAAAGATTAGGTTCTGTCAGTGAGTTTATATGCGTTCTCAGGTCTTTCACATATACAGCAGTAGCGCTTTTTGGTAAAATAAAAAAAAACCATACAAAATCCGTTCGTGATAATTTTGCCGCTGTTAGTACTTCACTCACGCAGTAAGCTGTTGGATAGAGTAAGCAAGTCAAAATCTGATATCACAGACTTTCGAAACTCCCGGAAAGCTTTATGTTTAGGACTATTCATATTCGTCTCGGAACACGGAATCGACTCTGATTCGACAACTCGAAAGGAACGCTATCTACATTCACCGTTCGGATAAATTTGACATTTGTTTTCGGAAATGTGACAGTTCGCATCGGAAACTCTACGAGAGCTCTGAGGCTGGTGAGATCTTGAAAATGATAATTTTTTAGGTGTAAGATAGGTTTCAGAAGATAATTGCAATTGTTAATAGGACAGGTTTTTATTTGTAAAGCTGTTTTTATTTTGTGAATTTCTGGAAGAAGGTTGCGTTTTGATTTAGATAATTTCCGAGTCGAATCCAAAACGATAGGAGATGTGAATTCGGTCTGTGACATTCGGATCGAATACTTGACGATTGGAACATTCCTGCTTCTGAGAGAAAACTTTCGGATCCATTGTGAATAGCCCTGTAGAACAAATGACAAACTACAAAAATCTTTAGTAGCATAGGAAATAATTATCCCTTGTTACTAGGTACCAACTAGTTAGTTTTTACACGGGTAAAAAAAAACCCGAGTACTTATAGTGCCACGTCCCTCATTGTGCCCGGGTAGTGGCGACAGACATGCAACCTGTCACACTGGCTCAACATACACATGCGGCTAGCGGTGTGTAACACCACTGCCTACCCCTCTCGAGGGATTACTCGGTGAGTTTATGTTTGTTATGCTACTGGTTGTAAAACTGGTAACGAATCGGCAAACTTAGCGCGAACGGATTGTTAAATTAATACTCGGTAAGGTACTATATTAACATGACACATAATACACAATAGAATGGTTTATATCTTACAGCGACGAGTATATAGCGAGTTACAAACAGCAAGGCGCGGTTTGTTGTATATAAATCTTAATGCTTGTTACGTATATAGTTTTGCATTTATTGATACATAATCAAGTGATAGGAAACGTCTTCAGCAAATCCACCAAATCCAACTTTGGGTGGATTCTTTGAAACGAGAGACATTTGACAGTGATATTTAGTAACATCAGTTGAGACACCTCTCTGTCCTGGCCCCATAGACAAATGCCATTATTCCGCAAGCGTTTACCTCAACAGAAAATAAAATGTATGGAAATGACGTTACTCGAGCGCGAGGACATGTCATTTAAATACATTTTTATTTTCTGTTGGCGTTAACGTTTGCGGAATAATGGCATTTGTCTAAGGGGGCTGTTCTTAAGGTCGATTTCGAAAAGGTTCAAACTATCTATCTGTTTCTATCCTAAGTTGACGCCACTTTTTAAGGGATGTTTTGTATAGTCTCCGCAAAATGATAGAACACCTGACAGCTATGAATAAGTCAAATTTGCGTCACTTCCTGCCATTGAACTACCACTAGCAACACTAGTCAGCGCGTTACATTGGATTAGTGTTATTTTTAATAATAATGTTTTTGTTAAGTTTGTTGATAAAATTGATAGAAAAATAGGCACTTAAAAAGTAATGCTCATGACTAGCGGTACTAAGTGTTCAATGGCAGGACGTCACGCAAATTTGACTTATTCAAAATAGCTGTCAGGTGTTAAATCACTTTGAGGGTATCATATGGAATTTTGTTTGTAAAATATTAGATCCATGTCTGCAGTGAGTAGATGCTATGCTAAATGGTGTTAGAAGTGGCATCATTCTTTAATAGTTAGTACAGATAAATCAAATGCGCCTTTCAAATGTTTGCTCCGCTAAGCCAGCTGCAAGGAACTTTTACAACGAAATAGGGGAAAAAACACACGCAATTAGACATTTAAAACCGTACTGTTGCATTCATGGTTTTTGTAAAAACTTTTATACAAACGAAATTAGATTAAAAAGCTTATTCCTAGGTTCAAACCACAACCGCAAGCGTGAAGAGTAGGCAACTGATTATTAATAGAGTAACGTTGAGTAGAGTTGAGAAGTAACGTTAATTTAACTAAGCAATTGAAATATAGCAACAAATAAATATTAACAACTTTTTTCGAAGGAACGCGTGCATGACCCGGGTTTTCAACACATTGTTACTGAATTGAGAGTTTTCGGTGTGGATGTCTCAACTTTTATTCAGCGCCAGCCCTAGGTAACCAGGCGATGATGTGTTTTGGCGCCCTTTAGTGCCACTTTTTGCTTCCCTTGGAGGATTTAGGAGCTCATCGTCTGGCAAGGATTTTTTCGCAACTTGTTAATTTTGATCAAAAACTTTTAGGTTTCGACGCCCTTCTATTTTGCATTTTAGCGCTCTGATCCTTAGCTTAGAGCGGCCGTTCCACTCTCTCTGCCCTAGGGCCAGCTGCTTGTACTCAACACAAGATTTAATTTTTCGAATCTAAATCAAGCACAGTTGAGGCTTCCCTGATGAAATTCTCAATCAGGAACCGGCTGTGCCCCTCGTCCGTGATAGACTTGTAGTGCTAGACAGCTCGGCAGCCCCGGATGTACGATTTTTAACATGGGCAAATATTTGCAGTGGCGCCCTTTGCTGCCTTTTTCGCTTGTGACGATTGTAATTTTGGCGCCTTTTTGAACCTGCCGCCAGGTTGCACTGGGGCTGCAGCTCAGAGAGAAGTCTAATATATTCTCTTATTTCTACGGACACGCAGAGATTTGCCCTAGCTAGAAAGTTTACGCGACGTAGATTGCCCTTCGAGAGAAACTCTGCGACATTTAAGTTTATCGTGGAAGAGGGACAAAAGTGTTTTTGAACTTGTTATAAATAACTATATATCTACTATTGGGTTATATAATGTGCATTTCTATTACATTCATCTTACGCTATACTAACAATTTCTTTGTCTTTTTAAATTTTATGACATAAGAATTTAATATTTACAAGTGCTCCTTTATAAATATAAATTAGTCTCGGTAACATTACGAACTATATTTTGAGTTTAAATTACTGCTCGGCAAAGAGTACAACGTGTTGACAGGTGGAACTACGTGTCATACTTGGCAATGCCATGTCTTCTGTCAAACTCAGCAATGTCATTCACTGCTCAGCGACTGGCTGATCACTGCTCAGTGTTGCCAGAGCCCTAGATTGATTAAAATACATTTTGCCAAGTTATACGTGAGTGCATTTTTGATTGAACTTCATTTGTGAATATTGTTATTATGTTTAATCAAAGAAATGCTTGTGGACGGTAAAATCATTCTGACAGATTTACTTACAAAATACGTTTCTTTATTTCTTTTAATTTACAAGTTCAATGACATTTTGAACGTTTGCTTAATTTTTTTTTTTTTGGTTTTCAATATGGACTGCATTGTGACACTTTTAATTAATATGTCAACTTTTTTATTCAGCGATCGAAATGTTTAAAGATAAAGTTAATTAAATTTTATGAACAACCACCAATTATAGCAATAAATAGATAAGGCTAGTGATTGAAGCTCTAGATATATAAATTAAAATGACGGACGAAATAACAATATGATTTTTTAAATTTTAAATTTTTCTTTTAAAATGTTTACGTTTAAAAATTCGCGGTAGGAGATATTATGTAATTTGTGTGTACATTATATCATAACATCACGACACACACATTGACTCAGCCCTGCAGTAAGATTAAATATCTTGTGTGTGTGTAAATAATAATATTGTATGTATAGTATAAGAATACTACATCCAAGACCGGTAAGCGAAACAATGCGTCTTGCAAATAACACAATGTTCATTGTATTAAAGGTATTTCGTTCGCCATTTTTTTTAAAGTTCATTATCATGACACGCGAAAGGCACTGCAAACTATACATCATTATAATCTAATACTACAAAGTAAGATTTCTCGCGTATTATTAACGCATTTACATTTAAACTCTAATTATATAATACATAGTGTTTATATACTGCACATTTCGATTTTGATAACAATATATTATTTAATAAACAAAATAAAAGGTGCTATATACCAAATATTTTATATACCAAAGTAAATATATATAAAAACTTTGTCAACGTAAATTTTATGTGTGTGTGTTAAATTATTGTAAATAAATATAAAAAAATTACTTTTAAAGTTCCGTCAATGTCACTTTGCGAAAGTGACAGTGACATGTATCTTTGTTGACAGTGACACAGTTTTTTGCGTCATCAAAATGAACATTTCTACAAAAATATACTTGAATCTCTTGACTATGAATATAAAAATGGCGTTTCTAATACTGAATGTTAATATCTGTTGTTTTGAATGATATGTTGTTTTTATATGGAAGACTATTAAAAATAATCGAGTAGATCCAGAGAGAATAAGCTGTGACAGACGGACATACAGATATACGGGTGATGTTGTAGCGGTTCCGTTTTTACATTCGGAGGGAAAAACATTTTATTGTATCTATTAATAGACGTATTATTAAAATAACGGTTTGTTTTGTGATTTTGTGCTTACTATGACGATATAAACAAATATACATATTTAAAAATAAATTAACGTAATTAAAACTAAGCAATCAACGATAAAAAAATAAATGTCAACATTCAAAAAATACTATAACCTAAAAACTTATATTTCGAATAATATTCAAATTGTAAATCTTTAATAATAATGAGCTCAATTATTGAATAACGAGGCGAAAAATAATAATAATAATGATCTTTTAGCGAATACTTTTAAATGAGGTAGATATGATCCTCTAACATAACCCTTTAACCGCCAAGGTCGGATTAATCCGACGAATATGTTTCGTGCCCGTTTCGCCAAGGTCGGATATTTACGACCAAATATAACTACTCGGTTAATCCGCCTTTTTTGTTCGATAGCGCTGTATTATATTAAAATAATGTTGATATTTAATAACTAGTTAAAGAAGTAATCATTTACAATTGATTACGGATTATTAACTACGGAGGTTTCTTGCCGGATTCTTCCCCGTAGAAATAGCATTCCGAACCGGTGGTTGTAAAAAAAATGACGATTTGAAAGTGCTTATTTTAAGTCTATTCGAATAAAAACTTTGACTAAAAAAATTTTGACTTTGACTTTTGACTTTTACGCTTTAGTTTCTTAATTAATATTGTTGTGTGTATTTTTCGTTTTACTGTGCTTTTCTTTGCTGCTGAGGGCACGACCACTGATATTACGGCTGGCGGTTAAAAGGTCAATAGTATGAGAGAAGGCTATATTTCGTTCATTGATAACAACATCAAACTGTGCTCGAAGCAGAGGGCGCAATAGCACATAACGTATACCATCTGACATTAATAATAATAATAATAACCACATCAAGACACACACATTGACTCAGCCCTGCAGTAAGTATCGTAAGAACTTGTGTCACAGGAACTAAGCAACGTTATGGTATATACTACATAGATAAGAATACAACATCCAAGACCGGTAAGCGAAACAATGCGTCTTGCAAATAACACAAAGTCCCGCCCCCGCCGGGACCACTGCGCCACCGAGGTCTTCAAACATTGTATTGCATTCGATTCTAAATCATCAAATACAATATTGCCAAAGCGGCCTTTTTTTAGCCCAACTGATAAATCAATATTCCACTTTAGCTAAGGTATGTCAGATTTGACAGCTGTCTCAATCATACAGTTTTTTTAAACAAATAAACAACAAAATAAATAAATAAACAACAAATTTTTATAAACAAAATAAATAAACAACATATTTTTTAATGATATTAAAAGATTTTTTTTGATTTTTTCATTCATATGTCAATTGAGATTAATAAACGTAAATATAGCCTTCAAATCAAAATTGATTTTATTTTAATATAACGTAGATTATTTAGTGATTATAGTTAATTTTCAAAATAATCTGTAGATATTCAACAAAATCACAAATTTAAAATATAATGATCAACATGTTGCTTCGAAAAAATTATTTCCAAAAATATTATTTAAAAAAACTGACATTCGAGTCAATGTCAAAAAAATATTAGGCCTTTTTAAAAGTATGATTTAAAATGGTAGATTATTTATAAGGTGTTTTATCACATACATGTAAGTTGTTAAAAACCCGTTTGTAAGATTCCTTTTTTATATACGAAATCCTTATGTATATAGGTAAATAATGTTTTTTAAAACTAAATCTCAAGAAATATTGAGATCTGTCGGGTTCTTGAAGAAAACTGTCATTTTGACAGCTAAAATCTCTTACAGTCGGGGCACACTTGTCACTCTGTCCCGCACTGCAGCTCTTGTTATCCAGTATCAATAGTGGCGTGCTTTGTAACGTATAATGCATCTGTACAATGAAGCACAGGCTACGTGCACGGACATACTGCCGACAGCGGGACACGCAATGAATTTAATCAGAAACAGGAAGTACTACATGATAATGTCATTTTGACAGCCTACGTATCTGTCAGACTTGAGATTCAACTTATAAATAGACAACCAGGCTTATAAGCTGAAACTATAAAACTAATCAATACTCCTGTCACAACAACACATCACCTGTCAAAAATCACAAAGTAAAATATAACAACAAAGCCTTACAACGATTTGTCTACAGCAAGATTGTTTAAAAATCATATTCACGTCTCCGTCAACGGTTGACAGCTGTCAGAACTGACGTCTAATAAATTCTACATTTCGTACACATAGAAAAATACGAGCTTTCAATGCCACCTGTCAGTTAGCTATAATACAGTAAGCTCTGATGACAGGTTAGTTTTTAAACTTAAAACGACACTGACGTTTAATTTTCGTACAAACTATTGTGGTTATTTGAACTGTGTACTTTATATTCCTAGTGATTAAGGTGAATTTTCATCGTCGACTTCTTTGATGACGGTATCTGACTCCCACCTAGCTCGCTCCGCTAACAACGCTTGAAGTTTCTGGGAAAGAAAAACAAAACAAACTACATATAGTAAACACAAAAAAAGCCATGTGGCCAAGGCCAAGTTTGAGTTGGACTCGCACATGTAGGGTTCCGCCAAACAATATGTAGTTTTTTAAAACTTTTACCATGTTTTTTTCCTTAAAGAGTTTTATATCCATCTCAAAATAGTTTAATCTTTAAGATTTAATTTTAATATTAAAGATTTATCTTGTGTATATTTTAATGACTTATTTATAATGTTTTTATTATTTGTTGTTATAGCGGCAACAGAAATAGACACTCTGAAAATTTCTAAGTATTATGGTTCATGAGATACAGGCCGTTGACATACGGACGGACAGCGGAGGCTTTGTAATACGGTTCTTTAGGTACGGAACCCTAAAAAATCAGATAAATTAGAAAATCACTGGTTTCGTTTTAATTATGATATAAGTAATCTTTTTTTTTTATTCAAGACCAGGCAGGCATTTGACCCCAAACCCGCCTGATGTTTAACGGCGATGAGGCCTAAGGTGGATCATGCCTGCCAAGGAGAAATCTATTCACTCTTGCCTTACCTCTGGCCTATCTAATATGACGATCCTATTGTCTATTTTAGGCGCCAGATCACAGGACTGCTGCTCCAAATCATCCAATGACGCCCTGCGTGTTAACCTTTAATAAAAAAACCAATATTAATAAATAATAATAACTACATCACGACACACACATTGACTCAGTCCTGCACTAAGATATAATCTTATATCGCAGGCACTAAGCAACTATATGATATAAACTACATAGATAAGAAAACAACAACCAAGACCGGTAAGCGAAACAATGAGTCTTGCAAATAACACAGTTTCGCCCCCGCCGGGATTCAAACTCCGAACCTCCAGAAGGTCAAAAAAAAGTTTAATAGACTTAAAAAAGTACTTTAAAATCGTATTTTTTTAAATCTACCATAACTTTATAAATTATAATAAAAATACTCATAAACTCACGCCGTAATTAATCCCTCGAGAGGGGTAGGCGAAGGTGTTACAAACCGCATTTCGCATGTTTATGTTGAGTTATGGCGATAGATTGCGAATCTGTCGCCACTATCCGGGCACAATGAGGAACATGGTAGCTATAACTCACGAGACTCAGACCCTCGCCTAAGTCCGCCCTAATTATTATTTAAATTTGTAAAACTCCTTCAAAACGTTGATTTTAATTCCTATACTATGAATATTAAAAGGTATTTATGCCTGCATCATACCCCTGGCATTGCAAACGTCCATAGGCTACGGTGACTGCTTACCATCAGGCGGGACGTACGCTCGTTTGCCGTCTTACTGGTTTTTTTAACACGTCATTACCAAACAAGCTCACAGTTCGTCTGATGGAAAGTGATACCGCCGCCTATTGACACGAAGATGCCGTGAATGTCTTAAAACACCAAAAGTACCGCCAATGTGTTGGCTGTGCAAAGGTAAAGATGTTCCTCTCGTGCCGGTAATGACACTGGCTTCCAATCCTTCGAACCGAAACACAGCGAACTGCTTCACGTTGTAAATAGAAAGGAGGGTGGTACCGACGCAGACGATCTCGCACGTAGATCTACCAGCTGTAAAAATCGTGATAAAAGAAGTGTATACCTGTGATGGTGAGGGACAGGTTCAGCTGCTGATGATGCTCGCCGCAGCGGCGGTGGACCGTCCAGCTCGCTGCAGTCAAGGAGTTTCACCAGGCTGTGTCTGAAAGCAGAAGGGGAGTTTTTTTTAAATATTTAGAACTAGACAAGCATTTGACCCCTATTCCGCCTGATGTCTAGCGGCGATGGAGTCTAAGGTGGAACATGCCTACCCAGGAAGCCTATTCATTTCATTTATTCATTAATAATTATGTCTGAAAGTAACTAAATCTAAAACATAATATTACCACATAAATTTGTCTAAGTACATAATATAGTCAAATAATTATTATATAATAGTCATGTTAAAAAAATCATAAATTAGATACAAAAATCTGTTTATAAATATTACAGTAAATAACGAGTGAAAAAAAAAAGACCGCATTCACAAGTTTACATTACATAAAGTCAATCAAAATTTATGATTTAAGAAGTATTCATTGACAGAGTAAAAACCTTCCCTCAGCAAGAGTCGCCTTTTGGACCGGTTCGGTTTTGAACCAATGTAAATTAGTCTCCGCTTTTAGTTTTGTGGGTAGACTGTTTAAAATAAATTCACAGCACACACACAATCACACACATAAATAATTTCACAGCCTGGACTCCAGAGCTATGATTCTAGACGTTTAACCTTGGTCGGAACGGTGCATCGAGATCCATTCTTCTAGTATTGTAGTCCTACAGATATTTTTGAAAACGATTCATATTTATGTATTCGTTTTCACTCTTGCCTTAAAGAGCCTCAGGTTATATTAATCAGGTAAAACAACCATGATTTTTTTTTGACATTTCTGGATATTTTATATGACAGTCACTGAATAATAATGTCATTTTGTATTAAAAAATAACCTTTTTTCCTAGTTTAGGCGTCTTAATAACTGTTGTCCTAAATTTAATACATTTTTTTTGGCATGAGTAAGACACAGCTGTCTCATTTATATATTTACAAAATTAAAATTAAAATTTAGGTTTATATACAGCCCGTTGAATGTTAAATACAATTTAACTTTAACGATAACAATACATACTATATGATATGAATAACAATGTCTAAACGATGTGAAAAAATTAAAAATGAAAACGATTTGTAAGTTGGAAGTAATCTTAAAAGGACACATTTAATTTTGAAGATTTTGATGAATTATCTGAGCGATATTCATGATTTTATCAGTTTTTTTTTTTAATTCTTAATATCACCCTTCATATGTATATAATCAACTATAATAATAACCACATCACGACACACACATTGACTCAGCCCTGCACTAAGATGTAATCTTTTTTATTATTTTTTATTCAAGATCAGGCAGGCATTTGACCCCAAACCCGCCTGATGTTAACCGGCGATGAGGTCGAAGGTGGATCATGCCTGCTCAGGAGAAACCTATTCACTCTTGCCTTAAAGAGGCCCAAGTTACATTGCTCAGGGAACACATCGGCAGGCAAAGAATTCCACACCCTTGCAGTACGCATTATAAAGGAACTATCGAAGCGTTTATAATCTTGTATCGCAGGCACTAAGCAACGATATGGTATAAACTACATAATACTACATCTAAGACCGTTAATCGAAACAATGCGTCTTGGAAATTACAAACTTCCGCCACCGCTGAGATTCGAACCCAGAACATCTAGCGTAGCAGTCAGCTGTTTACACCACTGCGCCATTGAGGTCGTCGACATTTGTTATAAACTACATAGATGAGAATCTAATCCCCACAAAATGATACAAAAAACCTGACAGCCACTTCGCTAATGTCAAATTGACGTCACTTTTGCTATTGTAGTCTTAGTACCAGACTAACACTAGTCAGCGTGTTAGTCTGGCGGAGCCGGCGGCTGTCACACCGCTGTGCTACGGCAGCTGCATGTTCAAGCATGAATGTAGTTACCTCCTGCTAAGCGTGACCAGCGACTGCCTGTGTTTGGAATGCTTGGCGCGACCGCTGCGGACGTCGATGGCTGAGAAGTGATTCTGTACCGCCAGACCTATCTCAGGGCACATGTCATCTTCCACCTACGATAAATATATCTTATCAATACTTATACAATAAAGCATCCAGACATTCAGAAATCTCTTCAAAAATAAAGGTTTTGAATTTGAAATAAAACTTTATTATTTGTAAAAAAAAAATTGTTAAAATTTTAATTTGTAAATTTTATAGAAAATTTAATTTGTAAATTTTACAGATGTGTGTTTTGTAATTTTTTTTTGTTTATTTCACGATGCCTAGAAATGTTACGTTACTGACGAAATATAACACCCACTTATTGTTTTTTTTTTTAATCGATGTCAACCAAAGTTAGCTATTGTCTTGATTTTTCCTTACATCTTCATAATAATAATAAAAATAATAAATCACATCACGACAAACACATTGACTCAGCCCTGCAGTAAGTATCGTAAGAACTTGAGTCAGATCTTCATGAATCATTGACAAGTTTCAGCCAATTTATACAGGAAATTGGCTATAGGCTGAGAGGGGCGAAATTTTGCAGGGTTTTTCTTATATTATACACTTAATACCTATGTTTTATACGGCAATAAATGGGGTGGCTCGGGGCGCCAAATCTTCAAATACATCTCTGCAGTCAGAGCTGTGTTATTAAATACTTGGTGATCGAATCCTTTATTTGGTACAGAATAGATATAAAAAAAACTCAAATATATTTCGCTTTAATTAATCTTTTATACAAAGTTATGGACAAACCAGCAGTCAGTTCACCTGATGGAAAGTGATTCCGCTGCTTATTGCGATTTGAAAGTGCTTATTTTAAGTCTATTCGAATAAAAACATTTTGAATTTTGACTTTTTTTGACTTTTTATTGACAAGCCGGCTATGGTTTATTGCTTTCAAAGAGACAATTGCGATTATTTACTATTATTATATGCACTTACTAATATTTTACATTGTGGTAGCATTGTGAAGCCGTCGTTCCCGTTATACAGGTACTGTTTGACAGCTAGCTTGTATATTTGATCCCTTTGCAGGTATTCGTCCCCTATTTTGACCACCTGCTCGGCAACCCTGCTGCCGGGGGGCTTGGAGGGGTCGAAAGCGAAGGAAATGCCGGCCACCTGAGAATTTGACAAAAAAATCCATTTGTTTTCATATAAGTCAAAATTTTTGACGTCTCATATTTTTCCTATCTTTCAACTTAAATAAAATAAAACAAAAAAAAAAATTGGACTTCGTGAAAAGTCGAAATTAGAAAAAACTTTTTTAAAACATACACATTTTGTTTTTGATTGTGGTGTACAAGTCACTTATTAATATGGTGACAAATGTCAGGATGACAGGTTTATTGTTGCTGTCAGTATGATATGGCGGCCTCTGTGGCGTAGCGGTGTAACAGCTGACTGCAACGCAACAGGTCCTGGGATGGAGTCCCGACGGGGGCTGGACTTTGTGTTATTTGCAAGACGCACTGTTTCGTTAGTAGTATATATATACCTTATCGTTTTATTGATATATGGATATAAAAATGTTAACAAATGCTGCCGCAAAAATAACATATAATTGTTTATTAACAACACAGTTCACACACACACACGCTGTTGATGTGCCAATTTCAATAAATAACTAAAACAATGATTATACCTGCGGGAAGCGTCCCTCTAGGCTGGGGTACTTGCTGACGGCGTTCTCGATGGCCTGCAGCAGCACAGCGCCGGGAGCCGCCACCACCAGCAGCGGCTCGCGCATCGGTATGATGCGGGCCAGGTCACGCAGCGTGAACTCACCGGCCGGGTGCACCTGCCGCGAACAATGCCGTGTTAGCTACATGTCCTTCCAACTGTATCCAGGTTACTCCTTCACCGATTTAACTCATATTCGAATATAATTTAAAGTACGTTACTTTTGACTCAAATTTCACGAAGATCCGATCGAAGATACTCGAGTCATCGGGTTTGAAGCTACCCTGAAAATTTCAGCCTGCCAGCTTATCGGGAAGTTCCTCAAAATTGAATTGCAAAAATCCAACCGGTACGACAAACAAACAAACAAACAAGAAAAGTATAAAATCGTAGGAAAATACAGTATCAATTGACGTTTATAAGTTTGATTAAATATTGGAAACTTTGTTAATGTATTTATTAATTATAGTAAGATAATATATGTGTATATATGTAATGTATATATTTGTAAGTACAAAAAAAAACTCCATATATTTGTAAAATTAAATAAAATAGAAATCCGGAACATTAGAGATGCTTACTTTAAAAAAAATGGTTACATACATACTTCGCTTTGTAATATTTTTTGGTTAAATACTGGTCAATCAGGATTAATAAAATTAAAAAAAACAATTTGTATTAGAAATATTATAAAATGTACATAATTTCCATATCCTATCAAATAATAAAAGATCGAATTGTCAATTAATACAAAATATACATTCACACGTATATATAAAAACGTCGTATCGTTCCACCAGACCCTGAGAACTTCAATTACCTGATCAGATCTAAAAGTCCCGCTGTTCAGCAGCACCAGATCCGCCGCAGTGGCAGCCAGCAGTATATCCGACACCCAGTTCCCGAGGTTGCACTCCTGGCGACGTATGATGCTGAACCGGCCCTCCAAGGGTACGGAGATGGTGCCGAGAACCGTGTCCATCTTCCCTTCTATCATTGCTGGTGGGTGAAGAAATTTATGGTTTGGAGAATTACTTATTTTAAGAATAGATATTGAAACATCTAAAATTTAAAGTGTTAATTAAATGTAAAACCAGCGGACGATCCTGACACATCCAACGATACCTCATTTGTCAATTAATGATAAGTAGTTTAGAAGTTATGAGGGAACAGATGAACATACATACACACATACATACCGGTCAAAAACATAACCCTCGCTTTTGCTTCGCCGTAGTCGGGTTAAAATTAAAAGTGTCTATTCAAACTATTACTACGTCCACACGGCCATAGATCAACCTAACCTGTCTGTAATTTGTATCGTTGAACAGACGGCCACGCATAAAGCTTCACATAACAATTGCAATATCAATCTTTTTGCTGTAACTCTTAAACAAACTTAACGTAATATAAACTCACGCCGTAATCCTCGAGAGGGGTTGGCAGAGGTGTTACACACCGTATTTCGCATGTCCATGTTGAGTCCCAGTGTGACAGGTTGCAAATCTGTCGCCACTATCCGGGCACAATGAGGAACATGGCAGCTACAACTTACGGCAACCAGAGATTCGAACCCTCGATCTGACTGGTCGGGTCGGTCGGTTAACCAAGGCACGTAACAAACCGAGCTAAATAATATTGTAACAATGATGACAATCAACTGTAACATTATAATACCTGAGTATTTATCAGTCTTGGCTTTCAGTTCCTGGTCCTCCTCGATGGCGCTGGTGACCTGGACTTCCTCGATGTCCACCCTCGGACCCTCGGCTTCGAAGGCCAGGGTTATCTTGGAGAACTGCCTGAAGTCCGTGCCCGATTTCACTATGTACTTGTTATTTACCTGTTAGAAAGTATATAAGCTATATAAAAAGGTGGTTTAAGCTTATTTATTCTTCTTATATACAAACAGTATTTTGATGAAAGTACTAGCTGACCTGGCGAACTTCGTACCGCCTTTAGTTATTAGCTGAATAGATCAGCGCCACCTACCAGGTCCAATCGTGTTTTCAAACCAACCAGTAACCCATTGAGATATGCACACAAAATTTCATCCAAATCGGTTCAGCCGTTTAGGACGAGTTAGGTGACAAACACACTTACATAATATATTAAGAAGATACACACATAAACAGCTGGTAGATCTACGTGCGAGATCGTCTGTGTTGGTACCACCCTCCTTTCTATTTACAACGTGAAGCAGTTCGCTTTGTTTCGAAGGATTGGAGAGCCAGTGTAATTACCGGCACGAGAGGCATAACATCTTGACCTCTACATGGAAAACGCATCGGTGGTACTCTTGGCGTTCTAGACATCAAGGCATCGTCGTGTTAATAGGCGGCGGGATCACTTTCCAACAGGTGAACCGCTATATAGTTCAACAGTCCAGAGCACGGGAATAGACTATTGGGCTAAAATTTTTCAGGGTTCCGTAACCAAAGGGTGAAAAACGGGGACCTATTATTCAGCCTCCGTCCACCTGTCTGTCACCGAGGCAGTATTTATGAAGCATCATATCTAGACTCTTGAAATTTTCATAGAATCTCTATAACTGTTGCCGTTATAAACATTAAATCTAATACAAAGACATAATTTTCCTGTTCTTATTTCTTTTCGTAAATCAAAATCAAATTCATTTTATTCGTGCACAATACATTAGGTAAATACAGCAGATGTTGAGGCAAGGAGGTCAGGTATGTGCAGCCAATTGGCATACGAAAGTCATTTCAATAAAAATATAAAATTAAAATAAAATAAAAACGATTAGCAATTAAATTATAGTTACGATAAAATAAGTAAAGTTAAATGTCAAACAATAATAATAATATACAGAATATTGTTTGATGATTGTACGGAACCCCTGACATTCGAGTCCGACTCACGCTTGACCAGTTCTTTTTCACCAATACTCACGTTCAGCACTTCATATACGTGATCATGGCCGCCAAGTATGAGGTCGATGTCAGTGCAGCCTTCGGCCAACTTGACGTCATTGGCTGTCCTCATGTGTGTCAGAGCTATCACGTATTCACAGCCCTTGGGATAGATAATAATAATAATAAGCCTTTATTACCTCGCAAATGGGATAGATAGAATACATTTATTATTACATATTTAAAAATAATCCCGATTGGACATATTAGCTTACATTCGATTGGGATGAACAATTCCACCCCCCATAACTTTTGAATGAGGGAGCAGATATTGATCAAACATAGCTAAGAACACGCTCGATTAAGTCACCTATCAGACGAAAAAAACTACACCAAAATCTCTTAATTCGTTCGAGAGTTATGATGCCACAGACAGACACACAAATAGATACACAGACAGACATATCAAACTTATAACTCCCCTCTTTATTCGTTGGGGCTTAAAGAACAACATTGGTCAGTGGACCTTAGCACGAACCTCTTTAGTTAAGTTGAAGTTTTCGTTAAGTAAAAGGACCGGTCAAAACAGAATCGACATTAACTACATGGGTTCCAATAAGTTTATTGAAACCCAGAATATAGTGGTGTAAACAGCCGATTGCTACGCTAGAGGTACCGGATTCGAATCCTGGCGGGGGCGGAACTTTGTGTTATTTGTAAAACGTATTGTTTCGCTTTCCGGTTTTGGATGTTGTATTCTAATCTATGTAGTTTATACCATATCGTTGCTTAGTGCCTGCGATACAAGATTTGATTTGATTACTTAGTGCAGGGCTGAGTCAATGTGTGTGTCGTGATGTGGTATTTTGGTGATATTTGATTTAATTGGGCATTATTATTAGATATCGGGGCACACCCGCCACTCTGTCCCACCACTGCAACTCCTGTTTATCAGGATCAACAGTGGCGTCCTTTGATCGAATAATCAACGAATAATGCAGCTGTGCAATGACGCACCGGCTATGCCCTGACACCCTACCGGCTGTCGCGGGACCCGCAACGAACTTAATCAGTAGGAATAGGAGGTAGTAAGAAAGCGGTTTCAGACTTAGATATGATTGAAAAAAAAAATGAACGTGTAAAAGTCACCTCTTGCTTCAGCTGCGATGACAGCTTTGTCCCTGCTGACAGGAAGTCTATAAACGTCACCTCCTCTGGATTGATGGTGGCCAGTGTGTCTAACCATTCCTGGTAAAAAAAAACAATTGTTAAATTTTCTTTTCAGCTTCACGTTTGTATGCCTCGGTGATGTACATAAAAAATAGTTACGTGCTCCGAAACATTTTACTTCAATTGAATTAAATATTCACATAGCATAAACATATGCCGTAATTAATCCCTCGAGAGGGGTAGGCGGAGGTGTTAAACACCGCATTTCGCATGTTTATGTTGAAATCTCTCGCCACTCTCCGGGCACTCGAACCCTCGACCTCTCGGCTGAGGTCGGTCAGTTAACCAACGCACGTAACAAGCTGAGCTACCACATCAACGTTCTCACGTCATTACATATTCATTAGCTATTTAATCGATTTTCTCAACTCACACTTTTTGTCGACTGCGTCAGCGTTGTGGTGTCATGGTAAGTCATGTCATGGTGAGTCATGTCATGGTGAGTCAAATAAGCACAACAAATTCATCCTACCTGCTCCACCAGGCCGATCAGTCCGATCTTATGGTTGTTCGCTATGAGTGCGTGGGTTATTTTCCCATCTCCTAACGGACGTCCGGTCTCATTGTCCAAGACATTTGACATCAGCCACGGGAAACTGCATTGGGACACCAAGCCAGATAGAGTTTCTAGGCCAAAATCTACAATAATAAAAAAACATGTAAAACATAAAACCACGCTGTAATCGTTTGAGAGCGGTTGGCAGAGGTGTTACACAAAGCATTTCACATGTTTATGTTGAGTCTGACAGGTTGCGAATCTGTCGCTACTATCAGGGCACAATGAGGAACATGGCAGCTAAAACGTACGGCAATCCGAGACTCGAAACCTCGATGTACAACTTCTCTCCGGTCATGGATGTTGTATTCTTATCTATGTAGTTTATACCATATCGTTGCTAAGTGCTTGTGAGACAAAATTATATCTTAGTGAAGGGCTGAGTCAATGTGTGTGTCGTGATGTGGTTTTTTTACTATAGTCAGACTCGACTGTAGAAATCGTTTAATACAGCAATGCCATGCGGTTTAGCTCCTCCACTCTGCATGAATTTTTTATTCATCATCATCTTCTCTACATAGGCAACGCTTAATGTGCTCTTGGTGTTTCACGACATCAGGGGCATCGTCGTGTCAATAGGCGGCGGTATCACTTTCCATCAGGTGAACCGTTTGCTTGTTTGCCCGTGAATTTGTATTAAAATATTGAACAAACAAGGAGACGGTTCGTCACATGTCATGTATTAATGATCACTCACCGAAGTCATGATTTCCAAACACAGCGCAGTGGGTGCCGACCTCGTTTAACACTGGTACCATTTGTTCCCCTTTCGTGAACGTACTCACTGTTTAAAAAAATATAATCACATTACGTCATACAATATTTGAATGGAAGCGTATGGACGTTATTATGATCGAATTAAAACAAAAAACCTTAACATTTACAAATTTTTAAATTTAATTAAATAACTCCAAATATCGTTTTAACACAAGCTAGTTAAAAATGATGACACAATAATATTTCACACCGAAACAATTTTTTTTTTGACAAATTTAATTTTCCTCCAAAGAGTGGGGGGGTGATCCGAAAAAAATCTAGTTATTCACAAAGGGTAAGTTCTGGTATGCACTGCGAGCACGACGAAGTGGTATCACCAGTGAAAAATCCGCAGTGCCCTAGGGAAAAACATGACGTCCTGAATCGCCGCCATATTTCCACTGCGAGCACTGCCGTTTTCGAGGTGAGGTGCTCGCAGTGCTTTGATCACGAGATCAGTTGAAAGTTTTGACTGGAAGAACAGTTTGAATCGCTGATTTATTTGTAAATAAGTAAAAGTTTGTGGCTGTGAATATAACAATGGCAACGTTAAAGAAACTTCATTTGAAAAAGGCGTCGAAAACGGAGTTTCACAGTATACCGCGATGCGTTCCGTTTTAAATAGTAACCAGAGTTGGCGCAGTGGTGTAAACAGCCGACTGCTCCGCTAGAGTTCTCCGCTCCGTGTTCGAATCCCGGCGGGGTTGGGACTTTGTGTTATTCGCAAGACGCATTGTTTCGCTTTCAGGTCATGGATGTTTTATTCTTATCTATGTAGTGTATACCATATCGTTGCTTAGTGCCTGCGATACAAGTTCTTACGATACTTACTGCAGGGCTGAGTCAATGTGTGTCGTGATTTGGTTGTTATAAAGCTGAATTGACGTCACAGCTTACAGTGTGTAATTAATGTGACAAATTCGATTGTATTTTTTTTTATTTTCAATGGAACATCAATTCTAGATATATTTCTTATCTCTGACAATCAACAATTGACACTTGTTTCAATTATAACCATAATATTTGTAAGCTCTGAATAGAGCAGGAATCGGAGTATATAATTTTATACTAAACATCTATGTACTGTACCCGTTTCCACAAATAAATATTACTATGACCATGTATTTTGGAAGACACCCTAAATAACCTTTAAATATTGTTTCTCAAGGCCATTTTCTCCAACTCTACAAGGATTATTTTTTCCAGCTGAAGAACAATACTCAAAAAAGTTACATCTCATGCATTTTACAAGCTGTTAAACCGTGACCTCGTGACCTCTAACGAGCTTGGTGTTGATTAGCACACCTGTCACTCTGTCCCACCACTGCAACTCCAGTTCACCAGGATCAACAGAGGCGCCCTTTGACGCACAGGCTGTACCCGGACACCCTACTCCACATCACAAACATCTTTACCTCTACATGGGCAACGCATTGTCGTGAAGTTCAGATATCAAGTGCAACGTCGTGTCAATAGGCGGTGTCACTTTCCGTCAGGCGAGCCTTCTGCTTGTTTGCCTGTTAAAATACTTCTGGTGTAACGGTACTCACGCATGCTGGGTGAGAAGGCGTCTCCGCTGAACAGCACGAGAGGGTTCAGGTGTTGGAGCTGCTTCACAGCCGTGCTGAACCTTAAGGCACCGCCCACTGGCTCCGTGTCTGATGATACGAAAATAAATATACTTTAATTTATCAAAAACACAATAAGAAACTATTTTTTTATTTTTTATTTCTAATTTCTTCCCTTCTAATACTACTTGCTAATTGTTAAAAGTAAAAAAAAACAATACCTCTAATAATATGCGTTGGATAACACCTCTGCCTACCTCTCTAGAGGGATTAATTAAGGCGTGAGATTATGTTAATGTGTGTTATTATGTGCAATAAAAATTAACAGTCCATAGTTAAATTTAATTTAATTTTGTTTCTATCGTTTGTTAATTAGGATTTTTATATTATATTTTATGTAAGCTCTGATTCGATAATCACAGGAAATGATTTTGCGAGTTGTGTTACATGCAAGTGCTCGTCAGTCACGGTACAACTTGAAGACGGCTGGACCGATTTGAATTACTTTAATCATTTAGGGACAGCGAGGAAAAAAGTGTTCGATCTGTCGCGGGGTTAATAAGTAATATAAAACCGGTCAAGTTTGAGTCCGACTGGCACATGATGGGTTCTGTGCTATGTTATAAAATTAAAAAATTAATTTACTTTACTTTAATTAAATTTACGAAATCATGTAAATATTACATAATTTCGTAAATGAAATTAGAAGAACGCAAAAATGTCGAAAAAAACACATTTGTTGTGCAATGGAGCCCCCTTTAATTTTTCATTTTTGTGTTTAGTATTTGTTTTTATAGCGGCAACAGTAATAGACATTCTCTGAACATTTCATGAGTTCAGCTTTTATGGTTCATGAGGTACAGCCCGCTGACGAACAGACACACAACAAAGTGATCTTGTAAGGGTTCCTTTTTTTGTTTTAGATGAACGGAAACCTAAAAAAGGAGGTAGAATACAGTTGTGAGGTATATAAAAGAATTGAAACACACGAGGCATGCCTTTTAAGTTCTGTCGTTTCCATATTCCCTTTGGTTACGGATCCCTAAAAAGTTACTAATGAAATGAAATGAAATAAGGTAGGTAAGGTACATTTCAAATAACCGATTTTTTTGTCTCCAAGTATTCCTTGACTGAATAGTAGCACTAGTAATACAGATATGCTTACTGGTGGTTTGTTCGATGTTGTAGACATCATTGTAGTGTATAATTATTATGTTCTCGCCCATGCCCCGCCCGGCCAGCTGGCTCACCGCTCTCCTGCCCACCTGACGAACTTCCAACGATGCCTACAACCAAAACAGAGAGAAATAACCACCACATCCCGACACACATTGACTCAGCCCTGCACTAAGATATAATCTTGTATCGCAGGCACTAGGCAACGATATTGAATATACTACAAAGATAAGAATACAACATCCAAGACCGGAAAGAAGTTGTACATACAAGAAGGTATTCACTACATAGATAAGAATACATCCAAGACCGTTAAGCGAAACACTTTAAATAAGAGAGAAAAGAAAAAGGACTAATATAGTATGTGCGTTAGGTGCTAACACTTTGTGGTACATAATAAAGGCATATCTTTTTGGAAATAGCAAGAAAATGTGCTATGTGAAGAAAAAATATACAGATATTTCCTTTTGTTGTGACTGCTTGTTAGCTGTCGTTAATTAAATAAGGAAAAAACATAATACTGTAAAAAAAAACCACATCACGACAGACACATTGACTCAGCAATTCACTAAGATATAATCTTGTCTCACAGGCACTTAGCAACGATATGGTATAAACTACATAGATAAGAGTACAACATCCAAGACCGGAAAGAAGTTGTACATACATGGAGGTTTCGAGTCTCGGGTTGCCGTAAGTTGTAGCCGCCATGTTCCTCATTGTGCCCGGATAGTGGCGACAGATTCGCAACCTATCACAATGGGACTCAACATAAACATGCGAAATGCGGTGTGTAACACCTCTACCAACCTTCTCGCAGGAATACGGCGTGAGTTCATGTTATGTATGTAATATGTTTGTTTATGTTGTGCTTTTATTTGTAGGTAATTAAATAAAAATAAACACATAATTATTATAAATAAATGATTGATTAATTTATTTAGTTCATTTAATAATTTGTGGACCTTTTCTGTTTTATTGAATTTCGTCATTTTAAACAATATAGCTTTAAATCTGAATATTATATTATGAAAATAAGAATAGATAACAGGTTTTATCAAATGACTAGTGCTGCGGCCCCTTAGCAGTTTTACCGTGGCTTTAGATTAGGTTGTTTGATCAGAGGTTTTAAAACTTTCTTTTGTAACATAATTAATTTTACGGAACCCCAATTTCACTTTTTTTCATTGGTGGATTACCAACGAATAATACACATGCATGCGATACAACTTAGAGACTAATAACATTCCCTGTTTATCCAAATAAAGGTAACCACAGCTTACATTAAAAAAATCTAACAAAACACAAATTCTAGTTGAATGCATTAAAACAAAACTAAATTAAATTGGACCATGTATAGTTACATTATAAAAAATTAAAAAGTCAGTTATGACGAATGATATGATGCTATGGATATTGGGATGGATGAAAACTATAAACATTGATGAAACGACTGTCAAAGTCATGCTGGTGGACTCTACTGCATCATCTAATGTTTAGTTATAAGATGGCCCTAGCGGATAGTTTAAAGAACCCCAGGGCTCCGCAGAACACAGTTTAAGAATGGCTCTTAAATTCTGCTCTGGGGTTACAGTTTAAGAATGGCTATGATTGCCCGAATTCGTTTGAAGTTCCATTGCCTAAAAAAGCTTGTGAGCTATGCAGGAGTGCGTGTGTTGAATACAAGCCACTTCTTTGTTCCCGACACGCCGCCATGAGAAACTGCGTGTCAGGTGGCGGTGACACGCCGGTTGCTACTTCTCGTGACAAGTAACTGATGTATATAATGATATGGTGGTGGCTGGTTGCTTGAATCCGACACAAGACGCACGTTTCCGATACGCTTTATTACTGAGAAATTATAGCTTCTAGTTGCTACCTGCATAGTTTTTCTTGATATCACTCACTGTTGTCCAGATGTATTTAATTCAGTATAAAAGTTAAATCACAGTTCAGTAGTAAAATTGATACTGAATGAAAACTAATTTTTATATTAAATAATTATAAATTAATTAGTTATTGTTGTTGGCAAAGAAACACACGTTACCCATATAAAAGTATACCAATATACAGGGCCAGATTTAGAGGTCCGGAGGCCCCGGGGCAACAAAGGAGCGGAGGCTCCTTGTGTCCAAATTATTTTCCAAATTAAATGAATTTTTTTTTGGAGTGAACAATTATAGATCAATGAAAAGAAAAAGATTTCAAAATTCCATAATATGATTCCAACTAGTAAACAACTCTTGTTTAGTTGCAATTTGAAATATTTTTTCCAAAGTCTCTATTGTGTGTATCCCCGTTGGTGGAAGCCCCGGGCTTTCGCCCCGGTTGCCCTCCCCTAAATCCGCCTCTGCCAATATATATAAATATTGCAATGACACTCACTGGTTTATTTATTTTATTAGATAATACCTAAAACAGATTTACAAAGCTGAAATTCGCCTTTTTCAAATTCAACCCCTAAGCTGGACAAAAAACCAAATCTCGAACGTAGTCCTAACGAAGCTGACGCAAGGCTGTTTGTTAGTAGCATAAATATGTAAGTTTTCTGAGGGATTAAAAACTAAATCTACGCAGACGAAGTCGCGGGAAAATGCTAGTTAAACATTTACGATAAATAATTATATACGCCTAAGGATAACAATAGACAATGGAGATGTAATTAAAACGATCGATTTGGTGGATCCTGCGCATTTTGTCTATGCCCCGATTTCCGGGCAGGTGTTTTATTTCCATCCTCTTTCAATTTAGACGTTTGCTGTGGGCCGGCTATCTAACGTTAGTTGTCCTGGGGGTTTAGACAAGTTCCATTTTACGCAAAACGTTAACGTTTAAGAAATATGAAATGTATTGAAATGACATTAACTTGAGAGATGATGCTGTTCAAAATCCTTATTGCTGAAATAAACCAAAAATTAAAATGGCCTCAAACAACGAGCTACGACACATAATATACAATTGCTAGGCAACTGCCACGATTGACAACTTAAACACAGGCTTCGGGAGCATCACCTCCAACCCTCATGCTCAAAAGCGTAAGACATTTTACGTTACAATATAGCGGATTCATGATACGCCTATGTCTAGAAACGATATTTGGGATGAATACTTAATAAAATGTCTAGTCTAGCATTAGTTCATGGTTAAATCTTTCGCGCTCATAAAACTTTTTGACAACTGTCAAACACTATTCATCGACAAAACTAGAGTATAATGCCCGAAATGGACTCCTTGGTGGTCACCGAGCGTTTAGCGCTGCGGAGAATGGGCATTTGTCTAAGCCCCCTGGCCCCTTAGACAAATAGCATCATTCCGCAAGCGTTAACGCCAACAGAGAATAAAATTGATTGAAATGACATTTCCTCGCGCTCGGGTTACGTCGTTGTTATGTCATTTCAATAATTTTTTAATTTCTGTTGGCGATAACGCTTGTGGAATACTGCCATTTGTCTAAGGGGCCTGGTAACAGACGATCGCTTTTTTTAAAGAAGACTTTTTGTCTACCACGAGTTTCATCCTCAAACGCCCCTTGCGACTGCAGTTAGAATTTTGTATGAATCTTTGTAAAGCGTCTCTAACGGATTGATGAGGAATTGAGATAGCTCTTACAAAATCACTGTAGTGATCTATGTTGCCTGTAGAAAAACTGTACGTACTCATGGTGGACACACTGTTGTACATTTGTCAAGCTATCGTATGAAAAAAATACGATCATCCGTTTGGCACCGTATGTATGTATGCATGTACCAATGTTCCCTTGTAGCACCCAAACTACTGAACCGATTTCGACAAACGAGCTTCCGTTAGAAAGGTCTCAATCGTCCGGGTGGCATTGATTACTTTTATTTTTAAATTCAAACCAATATGGCGGCTCTGGTACTTCACAAGGTGAGAGATGAAATATTAATTACGTTGTCGGTTTTTTAGTTTTTTTTATATTATAAAGAGTTCGGGTTAGTGTCTATCCCATGATATTTTTATCGCCTATCAAAATTTTTCTATCTACAAACTTTAACTGTAATTGAAAATATGTACAGCATAAATATTACATACATGCTTCTATAAATCGAAGTGTCAACCGTCAAGGCCTGAATCATTCCAATGGACTCAATGTCAAAGTCATCTCCAATTTATTTTTATCTCGGGCGTTGTCGCTTCAAATTGTTATATACTTTTGCGTAATTGTGCGTATATACTTTTGATTATATATTATAAATAGCTTTTTATTGACTTTTTCTGTTAGTTCAACACATAATGGAGCTAATGACACAAGTATTTACTGGTAAATATCAATGGGTTTGTATGTGTTTGTATGATAAAGGAGACTGACGGAGAATTTTGTATTTAGATTTATTTGTACCGACTAATAAAAGATCTTTAATACTAATCAATGTATGAATTGTTTGGAATGTATTATTAAATTGCGCGAACGCTCAGGCTATGGAATAAACTCTGCCATGTTTTTTCTAAGTGACTACAGCATGGGGTTCTTAAAAAAAGTGTTAAAAAGGTTTTTTACAGGGTCGGCGACGCGTAAATGATGCCCCTGGTATTGCAAACGTCCATAGGCTACGGTGACTGCTTACCATCAGGCGGGACGTACGCTCGTTTGCCACCGCAGTGGTATAAAAAAGATCAGCTCAGAATGCTCAGAAAGCTCGTTGACATTTTTTGCATGTAATTCCATTATATAAGGGTTTTTGTTCAAACACCCTCCATATTTTTTTTTTGTAATCTACCTATATTCAGGAAAAAACTCAACTCTTAAAATAACACTAGTAAACATAATTAAAACTACTATGTCAAAATAGTAATTTAATAAAAAAAGAATTTGCAAAGTAAAACACAATTGTGCAAAGAAATGTTTTAAGCAGAATTTTTTTTTCTAATAATTGAAAATAAACCAATCGAGTGTTTTTAATGTCAAAGCACTAAATAATTACTACATTTCTTTTATAAAAAAGCTTTGCAATTAAAAATGCATCTACAAAAATAGTAGTTTGCTATCACATACTGTAGTGCAAAAAATAAAGTTTTTTATTTTTATTTCATTCAATTTCATCATAATTGATTATTTAATTATTTTTTTTATTAGTATATATCTTATTAAGCAATCTTCCTTAATTGCCTTTCCATTTTTATAATCATTACAGAATTAAATCACAGTTGAATGGGACAACTGAATACATACAATTACATACATAAATACTTTTCAATATTTTTATTTTAGTTTTACTTTAATCAATTTTTATTTGTTATCTAATTTATACATAAATACACTTACATTTATACATTTAAATATTTATATTTTTGTTTTAATTCATCATATATATTGGATTTAAGACCTATTTAATCAACTTTAATTTTAATTGGTTTTCGTTTCCCAAAATATCCCTCTCACTTAACCTTTGCTAATTTA
This sequence comes from Choreutis nemorana, assembly GCA_949316135.1. Taxonomy (NCBI): domain Eukaryota; kingdom Metazoa; phylum Arthropoda; class Insecta; order Lepidoptera; family Choreutidae; genus Choreutis; species Choreutis nemorana. The sequence goes on from OX438618.1 coordinate 6,894,313, forward strand.
AATATTTAGTATTTCTGAATCAACATATATTATTATTTATCTTAAACTATAGTATCTGGTGAAACCAAAATTCTACTGCATTTGTGACCCTACAAATCCCAATACCCAATAAAAATCCCCTAACAAAACTGAATAGAAAAAAGAAAATAAAAGCAAAAGCTAAAAATCTCACTGCCAAAAAACTACAATAGAAGACAGATTTTATTATTTTGAAACAACAAATAGGGACAATTATTATAAAAATATAACTAACAAAAAAATAAAATCGACTGCAATAAATAACACAACAACAATAATGGAATAACAGAATATTTTCAATATAATTGCCTGTTTGAGCCATCCGACGACGGAGCGGACTCCATCCGTAACGTCACCTGGTACATCAACGCTCGTTGATTCAATGATGGAGCTCCAACGCGACCGGAGCGCCGCCTGCGCCGCGAACGACGCCATCACACGTACTGTCTTAGCTACAACCATCTTTTTTATTACCACTTACGGTTTGTTGTATAAACTCGTTGTGTGTTTGTATCTATGTTTGATATTAATATTCTATATTCAAATCCTATTTGATTTATATGGTGCTTATTATTAATATACCTATACAGTAAATTTTTTTAATCCTATTTCATTTATACATTAAGAAAGTCACATCACAACGCACACATTGACTCAGCCCTGCAGTAAGATAGTAGAATCTTGTGCTAAGCAATGTTATGGTATATACTACACAGATAAGAATACTACATCCAAGACGAGTAAATGAACCAATGCATCTTACAAATAACACTAACGAAAAAGATTTTTGTGGTAAATGTTAATGTTGTCTTCCTGCACAGTGTTTTTAATTAATACTTAAATAGAATTCTTAATTATTGATTTCACTTAATGAGCAAGGTTTTGAATATAAATTGTTTTATACCTTATTATTTCAAATTACAGTTTAATATGTTATTAATTGTATTTTACTAAAGAAAATTTGATAGATAGTTAACATTTAGTAGAGCATTTGAAAAAGATAACATTATCTAACATTTCAGATATGAAGTTTGACTTTTGACAATTTTAAGAACTTTTTGAGATAGTATGTAATTTCATATCCGTACAGAATGTCTTAAATATTTTTTTTTAATTATATATTTTAAATGAATTCCAATAAATGAAAATAATTTAAAAGTCAGCCAATTTTAATTAGGTATTGGTTTACAATCTTAAAACATTTTTTCACTCTGATGATTTTTTTTTAAATTCAATGTTTTTTTCACAAGAGATTCATTTATAGCTCTAAGTTTTTGTTTTTATTTAGTTTTTCATTTAAATGTTGTCAGAGCAATTTGTTTTCATTTTAAATAACAATGAATTATATATTTTAAATCTGGAACCAAATCACATTTTTTACGTTTCATACGTAATTTAAACTCTTTGCACAGTTTTAATACAACATTTTTTTTATTATTTAAAACACTATTTTTCTCTCACTGTCACAAAAACTTCAATAACGGTCATGAAGACATTAAAATTCACATCGTGTCGCGAGACTGAGTTCTTTAAAACATTAGGAAATACAAAATTCGAAAACCGAGGTCAGGGAACAAAAAATCTATTTCTGTTGGCAAGTTCTTCAGATGCACATATCTGCACTTGGCGACTGATTTCACGTCATTATCAAAGCCGTTTGTTTACCAATACGTAATAAGCATTCCACATCTCAGTATATTCCTTTACCCGTAGCGTTATCACGTCTTTACAGGGGAAAATAAAAAAAATCGAAACATTAAACTTACCGAGCAGATCGATGCGTCCTTGAATGAAATGCTGTGAGATTTTGTACGAGGACTCGTTTAAAATTTACTCTAATTTCAACTTAAGTTACAAAGATGTATATATTCGATAAATTCGGAAGGATTCAGTATAAATCTAGCGAAAAAGAAAACACCCACAGATGGAATAGGTTACAATGAAACGTCAATGTCAAATAGGAATCAGCTGTCAGTCTGTCAGAGAGAAAAACGTTTAGTTACAGCATTTTAATTTAAACCATTTTGAAAAAATCCTAAAACTATCTAGATTAGAAAAAAAAACATTCAAAAAGAATAAGCATGTAAGTATTGGGTTAGGATAAAAACCAAGGAATTTGTTAGAAAAGTGCCTGTTGCAAAAGTATATTTCAAAACACCTTAAATAATTTACTTTATAAAATAATTCAGGCACAACGACCGAATTGTTTTGTTTATATGTTGTTATCATCTTTTGATAAAGCTGAATGCTGATCTATGAAATATTATAATTTAAATACAATTTATCAAGATCCTAACTAAATTATGATTTGCATCCACGAAAGTTATCCATTATCCATGATATTAAAGTACTAGAAATTGTAACTATTTTAATTGAATCTTGAATTCGTCTTATTTATTCCTGACAAAACTTATGATAGTAATCCCCTTCAGAGTCGTACCAATCCACGAGCTTTCTATCATGCCACATGAACGTTCCTTTCAAATTATCTGATGCTTCCAGAACCAAATACAAAATATTTTTCGCCGCTTCGTCGGGGCTGAGATCTCCTTTGCCTTTCGCCATATCTGTTTTCACCAGTCCTGGATGGATGGCATTGATTGAGATATTTCTTTTGAAATGTTTTCTTTGCTGTATCATTGTTAGAGCGGTGACAGCGATTTTTGAAATCCTGTGCTCTGCATGTCTTCCTTCATCAGCGAAGTTAGATTTCTCAAAAGTTCCATTTCTTACACTCTCAAGATAATCATTGACGAATTTAATCAGTTCTTCTTCAGTCAGTTTTTCGTTTTTGAGTATTTCGATCCAAGCCTTGTTTTTTAAATTTGACAAGTGACCGCAAGCGCTAGACACATTTACTACTCTCGCTCCGTTTCTAAGTAAAGGAAAAAGATATTCCTCTATCACCAAAAGGCTTTTAAAGTTAGCGTCTATGTTTCTTTTTGCTTTTTCGTAATCGGGATATTCTTCATCTATATCTAGCACTGCTGCATTATTAATTATTACATCTAATCCACCATGACGTTCTTTAATAAAATCAGCCATTGCTTCAACACTTTCTCTATCAGTGACATCAAGCAAATGGAATTCTGGTTGCAAACCTTCTTCTTTTAGCTTTATCACAGCTTCTTCGCCTTTAATTTTGTTTCTGGAGGTTAAATAAACAGTACCTTTGAACTTCTTGCATAAGCCTTTAACAACTGCAAGGCCCAGACCTCTATTAGCTCCGGTAACTATAGCAACCTTTTCAACCATTTTGTTATGATTTTATTGACTTGTAATGTTACCGTCTTAATGCGCGAATGAACTAAGACTGTCAATCGGGTTGTGTGAACTGAGTGTGAATCATTTTCAAGGAGATAATAAAACTGTTGCTTCATTAACTACTTTGGCCAATGTTTTATCTCACCAACCAATGAAGTTGTTATTTTTAATACTTACTTATCAATATTCAAAGCCGTTGGTTGCTATTATGATGACGTATGTTTTGTTTTAAGTAATCAAAAGTGTGTACCAAAGTTTTGTTTACATGCTGCCTAGAACATTGATATACCTTTGAATGTTTACTTGACTTGAATGATAAAAACCTAATCGCATTCTTTTTATGAACACGAGTAAAACAATTTAATTGAAGTACATATTTTGTTCACTCGTCGTTTTTGTTTCAAATTTATTGTTGACAGTCCGCATTTTATGGGCAAGCATCCCTCCCTCATTGGTCACATGGTAATTTCGAAGTGAAATTGTAGAATTGTAAACCTTAGTTTTAGGGTTGCATACCCAAAGGGTAAAAAACGTACCCTATTACTAAGTCTCCACTGACCATCCTTCCATCCGTCTGTCTGTCAGTAAGCAGTGGCGTGCCTAAAGTTTTAGTACAGGGCAAGCCGAGAGATATACTTCCGCCGTGGACGAGCTCAGCAAAACACTCAGAAGTTTGCGAACATGTCAACAAAACCACAATTTCGGTAGCTTTAAAAAAGTCGTTAGATTTGTTAATGAATGAATAAAAGCGCGAACGTATTTTAGTTTGTTAAGGCAAGCCGGGCTTTTGGGCTTCTATGACAGTACCGCCACTGTCACTAAGATATACAAGAATAATAGCTACTTTGACAATAGACACTAAAACATAAAGACATTTAAATAAAGGTTAACATACAAGAAACGTTAGTTTTTTTGCATGTTTTGCTTGTTCTTTATTTTACGAAATGATCTTAGTTGCATGTTGTTTAATCTTGTATGATGGTACGGAACCCTTCATGTGCGAGTCCGACTCACACTTAGCTAATTTCTTAATAATAGTTTTCCTTTATCTACTACTAACTAAAAGCCTTAATGCACTGATTAATCTAATTTTTTAAATTTAAGAGTAGATTACTTACAGTGCTTCTGTAGAGACCAATCATTAGTCTATACCTATAGTCTATAGCTTAGATTTAGTTTTTGGATAGGAGACTGACGTCTCGAAGAATTATTTTAAAAATAAATTATGAAAGCTACGATAAGGTTTAATAACTAGAAATAATAAGAAAACTTAAATGTTCCAATATGTAATGAAAAAGTATTGTAACTTGGAGTATTTACACTTCATTTCAATTCAGTTTTGTTTTTCGATAACTTGATAATTTTTATTGATTCTATGAATTTTATGTATAGTTTTGCTTTACAAAGTCCCGGGCAACTAAACAGAAAGTTCTGATGGAAAGTGACACCGCCTATTAACACGACGATGCCCTTGATATCTAAGAACGCCGAGAGCATCGCCAATGCGTTGCTTATGTAGAGGTAAACAATGTTACTTCTTGTGCCGCTAAGTTTGTACACAGGCTCTCCAACGCACAGACACACATTGAACTGCCTTACGGCAAAAAACAAAGAAAGGAAAAAAAAACGTCAAGTGTGAGTCCGACTCAAACATCAAGGGTTCGATACCATCGTACAAGATAAAACAATATTTAGTTTACTGCAAAAATTTTACGAAAAAAAACATGTTTTCTTCTAAGTATTAATTATTATAAGTACCTTTTAATTTTTTTTTGTGTTCAGTTATTTTTTTAATTTTTTTATTCAAGACCAGGCAGGCATTTGACCCCAAATCCGCCTGATGTTAAGCGACAATGAGGTCTAAGGTAAATCATGCCTGCGTAGGAGAAACCTAAACACTCTTGCCTTAAAGAGACCCAAGTTATATTGGTCAGGGAACACATCGGCAGGCAAAGAATTCCACACCCTTGCAGTACGCATTATGAAGGAGCTATCGAAGCGTTTAGTCCGGATGGTCGGCATATAACGGCAATAGAAATAGACATGTGTAAAATTCAACAGACAAACAGATGGACGGACAGCAGGGGTTTAGGAATAGGGTTCCATTTTTACCCTTTAGGTACGGTACCCAAAAAAGAGAAAAGAAAAGAAAGGAGGGTGGTAGAAACGCTGACGATCTCGTACGTAGATCTACCACCGACTCTTATATTTTCTTGGTGGAGGGGGGGTTCTAGCCAGTTACGCACTCTTACAAAACTCATATCCTTTTTAGCCGATTTGGGGGGGAGGGGTCTCGCTAATACTGGATTTTAAACTACTATTGGAGGGTTTTGATCCCACACTCCATGGTAAAGGGTAGTTGTGGAGGACTTTAATCAAATTCATATTACACTTAAATAATTTATTCCGTTCAAAAGTAGAAAAAAATATTTTTTGTAAGTATTAAAATATAATCTAATTTGCTTGATCAGCCGATGCGTGTCACTAAGTAGCAATCAGTCATCTGTGTGTATGAGTTCGTATAGTTTTCCTATACGTCAGGTTACATAGGTTACTGCAGTGATTTTGTATGAGCAGCATTCTTAATTCCTTATCAATCCGTTAGAGGCGCTTTACAAAGATTCATACACATTTGTAACTGCAGTCGCAAGCGGCAATCGAAGGTAAAACTTATGGTAGAGACACTTATGTTACTGATAATGTTATGTTAAATGTATTAGTTTTGACAAACTCGGTAGCGCAGTGGTAACAGCCGAATGCTGCGCTAGAGGTTCCGGGTTTGAATCCTGGCGGGGACGAGACTTTGTGTTATTTGCAAGACATTGTTTCGCTTACCGGTCTTGGATGTTTTATTCTTATCTATGTAGTATATACCATATCGTTGCTTAGTTCCTGTGACACAAGTTCTTACGATACTTACTGCAGGGCTGAGTCAATGTGTGTGTCGTGATGTGGTTATTATTATTATGCTAAACGATAACTACACTACATGTGTATGCCGGTGTCATTATCCTTCTTATAAGATTATTCCTGACACAAACCATGACTCGGAACATGAATCGGAATATACGTAATAAGAAATCAACGAAATCTAATAACAATTCCATACACGCTTGGGAATGTTCGTTTTTCCTTATGCATTTTATAGAAAACAAAATTCAAATGTATTATAGGTTTTTTTTTTGCAAATTAGCTCAAACGGTCGGGCGGCTCTCCTGATGGTAAATGATACCGACGCCCTTGAAGGCAAAAGATGTCAGCTGATGCGACCTTTTAAAAAGGAGTAGGTCCTTTTTTTGGACTGCATATATCCGGGAATGCTACAAACCATTTGTTTAAAAAAATACACACACACTCACGCTTTCGTCCCAAAGGGGTAGGTAGAGACAATGGTTCGCCATATGCAACGATCCTTAAATACATCTCTCGCTCCCTCCATCCGCCATCCATGCATCTCCTCATACATACACTACGGTTACGGGTACTTTTGACCTGGCCTTTTCCCAGAATGTCACCAATCTGGTCAAGGTACGTCCGCCACAACACAATACAAAGCTTTCATATATCTTGTTTCATCCATCCTCTCTACATGCCAAAACCACCCCAGTATGCCCTTCTCAATCTTCACTAAGAAAAAATACAGCCACATTAACAGTTTTATTCGTAATTATTTAAATGAGAGGGTTGTAGCTCAGTTTGTTACGTGCCTTGGTTAACCGACCGACCCGAGCCATCACGCCGAGTCACGGGTTGCCGTAAGTTGTAGCTGCCATGTTTCTCAATGCGCCCGGATAGTGGCGACAGAATCGCAATCCGTCACACTGGGACTCAACATAAACATGCGCAAAGCGGTGTGGAGCATCTCTGCCTACCCCTCTCGAGGGATAGCGGCGTGATTTTATGTAGTTTATAAATGTAATGTGATTTAAACGTCATTGTTATTCTGCAAGTGTCAGGTTTATCGTGAGAATTTTCAATGAAAATGAGTCATCAAACTTGTTTGCATTCGTTTTTGCATTAAGTGTTTACGAGTTAAAGAATTGAGAATGATTTAGTTTATTCAATGACTTATAATAACGATCAATAAACAAGTTACACGCCAGTTTATCTTCTTTTAGACTGACTTTAGGGTTTCTTACCTCTAAAGGAAAAAGGAAGCTATAAGATTACTTTGTTCGTCTGTCTGTCCGTCAAAACCCCTTTTTCTCAGGAACGCGTAGAGGTATAAAATTGAAATTTATAACAAATACTGAAGTCTACAGTTCCTTCGAGCTGTAAAAAAAGTCAACCCACCAATTTTCCTCATTAAAAAGATATGGCCGTTTATGATTCCAATACATTTGGAAAGGCAATCAAAACTTATAGGATACTTCCCCTTGACTTTGAATGTAATGTTGGCAAGAAGCAATATCTTGTAACATAAGTATAGGAAAAAATCGGAAACCTACGTTTGTAATCACATTAAAAATATTACAACTATCAAAAAAACAATTTCGACACTCGATTTTCGTGATGATCCAATTATGTACATACCTACAAAATTGTACGGAACCCTCGGTGCGCGAGTTCGACTCGCACTTGACGAGTTTTTTTATTCAACGTCAAAAGAAAACAAGTAGACAGAGCACTTGATCGAATGACACGAACGTCCCTTGACGTCTTAGAGCGCAAAGAGCACCGCCCCAATGAGTCCATATACAGGTAAAGATGTCTTACCTCTCGTGCCGGTAATGATGGACAGAGAGCTGGCTGCGTGGAAACGAACTGATCGATCGTACTCACGAATTTTTCTTACGAAAATTTCTTATGATCTAAGCAACAGGCAAAATTTCATAAGTCACGATCATGATCGAACCTTGTTCTAGATTTTTGTGTAAAGGTTCATTTTATTTAGCCTGTAGAAGTAAAACGAAAGTTCTAGAACTCTAGCTCTAGGTTGTAGGAAAACCTCAAGAAGTTTGTACGCACTAGCGGTTTAAATGTTAGAGGTTGCATATAAAATGTCAAACCGCCGAGGGGATAAGGCCACCAAAATTAATAGCTTATGAATGTAATTCAGTTTTGACGGCTTCGCTCGACATTTGCGCTGGGGATGTCAATTTTTAAGCAAAAAACATGCAACTAAATAAAATATTTAAACATTTATTGTTCAATGTTTATTTGTTGATATTTGTTACTGAAATAACTTGCGTCGGTTATGTGTTCTCAGGGACATGACAGCTATAACTTACGCTAACCCAAAACTCGAACTCTCGACCTGTCTATTTTCGAAATTAATCAGAAGAAATATGAGGTAGTAAGAAAGCGCGCGTTGTATGAAGCTTTACTTCTGTGCCGTCTCTTATTTTGTGATAAGACGCTTAGATTCTAGACCTCGTAAAGGTTTCTGACGATATTGATGAAGGTTTCGTACCTGTACATAAACCTGTGACCTTAAAGTATGAATTGCAATATAAAATGGCATTGAACGCGATTCACAACATAAGCACTTTGCTACAAGGAAGAGCCTAATTTAATTACTCTTTGGACTGAAACGGTTAAGTGGTTTTTAATGAGAGACAATTGTACATTTATTAATAACAGTTCAGACATAAAATTCAAGATCAGATTTCTCGATACTTTCAGTCGTTTTTTTCGGCTAATATCCAAAACAGTTGATACAATTTTGATGGAACTTACACTGGTAAAGAGCAAATTTTACAAGGTAAAAATGAAAAAAAAAACTCATGTTTCTGTGGTGCAGCGGTGTAACAGCCGGCTGCTAGCCAAGAGGTTCCGGGTTCGAATTCCGGTGATTGCGTGACTTTGTGTTATTTACACATAAACACATAATCATAAACTCACGCCGTAATCCCTCGGGAGGGGTTGGCAGAGGTGTCACACACCGCATTCCGCATGTCTATGTTGAGTCCCAGTGGACAGGTTGCGAATCTGTCGCTACTATCAGGGCACAATGAGGAACATGGCAGCTAAAACGTACGGCAATCCGTGACTCGAAACCTCGATGTACAACTTCTCTCCGGTCATGGATGTTGTATTCTTATCTATGTAGTTTATACCATATCGTTGCTAAGTGCCTGTGAGACAAGATTATAGCTTAGTGAAGGGCTGAGTCAATGTGTGTGTCGTGATGTAGTTTTTTACTATAGTCAGACTATCCGGGCACAATGAGGAACATGGCAGCTATAACATACGGTAACCCGAGACTCGAACCCTCGACCTGTCGGCTGGGGTCATTCGGTTATCTGAGGCACGTAAACTGAGCTGCCACTTCCTCTAACAGATTTCACTGTCTCTGATAGTTTCTGACTCGTCCATACTCACCGGTTTGGATTGATCACCCTGTACACTGTGCATCCAAATCTTATATCTAAGACGTGAATGTTGTGTACATGCTAGCAAGTTTGATGGAAACTCAAGGGAGGTGGCCTTTGAGAATTTAAAGATCTAGGTTTTTTTATTTGTGTGAAGTGAAGTGAAGTGTTTTTGAATTTTAAAAATCTCATTTAAAACTTTTTGATTTTAGGATTTTTTGTACTAATAATAATAATAATAACCACATCACGACACACACATTGACTCAGCCCTGCAGTAAGTATCGTAAGAACTTGTGTCACAGGAACTAAGCAACGATATGGTATATACTACGTAGATAAGAATTCAACACCCGAAACTGGTAAGCGAAACAATGCGTCTTGCAAATATCACAAAGTCCCGACCGGCCGGGATTCGAACCCGGAACCTCTAGCGTAGCAGTCGGCTATTTACACCACTGCGCCACTGAGGTCATCTTAGTTCTAATATTAGTTAAAATTTGATAAGAATTATAAAAATAAAAATAATCATTTCTGCTATTGAATAACGTTAGAGTTGGGGTTCCGTAATTTTATAAGTTTCACAAGGGTTCCGATAAAAAGACCAACCACACCAATAGGGAATTTTCAGTTTTTTTTATTGATTTTTCAATCAATTTATCGTAAAGAATGTGGAAATAGCTTATTTACAGTGACAACAGAATTAGAATTGTACAAAAAACCAGGGAAATATAACCATTAAAAGTAAATATATCTATCTCGCTCATCAGAACAACCTTTTCTATGGAAGTTGTATGATGCTTGTGTACTTCGACGTCATTGTGCATATCGGATCTCTCTGTCTAACCAACGACTTTGAAGCTTTATAACTTAGTTAATAAGTGAGATATTTGAGAAAATCTAACGGATTTGTGTATTATAATAAATAAATAAAAAGTTTCAGCATATTCCCGATTCATTATTTAAATATATTTTAAAACGATTGTTAATGTGAAATCGTCAACAATTACGTAGGACCTTGAGCGTTTGAAACGTTCGCTAAAGGGCCGGTTAACGAAATTTCCTCTCAAATTTAAGTAATAAGGAACATTTGGACTAATTCCTACGTCCACTGAATACTTAACAGATACGAATTCAAACAAAACAAAAAAAGTCCACCAGTACGGTTGCCCACTCGTGTGACGTGGTACTTGACATTTGATTCACAGATTTTTATTCACATATTTTTTAATCTACATATAGATATAATTATTTAAATATTGAATTGTAATTTCTTATTAATATTTGCATGCTTAATTATACATCAAAATGTACTGAAACATTGTATTATAATAAGATCTGTAAGGACCTACATTTAGCAATTAAATGATTTGAATTGAATTGAATTGGATTTTTATAATCAAATTGTATTCTACTTAAAACCGGATGTTCAACGTTAAAAATGCCATCTACTAATTTTATAATATGAGATGTTAATAAATTATTAAAAACGGTGTCTAATTAAAGCTCCAGCCATTATTTAGGACTACTAGACTTGTGCTTTGGGTGCTAAGCAACGATACATTTTTATTGATATACAAAATAATTAATTAAGTACATACAAATAGACACACAAATACCTGCCCGAGCAGGGACTTGCATCAAAGCCAAAATGTTTTTTATTCGACTTAAAATAAGCACTTTCAATTCATCATTTTTACCACCACCGGTTCGGAATGCTATTTCTACGGGGAAGAATCCGGCAAGAAACCTCCGTAGTTGTTTTTTTCAATATTCAAAATACAATAATTATCTATTACAACTTGCAATCAATTATCTCACCTTTTGGCCAGTAAGCCGGTTTAGACCACTGCACCATGGCCTCCATGGCACAGTTGCCGGAACCAAAAGTTTTAATAGACAAAGATTTTAAATAAATTAAAATAGTATCTAACAAAAAAAAGAAAAGCCCTGACTGACTCATAAATGTTCATCCTATATTCTTGGAAATAGTCAGGTATTATTTATAAGACGTAGAGTAGGAATAAAAAGGATTTTTCGAAATTTAACCCTTAAGGGGGTCAAAAGAGGTTGAAATTTAAAAGAAAGTTGGATATTTTTGAAGCTAGAAAAATTCCTCCAGTCCGAACTAGAGGTAGTGAAAAATTACGATTTAAAAGTGCTTAATTTACTTCTATTCGATAAATGAAAAACATTATGATTTTGACGTTTGCCTTTTCCTACCTAGTTAGTTTGCTTTTGTGTAGCTAGTTATAAAATGAGTTAAGCTTATTAGAACTGTTGCACCAATACCTCGTTACAGGTGTGAGCAAAGCCCATTATGAGGAAGATTGTTAAACTCTTAGAATAAAAATAAGAAGGTGGCCCGGAAGGACAAGCTTTGGGTGTTATGACGTTATGCTAATCTATACACAATAGCTTTTGCCCTCGACTTTGTTCATGTAGAACGTATTTTTAAGTAATGTGCACTTAAAATTTGGTGGAGCTACAGCTCAGTTTGTTACGTGCTGGATGCCTGCGTAAGAGGTATAACATCCTTACTACATAGGCAACGCATAGGGTTGCTCTTCACGTTTCACGACATCGGCGGTGTCACTTTCCATGTGCAGAACCGCTTGCTTTTTTGCCCATGAAGATTGTATATAATTATTTAAATTTATTCATTACAAATTTTATTAAAAAGATCACCAACATAGAGTTCGTGCAATTTTTTTTTTAAACCGTTACTGGCACAAATGTATTGCAAGTTGACATTTAACGTAAATGCACATTTGTTAAAAGAGTTTAACTGAAAATAACGGTATAATGAAGTAATTGTCATTTTGAAAAACAATCTTATGGCAAATTTGAATGGAATATTTATTTGCATAAAACATGGTTATGACAATATATATTTTAACAATAAAAATATGGTTCCACATGCTTTATCACATCACGTGGTAGCTCAGTTTGTTATGTGCCTTGGTTAATCGACCGATCCGACCCAATAGGTCGAGTCTCGGGTTGCCGTAAGTTGAAGCTGCCAAATTTCTCAATGTGCCCGGATAGTGGCGACAGATTCGCAACCTGTCACACTGGGACTAAACATAAACATGCGAAAAGCGGTGTTTAACACCCCTGCCAACCCCTCTCGAGGGATTACGGCGTGAGTTTATGTTATGCGTTTGTTCTATCACTTTAAGTGATTTGCAAATACAAAGTCATTCAGTATTTACTATAGGTGTCAATAAGTATTTCTAGCAGCTATTACATTTCTTAAATCTGTGCGATTAAACAATAAATATCAAACAATTTACGAAACAATCATAAACCAGCCTGAAACAACGAAAACTCCTTTTCAATTCAGTTACCTACCGCAAGTTGTAATTTGTTCCTGGTCTGCCTCTACACATTTCTGTCCATCTTGCTTTCATTGGATTGGAATGGAATAAATTAATATACCGGAACTAGCAACGACTTTTTACTTATTAAAAAACAAATTTGTTTATTCGCATGTTAACAATAACTGAACTAAAGTAATCCCTGTGATAAAGATAAAATCACAAATTTTAGCTTGAGATTGACCTAAAAAATGGGGTATGGGCCTATACCTGAGTTTTAAAACTGTTTGACGAGGTGACTGGCCTAAATAACCGGCTTTTCGGTCATTTGACCTGGGGAAGATCTTGAATATTCTAATTACATCACAGAATACCGGTCAACCACCTGCTTTATCCAAGAACCCTGTAATCTTTACTGGAAAATTAGTTTTATATAACGTCGTGCACAGGCAAAGAAGCTGACGATTCACCTGATGAAAAGTGATACCACTCATTGACACGACAATGCCCTTGATATCTCTGAACTCCAATGCGTTGCCATGTAAAGGAAAAGATGTTTCTCTCGTGCCGGTAATTACACTGGCTCTCCGATCCTTCGAACCGAAACACAGCGAACTGCTTCACGTTGTAAATAGAGAGGACGGTGGTACTGGGTGGTTGGACGATATCGCACGACAGACCTAGCACTGGTATAAGTTTCCTATTAATTAGAAACAAACCTAGCAGCTGACGTGATGATTGGAAGATGCCAGTGGATGACTTCCAATTCTATTATTTGGTTCTCTTCAAGTCAAAAGAATAGATGTCACTTATTTTCCATCAGGAGAGATTCTGGTAAAATTCTAACAGTTGAAAAGAGTAAAGTTCATGCTTTTTTAAAATTTAAAACCAGGCAAGCATTTGACCCCAATCCCGCCTGATGTTAGGCGGCGATGGTGTCTAAGGTGGAACATGCCTACCCAGGAGAAGCCTATTCACTCTTGCCTAAAAAAGCCCCAGCTCCTTTGCAGTACACATTATAAAAGAATTCTCAAATTTAAAATCAGACGAGAGGTTAAAAATTACCTACCGGATCTAATTTCAAAAATTCATACATCATATTGAAAATAATTGCAGGGTAGACTGGACATAGCCTGTATATCACTACATAGTATTAAACAAGTCGCTTCCCGCTGTCTGTCCCTATGTATGCTTAGATCTTTAAAATTACGCTACGGATTTTGATGCGGTTTTTTTTATTAGATAGATAGTTTATATGTATATAATACATGCATAATACAAAACGGGGCGGGTCGTTGTTAAAAAGTACATAATCACCAGCAAAAGCTATTTAATTGGTAACAGACCGTTCGCTTTCAGAGAATCTTCCTTCTGCGACGATCAGGCTGTGGAATGAACTCCGTCATGGTTTTATCTAGTGACTACAGCATGGGTTTCTTAAGGGCGGTAAAAGGTATTAACAGGGTCGATGACAATGTGATGCCGTTCAGATGCGGTGACCACTCCGCTATTTGTTTTATCAAAAAAATGTTTTAAAAAATAGCATTTTTTATTTATATAGAAATCCAACAGAACTATATTTCTTAAGATTATACAGTGAAATTGATAAAAACTATGCCAATAACAGGATGTCAAGTCATGAGTATTTCAATGACAACGTCCAAACACAGAACAAAATACTGTTTTCGCTTGACAAGTTTCTCGGAGTACGTGTATTATTATATTCAAGAATTTTTATCAAACGGTCCCGAATTTTGTCCTATAATTTATAAGAGAAAGTTTCAAAAAAACTTCAAAAAATTACTAGATCCAAGCTTCCAATTTTCTCCGTTCCAAACTGATCAGCGTCAAAGTTTTATTAAAGGCCTTTCAGAGGAAAAAGTATATAAATGGCAGTTAATTATGTATAAGTAATAGCTTTTTCTCGCGACTTCGTCCGCGTAGAACTCCCAATAAACTGTTTTAACGTCAAGAAAACTTAAAATTATATTTGTTAATTTTAAACTGTTGCTCTTAACGAAAAGATTCATATTTCTAGCTGTCAAATGACGAACTTCCATACAAACTATCAAGCCGCTTTTATACCCTTTAGGGGTTCAATTTTGAAAAATCCTTCCTTAGTAAATGTCTTCTTCAAATGAGGAATACGTTTGCGAAATTTCAATTTTCTAGCCTTAATGGTTTGGAATGTACGACACACACATTGACAGCCCTGCAGTAAGTATCGTAAGAACTTGTGTCACAGGAACTAAGCAACGATATGGTATATACTACATAGATAAGAATACAACATACAAGATTCCATCATATATATCATATATAATCATTGACACATCAATCAATCGCTTTTGCCTTTTATATACTATATAGTATATAGATTATGTACAATACTGACAAAGTTTAATAAAGTTATTCGAGCTAGTTAGCTGTTGAAATCTTCATGCATATTCATAAATATTTGCTAAGGGGGTTTATTTTGACGCGAAAAGTCAAAACCGATGCCGAGTTTAGTATTCAAGAATTTCGGGCCGAGTTTAGTATTCAAGAATTTGAAGAATTTATTAGCTTAGTTTTCTTGGATTATCCTACAATTGTCTTCTAGAAAATCTCACTTAATTGACTACAATCCGAATAAGAAACAAGAAAAAAGATTTAATAGAAGCTGTGTTCTTTGAATTAAGAGACATAAAATCTGTAAAGCGTTAAAAATTATAACACGTAGATAAAATAAATGATTAAGTTTAAAAAAAAAAACTTTAAACATGTGTACCTGCGAGACGGGCTATGCCTAGTGCAGTACTCATAGCAACTCAGCAAGTAGTCATTGCAACGAAATTGTTTTTCTATGTTGTAACTTCTTTATTAATTGTTAATTTATATTATTGTTGTCTATCAAATGGTGCATTTAAAGGCATTCAAATGGTGAAAGAATGTTTTAATCGATCCAGTAGTTTTTGAGTCTATCCGTTACAAACGCACAATTTTTATGACTGGTATATTATTAAAGATAAATATTTGTCAGTTATTTAACTTTTGGTTAACATTTTATTAGACAAAACAATTATTCATCCATTTCCATTAGATATTCCTTAAGCAGAAGAAATTTTGTGAGTTCACCAGGATATTGGTTAGCCGGTCACGTTTCTGTCAGACCAAATACTAAGTCATTTTGTAATTATATTTCTAAATGGAATTCACTTCACGAGGAGAAATTGGATCGATCAAAGTTTTGACGAAAAAAACAGGCCAAGCGCGAGCCTTTAAGTACTGTCAGACAAATTAAATTTCCGCAAGCGTTAACGCTAACAGAAAGTAACAATGTAAAGGAAATAAATTACAATGACGTAAATCGAGCGCGTGGAAATGTCATCGCCATATATTTTTATTTTCAGTTGTCGTTAATGCTTGCGGAAACTGGAATCTCTAAGGGGTTTGTTGTTTTTATATTGGCTATAGTTCAGTACTATAGCAGCATAAGATAAGTGATAGCAAGATATGTCAAATCAAACCCTATCTAACGCACGCGTTTCATAGTGTCAACCTATTAATTTTTGAACGACTGAGTGAAGTTTTCAGTCTACTGAAACAATCCGGCGTTTGTTTGTATGTATATCGTTGATCGGATCGTCGTGAAATTTAGTAGGCGGATTAATTAGCCAAAGGGTTGCTAGGGTCACAGTCCCGATCAAACCACTAGTTATTTTTTTTTGTTAGGTTGCTAGCGCTGACGGAAGATGCGTCGTGTAACGTCTCAACTGACAAGTAGATAATTTAAAATAAAAAAAAACTTCATAGGCAAACTAGCAAACGTTTCACTTGATGGAAAGTGATACCGCCGCTAAGGAGGTTTTGCATTCGGACGATTCGACGCCGAATAATCCGGAATTTCATATAAAGAATTCTGAAATTAATTAGATTTGATTCGTTCGGCTCGGTTAAGTGTATGTTTAACTTAGAGCGGCAATAAAAAATCATACAAGTTGTGAGAAATTCCACTATTTGCCTTTAAAATTAAAGCTAGCTGTCAACAACAAAGCAGTAAGGTTCCAATGGCACTGATCCGCTGTGGAATCAAAAACTAATTCATTGAACACTGGCCTCCGTGGCTTAGTGAAACAACTGCTAAGAGATAGGTTCGAATCCCGCGAGAATTACGTAGAAAAAGTGAGTTTAGTTTTTCCAGAATTTGAAAATTTTACATGAATCTGTTGTAGTTAGTGCCTTGATTTTTAATATGTATTATAATTATTTCAATAAAACATGCATATGTCAGAAATTAAATGAATTAAACAATTGAATCGGCACCACTCCATCATCAGAAGACGTAGGCGGAAGTTCCATTTTTTCGTTGTGGATATTCTTACCATCCAGGCTGAATGCTTCGAGAATCCTTTGATAATGCGCACTGAAAATGAATATAATTCTTTGCCTGCCGATGTGTTCCTTGATAATAATAATAATAATCATCATCACGACACACACATTGACTCAGCCTTGCAGTAAGTATCGTAAGAACCTGTGTCACAGGAACTAAGCAACGATATGGTATATACTACATAGATCAGAATACAACATCCAAGACCGGTAAGCGAAACAATCTCAACAATCAAAACTTGCAGATTACACAAAGTCCCACCCCCCCGGGATTCGAACCCGGAACCTCTAGCATAGCAGTCGGCTGTTTAAACTACTGCGCCACAGAGGTCAAGGACGCGGAGGGTAGATAAATATAACCTAAGGCTCATTAAGGTAAGAGTGAATAGGCTTCTCCGGGGTAGACATGTTCCACCTTAGACTCCATCGCCGCTTACAGTAGGCGGGTGAAACGGTTGCCTAGTTTGAAAAAAAAACAGATTTTGACCGAACGGAAAAATTCAAAGCATTGTAATAATACCAGTGGGACCAGTAAAAACCTCAAAAGTATTTGCAACTGAGCCCGTGGGTTAAGATTGAGCGAGACCAGTCTACTTTTTTTTTAAAGTAAACTCGTAAATACAAAACAGAAATAAATAATCTATATATATCTGATAAGTGCATGGATACTTCATGTATCAGGTTTCACTTCCTATATTATAGTTTGCAAGTTAATATCGACTTTAACACATAACATTGGGCGCCATTTTGAATTTTGCGTCGCAACCAGGAAATCTCTTTAAGGCAGTTTAAGGACTTATTTTTTTTATTATTTTCAGTAATTAAAGTATCGTAGAAAGCACATTGTTCACTAAATCCGGCTAAGTGTGAGTTGTGTTAAACTGGGTTCTGTAAAAAAAATATTTTAGCACTTTTTTTTTTTTGCGAAAAATTTAAAAGTTATCCGTCCCTTTTATATTATGTAAGTTTTAAAATTTCGTTATTTATGAACAAGTAAAGCATTGATTTTAAGAAATATTTTTTTATTTTTTTTATTTATGTAAGATGTAATTTTTTTGATTAAATGTATTTTATTATAAATTACCACATACACAATAAAATATTCTACATAAGTTATTGATTAGTAATGAAAAATAATAATTTTGATAAACATTAAAATAAATTATAAATATAACAAATAATTATTTACCTAATAAAAATAAAAGTAAATACTTAAATAGCTCCGTCATCGACTATAACCTTGTTATTTATGAATTCCACAGTCTGAGCCCCGCTTGATCCGAAGGTCCCCATTATACTGGCAGCATTAATAATAATAATAAAAAAATGATTTCCAAAAATAAAACAGATATCAATACGTATCATTGACGTTATCGCCTTTTTAATAAAATTACGTACAATAGATAAATAAAATAATAAGAAACTAGCTACAATCAAATCAGGTATGTAAAATTTAAACAAATTTACTAGAACAAAAATAGTAAAACCAATATTAGAACGAAACCAATAATAATATTATAAAAGTTAATAATTGAAAAAAAATATGTTTAGTGTCCGAATAAAAATTATATTTTAAAAATCTTCCGTTTCAACGGATCCCTAGAAATGCAAGTGGAAAAGGTTAAAGTGGATAATTGATTTATTATTTCGGCATAAAGGAAAATGTTACCAGGAAGAGAATTATGGGTTGCCATATTATTCTACTTTTCGTTGTAATGAATAAATTTAAGTTTAAAAACGCACGCACTAGGCATTGCCGTCGTTTTTCTCATGAATGGAGCTACTCGTGGCTTCAAAACTTGAATATGTTTTATAGGAAACTATACCAGACATTTATCTTTTTTTTGAAATCGCTTACATCAAATTTATATTAAAGGGGGCCACGATTTTGAGACCACTGTGCGAAACGACAAATACGCGCGTAGAGGGAATATCACATTTGAGTTTGGGGGGTTTGAGGACGTGGTAGCTTAGTTTGTTACGTGCCTTTGTTAACCGACCAACTCAGCCCAATTCGAGGGTTCGAGTCTCAGGGTGCCGTCGTAGCTGCCATGTTTCTCATTATGCCCGGATAGTAGCGACAGATTCGCAACCTGTAAAAGTGGGACTCAACATAAGCATGCGAAATGAGGTACGGCGTGAGTTTACGGGGGCATATCATACGCATGCACAAAACTTGAGCTAGGAGCGGCGATATGACTTGAATTTGGCAACATCATCAGGTCGTACAAGTATCAAAGTCACAGTACATGCATCACAAATACATTTCAAGCACAACATTTGCAAAATAAATCAGCATTAACAAAAAAGATATATTAAGTCGCAGGTAAATTTAAAACACTAGAAAGTTAAGATATATTTTAATTATGGAGTTGTAATTAAACTATAATGTTAGAGACATCAAGCCGACGTTCTTAACCTGCTGCGCGGGTGGAAGGTGGAAGAGGTTATCTGCACGGTTTGATTCAAAAAATGAGAAGATACAAAGGAGTGGAATTATTTGTCTGATCAATATAACCTAGTGGTCTTAAAGGCAAGAGTGAACAGGCTTCTACTGGGTATGTTCCACCGTAGACTCCATCGCCGCTTAACATCAGGCGGGATTGGGGTCAAACGCTTATCGAGTTTCAAATATAAAAAAAAAAAGATTTCTATTCGTACTATAAATGGAATAGTAAGTCCTTCTAAGTACAGTTCAACGGATAGACAAACAACTCTATTATAATAAAGTTCGCAGTGAAAATTTACTATATACTAGAATATAAACAGTGCATTTTCATTATTCTCTATACGAGTATGCTCGAGTAGCATCGGCTATTGTTCCAAACAGGAACTTTTTTTCCGGAAGGCGAAGGAATCCGCCGCATGCAGCCAAGTTATTGGTCAGACTTTTTTTCGATAACCTTTTTAAATGCGTTCTTCTTCTCGTTTTTCCTGCGAGGTTATGTGAATGATCTGATTACCTCGTCCTTAAACTTGGTTAGTACTGCGGTGTACATCACGCGCTCAGCGTGCGTCGCCCGCGCATTAATAACACAGTCGCACTGGCCGGTTCGAAAAAAACTATTGGATTTTTAAACGATTCGAAATTTAAGAACTTTTTTATTTTACCGCTACGCAAAGGTGATAAGCTGTGTGTGCTTCTGTTTTTGAAAGGGGTAAGTTTTTTTTCACTTCTTTTTTTTGTTGTTTAAAAAGTAAGGGAAAAAACTTTTTTCGTTGCGGTTGTGAAAAACTAGAAATCAATTAAGACTGAGATGTATTGCATGCTTGCTAGAAAAATTCTATGCTTACAGTCTGTTACTACGAGTATTATGGAAATAAGTAGCGCATTGATGATTGTTTAATATCGTTTATACTCGTATATTTATAAGGATACTAGTAACCCGCCCCGGCTTTGCATATTATACATGTTTTAGATAAATATAAACCTTCCTCTTCACTCATTCAATCTATAAAAACCGCATCAAATCCGTGGCGTAGTTTTAAACATCTAACCACAAATAGGGACAGACAGCGGGAAGCGACTTAGTTTTATACCATGTAGTGATAATATAAATGTTCATAACATGTCCTTTAAAAGTAATTTTAAATTAAGAAAAACAACGCCCTGTAATTGCACATACTGACAATTTAAAACTTTTTGAAAAATGAATTTCGTCGAGAATCAAAAAACAACGAAATACATTCAAACCAGTTGATAACAATGGAATGAAAAGAGGTTAGAATGTAAATAAAGAAAAAAAACAGCTTAGAATTTAAATAACCTTCCTCAAAAACAGTCTTACGAAATCTGTCATTTTTATTTATTCAACTTTTTTTCGAACAGTATGACATTAACTGTATCATGCCGTCTTACTTTGCGTAAATATTAATTTAATTCTAATTAATACATCTTATTTATGTGTATTTTTAAATACAAACAGAATATGTTTTTTTTTTTTAATTTTGGTTTCCTTGGCGGGAACAGAAAAAGTCAGTTAAAAATTAAATATTTTATTGTCCTTTCTTGTACATCAGCAGAAATTAACGTGTAACATGTTTTAATAATAATAATAATCCTTATTTCGGACGTTTGAATCCATAGTGGTAAGTGTTGGGTTAAAGTAGTTGACTTAGAATTATGTTCGTATTGTTAGTTATATAATTTAGGTTCATTACATTATTACTTTATTTAGATTAAGTTACATTACATTATTACTTTATTTAGATTAGGTTACATTATTAAATATATCTAGTTTTTTATATTTTTTCTTATTAAAATTTATCCAGGTATCTTTATTGAAGTACTTTGAATCGTCAAAAATGAATTAAAAATCTATTGAAATTTTAACTTTAAAAATATTTGACTTTCGGTTCGCAAAATTTACAAATTTAAAGTCACCGTCATGAAACCTCCACATCTTACAGTCTAGGGTAAAATATATACTGCTCATGGCATAACGTTCCAAAAGGGAATCAGCATGAAATTTGATTTAATTATACAGTCAATTCATCGTAAATTATATGGAGATATTATTTACACAGATAAAACAGAACAACAATTATACTATAAACCCCGGAGATATAATCATTCAAAGTAAATATATCTATCTCGCTCATCAGAATAACCTTTTGTTTGGGAGTTGTGTGGCGCCTGTGTACTTTGACGTCATAGTACATATCGGATCTCTCCGTCTAACCAACGACTTTCAAGCTTTATAACTTGGTTAATGAGTCAGATATTTGTGAAAATCTAAGGGATTCGTGTATATATCTGGTTTCGAATTATAATTAATTATAATAAATATACAATTTTTATAAATAAAAAAAAGTAATGGATTTTCCCTATTGGGCAAACTTATTATGAAATGTAAACTTATTGATTAATAAAACTTCACACCAGCCAGTAAAATACATTTGTTTGTATCTGTTTTTGTATTCCTTGCCTTTACAGGGCGATATTGTCGCTTAGCCTTAATTAAAAAAAAAAAATATGCTGCTCACATGTAATAAGCATTCATGCGAGCTATATGCATGGCTCCAGCTTCAACAGCTTGGCTTTTTTTATGATACAATAGGATTAAGCAGGTATTTGTTTATTGTTATATTTCGTCTGTATAGTAACCACATCACGACACACATTGACTCAGCCCTGCACTAAGATATAATCTTGTATCGCAGGCGCTAAGCAACGATATGGTATAAACTACGTAGATAAGAATACAACATCTAAAACCGGTAAGAGCAACAATACGTTTTGCAAATAACACAATGTTCCGTCCCCGCAGGGATCCGAACCCGTAACCTCTAGCGTAGCTTTCGGCTCATAACCCACTGCGCCACCGAGGTCGTGATAAATAAATACAAAAAAAAATAATATAGGATTCGATTTTTAGCAACTATAAGTAAGATTGTAATTAATAATTATAATGATATTGAATGCAGCAACTACGGAGGTTTCTCGCCGGATTCTTCCCCGTAGACAGGCATTCCGGACCGGTGGTAGTTTAAAAATAATTTTGACGATTTATAAGAACTTATTTGAAGTCCATTTGGATATAAATTATTTGATGTTTGATTTGTTATATAAAAAGAAATTCCAAAAAAAATATATATATATGTCCTACACATATCAAGACATATAAAGATAGTGTTTTAACCAGATAATACCTGTAGTGCTGTACAAGTGTGGAGAAATTGAAATACGACGATTTGGCTGCTCTTTTCATCTCCCAAGTAACTCAATATACCCTACAGTAACCGCGCGGGAACGGGAAGTGTCAGTTAGAATTTTCTTATTTTCTTGTATTTCAGCAGAATGTGTGAAATGCTAGTGATCTAACCAGTAACCAATGTTTGTAGTGCTGTACAAGTGTCGAGAAAATGAATTACAACGATTTGGCTGCGCTTTTCGTCATCTCCTAAGTAACTCCTTAGAGCCTACAGTAACCGCACTAGCATGTTACTGTAGGCAGATTCATCATTTTCATTGTTCATCTTGTCAACTTCATCTCATCATCTTCAAGAATGAAGAAATAATTATTACTGATGATGATGATGAATTAGGCAGTATGGTACTAAAACCAATGCCGTTAAAGAAATGTATTTAAAAAAGTTTTGTGACCTATTTTGTTCGAGGTGGCTGTTCTTTAATGCTTTATATCTAGTAAATACATAGTAAAACATTACAAACTAATACTTTATTTATTTGTATGAGTGTACTATTTACTTACATAACATTAAATAGTGTATTTATTTCGGAGGTCAAAGTAAATAAATATAATGTAAAGTATAATTACGTGATTATACCTCCGTTTAAATATGTATTTAGTTTTAAAATGTACCTTTATGGCAGTTAACGAACATACCGCCTCATGAATTACTGTAACAACAGCTTGAAATACTAAAGGCATCACGATTGCGTTGCGGTCCTCGCTTCCTTCTTGAAAACGATTTACCTATTTTGATGCAATCTGTATACCTTTCCAGAAAAGTATTCAATGTAACCGATTTTGTGGGGTATGTGTACCAGATTTTGTTGACTACTGGACAATGCACTCATTAATATGTCTAAGCTATCTTGAGCTGCTTGTCTTCTCTTAGAATTACACTAAATCCTTGAGACCTACACAGAAGATTCCATGGCAAATACACAGACACTCTTCCCCTCTACCATCACGTTAATTCCAATTCTATCTGGGGTCGGATCTTGTATATTGGCGCTTGGACACCCTGAGGGCTGCCGTTTGTCCACCACTCCGTCTCTGCGAGAACGAGGATGAGATGGCGGCGCTGAAGAAGCGTTACAGAGCAGTACTTACATTTTTATCGCCGATTGTCCACTGCACGTCACCCTAGCGATGTCATTCCGGCCATCATCTGATGAGATGGTCACTACCACAAGAACTGGACTCCAGGTTTTGACCAAACGATGAAGTGGCTATGCTAAAGTCACCGTCACGTCAATCCGCGTCAAGGTCACCTATATTCCAACGCCCTATATATTTCTATTAAATATAAAATTAAGGAGGTGGTAGCTCAGTTTGTTACGTGCCTTAACCGAACGATTCGACCCGGCAGGTCGAGGTCCGGCAGGTGTCTCGGGTTGTCTTGTAGCTGCCATTGCGCCCGGATAGTGGCGACAGATTCGCAACCTGTTATACTGAGACTCAACATAAGCTTGCGATATGCGGTGTCTAACACCTCTGCCTACCCTACGAGGTATTACGGCGTGTGTTTATGTTATATTTTGTAGTTAAAATAAAGAATAAAAAATAAAAGTAAACATACAATTCAATCAAGGTTACAAACAATCAGGTTGCTAACCGGTGTTACCTGTCAGATATACCTAGTATATAAGCACTTATATACAATTACTATGTACTCACTATAAAAATATATGCTCGAGTATATAGCAAGCTGCTTGCGTAGTTTCATCCATTGTAGTACTATTTAATATAGGCCGTATCGTATAAAACTTGTTTGCAGACGCAGAAAATTTTAGAAAAAATGGCCAAGTGAGAGTCGGGTACGACTCGAAGAAGTACGTTTCTTCTATTTCATATAGTTCAAGAGATGCAAAGATTGTTTGGAGAAATAAACGCCAAAAAATTACATTTCTTCCCCCCCTCCCAATGGGCCCCCAACGGGTCTGCTTAATTCTTCTGTAAAATTTTCTGTGTCTGTGTTTGTCACCTTACTCCTCCTTAACGGCTAGACCGATTTCTTCAGATGGTAGATCTATGTGCGAGATCGTCTGAATATGGAGTAGTTCGATGTGATTCGTTTCAAAGCATTGGCGTTGCTCTTGGCGTTCTAGACATCAAGGACACCGTCGTGTCAATAGTACTCACGGTATCACTTTCCATTAGGTGAACTGTCTGCTTGTTTGCCCTGATGTGGTATAAAAATTAATAAAAAATAGATTTTGATAAAATTTTGCGTGTATACATCAATGAGTTCCTGGATGGTTTGAAAGCACAGTCTATGGAGGTAGGAAACTCGCCGGGTGTGCAAGTAATAAAAACAAACGCATGCATATTCACTATTGTCAACTTGTTTATATCAACGAATAGACTACGAAGGCCGTAGTAAGTGACTACGACACCTGTAGAAAGAGAAAGTAATAGTCTGAACCGGTATTTACAACTATTATTCAAGTTTAGACATACGAGTTTCAATGCCCGATTTTAATGATTTTAAACTAATAATTCAGTCTTTGTTAACAACGAAGTCCAAATTTTTTAGCTATTATTGTTTAATTTATTTATTTGGAAAACCAACAGTTTTATATTTTAATTTATATTAACAAATAATAATTCATTTACCAATGAAGTTTCCACTGATTGCTTGATTCACAATCGAAGCAGATAAATTAAATCACAAATAAACATTAAAATCCACAAATTGAATAATAACAAACAATTAACGTAACTCATAATACATAATACACTTAGTTGGAAATTAAGAATGTTTTGAAAAATCTTTCATCAACGACCTTTTAAATTGATTAAAGGATGTAAAAGTGTCAATATTATTTATTACTTGTGAGGTTATCTTAATAAAATTGTCAGAGCATCGAATGAGGGAAGTGTTTTCAGCAGATTTTGTATTAGTGGTTTGAACATAAATTTAAAATTTTTACAACGACTGTTTGTCCTCGGACATCTTAAATTGATAGAATAAATAAATTTATTAAACAACAATATGAAAATTTACAATTATTAATGAGGTGACTCATAACATAGAAAAACAATATCGTTGCGATGACTACTTGCTGAGTTGCTATGAGTCCTGCACTAGGCATAGCCTGTCTCGCAGGTACACATGTTTAAAGTTTATCTTTTCTTCTCTAATATTAGTCAAAAGGAAAGATAAATTAATTATTAAGTATCAATTATTTTCTAGAGAGTTTAATATATAACAGCTAAAGATTTTAATTAGTCTAACAAGCTTTATATTGTATTTCAATTAAGAAATATTAATAGGAAATATGCATGTATTTTATTAATTTACTTCCATTTGATATCACATATAGACACGACTCCGTTAGATTTTCTCAAATATCTCGCTTATTAACTAAGCTTCAAAGTCGTTGGTTAGACAGAGAGGTCCGATATGTACTATGACGTCAAAGTACAGGAGCGCCATACAACTTCCATAGATAAGGTTGTTCTGATGAGCGAGATAGATATATTTATTTTGAATGGTTATATCTCCAAGGTCTATCAATCATTTCTAATTCTGTTTTCTCTGTATACTATTTCCACATACTTTACGATAAATTGATTGAATAATTAAATAAAATTTCCTGCATATACCCTATTATGTCATTGATAAATACAACAAATCAACATAGAACTATTTGTAATACTCTCATTAGCTAAATAATATTAGTCACAGTAACGATGCTGAACATAATTAATTAAGTGCTTTTAATTACGAAGTTACACTTCGTTTATTCTCGTGTGAGTTGAGTACTTGCCGTGCTAACGTGTAGTGGTTGTGTGGGTGTATGCTGTACACTTCGTTGCTTCTCGTGTGAGTTGAGTACTTGGCGTGCTGACGAGTAGTGGTTGTGTGTGCTTGTACTATACACTTTGTTGCTTCTCGTGTGAGTTGAGTACTTGCCGTGCTGACGAGTAGTGGTTGTGTGGGTGTATGCTGTACACTTCGTTGCTTCTATTGTGAGTTGAGTACTTGGCGTGTTGACGAGCAGTGGTTGTATGTGTGTATGCTGTACATTTCTTGGCGTCTCGTGTGATTTGAGTACTTGGCATGCTGACGTGTAGTGCGTGTATATGGGTGTACTGTACACTTCGTTGCGTCTCATGTGATTTGAGTACTTGGCGTGTTGACGTGTAGTTGTTGTGCTTCGTTGCTTCTTGTGTGAGTTGAGTATTTGGCGTGCTGAGGAGTAGTGGCTGTGTGTGCATCTACTGTACACTTCGTTGCTTATTGTGAGAGTCTAGTACTAAGGTATACTTTTTGTTACCATTGTAAGTTGTAACATATAAGTTCTCGCTCAAGCCATTGGCAAAAAACTAGTTACAATCTATATACAACATTGCAATTATTACAGATGTATGTGAAATATTTGAAGTTATGTAAATTGCCGACAATTAGTTAAATATCACAGTACTGTAATAATGAGTTAATGTATTTATAAAACTGTATTTTACGATACAATAATATTTACATAGTAAGTTATACTGAATGATGAAGATCCAAAGTCACCAATATAGCTCTCAGAATTGAAAATCTGAAGTGGCAATGAGCCAGACAGAATGCATGTAGAACGGGCGACAGATGGGTCCAAAAATTTCTGAAGACCGCGTACCGGAAGATGCAACGTAGGCAGGCCTCCCGCAAGGTGGACCGACGATCCAGGGTCGTGGGAAGCCTATATGACATGGCGACCTTCAAAAAAAGGGCCCACTCCTTTATAAAAGGTCGGCCACGTATCTGCCGACATCCTTTGCCTGCTGGTGGTCTTGGGCGTCCGTATAACTTACCATCAGGCGAGCCGCTGGCTCGTTTGCCCCCAAGTAGATTTTTTTTTAACCGCTGGATTCGAGCAGCACACTACTGGTCGTGAGGATCTTGGGGGACGCGTTTCCAGCAGCAGACGTCTATCTCATGATGATGAAATGATTTGATTACCACGAGACGAGATGATTATTTTATGTATATATTTTTTTGTGCCTATATATACCGAAAATGTTCATTTAATATTTTTGATTGATTTGATTAATAATTGTATTTGATTTGACCTCATAGTTAGGGGTTCATAGCCGGAAGGAGCAAATACGACCTTCTTAGTAGTTCTCTGTTTTCCGTCAGTCCGTTAGCGTGTCTCTCATTATAGGTGTAAGTCGAAATTTTAAGTATTGAAAATTAGCACAGGCAAATAATAGTTAAGCCTTTTATTTATGTGACTAACATAAGTTACACACACACACACACATATATATATATATATGTGTAACTTATATATATCGATATACACATATATACATATGTGTAACATATATATATCGCAGTAAATCATACTCCCATTCTGGATAAAGGCCTAATCGATTATTTTTTACCACATCACAACACACACATTGACTCAGCCCTGCAGTAAGTATCGTAAGAACTTGTGTCGCAGGTGCTAAGCAACGATATGGTATATACTACATGGATAAGAATACTACATCCAAGACTGGTAAGCGAAAAATTTTTTTCACAGATTAGAATAGTCTATTTTAAGTTTAATGATACAATAGACTACTATAGTATCTTTTATATATTTCATTAACTTTTCTGATTTATTCCAGAAAAGTCCGTTATATAACGTTAAAATACCTTATATACAACCTTATTATGTGTTATGTACGATTATGTTTGTTTATTTTATGTATAACCTACCCCAAAACAATGCCGTCGCCCTCAAAACAATTTTTGACGTTCGAAAAAAAAAACGACTTCATTTTTGACCGCGTTTTAAAAGGCATTGATCCTTCCTTGTGAGTTGTTTAATTTTGAACCTTATTTCTACTTGATAAGATACATTTTGGCTTGAAAAAAATTGAAATCTTTCGTTTTTGACCTTGACATTGAATCTCCCTCAGGTAATTCATGTCAATGAATATAAGCAAATATTTCTTCTTTTAAAGCACAGAACTGGTATTCGGTTACATATTTAAAACTGTATTGAAAAGTAATAAAAATACTTTATTTTGGGATTTAAAACACCTGTCGACTCGTAAACGGATCAGCAAAGCATCAACTCAACGTTAGCGGAAATTTGTGTTGTTTGCAAGACGCATTGTTTCGCTCACCGGTCTTGGATGTAGTATTCTTATCTGTGTAGTTTACCATATCGTTGCTAAGCTTCCGCGATACAAGTTATTCAATCCTAATGGGCTGTTTAATGGAATTGTTTAAACAAATCCAATTGGTAAATAAAAAAATACAGACTAAATTTCCAAATAAGTCGTTCGTAATTTATGAAAAGACAGATGAAAATACCTGCATACATACTGGTGGTATTGTCATACCCTTCTTTTTGGCTTAGTGGTCGGTTAATCAATAAAATAAGTTATTAATAGAAGATACCCCTGTTAACTCGTAAGCGGGTTAACTCAACATCACCTCGTTGGAGGCGGAACTTTTTTATACAATTACATGGGCAAACAAGCAAACGGTTCACCTTATGGAAAGTGATACCGCCGCTTATTAACAACGATGTCCCTGTTATACCAGATATAAGAGAAATGTTAGACCTCTCGTGCCGGTAATTACACCGGCTCTCCAATCCTTCGAACCGAAACACAGCGAACTGCTTCACGTTGTAAATAGAAAGGAGGGTGGTACCAACGCAGATGATCTCGCACATATATCTACCACCTTGCATGGCTTGTTGTTTGCAAGAGGCATTGTTTCGCTTACCGGTCTTGGATGTAGTATTCTTATCTATGTAGTATATACCATATCGCTGCTTAGTGCCTGCGATACAAGTTCTCCAATCTTTTATTGTAGGGCTGAGTCAATGTGTGTGTCGTGATGTAGTTATTATTAATTATTAACCGACTTAAAATAAGGTCGCTAGTTGCACAATCCAATGCCTATATAAAAATAACTTAAATTGATTATTTTTAATTTATTAAATGAATTTTATCCTTTAACTATATTTAAATTAAGGATCTTTTATATTAATTCTGAAACATGACATGCATATAACATTAATTAATACACCATGAGTTTCTTTATAGAGGAAAATAGCGTTAAAAATACGTAACGTTATAATCGGATGGGTTTATAGGTATACGCACTGGGACGATTTGACGCGGCGTTTGAAGCTAGAAACGGACTGTGTTGCGGCGCGTCAGAATCATAACTGTTTGATACATTTAGTATGGTTAGAGATACACTACGATACTAGATGTATGAAACCGTCATGATTATAGCGCCACGACACAGTAGCATGATGCTAGATTTATCTATCTACCGACCTTCTGTTTGAGCAAATAATGAAAAACATTACCAAAAGCTAATGATATGCTTGCTGACAGAATCTTACTTATTACATAATTAAGCACCGATGTGAAAGTAATGCTAAAATTGTCATGAAACTAATGAAACCATAAAAAAAAATATAAATTAAAAATATTACAACAATTACAATACAATTATTACACTTACTTATTTTTATAAATTTAGTTCCATCGTTTTTAATGTTTAGTCTAAAATACTGAAAAGATAAATAAATGTAAAGTTAAGTTGTATCACAAAAAAAAAGACTCGAAAATTGCTATCGTTTTTTTAACCGCCACGTTTAAGCATCACAGTGCGTAACAGATCTACTTAATCAACTCATCAGACAATAGGTAAGACATTGTAGCCATGCAAATGGTAATGACATTTTTTTTATTACATAAGTACTTTTAAATCGATCTCGTATTATTAAAGAATCTCTCAAAAGACTTTGAACTGTAATTGATTGTAATTAATACTTCAGATGTGATTATTATTTTTAGGGTTCACTAGACAAATAAGAAATAAAAACCCTTTTTCTATTAAGGCTAAGAAATGAGTTCGATTCTGATCTATAAATGATATCTCTGTTGAAATGAGAATTTATTGGAATAAAAAAAATAATTAATTTATTATTCTTTTTAATTAATTTATTATCTACAACAACAACAATGACAATACACATTGACTCAGCCCTGCACTAAGATATATGTATCGCAGGCACTAAGCAACGATATGGTATACATTACATAGATAAGAATACAACATCCAAGACCGGTAAGCGAAACAATGCGTCTTGCAAATAACACAAAGTCCCGCCCCTCTCCGGGATTCGAACCCGGAACCTCTAGCGTAGCAGTCGGCTGTTTACACCACTGCGCCACCGAGGTCGTCAAGGTCGAAGTATCTATTTCCAAATTAGCTGTTCAAAATTTACGAGGGGACAGCTGAACATGCTAGTGTTGCCTGGTGTCCTAGTTATGGATTGCATTCGCAACGTGTGGAATCTATCCAACGGGCTTTCACACGACACCTTGCTTTTATTTCGCAGGGCATCTCTCATAGAAATCCGTATAGTGACCGCAACGCCTTCTTCAAAATGATATCACTGCGCGATTGTCGAACGATGCATGATCTTACCTTTCTGCATAAAATTATAAATGGCGCTATCAAATGCGACACTCTGATTGAGCGCATCTTGTTGTCGGTACCCTACCACATTCCTCAACATCCAGTGACGAGAACATTTAGTTTCTTTCCTGCACGAACCAATCTAGGCCATTTCTCTCCAATTACTAGAATATGTACGGTATACAATGACATGAACTCAAAGGTGGAAGACCTTGATATCTTTTTTCTTTCGTTGGCAAGTTTCAGACGCAAAATTTTCAATATTTTATAAATAGCCAAAAATTGTTCTCACTAGGTTCAGGATCTTTCAGATTTCAATTCTTTTTTTTCCTTTCTTTTGTATAATGGTTTAATCTAAACCAATA
Organism: Choreutis nemorana; assembly: GCA_949316135.1. Lineage (NCBI taxonomy): Eukaryota > Metazoa > Arthropoda > Insecta > Lepidoptera > Choreutidae > Choreutis > Choreutis nemorana. The sequence continues at coordinate 6,926,101 of OX438618.1, forward strand.
TTATTTTTCTTTGTGACCTGTTTTTATTTTAGTATAATGTGTGTAACCTTTGTAAATGTTGTGTTCGTCTGTTATAGGCATGTACATCAGTTTCTGTTTATAATATGTGATTTTTATATGTTTGTGTAATGTACTTGCTGTAGACGTCCCTAAATAAATAAAATAAATAAATAAACATACCTACATACATACCGGCTGTCATAACCTTCTTTGTGTCTTAGTAGTCGAGTAAATAATAATTAAAATAAGTTATTAATAGAAGGTGACTCAAATTAAAGATATTTGATATTAAACCATTGAACGGAATATAAATTCGCAAACACCCCTAAATCAATATTTGTCATGATTTTATTTTAATATTTACCTTATTCATTAAAAGCATTAGCATATCACGTACCAAATATTGATAATGAATTAAGAAGTTTCTCGATTTTGTTCGCCATATTCATATTTTTTTAGAATATGACGAGCTCTGTGGCGCAGGGGGTAAACTAGCTTCCGGGTTGGAATTCCGGCGGGGCAGAACATTGTGTTCTTGCAAGACGCATTGTTTCGCTTACCGGTCTTGGTTGTAGTATTCTTATCTATGTAGTGTATACCATATCGTTGCTTAGTGCCTGTGATACATATATCTTAGTGCAGGGCTGAGTCAATTTGTGTGTCGTGATGTGGTTAGTTACTATATCATATCCCGGGACAGTTCACATCAATTGTCTTAGTCTCACAAGCTAAATGCTTGTACTATGGGTACTTAAAACGATATACGTATATATTGATATATACATAATTAAATAAATAGAAAACACCATGACCTCAGAGAAAAAAATCGTTTTTACAGCAAAAATGCCGATTGAACCCGAGACCTCACATGTCACAGCCAACGATCTAAGACGCTGCACCACTGTGGCCATCTAAAAATATATATTTATATACATGGGGAAATATATAGTCAAACTAGCAAGGCGTCCAGGCTTCGTTTCTTTATTGTCGATATATTTCGTGCGAAACGTCAACCGTGCATTAATGTGCACTGAAATTTACAACAATGTCCCTCAACTTTATGACAACATAAATTTTCAATTAAAAAACACCATTAAATAATTTTATGATCGAAAAAGCATATTGTTAAATTTGTGATTTTTTTCTCATTCCTATTCGATCCCATACCAGCTTAAAATGTATTTTTTCAGCAGTTAAGGGGGACACCGCGAACGGGGACAGCGGGAATACACCATTTTATTTATTTATTTTTTAATTTATTTATTTAGGGACGTCTACAGCAAGTACATTACACAAACATATAAAAATCACACAATAACAGACGAACACAACATTTACAAAGGTTACACACACATTATACTAAAATAAAAACAGGTCACAAAGAAAAATGACATTGGTTTAGATTAAACCATTATACAAAAGAAATTAAAAAAGAAAAAAATATATATAGGAATTGAAATCTAAAGATCCTGAATTTAATGAGAACTATTTATAAAATATTGAAAAAATTTTACGTCTGAAACTTGCCAACGAAAGAAAAAAGATATCAAGGTCTTCCACCTTTGAGTTCATGTCATTGTATACCGTACATATTCTAGTAATTGGAGAGAAATGGCCTAGATTGGTTCGTGCAGGAAAGAAACTAAATGTTCTCGTCACTGGATGTCGAGGAATGTGGCAGGGTACCGACAACAAGATGCGCTCAATCAGAGTGTCGCATTTGATTTTTACTGTTGACATTGTTTTTTATTTGACATTCGCCTATTTTTATTTTAAGTTAATGCTTTCGCTGATTTTATTGATTTTTATTTTTCCAATTTCATGTTATTTAATTGCTTTGAAAACTTTTTTGTTTCTTATGATCCTAAACAATTTTGACTTTAATAAATTTCGTAAGCCAATAGGGAATATGCGTGACTTTTAAATTTATTTATTTTAATTCGATACCTCCTATATCCACAAATCCGTTAGATTTTCTCAAATATCTGACTTATTAACTATGTTATAAAGCTTCAAAGTCGTTTGTTAGACAAAGAGATCTGATATGTGTAATGACGTCAAAGTACACAGGCGCCAAACAACTTCCATACAAATGGTTGTTTCGTTAAATCTCCCTGGTTTATCGTTCAATTCTGATTCTGTTTTGACTATTAAGATACTATTTCTATATATTCCCACGTTTTTATACACTCACTTTCTTGTTTGTTTGTTTGTCGTTCCGGTTGGATTTTTGCAACTCAATTTTGAGGCACTTCCCGATAAGCTAGCAGGCTGAAATTTTCAGGGTAGCTTCAAACCCGATGACAATGCAATTTACAACTATAAAACGGCTGGACTGATTTTGATAAAATTTGTATGGAGTGACTTTTGAGGCAGAAAAAAATAATAAATAGATTTAAAAAATCTAAAAATCCACTCAAAACGTAGGGGCGTATCTTTGCGAGTTACACCCACGATCTACTTGTCATGTAAATATATCAGATTAATAATCCCTTAAATAATATACGCCCCTACGTTTTGAGTGGCCCCTCTTTCAGCCCCGTAGGGTTATTTTCTTATTTTTAGGACATTTAAAACGTGGGTTTTTAGATTTTTTAAATCTATTAATTATTTTATAATTAATTGATTGAATAATCAAATTAAATTTCATGCATATTCCCTATTAGCTGCACATATTTCGACTGATTTTGTCATGACATCTGCATTGTCTTACGGTACGCGGTAGTCACTCAAGGGCTATTCACTATGCTTCCGAATGTGTTCTCTCGGAAGCCGGAATGTTCTGATCGTTGAGTATTCGATCCGAATGTCACAGACCGAATTCACATCTCCTCTCGTTTAGGATTCGACTCGGAAACTTCTTCCAAATATTCACAAAAAACAGCTTTTTAAATAAAAATAAGTCCTATAAACAATTGCAATTAAGTTGTTATGTGTAACTAAAAAGCTTATTTATCTCTTATTATGATCACTTTTCAAGATCTCGCCAGCGTCAGCGCTCTCTTTTTTAAATGTATTTCTTTAACGGCATTGGTTTTAGTACCATACTGCCTAATCATCAGTAAATATAATTTCTTCATACTTGAAGATGATAAATGAGATGAAGATGATAAGATGATAAATGAAAATGATGAATCTGCCTACAGTAACATGCTAGTACGGTTACTGTAGTTACTTGGGAGATGACGAAAAGCGCAGCTAAATCGTCGTATTTCACTTTCTCCACACTTGTAGAGCACTACAGATATTTACTGGTTAAAACACTAGCATTTTACACATTAAATTCTCCTGATATATAAGAAAATACAATAAAATAAGAAAATTCTAACTGACACTTCCCGTTCCCGCCAAGTAACTCCGTCAGCGCTCTCGGAATGTTTCGAACGCGAATTGTCACATTTTCGAAGTGAAATGTCAAATTTATCCGAACGGTGTAAGCATGGAGGTTAGAGAAAAGGAGAACGATCGCTATAGAAAATAGCGTCCCAGAAATATGTATGAGTTCATTTATGTATGTATGCATGTGTGCGTATGCGTATATATGTATGCATTTTATATTAATGTCTCAGTTTATTTTAGTTATTTCAATATTATTGTTTATTTAGGCTTTCAGATACGATACATCTCACTGTGTTCATGTTACTTTATAAATTGGTTATTTAGTTGTCATTTTCATAATTTTATTAGCTGCGTTAGCGCCAAAAATGTTTAATTTTTTAATCTGTTAGGGTCTCACAACACAGGCTTACGCCTAGTGCGACGGCCATTAGTTTTAATGCCAAAATGTAAAATTTCAGTTGTAAAATAAATATTGATTCGACAATGTAAGCGAGGCGCTGCGATCGCTAAGTTGTCTCAATAAAAGCGGGCTGTTTGTAATTTGTACATTATTCAACTAACTTCATCTACTTGTACTCACAAACAGCTAACTTCGCAGATACTACTTACCGACGGCAGCGCGGCTGGTGGCTGAAAAATGAACTACAAATTTTCAGGGACAGGCGGGCTTATGCTTTAGCGGGTAGTGATCGTTCTCTTTCTTTCTAACCTCCATGGGTGTATGTGAATTGTGAAATGTGCGTTCCTTTCGAGTTGTCGAATCCGAGTCGATTCCGTGTTCGGAGAAGATTGTGGATAGCTCTGCAGAACTTTTCGGTCCCGTCTGATGAATTTTGATGTACGTTCAATGGCTAATTTGATTAAACACTGTTAATTTTCAATTATGTTTCTCTTTCAGATATAGCAGAAGGAAGAACATGGTTGCTTATGCGAGGATGCTGTTCATTGCAGCCGCAATTGTTGGTGTTCATGGCGGCTCATACCGGCCCAAGTTAGAAATAGGGCAACCGGTCGGATTGATACCAGATTGTGAGTATCAAAAAACTTGTGTAAACCATCCCTGTACTAGACTGAAAAACTAAAAAAACCATCAAGTGTGAGCCGACCTCGCACATGATGGGTTCCGTACCATCTTTAAGCAAAGCATTATGTACCTTTTAGATAATTTCGTAAAAGAAACACGAACAAACAAAAAATTACAAAAAAATCACGTTTCTTTTATAGTAGCCCCCTTTCATTTTTAATTTCTTTATGTTTTTAATATTTGTTGTTATAGCGACAACAGAAAACATTCTCTGATTAAATTAATAAAATTTCGGTTTAAATAATTGGAGAGCCCTTATAAAATTATAATTTAAATTGCAAGACGCATTGTTTCGCTTACCAGTCTTGGATGTTGTATTCTTATCTATGTAGTATATACCATATCGTTGCTTAGTTCCTGTGACACAAGTTCTTACGATACTTACTGCAGGTCTGAGTCAATGTGTGTGTCGTGATGTGGTTATTATTATTATTTGTTATTATTAGGTTTCTTTTACATTAGCCCCTTTTAATTTAGGATTTTGATGTTTTTAATATCTGTTGTTATAGCGGCAACAGAAAACATTCTCTTATTAAATTACTAAACTACCGCCACGAGAGGCATAACAACTCTTGGCATTCTTAAACATCAAGGGTATCGTCAATCGGCGGCGGCGGTATCACTTTCCAATAGGAGAATATAATAGATATAATATATATAGATAAAATAGATCCGCCTGCTTGTTCACCCGTGACATTGTATTTAAACATGATGATGTTCACTTAATGATTAATATTAAATTGCTTCAGCACTTCAGCAAATAATAATAGTTGCTATGGCAACGCCCCTCATTAATTCCGGAACTTTCTGTAATTTCTGAACTGAAGTTACAGAGGTCGCCACTTCAGGAGGTCGCCACTTTTAATTATTTATTTTTAATAAGGTCGCCGTTAATTTTACTAGGGCAAGAGTCTTTGGAGAATTTATATAACTAGTACCTGCATTCTATCTCACCAAGGCAGTTAGGATATGGTTGTGCGTGACCTGTTTACTGAGCGAATTCGATGTTACACTTACTGAAGCAACGTGCATGTACACGCCTGACGATATTAACACAACCTTGATCGAACTGTCTTCGTGATATAGAAGAAATGTAACTACTAGCTTTGGACGGTTTGCAAAAAAAAAATAATCCTTTAATATTCAACGTCACGGGAAAACAAACAGACGGTACAACCGATGGAAAGTGATACCGCGAAGTTGACTAAACGATGCCCATGATATCTTAAAACGCAAAGAGTATCGCCAATGCGTTGCACATGCAGAGGTAAAATATGACTTCTAGAACGTTACGGCCTTCAAATCCTTTAAACCGAAACACAGCAGACTATTTCTGTTAAGATTATAATAGTAATAATAATAATCACATCACGACACACACATTAACCCAGCCCTGCAGTAGGTATCGTAAGAACTTGTGTCACAGGAACTAAGAAACGATATGGTATATACTACATAGATGAGAATACTACATCCAAAACCGGTAAGCGAAACAGGGAGTCGCGCAAATAACACAAAGTTCCGCCCAGCCGGGATTTGAATCCGGAACCTCTAGCGTAGTAGTCGGCTGTTCACACCACTGCGCCTTCGAGGTCGTCAAGTATAAAGTGTTATAAAATCTGTTGATGAAGAAAGACTACGAAATAACATACCTACGTCTACATAGTGTATTCATATTTAAAGCATTCATTTAACGCTTTCAATTAATATATTATTTACTTCTCAACATAATTGACACCTCCTTCAAACAGTCACCTAGTAACCGAGCCCGTCATCTCACTTCCATGTCAGCGGAAGTCACGATGTTTTTAAAAAGTTAGTACTTTAAAGTTTACACGTAATAATTTTAATAGAATAATTGATTTACTAAGACAATAATATGAATAAATCTGAACATTAAGCGTTGTTTACCGGTCTTTGATGTAGTATTCTTATCTATGTAGTTTATAGCATATCGTTGCTTAGTACCTGCGACACAAGATAATCTTAGTGCAGGACTGAGTCAATGTGTGTGTCGTGATGTGGTTTATTTATTATAATTTAAAATGAATTACAGTTGATAATAACATAGACTATATTATTGTAGAGGAAATATCACAGATATGTCATCTGTCACCCTCTGGGCCTTTTTGAGAAGGTACATTATGAACACTTTGTACCTTTATCATTCTATACCTTTAGATGTCAGATCTTAAAGCTTCACATAACAAGAGTAATATCAAACCTTAAGGACGGTACAAAGTACAAACAGGCGAGGTTCAAATCAAATCATCAAAATCAAAATAACTTAATTCCATAAAATTAAAAGAAAGTCCTTAGAATTATCAAATGAATTTAAATTTTTCTTAAAAACGACTCGACCACCGGTTCGGAAAATTTACGTCAGGGAAGATACCGGCAAGAAACCAAAGATTCTGTAATTTGTTATATGAGCATGTTTTATACTATACTATAGCCACTAATACATCTTACAGTCTAGGGTGAGAGACTGCGATAAAGCTCATGTCACAATATATGAATTAAAATGAAATTATTAATGAATTTCTTCTTGTAGTGACCAAACAAATATGTACCATACTAGCCCGTAACATACATGCTACTCACATAGAACAAGTAATTATATGAGCAGCATGCTTGAACCGCCGACTGTTCGGATCTTGTTTTAAACTAATTTATTGTTAATGTTTTAGTCTGTGTATAAAAATGAAAATAAACAAGTAACTGGCTATAAGGTAAAGAGCGAAATCACAGCACTCTCATTAAAGTTAGTTAGTCAAAAACATTATGTACATTATATACAATCAACCCTATATATAATGCTTAAGCATTTAAATTCAAATAATGATAAATGTTTATTGTTACACAAAAAAGTAACCAGTTACCATGGCAACTGGAAATTGAATCAAATAAAGTATGTTTTTGACATATTCGTTTTTAAAAGTAAAATGTTTAGTAATTAAATTAATTAAACATTTTACCCTAAAAAGATGAGATTAAATTACTTAATAATATGTAGGTAACGGTGTTTATAAGATATTTATATACTTTAATTTAAATACAGTTGAAGTACATAAGCAGTGGCAAATAGGTAGTACGTAAGGACCGGGTGACCGTGGCCTATCACGATTTATTTATGCCTATTTAGGTATATATAATGTATTTACCTAACTGTAATTTATTTATGTATATAAAGAGTAAATATTTACAACTAGGTTTATAAGGTAAGATCATTTTCTCCGAACATATAAAAGATTTAAAAAACCTAGCCAAGTGTGAGTTGGATTAACAAAATGGAAGGTGGTATAGTTAAATATTTTAACGAAAAGTGTTCGTCGTGGGTGTGTCTTGACGTGTAAACGAACATTGTTCTAGCGTGCGTAAGCTCTTTACTAAGCAAACTCGAGGTAACGCACGCTGAAACAATGTGCAAGTACACATCTGAAAACTTATTCAAACTTTATTCGTGAGGTGAAACAAACAGTCGACTGCTACGCTAGAGGTTTCGGGCGGGGGCGGGACTTAGTGTTATTTGCAAGACGCATTGTTTCGCTTACCGGTCTTAGATGTTGTATTCTTATCTATGTAGTATATACCATATCGTTGCTTAGTGCCTGTGACACAAGTTCTTACGATACTTACTGCAGGGCTGAGTCAATGTGTGAGTCGTGATGTAATAAAATAAAAATAAAAACTTAACAGGACATCTACTCCTAAGCGACGTTAAACGAACTTTCGTGCGTTTCCCACTCCGACAGTCTTTCGGGTCGGGCTCCATTCCGATGCAATTGATGTCAAACTTGTCAAGCTATTCCGAACATTGTCTATGATCATGACCGTTTGGTAAAAATCCGAAAAAAAAATCAGAGTAGGGTCATGTTTGAAATTTCAGTCGGTCACAGTCCATTTGTTCTCACTACCTCCTATTTCTTCTGATTAAGTTCGTTGCGGGTCCCGCGACAGCCGGTAGGGTGTCAGGGCATAGCCGATGCGTCATTGCAAAGCTGCATTATTCGTTGATCATTCGATCAAAGGATGTCACTGTTGATCCTGATGAACAGGAGTTGCAGTGGTGGGACAGAGTGACGGGTGTGCCCCGATATACTTTTGGCACATAACGGTCGCACAGATCGATTTGGCATACATATTGTTTAACTCCTTTATTAACTTAAATGATGATTTTTGTCTCCAAAAACTGTTAGATTACTGAGGAATAAGAAAACGAAATCAACGCAGATGAAGTCACAGGCAAAAGAATGTATTTTAATTTCTCATATTCAACAACGATCTATCACTTTCTATTGTCTATTGGAACAGGTCCTGGTGTGATGAAGAACGCGTCGATCAGCGCCAAGATGATGCCGCAGCTGAAGATCGTCAGCCACAGGTCAGTCAACGGTATGATCACGAGGAAGCCTATGCCGATCATGGTGGCGCCCAAGATGTGTTCCAAGGACAAAACGATAGGTTAGTAAAATGTTTTTATTTATTTATTTAAGAACAGGCAAGCATTTGACTCCAATCCTATCTGATTTTAAGCGGCGATGGAGTCTAAGATGGAACATGCCTACCCAGGAGAAGTCTATTCACTCTTGCCTTAAAGAGCCCCAAGTTATGACTGATCAAGAAATACTTCAGCAGGCAAAGAAGTTTATTCATTAGCATTATGAAAGAGTTTTCTAAGCGTTTAGTCCCAGTGGTTGGAATATCCACAACGAAAGGGTGGAACTTCCGCCTACGACTTGTCCCTAATTGGTGTCTAGTCTAAGCCCTTATATCTTAAGTCGTTAGTTCGTTTTAATTGCTGTTTTTGCAGCTATTGCTGTAAGCTTATATATGGAAAGCTCTCCATTGAAAAGAGGATCAATCAAGACCGCTAAATACTGACCTTTTGAATCTGACGTGTAGACAAGTAATTAATTATTTTTTATTTTGTTTATTCAACCTCTTGGGCAAACAGTTCACCTAATGGAAAGTGATTCCACAGTTTAATACCTGAGAATGCCCTTAATGTCTAAGAACGCCAAGAAAACTGCCTTTGCGCTGCCCATGTAGAGGTTAAGATAGCTCTCGTGCCTTTAATTACACTGGCTCTCCAATCCATCGAACTGAAACACGCGAACTGCTTCTCGGCAGAAATAGAAAAGGAGAAAGGTGTAAACCCAGACGATCTCGCACGTAGATCTACCACCTGTAAAACAAATATACAAATTTCATTTATTCATTTAATTATTTCATCTTACAAGCTAACAGATAAAACATCCAAAGCGCTTACAATATTTATTATTTAATATAGCCAAAAATATCCCAAATGCTCGTTGGATTAAACAATATTAGATTATTATTAAATAGCGAAACGTCAAATTTTATAACAATAAAATAATAATCAGTAAAAAATTAAGTTTATACGAGTACATGTTTATTTTTAATTGTTGTATTAGTTTTAGCTATGCTCAAGTGTAATCTAAGTTGGTGAGCTTGAACAAATAAATAATAATAATAACCACAAAGTCAATAATCAAATTAGAAGATCAAAACAAAAGACCAACAAAAGTTAAAATTCAAACTTGGTAAGTGGCTATGCGCTGGGCACTTTAAACTTTTAATAAATAAATTTCCACCTGGTTAGGTTAAAATTAAACGCGGAAAAAGTCACAGAGCAAAAGGTAGTCTATATATAAGCTCAGTGGCGTGCGTGCCTAGTTTTAGTACAGGGCAAGCCGAGAGATATACTTCATACTTCCGTTGTGGACTTGCTAGCGCGGACGAGCTCAGCAAAACAGTCAGAAGTTTGCGAACATGTCAGCAAAACCACAATTCCGGTGGCTTTAAAAAAGTCGTTTGATTTGTTAATGAATGAATAAGAGCGCGAACTTATTTTAGTTTGATAGGGCAAGCCGGGCTTTTGGGCTTCTATGACAGTACCGCTACTGGATATGCTTATCAATAAATATTATACGAGGAAGGATCTGATTATTTGTTTGGATTGAATAGGCTTGAAATTACTAGAAGTATTTGAAAAAGTCTTTCACCTTTACAATCCTACATTATCCGTGATGAACTTAGGCGGTTTCTTACTACCTCCTATTTCTACTGATTAAATTCGTTGCGGGTCCCAAGACAGCCGGCAGGGTGTCCAGGCACAGCCTGTGCGTTATTGCACAGCTGCATTATTCGATCAAAGAATGCCACTGTTGATCCTGGCGGACAGGAGTAGCAGTGGTGGGACAGAGTGGCGGGTGTGCCCCGAAAAGGGCGATAGAATTCAAAAAAGTTACATACCTCGTGCAAAGACAGGGTGGGCCGCTAGTATGGAATAAAAACTAACCTTCTTCGTTAAAATCCAGACACTTTCATCCACATTAAAAACGACCTTCAAAATGAATTGATATGCTATACCGGTAACAGCAGAGACCAGCTGATTTAAGATAATTCACAACCGGTTCAGGACCTTACTGGCTCGTTCATATGATTTATAATCGCCTAATTGAGATGTCAGAATAATAATTAAGTGTTTCCGATTATTTGAATGCAGGTTTTTGAACTGTGGGTCGACGCTTTATAGAGCTGGTATGTTTTTTGTTCACCATTGCGATTTTTCAAGATAATTTTTTGATGAACTTGAACTTTTTCTCATGACCTTCATTTTGCTTTTTATAGCGCTTGTTATGTTTATTGGTTTCTCGACTGCCCCAGAAGGCTTTAATTTATGTTTGTGTATGGATTTGTGTGTCCTAACCTGTAGATTAAACAGCTGAGCCGATTCTTTAGAGACTCAAGTTTTATTAAAATATACACATAAAAATGGATACGACAAAAAGTATGGAAAAAAAAACTGCTGGAAGAAAATTATTTTCAATTCTTTAGTCTTCACATATTTTAATGATTATGTTTTTGTTCGCTGTAATACCGGGATGGTTTATAAATAAAAACGAGGAAAAATCCGAAAGGAATTGACAATTTTATTGACAAGTGGTATACGTAGATCTCTACGTGCGAGATCCTCCTCCTTTCTATTTACAACGTGAAGCAGTTCGCTGTGTTACCGTTCGAAGGATTGGAGAGCCAGTGTAATTACCGACACGAGACGTATAACATCTCTCTTATCTCTGGTATAGCAGGGGCATCGTCGTGTTATTAAGCGGCGGTATCACTTTCCATTAGGTGAACCGTTTGCTTGTTTGCCCATGTAATTGTATAATAAAAAGCTGCCAATCACATAACATACCTCTACAAGGGCAATGCATAGGCGGTGCTCTTGGCGTTCCACGACATCAGGGGCATCCTCGTGTCAATAGGCGGTATCACTTTCCATCAGGAGTACCGTTTTCGTGTTCGGCACTGACGATGCCCATGTGGATGCCCGGTGGTATACAAAAAATGAGGTACGAAATTCATGGGGTCAACTAGTGTACATGAAGTTTATATATTGCAAATGTATATACAACATGTTCAACTTGATATATACAGTAAACGTATTGACCGCGTTATTTATTACTATTCCAAACAACCATGTAAGGTCGCATTAAGGTTGTGCGGCGTGTCTACCATGAGTTCGTATAGTTTTCGTACACGTCAGCTAACGTAGATTACTGCAGTGATTTTGTATGAGCAATCTTCCTCGATAATACGTTAGAAGCGCTTTACTAAGGTTTATTTATGAATAAATTATGATACGGCATATAGGGCTGGTAAGGGTAGACCTAGGTGGACGTACCTTGAGCAGATTGGTGACGTGTCAAAAGGCCAGGTCAGAAGTAACCGTAACCATCATGTATGTATGAGGAGATGCATGGATGTGCAGGAAGCGAGAGATGTATGTAAGGATCGTTGCGTACAGCGAACCATTGTCTCTGCCTGCCGCTTTGGGACGAAGGCGTAAGTGTGTGGGTAAATAGCGACGGTTTGTGTGGTGCTGTGGTGTAAAAAGCCGACTGCTACGCTAGAGGTTCCGGGTTTAAATACCGGCGGGGGAGGGGGGAGAATACTACAAAAGGAAATACTACTACTATCTTGTATTTGATCCTACGCCGGAACTAGCGAAACAATGATTCTTGGAAATTACACAAAGTTTCGCCACCGCCGGGATTCGAACCCAAGACCTCTAGCTTAGCAGTCGGCTGTATTAAATCACTGCGCCACAAAGGTTACAAGGTTTCTGAAGCACAAAAAATCTATGCGTATGAAGTCACGGGCAAAAACTAGTAAATAATCCATGGTGTTCCTATAACGTTTCTGTCAAAAACGAAATGTCAATGCTCTCTGAATAGATGTCAAGGTGAAGGATGTATGCGTCATTTATTATCGAATGTCTACCTGTCAATTGACATGCCAACAGCTGCGTTTGCGCACGACGCGATGGTGGTAGTGCGTTCGTGTGGCTGCTACCGCTTCCCTTAAAACTAGTCAACCGATTTCGATAAGATTTGTTATTTAAGATGCAGTTTTTTTTAATACGTTTCACTGCTATTGGAAGCTGATTATTTCGCATGATTAAGGTTACCGTACCTTCGTGGGTTTACAATTTTTTTTTTGTTTAAATCATATCTGTTTTAGCGGGAACAAAATTAAAGAATAATTATTCAAACCGGTTTAGCATGCTTTGGGTTATAGTGAGACTAAAAAATAACAATTCATGAAGCGCATGAAATCGCTCATATAGCTAAAAAAACAAGCTAACAAAGCGTTGTGGTCACTGTAAATCGTTTGTAACGCGAAATTCGTTTAATGGCTGCTAAAAAAACGAGATGTGGTGATAAAGAAATGCCATATTACCAATATTATACTTTATATTTAATCTAATATATGAGAGGTCGCAAAATCCATCATCAAGCAAACAACACTTGGGTCCTTTTAAAACTGCTAACCAAAACCGATGCGGTTTATCACCAGTTTAGTCCCTACTACTAACTAGATTCCTTTCAGTTGAAAAGTTTTCCAATAAAACTCTTGCTACGAGACGAAGGTGTTGTATTTAGAGCTACACAATATCGGCAAGATATTCGCCAAGATATTCGGCGAGTGCTCTTGTCTATTCGACAGAGTTCCGGTCGGAAACTTTCTTGCATATCGTCGTTACTAATGGAATTCCGTGAAACTTGTAGTGCGCGAAACTTTGAATGTACAAGTTTTTAATTTTTGGTTTTAATTAGATAATAGCTATGTTTTTTCAAACAAAATTAAGGCAGTCAGTTTGCCTGTTGGAAAATGATACCGCCGCCTATTGACACGACGCTGCCTTTGATGTCTTGGACGCCAAGAGCAACGCCAATGCGTTGCCCATGTAGATACAAACATGTTACACCTGTCGTGCCAAAATTAATAATAATAATAAACCACACCACGACACACATAATAACTCAGCCCTGCACTAAGATAATCTTGTATCGTAGGCACTAAGCAACGATTTAGTATAAACAACATAGATAAGAATACTACATCCAAGATCGGTAAGCGAAACAATGCGTCTTTATTATAACTCAAAATTTGCCCTACCGGGACTCAAACCCAGAACTTCTATTCGGCTGTTTACACCACTGCGCCACAGTGGTCGTCAAAACAATTTGAAAACTGAAAATCAACAAAAAAACACTGTCACTGACATTATATGTACTTTTAAGCTATTGTTTGGAGTTAGTTCCGCGTTTAACTAAAATTAAATGAATTTAAAATTAATGAAGGTAAAACTTTGACGAGAGTGTAGTCCCGTCATTACAATCATGTTATAATTCCAATCGCTATATCCCAACCCTAACCCAATACATTCCGCACATACCTCGTAATGTGACAATTCTCGTGTTGTGATGAGCCGGAAATGTGTTTGTGTAATTTGATAGAACATGTAGGCCAGGGCTGTCTGAACCACGGCCCGCGGGCCATCAGCGGGCCGGCGGTCATTTTTATAACAGGTCAGTATTTGATACCAGTCTTAACTAATAAATAACAAGTAATTGTTAGTTAAAAGTTGTTGGAAAGAAATCAATAAATAATGACAATAAGAATAACTATAGTATAATTTTTTCAAATTTTCTACGGCCCTTCATTCATTTATTTAGTAGTTTGAATTGGCCCGCGATCATTTTTGTTGGGCAGCCCTGATGTATACTACCAAGAGAAGAGGTAAAGGACCATTATTTCTGTGTATAAAAAATCTGCTATTTAAATAAATAATAATAATAACCACATCACGACACATACATTGACTCAAGGCCTAAGACTCAGGAACTAAGCAACGATATGGTATAAACAACATAGATAAGAATACTACATCCAAGACCGGTAAGCGAAACAATGCGTCTTTATAATAACTCAAAATTTGCCCGGGATTCGAACCCTGAACCTCTAGCGTAGCAGTCGGCTTTTTACACCTACTGGCCTACTTTAATAGTTTTTAGAACTTTATTTATAATTGACGCATTGGATGTAGTATTCTAATCTATGTAGTGTATGCCATATCGTTGCTTAGTGCCTGTGAGAAAAATTCTTACGATACTTATTGCAGGGTTGAGTCAATGTGTGTGTCGTGATGTGGTTATTATTATTATTATACGATGAGGGAGGATGTGAGAAACAGGACGACGAATGAGGGAGAGATGTTGAAGAAAGACTACGGCGACCACAGGTGAATAGGATAAGTGAATAATTGGTAAATTTACTTTTTTATTGTAATTCTATACCACATATTTTCAAAAATCCGTTAGATTTTCTGAAATATCTGACTTATTAACTTAAAGCTTTAAAGTCGTTGGTTAGAAAGGGAGATCCGATATGTATTATGACGTCAAAGTACACAGGCGCTATACAACTTCCATAGAAAAGGTTGTTCCGATGAGCGAGATAGATATATTACTTTTAATGGTTATATCTCCCTGGTTTATTGTACAATTCTAATTCTGATTTCACAATACTATTTCCATTTATTTTTCGAAAAATTGATTAAATCCTTAAGTTTAAGTTAATTATACGAATAGTACCTTTTCTTTTGTACCTTGTTTTTGGCAATAAATATATATTATTATTATTTATTTAAATAATCAAATTAGATTTCATGCATATTTCCTATTGAGAGATTTCTGTGTTTTGTAAAATGTTAAACCATTGTCCATTGATTCATGTGTGGCACACTGGTGTAACAGCTGCGACGTAAAAGGTCCCGGGTTCGAGGTTGGAACTTTTTGTTATTTGCAAGATGCATTTTTTCTTTTTTCTTGTATATATTATTATTGTCTATTGTATACATAGTATCTGGTGTGAAAGTTGTGTGTGTGTTGTTAATATATCTGTGGTTGTGGTTATATTTGTAATTGTTGTTTATCCTCCTCCTCCTCCTCCTCCTCGACCTCGATGGCGCAGTGGTGTAAACAGCCGACTGCTACGCTAGAGGTTCCGGGTTCGAATCCCGGCGGGGGCGGGACTTTGTATTATTTGCAAAACGCATTGTTTCGCTTACCGTTCTTGGATGTTGTATTCTTATTTATTTAGTATATACCATATCGTTGCTTAGCACCTGCGACACAAGTTCTTACGATACTTATTGGAGGGCTGAGTCAATGTGTTTGTCGTGATGTGGTTATTTATTTATTTATATGATAAAAGATATAGAATAATATGTTTCCAAAAAGTTTTGTGTCATAATTAAAATGTCATTTGTAACGGTCAAAATCTACAACCGGTCCAAAATGCAGATCTACAGATAGGATTAATCATGTTTGAATCATGCTCCGGTAGATTTAATTGAGATTAAATTCATGGATGCCTCATGAAACATGTATAATTGACATATTTGAACATGAACAAACGAAAATGTATACTGTACAAATTTAATGAGATTGATCTGTTAACTAAAATTACCGGAAATTGATACAAGGTAATATGTTACATAAAAAAAACATAAAAAGTGGGGGCGTATATTATTTATGGGATTATTAATGGGATGTATTTACATGACGTGTATAGATCTAGATCGTGAGTGTAACTTGCAAAGATACGACCCCACGTTTTGAGTGGCCCCTCTTTCAGCCCCGTAGGGTTATTTTCTTGCTCTTAGAACACTTTAAAACGTGGGTTTTTAGATTTTTTTAATCTATTAATTATTTTATTAATTTTTCTGCCTCAAAATGTCACTCCATACAAATTTTATCAAAATCGGTCCAGCCGTTTTTACAGTTGTAAATTGCATTGTCATCGGGTTTGAAGCTACCCAGAAAATTTCAGCCTGCTAGCTTATCGGGTAGTGCCTCAAAATTGAATTGCAAAAATCCAACCGGAACGACAAACAAACAAGAAAAGTGAGTGTATAAAAACGTGGGAAAAATACACACACACACTTTAAACACAACCAATCAAATTTATACGATTTTAGGGTTCCGTGGGTTCGTTCTCAAATGGTGATAACAGACACTTTTAATATGCCTCCGCTGTCCATAATTGCTACTAACTCTTGAAATTTTCAAAAAATGTCTATTTCTGTTGCCTCTATAACAACAAATACTAAAAACATGAAGAAATCAAAAAGTAAAGGGGGCTCCCGTATTAAAAATGTTATTTTTTCCTTAATTTTTTTGTTGTTTAAAAGGAATTTTCTCAGAAAATGTGTTTTCTTTTCTTTTAATTTTCATCTGATTTTTTTTGACTTATTACAATTTATAACTCTTTTAAAGGGTTGTCTATAGGTCGTTAAATTTTAATTTAAACTAGATTCTTTTAATTTTAATATTTTGTAGCATTTTGTGCTAATGTATTTGGAGTGCCTGATAGAAAACGGTTACCATCCTTGCCTTGTTATTTACTATGAAATATGTCTAGCCACCAGTTATGGAAAACTGGCGAACTTATCCGCTTGCAATTATCACCATAATTAGCCACAAGACGTCCATGGACGTCATCACAACATCTGGCTAACGTCTTTAACTTCATATGGGTAACGCAGGGAGTGGCATTTGGCGGCCATTGGCGTCGTGTCAATAGGCGGCGGTATCAATTTCCATCGGGTTAACCGTCTGCCTGTTGGCCCATGACGATGGATAAAAATTTATCATGAGATTTCAAGGGTAAATTAATTTCGTTTATAAAAACCTTAAGACGGATCAAAAATAAAAATTAAACGGAACTTTTAGTCATGCAAAATAATTACATTTAAAATACAAAAAAAAACCAAAAGAACTGTGTTTAAAATAACAAATCTTATCAAAATCGGTGAAGTAGTTTAAAGGAAAGCGGTAGCAACCACACGAACGCTCTACCTACATCGCAAAAATCTCTTCAGGAGTCTCCTAAACATTATCGTTTCAAATTCCTGATAGAACTGACGACCTCGGTGGCGCAGTGGTGTTAACAGCTGACCGCTACGCTAGAGGTTCGGGGTTCGAATCCCGGCGAGGGAGAAATTTAGGTTATTTGCAAGACGCACAGTTTCGCTTATCGGTCTTGGATGTTGTGTTCATATCTATGTAGTTTATACCATATCGTTGCTTAGTGTCTGCGATACAAGATTATATCTTAGTGAAGGGCTAAGTCAAGGCGTGTGTCGTGATGTGATTATTATTATTGAATTCCTGGCCAAAAGACCTGATGATGTGTCACGACAATGCCTGAATTATAGCAGACTGCGAGGTTAGAAAGACGGTTATGTTTTATTTTACATGTCTAAATTTGAATATATCTCATATATCAAATGTCAGGCTTGTGAAAAGAAGTGTTAGATATCCATAATAAAGCGCGGCCATCTTGCAAAAAGATGACATCGACTATAACAATGCTTTGAATTGCGTAATTTGACCTTTTAAGGTGCACATATTGAAAAAAACTGCTTCACCAAGACAGAACAGTAATAATCAGGAAACTTTGTATTAGTTGATTCAATAAGGGTGCGCAACCCTAAACATAACCTAAAAATGTATTTTATGCAATATCATGGGCAAACAGTTCCGATGGAAAGTGATACCGCCACCTATTTACACGACAATGTCCGAGAAAGCCAAGGGTATTGCCCGTGTAGAGGTAAAGATGTATTACCTCGTGTCGTTAATTACGCTGGCTCTCCAATCCTTCGAATCGAATCTCAGTGATTCGCTGGAGAAATAGCTTGTAAAAATCTCTTGACTTTATAAATAATAAAATGCGGGACAAACCGCGCTGTTATACTAGTTTTATAAAATGGAACCACGTACTACGTGACAGGTAAATAAATGAAATTGATAAGCTTTGATTTTGCGGTTTGCATTATTCATGAAACGCCATATTGTAAAGTGCAGAATCTCTAAAATAACCCCCATTTTGTTATTGATTTCATGTGATACGTATATTCTGATAGGATGTGTTATTTATTAAATATGTTTGGTGAATTAATGTGTTTACTTCGTATTATATATATATTTAATTTATCATAAGGGCTTCGTCGCTAAGCGATAAAATGGCCTATTAAAGGCAAGGAATACAAAACAGCTAGAAAAACAAATTTTAAAGCCTAATTCAGCCATTCGTAACAGAATAGTTTCTAAATGGTTATATTTATGTCCATCTTTCATTATCAAATTGTATAAAGATTTTTTATTATTTTTTTTGTCATCTCTTTTTTAAAATAAAAGTGTTTGCAAATTTTTCAATGGAATACTTTCATCAGCAACTATTTGGTTTTCTATGTGTTTAAGTTTGTATTTATTCATAATTTTCAGAGTTATCCGTTTCAATGATAATCCCCAAGACGAAAAGTAAAAATCCCGTAATCCTTTACTAAAACTAGTGACCTTATTTTTAGAACCGGATTCCTAAAAATGTAGTTAAAATCGGTCTCGTCAGCGGGAAAACGTAAAAATCTAGCGACTTTTTTTTGCGACCAAAAAACCCCTTTATACCTCTAAATAATTTAAAATTGAAATCAAAACTCAGTTTTATTCAAAGTCATGGACAAACAATTAATCGGTTCAACTGATGGAAAGTGATACCGCCGCTATTGACACGACGATGCTCCTGATGTCGGGGCTAAGAGCATCGTCTATGGCCCATGTATGAGTACAGTAAATATATAATATATTTCTTCATTTTAAAACAATGTACCTAATGCTCTGACTTGAAATTTTGCTTTCTTGATACAAATACGAGTATGTATATGAACTACCTATTTATGAATAATTAACACAGGGGAGGGCAACCGGGGCGAAAGCCCGGGGCCTCCACAGACAGGGGGCCCCCACGATAGATATTTTGGAAAAATAATATTTCAAATTTCCTTTTATGGATTTTTGAAATATTTTTCTTTGATATTATTTCTTTTCATTGATCTATACTTGTTCACTCCAAAAAAATTCATTTAATTTGGACACAAGGGGCCTCCGCTCCTTTGTTGCCCGGGGTCTCCGGACCTTTAAATCTGGCCTTGAATTAACACCTTCTGTATGGTGATGTTTCGTGCAAATAAATAATTCTCATTCTTATCTTTATGCCGGTAACTACATTAGCTCTACAATCCTTTGAACAAAGCGAAATGCTTCACGTTTTAAATAGAAAAGAGGGTGGTACCAACGCAGACAATCTCGCACGTAGATCTACTTATAAAATGTGTGTCAGTTTAATAAATTGTATTTTCGTGTGAATAGTCCCAAGACATTTTTATAGAAACACAATGTTAATAGAAAACGAAATGAACGAGAGAAATCGAATGACGTTTAATTTGACATATTTTTCGCTGTCCTTCAGATTTCAAGAACAAAAAGACTGTGTTATACGCGTGTGGGTACATCGACAGCTCAGTGTTCCCGCAGTCCCAAGCCGTGGGAACAGCGTACCTGAAGAGGGGGTACAACGTCTTCATCACGGAAACCAACACATTCCTCACGCAAATTTACCCCAAGTAAGTTTATTTTCAATACAAATACAGACACATTCATAACGTAACACATAATCAAGAATTATAAATCACATGCATAAACTCACGCCGTAATCCCTCGAGAGGGGTTAGCAGAGGTGTTACACCGCTTTTCGCATGTTTATGTCGAGTCCCAGTGTGACAGGTTGCGAATCTGTCGCCACTATCCGGGCAAAAGGATAAACATGGGAGTTACAAACCAAATCTAAATCTTTTATATAAATATATTTATTTTCGAACGAAAAAAGAACACACACACGCATACATACATACTATATATGCAGACTCATACATATTAGATTACATAAGACTAATACCGGTCTAGGATGTAGTATTCTTATCTAAGTAGTTTATACCATATCGTTGCTTAGTTCCTGTGACAAGTTCTTACGATACTTATTGCGGGGCTGAGTCAATGTGAGTGTTGTGATGTGGTTTTATTTAATAAAATGGATAATTCATAATAAAATCTATTTAAAAGAAAAGATTAGTAAAGACTTTAACCTAATGAAAATCATGGACGTCTTCAGACCGGTGATCTTCCTCAAAAGCAAACTCAAATAACATGAACTACCTTGTATTACTGTATACATTACTGTATACATTACTGGTGTAAGATTTTAGGTTAGTATCTACTTAATCCCCTGTTATTTAGTGGCATACCGTGGTGTTTTGACGGTCAGGCGTTTCCTGACTTTCTCCACCTTAGTTTTTTGGCCTCTGGGCCATTTCAATTGCTGTCTCCTTGCTGGGAGGGAAGTCTGAAATCGGTTTCTTACTACCTCCTATTTCATCTGATTAAGTTCGTTGCGGGTTCCAAGACAGCCGGCAGAGTGTACGGGGATAGCCTGTGCGTCATAGCACAGCTGCATTATTCGTTGATTATTCGATCAAAGGACGCCACTGTTGATATCCTGGTGAACAGGAGTTGCAGTGGTGGTACAGAGTGGCGGGTGTGTCCCGATAGCTTGTATTTAAGGCAAATTGTATTTATCCTACGCGCATAATTGAACAGACATGCCATTTAAAATATACACAAGTTTTTTAAACTTCTGCAAGTTTAATATAAAAATTTATATTTAAAATTACAAGCAAACATAATTTACCTCTCTCCATTGTTCATTATTTAACAAGTTGTTTGTTCCGAATTTGTAATCCAAGTTTCCTATTTAATTTTATGAAAAAGGTAACAATTGAGTCGGATTCATTTAAGATATCCTCTGAGGATTAAATTATGGCATAGCATAACAGGGATAGTCAAACAGTAATAAACACACGTACAATGTTTACTGATCAATAAACAAACATGATTATGTACGAACTGTTTGCTGAACTAAAAACGATGTTTGCACTAACGATTAATGTTTGTTTTCACTGGTTGAATTAAGAAAATGTTCATTTCAACTTGACCTTGATCAGAGGAATAATTAATAATTATATTAATCACATCACAACACACGCATTGACTTAGCCCTGCACTAAGATATAATCTTGTATCTACTAAGAAACGATATGGTATAAACTACATAGATAAGAATATTACATCCAAGACCGGTATGCAAAACAATGCGTCTTCGTTCGTTCGAACCCGCAACCTTGGCTGTTTATACCACTGCACCACAGAGGTAAAGTAAATAACATTTTCTTAGCTAGAATGCTCTTTCTTCGGTCACGTTGATATTCAATATTAGGTATGAGAAATGTAGCCAAATGCTGCCCTATAATTTATTAATTTTACCTTAGGCCGTGGTAGTCGCTTATTATATTATCACCAATGGTGGTATTTTATACAACATCATAAGCAAACGCAGACGGTTCACCTTATGGAAAGTGATACCACCGCCTATTGACACGACGATGCCCTTGATGTCTGCAACGTCAAGAGCATCGCCAATGCGTTGCCCATGTAGAGATAAAGATGATAATCTTCTCTTTCCCGTAATTACACTGGCTCTCCAATCCTTCGAACCGAAACACAGCGGACTGCTTCACGTTGTAAATATAAAGGAGGGTGGTACCAAAGCAGACGATCTCGCACGTAGATCCACCACCTGTATGAAAATACTATATAAAAAGAATCGACTATTTTTAAAGCTAGGCGATTTTTTAATCAACGAAAAAAAAAAAGAGTCGGAGTTTCTTATTTCGACCAGTATATTTTTATTATCATTATTTTAAATGTATTATATATTCAACTAGCGGACCCGACCGACTTCGTCCTGTCATATAGATTTGTAATGTGGCAGTGCAATAAATCTCAAATTGACTACGTTTTAGTTAGAAAACGTTTGTATGGGAAAGAGAAAAGGGCTGTTTTTTTAGTTTTTCCGGCAATTAAGAAGAACTTCAACGAATATTAAAAAAAAGAATTGGCCAAATTGGTCCAGGCGTTGTTGAGTTATGCGCTTACCAACACATTTTGCGATTCATTTTATGTTGTAAGATTTCTATCTTGCAAATATATTTAAAATAAAACAATACAATCGTTTTAGATATGCGTCTCAGAGTTGGTACATAATATTGTTTACTTATAAATTATTTATAAATAGATAATAAATATCATCATTAAAATGATTATGTTAGAAAACATAGATTAAATGCAAAGTCCTTAAAAGTCACTAAGAATTTAGTTAAATGTCGGATCACAGTTGGCCAGTCTCATTAAATGTTGACAAAGTAATTAACATGTAGATAATAATTATTGTAAGTTACAATTTTTCACACAAACATGACGTTGAGATTTCTCTTTAAATTCTGTCTGAAGTCTGAAACCGCTTTCTTACTACCTCCTATTTCTTCTGATTAAGTTC
This sequence comes from Choreutis nemorana, assembly GCA_949316135.1. Classification (NCBI taxonomy): domain Eukaryota; kingdom Metazoa; phylum Arthropoda; class Insecta; order Lepidoptera; family Choreutidae; genus Choreutis; species Choreutis nemorana. The sequence goes on from OX438618.1 coordinate 6,949,193, forward strand.
GTTGCGGGTCCCAAGACAGCCGGTAGGGTGTCCGGGCACAGCCTGTGCATCACTGCACAGCTGCATTATTCGTTGATTATTCGATCAAAGGACGCCACTGTTGATCCTGATAAACAGGAGTTGCAGTGGTGGGACAGAGTGGCGGGTGTGCCCCGATTTTCTTTAAATTGGAATGATTAAAAACTTTTGCTTTTGATGTCATGAATTTTACCAACTCCATTTTAATTGTATATAATATAACATGACAATAAGAATAACCACATCACGACACATACATTGACTCAGCCCCGCACTATAATCTTGTATCGCAGGCACTAAGCAACGATATTGTATATTTTATTTGATTTATTTAGGCATACACAACAGGTGACATTCAAAAACTTATCAATATACAGTGATCAATTAATGTATAAAACTAGAATGGGATCCAAAAAACATGTACACACAGCATGATATAAATTCTCACACAAACAAAACGTTGCAAAAACAGTGTAAGGTACAAATATAATGAAACAAACAGGTGCAAAGAAACCATTGTGTCACAAAATTTTAAAAAGTACTTCCTATATGCTGTTTATATAATTCAATACAGGGTCCATTTTCTAGAAAGTTGTAAGCCCCTGTTTCAGAGACTTGGCGTTCTCCCACTCCCATGTATATTAGGGAAATTTGTATTTTTGTTAGGAATAATAAGGACCTATTTCTCAAACATTCAGATTGGATAAAGGGGACTACCAGACATAAACACTTGTTAACCCTTCCAAAAGCGAATATGCTTTTAAAAAATAATGTTTATGGAATGTGTGTCGGAATTTTTAATGCGTTGCCTAAGGAATTAAGAGATATCCCATTGAACCAATTAAAAATAAAACTTAATAAATGGCTACTACAGCAATGTTTTTATGACATACAGCAATATTTTGATTTAAAAAAAATGAATGATTTGTATTAGTTTTTTTTAAGTTTGACATCATTATTTAATTGTAGTAATTTTAAAAATGTATTTGTATTATTTAATATTTGACAATCTAATATTTGTACGCCAGAAGGGCAGATTTTTGTTGAGACAATAATTAAATTAGAAATAAAACCTGTATCAAACACTTAAATCAAACAAATAAACTATTATTATTATTATTATTATTATATTTTAAAGAAGGAGAGAGGATGCATAGGTATATACTAAATACTGTTGACTCTCCACCCACGATCGATAGTCGGTGACCGATTTTTGTAGGTGAAAAATTTACCCTACTGACTGTAATAATGAAATGCTCACATCCTTCAAATAATCCGTCAATGAGACTAGAAGGGGAAATCGGTCGATTATCGGTCCTACGAAATGTCGGTCGTGGCTGAGACGTGATGTTGTCACAAAATTCCAATTTAATTGCTTTTTTTCTCGATATCGTTATCGTCGAATTCGTATTTCCGGGGCCAAAACAAACAAATGCAAAACAAACTCACGCCGTAATTAATCCCTCGAGAGAGGATGGCAGAGGTGTTAAACACCGCATTTATTTTGAGTCCCAGGTGGCGAATCTGTCGCCACTATCAGTGAATAGCGAGGATCATGGCAGCTACAACGTACGGGTTCCCGAGACTAGAACTCTCAACCTGTTGGGTCGGTCGGTTAACCAAGGCATGCAACAAATTGAGCTACCACGTCCTCCATTTTGTTTTTTTAACAAACTGTAGCGTATGTGTAACCGGATGACTATTTTCATTAATATCACCAGCATACAAAATTTTACCTTAAATATTTTAATGCAACATCATTTGCAAACAAGCATGGTTCACCTGACGGAAAGTGATACCGCTGCCTATTGACATGACAATGCCCATGATATCTGGAATGCCAAGAGCACCACCACAGCGTCGCCCATGTATAGGTAAAGATATTCCTGTAGTGCCGGTAATTACACTGGCTCTCCAATCCTTCGAACCGAAACAGCGAACTGCTTCACGTTTTAAATAGAAAGGAGGGTGGTACCGACGCAGACGATCTCGCACGTAGATCTACCGCCTGTATCTGTGTGTATGTGTGATATAGGAAGATAATATATACACTATTATGTTATATACCAGGAAATGTTTAAGAAATGCATTTTAAAGATAAATAAAACATATTAATTCCGCTCAGCTGCTGAATTGTTGTGATTATGTAAATAATTGATAATTACGTTTGCACAAACATTTCCATGCATGCGTTTTACACTGTATTGCAAAATCAAAGGGCAGATAGCTAGGAAAATAAAAAAGAAATGCTAACAGAAAATCGTATTTTTTTATAATATGTAACTAATCCAATAATCATACAATTTTGAAAAGATTTTTAACATTTTGTTTTGTAATCTTTGTGTTTGGAAAATAAATAAATTTTGAGTTAATTGACGCTTCTGCAAGATACATTAAAAAGCCGACCCGACTAAAATTATTCTGTCGGTCTCGTATCTCTAGAAAAGGCTGCCTTACTCACTCAGAAGAACTATATATGTATATATATCTTAATAAATATTTATAATAAAGGCTATATGTACATACCTTACATTACAAAGTTTAAGAATTTTTTTCAAAATTTAAATTTATTTTTTTATTTTTATTACTAAGAGAATCCTAAGAAACGAAAATATTAGATTTTATATGAAATTAAAATAAATAGTTTGTCCCATTATTTTGTCCTAAAGTTTTCTGTTCGATTAGTACATTGTTAGTCAGCTATTTAACCAAGAAAATTATGTACATGCCGCATTATTTACCACATTTTATATACGAGGTTTTCTGTTAATAGTAATTTTATTATGTATTATTATAAAATAGCTTGGCACAATTCTATCATTCTAAATGGGCCATTGTTTATTTGAATGTATATAATAAAAGTGTATTACATACTTAAATACATAACTATTTCTTACGTGTAGAATATTTATTTCCAAAAATTAAATGTATATGAATAACTTTATTATTATTATGTGGTGTAAACAGCCGACTGCTACGCTTCGGGTTTTGGGTTCGAATCCCGGTGGCGGCGGAACTTTGTGTTACTCGCGAGACGCATTGTTTCGCTTACCGGTCTTGGATGTAGTATTCTTATCTATGTAGTATATACCATATCGTTGCTTAGTGCCTGCGACACAAGTTCTTACGACACTTACTGCAGGGCTCACTCAGCACGTAAACAAATACTTGTATAACGCTGGACTGCATTTCGCTCAAAGGTTGAGCATCGCTATACAGCGTGGAAATGCAGCCAGTGCTATGGGCACACTCCATTGTACAGATAATTTTTGTTAAGTTTCTTTTTTAAATAAATAAACCACATCACGACACACGTATTGACTCAGCCCTGCTCTAAGATATAATCTAGGCACAATCACAGGCACTAAGCAACGATGTGGTATATACTACATAGATGAATAATACACCCAAGACCAGAAAACATCTACGATAAAATTTGAAAATTAAGAAAAAATGAATATCTGTTGTCAACAAAGGAAAAAGAAATAAACTCTATGAAAATTTCAACTTTCTACCAATAATAGTTCATGAGATACAGTCCTCTTATAGACAGACGAACGGACGAACAAGTCTTAGTACAGGGTCCCGTTGGCCACCCTTTAGGTACGAAATTCCAACAAACTAGTCTAATAACCCCATTTTTCTTTAGACTCAGTATCTCATAACCCAGTATGAAGTTCCTGCCAACAAAGGCAACATAACTTCATTGAAGTTGTAAGAAATAAAACTTGAAGTCCCAACTTGAACTAACAAGGACTCGGATTTGTTGTTTACAAAGTTTTCAAGTTTTTCTTTCATTGTTTCCTTATCGTTTTCTTTAAAAGGCATATAATGTTTGACTCGCCTCATATTTTACTTTCGGTTCTACAAACGAGTTTTGTATTGTTAACATGGCGATAGCTGAAGCTAGTTTCTGGCGGGCTAAAATTACTTGTTGTTCTGAGTACTAATTTTAAGTAAGCTCATTATCAGCCGGATTACTCATTTTTTAGCGTAATAAAGGCTTACCCTAAATAAAAAATGTGTGGCAGGCACATGGTAGCCATTTTTTTTTAGTGATAGGATTCTTTTCATGGATATATTATGGACAATATACATATATTTTTCCAAAACTATCAACAGACAACTCCAATGTCAAGCTCTGGAGAACACACACTAAGTTCTGATGCGTTTCAGGTCCGTTCGTCTGACCAGAGTGATTGGGGCCAAGATAGGGGATTTCCTGTTCAACCTGACATCTCAAGGCCTTAGGCCTGAGGATCTGGAGTTGGTAGGCCTGAGCCTGGGGGCCCACATCGTGGGTTTCGCAGCCAAGCAGTTTTACAAGCTGAGCGGCATGAAACCCAGTCGTATCACAGGGTTGGATCCTGCAGGGCCTTGTTTCAGGTAAGATATAGTTTGTCTTGTGACGGACACCAGCAACATTTGTAGACGGCACAGCATGCATATGAAGCTGTAGTTGCTTTGTTTGGTGATGGCAACTACTATTTTTGGTGATACTTTCCGTCGCTACTTTCGAGGAGTGGTCACTGATATATATGAAAACATGGTAGAGGCTGGTGCTTTGATTCAAGGCTCACGTTTGCGCAGCGCTTAAATTTACCTGCATTCGTGTCTTCCAGAATTCAGAGTAGGTACTTTTCTGTCAGGAACAATATATTACTATGGTGACGTTTACCAGTGATTCTATTTTCTTCACGTATCCGCTGGAGGCGCTTGGCAATGATTCAAAAAAGGTTGGGTTGTTTTGGAGATGTAGCATCTTCAAATATATTGATGTATGTTTTCATAAAAACAAGAACTGCAAAGTTTTGGGAACGGTTCACTGAATTAAAAGATAAAAGAGTCTTTATTTGCTATAAAACTTGGTACATAATTAAAGGTGACGTTGAAAAATTTTGATCCACACGTTTTACCACAAATGTGGTATGCAAGAGCTTACATTGCGCATGCAAAAACTATTTGAATTTTATTTACTCATACATCATTAAGTGGTCAACATTTTAACATGTAATAAAATCATTGAAAGTAAATGAAATAAAATAAAACTTTAAAAAAAACATCACTCCACTACTAGTCGCTCATTGCGTATTCAATATTTAGTGTTATATTTAATTTAGTGTTATTTATAATCAAAATCGGTGGTGCATTTGAGTTATTTAAATATGAGTATGACATTTTATTAAACAAGGAGGTTGGAGATGTTTCGATTCGACCTGCTTAAGCAGGGCTTAGGTTGTTTTTCCACCTGAGATGCTATGCAACTATGCTCCGAAGATGTGAAATCTAAAGACAGTAGGGAGGTATCGACAGCAGGGCAGGCACGTGGAGCAAATCCACCTTTCGGGAGCATCCTTAGCACGTATCCATTCATATAAAATACAGCTTCAACCAGGGCTAAGCTATATAGATCAATGAATATCAAACGCATGCATACCAGCGTAACACAGCACATTTGGCCTAAATTGACTGAACCATTAACTAATTCTCTCTGTAGATTATCGTTATCAGCTAAAAGACGCCCACTGTTGGACAAAGGCCTCCCCCAAATATTTTCCAACTAGACCGTTTCTCACCTTATCACTTTTTACAGGTCTCTCTCACCAGAGTTTCGCTTGAACGAGAACGACGCAACCCACGTAGACATTGTCCACACCAACATCGACGGCTTCGGGATCGCTGACCAGCTCGGCCACGTGGACTATTACGTAAATGGCGGAGAATTCCAACCGAACGACATCGCCTTCCTTCCCTGCTTAGTTCTCTGCAGTCATGTCAAAGCAGTTCTCTTTTGGTGGCAAGCAATTGAACACCCCAAGAAGTTTATAGGAGTCAAATGCGACAGTATTGAAGATGCTCGCATGGGGAATTGTCACAATAAGTCGTTGATCAACTACATGGGCAGGGAAACGGATTTCTCAAAACCTGGCGTCTATTACCTCTCGACGAAGAATGAATTTCCTTACTACAGAGGGAAGGACGCCCTTAAAGAAGATGACGATGTTTTCCTGTCTTACGCCAGAGCTCTAAACAAGGAGGATATGTATGAATATTGATCTGATTTGAAGTTGAAGAATTGACTGTGTCTTTTCCAAAATTGCCGACCAGCCTGTGTAGGCCACCTCTCTAAGTTGAGGTCTGTGAGCTGTCAAGATAAATTACCGCTCTCTTATTGGCATTGCTTGCATTTTATTTATGGTTAAAAGAGTGAGATAGATAGAGTTATTGAGTGTTTTAGCTTAACATAGAACAGTTTTCCTGACGACCTCTGTGTCGCAGTAAACATCCGACTGCTACGCTAGAGGTTCTGGGTTCGCATCCCGGCAGGGACGGAACTTGTGTTATTTGCAAGACGCATTGTTTCGCTTGCCGGTCTTCTATGTTGTATTCTTATCTATGTAGTATATACCATATCGTTGCTTAGTTCATGTAACACAAGTTCCTACGATACTTACTGCAGGGCTGAATCAGTATGTACCGCGATGTGGTTTGTTATTGTTTTCCTAAGAAAATATACATCTTACAGAAGTCTGCCGTTCTGTTGCATTCTTGCATATAAGAGGTCACAAGTAGTGCTTTAAGATTTGTAGGGTTACACACACATTTTAGATTGACATGATGGCATAGAGTTAGTTTATAAAGCGAAGAGTTAGCTAGAATAGATAATTGAGTAATACTAAAAACTTTTTGGACCATCGCATCGCTATAAAACATGAGTTAGGACGTTACGTCCTAACTACGTATAAGATGTTATCCTGTATTGAATGCCTTCAGTTTCTGACTAAGTTTCTCTCGAAAACTTTGCTGGAAACTAAGCTTTTAGAGAATTCATGATATTTTCTAGAACAGAAAGAGATTTCGTATATTTAACCGGTCTGTATTTGATAAAAGAGGCTCCCTTGATGTGAAAAAAAAACATGTAGAAGTTAAAAACACGTAGAATATTCTAGAAATAATAACAGTTGATGTGGAATAGTTAGACTCATAGACCATAAGCATGGGTCATGTCATGACTTGATACACATACTTTTGGTAAATGCTTTGTATTTATATGTCATTCTTTAAAAAACTAACAAAAAGTAACAAATTACCCGAGTAACCATTAATAACATATCATGTAGGAACTTCACTATATTTTAATTCAATAGGACTAATTAATTAGGTACTTGTTTATTGTTATATTTCGTCTGTATAAAATGTTTTTATTGACATTTGTAGATATTATATTTAAAAAAAAATGTAACATTTTATACTATAACTAAGATTGTATTATGATATTGAGGTTTCTCGCCGGATTCCTCTCCGTAGACAGGCATTCCGAACCGGTGGTAGTTTAAAAAGAATTTTAACGATTTAAAAGTACTTATTTTAAGTCCATTTTATATATTTTAACAATTTCTAATATCTTGATAGGGTTTTGTCGTTTAGAATTAGGCCTTAAAAATCGTCAAGTATTAAAAGGGCCAAGACCAAAGGGCCTATACGCTATGTCGACCAGTGATTTATTCTATAGTTAAATTAGTTTTTGATGCAGCTATACACACCTGTCACCCTAGACAAATCCGCTAGCGTTTACGCTAACAGAAAATAAAAATGACTTCGAATTCGACCTCGGTGGCGCAGTGGTGTAAACAGCCGACTGATACGCTTGAGGTTCCGGGTTCGAATTCCAGCGGGGGCGGGACTTTGTGTTATTTGCAAGACGCATTGTTTCGCTTACCGGATGTCGTATTCTTATCTATGTAGTTTATACCATGTCGTTTCTTAATTCCTATGACAAAAGTTCTTACGATACTTACTGCAGGGCTGAGTCAATGTGGTTATTATTATTATAAATGACATTTCCTCGCGCTCGAGTTACGTGTAATGTCGATACATTTTACTTTTCTGCTGGCGTTAACGCTTGCGGAATATGGTATTTGTTTAAAGTGGTTGGTCGCCGGTCGCCCGGACGACACTTCATACAATTTTAGTCGCTGGCAATCAACAGTGCGTATTGGCTCTTGATTAGTTTCTTTGTCTACATTACAGGTTCATATTAGTAATCAACAACAAATCACATAAACATCAAATTAGGGTTTTTAAAATTAATTTTCTTATTATTGATTTAGAGTAAGTTTAATTAATTTAAATATTAACTTCTGATTGTGTTCGAATGCTGTGCTTTGTAACATTCGCAAGGGTTCCTTTTGCTTATGTATTGATGAGACTCTATTTAAAAATGACTTTATTTATTTATGGTTATTTATCTTCTTAACCCGCCTGCTAATTGAAGAAACATGAAAATTCAATTAAAAATCTTTTATCTTCAAATCAAATCAAATATATTTATTTGCGAGCATAAAATATTTACATGCACATGTTGTTACATTATGCAGTCCATATGTTCAGCCAGTCACTAGGCATACAATATATTATTTATTATGTCATTATGTACTAACAAACTATAATAGCGGAACTCACAAACAAATTTTGCGTATTTGGATCATCTTATGACGTAGCAACGGTAAACAAATCTGAAGCTTTCGTTAAAAGTTCATAAAATTTAATAATAATTCAAAATTAAATCCGAACTCTTTCATTTGTATTTTAAAAACCGACTGTAGTTAATATAATTAATGTTATTCTAATTAGTGATTAGTTGATACGCTGTGATTTAGTGTAAGTTTTAAAATATAGTAAGCGAATAATAAAATTAACATTAAAACAATGTTTTGTTTTTTAAACCCTCCTTTCATCATGATCATGAACATGCTGAATACATTCAAACTTAAAAAGGAAATTGCATTTACACCTTGCACCTTGCACACAACCACTTGCCCCATTCCTCTACGAATAATAAAGGGGAGGTGTTATTAGTTGCTAATTTATTTTATCAATTTAGTACATTTGATTCTTTTGAGAACTTTTGAATGTGACTGTTACAAATTGAAAAAATGGTTGTTCAAAACGCAACTTTTCGTAAAAAAAAAAAACAAATTAAATAAAGGCTGCGAAATGGGAAAGTGTACAAACGGGAAATAGCTTAAAAATCTTATCTTAACTATGGAAGCGTCTTCGCTTAGAACTTTTCGTAAGAATGAATCATAAACGAAGGAAATTCCTTCGCCTATAAAAATTTGATACACAATTAAGCAACAAAAAACATATCTGAAAAATTACAGACATCGATATTTCGAAACAAAAAAATACCACCGCCTAAATGTACCGCTAATGCAATCTATACTCATAGAAGAATTGCTAACAAAATTTCATCAGGCGCCTCAATAAATGTTGAAGGTAAGATAAAAGGCGCAGTTTCGTTCCATCGACTAAGGGAGCTGGTAATGTCGTTTCCTCCGAATAGTCGACAGCCCATTACTGTTACCTTACCACGAGATAGGGAGAATACATTTTTTATACTTATCGGAGGAAGCTATAAATAGAGTTGATTGTTGTTCTCATGCGTGACTTACAATATGATCTGTTAACATTTTAATTACTTTTAAAAGTCTTTATTTTAACTTCATTTATACCATGTTTTTAAACTCTATTAACTTAATAATAGTAAAGAATAAAGTAATTGATTTAATGACCAATCAGAGCAGGCCACGTGCCGCGAGCGAAATCGGGGCGCCATCTTTACTTAGCTTTACTTAGCGATGGAGAGAGATCTTGTGCGGCATTCAAGTCAGAACCACTGATCGAGTTGGATCAGAGAGTTGGCTATAGTAGGAATGGTACCCTGAACTGCTCGGTCTTAGTTTTCCTTCTTTTCATTTCTAATTGTGAACTTCTTAAATAAAGGAACGGTGATCATTGTGTCACGCAAAAGCGGATTCAGTCGGAACATTGTCATTCTGCTTTTCGGACCATGGTCCGAACCGACAAGCAAGTTTTTTTAATCTGTCGGTTCGGACCGAAGTAGCTTTTTAATTTTATTTAAATAAATAAAAAAATCTAAATTTAAGATTAATATTTTATTAATTCTCTTCTATACAAACTAACAATTGGTATAAGTTTTTTCGTTACTAACTAAATGACATGATGACAATAAATTACAATTTAACTAACTATATCCTATCGGTCCGAACCTGCGAATTTCTTATTCGTACTTCGTCGTTTTGGACCATAATATAATCTTCCTAGACCACGAATCTCACGGAAAATAACCCTAAAACCGTCGTTAAAATGTTGAAAACAATCTCATGGTAACACCACTCCCTTATCAAATTAGCCCTAACCCAATTACGATAAAATTGTGGTTCTTATCACAGATCGAGAGCCCTTAAACATAGGATTAGATTATTACATAGTAATAAAGTACCTGAAAGGGCCTTTAACACTTTCTGTAAGAGGAAAACATAAAGGAATCCATTCCTTGAATAATAATGAAATCTACGACACACGCACACACACATCGACTTTTTTTCCTAAACGACGAGTGTTCGGCCGTAATTATACTATGTGTATAGAATACCTTAACCAAAGTAAGTAATTTTTAAATAGGTACGTTTTAATGACTAGTTATTTAATATTGTATGCCTCCGGGCAGAATATACTGTACAATGTATCCATGTGTAACATCTGCAGAATTTTGTATGTACTAAATTCACAATAAATGAGTTTGACTTTGACTTTGAAAGTATATTTTATACAAAGTCACGGGCAAACAAAAGTCCGTTCACCTTATGGAAAGTGACACGACGATGCCCAAATCAAAACTACTGGACCTACAAAGCTGAAATTTACGTCAGCTAAGAAAGGATGTTATGAAATTCAACTCCTTAAGGGAGAAATAGGGGATGAAAGATCGTATTGTCCAAGCGAAGCCGTGGCAGACCAGTAATTTATTACTATCAACTAATTAGACATTAAGAAAGCAATAACAATATCGTTATCCTTTTTCATCTAATAGATTAAGCGATAAGTAAGACAGTAAAAGGTATATGTGAATATATTACAGGTGTTTTTCTTCGCTATATACGGCGTTTATGGCGAAGCGGTGTAACATGGCTGCTACGCGAAAGGTTACGGGTTCCAATCCCGGCGGTTGTCGGAAATTTACGTTATTTGCTAGACGCATTGTTTCGCTTACCGGTCTTGGATGTTGTATTCTTATCTATGTAGTATATACCATATCGTTGTTTAGTTCCTGCGATACAAGATTATATCTCAGTGCAGGGCTGAGTCAATGTTGTTTTGTTATTATTTCTCTTTTGCTTTCTGGAAGATGTCATTGTTTCATGGATTGATTGGTTACGAGTATATTGGGACATAATTATGTTATGTTATGTAATAGGTTTTACTAATTGTATGTTGTAATAGAAATTTTATATTTGAATATAAAAAAAGCAACTACGGAGGTTTCTTGCCGGATTCTTCCCCGTAGAAATAGCATTCCGAACCGGTGGTAGTAAAAATTTGACGATTTGAACGTGCTTGTTTTAAGTCTAATCGAATAAAAACATTTTGATTTTGACTTTAACTTTGAAAATTGGTAAAAGAATCTACCATGAACATACATTTGATGAAATGAATAATAACCATTTGAGAATGTGTGACAGTTTTAACATTTTAAATTCAATACTACTTACTCGTATATTGAAATAGAACAAATAAAAATAACGCTGTATTTTATGAAGAGCTACGTTTTGTTCTATTTCTTTTATGAATTTTTGCTTAATTTCTGTGCAACATTCAACAATGGTCAGCCATCATATTAATGTCCAAACGAATGCAAAAAAAAAAATGTGACGTTATCAATGAAAACAAAGTAAAGAATAAATATTAGAAAATAAATACTAAGTTAAACGGTTTTAATGAAATTTGCGTCGTCTCTGTTTTTTTATTTTATTTGGTGGACATCTTGTATTTTTTTATAATGTACAATATTCTTCTAGTCAAGCCCTCTCATTTGATATACATATTAAGGGGGTTGTGAAAAAATATGAATTCCGCCATTTTGTAGCGGCGGCCATCTTGAATATACGAAGATACTGAATATATAATATTGTATTGTCATCAGAACTGCCAAAAATCAGGTCGATCTGTCAACAGGAAGGGGGCAAAACTTCTATCACAAAATTTTGACCCAAACAAACTGGTCAAGTTAAATAAAGCTTAACTTTACAATATGTAAGTTAACACGATAGACTCGAAATGATTTAAAAACGATTTCATCCTAGACCTGTTCATTCATTTTATTTATTATTATTATTTATTGTTGATTTAATTTTGGTGTCCATACAATCAGTACTTAATTTAAAAATTGCACGCTCTGTTGCAATAATTCTGTTGATTGATTATCTTAATTATACATTCGATTGATGAATTTAACAAAACATAATTAAATTTTAATAAGAACAAACACAGATTTGTGAGTTTACAAAATATTTAATAAAGCATACAATCTCCTACCCGCTTAAATAAACACTTTTTGGATACGGAACTCTAAAAATTTTCGATAAAAAAACATAAATTTAAAACAAGGCGGCATGTAGTTCTAGTGATTACAGCATGGCGTTCTTCAAGAATGGTGTTCACATGTTTTCCAAAGTGTTGGACCCATGCATGGCGCCCTCACCAACGGCAAAGATCTAGAATGGAGTCTCTTAATGGGTAAAGTCATGTCTTCCCCAAGGATGAGTCCGACATACTCCCTAACATGTCATCCTTAGCCGAGGGGGATGCATAAATCATTTTTATGTTTCGCAACGCTTGCGTGATGCCCCTGGTATTGCAAGCTTTAAGGCTACGGTGACTATTGATCATCAAGGCCGTATGCTCATTTGCCACCTTAGTGGTATAAAAATTCCTATAAAGACATAGGCCATGGTTAATGCTAATGGTCCACCATCAGGCGGCCCATACGCTTGTTTGCTTATGGTCGCCGAAATTAATAGAATCTCTATTGTATTAAATTAAAATAATATTCTCATATAATTAAGTGACATAAGCTTAAAGTTCTGCCAACAGTGGCACCGTTTTAACTGAACCAATTTTGATAATTCGCTTTGGAACATGTTTATTTGAACACATTGCGACTCGAGTGTACGTGTCTCCGAGTTATCCTTTCTACTAACAAAATCGACTGTCTGTCTGGATTCTTTTAGAATAAATTTGTGCACAAACTTACTGCAAGTTTGTTGGAATTAAAACGGAAACTAAGTTACAGGTGGTATACAAAAATACTGCTTTAAATCACATACCTAAACTCACGCCGTAATCCCTTGAGGTTGGCAGAGGTGTTAAATACCGCAGTGCGGTTACTGAGGGTTCCTTCGGCTTCCCTCTATCCCGTAATGCTGTGACAGCTAACGGTGTTGGTAGAACGTGGGGTTTTAGTCGGTAGGCACGGGATGTACGTGAGTCCGACATGCTCCTTCGGTCCCCCCGGGCTGGAGGAGATCCATGAGGATTTCCCCACGTTAAAAAATTAAAAAAAGGTGTTAAACACCGCATTCCGCATGTTTATGTTGAGTCCCAGTGTGTCAGGTTGCGGATCTTTCGCCAGTTTTCTCCGTAAAAAAACTAAAAATACTGCCATGTTTACTTACATAAGTTTTCGTTGCTTGCAATGATAACATGTAATGTGTGTATTTTATTTTTGCCAAATCCTTTTGAGGGTTCCATGCCCAAAGGGTAAAAACGGGACCCTATTTCTAAGCCTCTGTCCGTCCGTATGTCAGCGGGCTGCATCTCAGGAACCACAATACAGAATTGAACATTTCTGATGATGTTAACTTCTGTGGCCGCTTTGTTACTACCTCCTATTTCTTCTGATTAAGTTCGTTGCGGGTACCAAGACAGCCGGTAGTGTGTCCGGGCACAGCTGCATTATTCGATCAAATTACGCCACTGTCGATCACGGTGAACAGGAGTTGCAGTGGTGGGACAGAGTGGCGGGTGTGCAATAATACTAAAAACATTTAGAAAAAAAAATTAAAATGACAAGTTAGCAAGTAAAGCCAGCTGACATTATATTGCCAGACACTGTAAACATGTTTCTAATAATTTAAGTTAGCGGTTCTCATTTCCTCAAGTGTATGAACTCCTGAGATTCACGATTCTATTAATGTAACTTTGCGTTCCGGCGAACATGAACAAATTAACAGTTTCAGTTTATTATTCAGTTTATCTCAACAGCTCCCGGTTCTCAGTAGAGGAATGAAATACACATTGTCTTGTAAAGTAGGGAATATGCATGAAATTTAATTTGATTATTCAATCCATTTGTCGTAAAGTATGTAGAAATAATTTATTTACAATAAGAACAAAATTAGAATTGAACTTTCTATGGTAGTTGTATGGCGCCCGTGTACTTTGACGTCATTGTATATGTAGGATCTCTCTGTCTAACCAACGACTTAGAAGCTTTTATAGATATCAAGTCAGATATTTGAGAAAATGTAACGGATTTGTGTATGTATGCAGTATCGAATTATAATAAATAAATTAAAAAGTCAGGCACATTACCTATTACGGGATTTTTGAATAACACCTAAATAAACCATTAAGATTTGCATTTTTATAATCGTCCGTGTTTTCGCTTCCTATGTAGTCATCTTTCTAACTCTTCTTCTTTAAATGAGTCAATTTCTAATTTGATCACTTCATGATTTGTCCACATCTTCTCAATTCTCTTTCCTAACTGACAACTTTATACATAACTAACGAATTAGAGGATATCGAATGGAGGTTTCAGTCGTTTCACAATTTCAAAGCTAAACTTAAAATTCATACGACATCAACGAGAGATGCCATCGTAAATTCCATTACTCCACATTTACAAGTAAACCAGGGTACAGCAGTTTATAAATAACAAGAGAAACAGCCCGCTGTTAATTATATAAGATTAATGAAATCAAAACGAGAGGGATTCTCTCACTAGCTTCCCATTCTGAGAGACAGTTTGGATGGAGGCCAAGTTTTAAACGTACTTGCAAAAAGTCGTTTTAAAATAATTGAGCTCGCTCGAACTTAGTTTTAATATTAATCTAGAGTTTCCTTGCCTGGAGACTAGTTTTTACCGGATTGCGGTAAAACCAAAATGGAGGGTTATTTATATGTAGGTCAGTGGGAGAGGACGTGGTAGCTCAGTTTGTTACGTGCCTTGGTTCGGTTACTGTCCGAGGTCGAGGGTTCTAGTCTCGGGTTGCCGTAAGTTTTACCTGACATGTTCCTCATTCGTCCCGGATAGTGGGTACAGATTCGCAACCTGTCACACTGGGACTCAACATAAACATGCGAAATGCGGTGTTTAAAACCTCTGCCGACCCCTCTCGAGGGATTACGGCGTGAGTTTATGTTATGTATAATGTATGAGGTCAGTGTTGCCATCTGTTCCAATGATAAAGCCCCTGGGCGAAAGGTGAAAGGGGAAAGGCGAATTGTCGACGATCAGTGAGTCTAGTCTTGTAGTTTTGCTACACGTCAGGTGAAATTGATTACTACGGTGATTTTGTATGAAAAACCTTAATTCCTCATCAATCCGTTAGAGGCGCTTTACAAAGATTCATATAAATTTATAACTGCAGTAGACAACAAAAGGTTGAGCCTGTGGAAGGCACACAGGCTCTTTCGAGTCGGCTTGATTCATTGGCATTGCGAAGATTCTCTTTGCATCTTTTATCGCCTATATCATGAGGAGTGATCTAAAGAAGTGCTTGGGTGATACCATCAAATGAATTTCGTTACCGGGCTTTTACCTCAAAGTCCGTATTATCTTGACATCCAAATATCCACAACTGTACGGTTTACGCGAAATTTCCTGCCTCGTGTTCCCACTTTATACAATCAGCTGTAGTAAGCAGTATTTCCGGATATTAAATAAGGGGCTTTAAAAAAAGGGCTTACTCCTTTTTAAAAGGTCGGCAACGCATCTTCTGACATCTATTGCTGCAGGTGTCTATGGGCGTCGCTATCCATTGACATCAGGTGAGAGGCATGCCAATGAGACTAGAAGGAAACACGATTTATCGGTCTTAAAAAAAAAATCCATGTGACTACATTTTTCTATTTAAATTTAAATAAAATAAATGTTACCAAATCCATTAATTTCAGTAACGTTACTGAAATAAATCGAAATTTCATACACCCGCCACTCTGTCCCACCACTTGACGACCTCGGTGGCGCAGTGGTGTAAACAGCCGACTGCTGCGCTAGAGGTTCCGGGTTCGAATCCCGGCGGGGGCGGGACTTTGTGTTATTTGCAAGACGCATTGTTTCGCTTACCGGTCTTGGATGTTGTATTCCTATTTTTTAGTATATACCATATCGTTGCTTAGCACCTGCGACACAAGTTCTTACGATACTTACTGCAGGGCTGAGTCAATGTGTGTGTCGTGATGTGGTTATTTATTATTTATTATTATTTACTGCAACTCCTGTTCACCAGGATCAACAGTGGCGTCCTTTGATCAAATAATCAACGAATAATGCAGCTGTGTGTCTTAGGACCCGCAACGAACTTAATCAGAAGAAATAGGAGGTAGTAAGAAACCCCCCTTCCAGCAAAGCGGAGACAGCGATAAAAATGGCGCAGATGCCAAAAACTGGCCAGTCACTTGTAAGAAGGTTCTAGATAAAAATATTTCGTCAAAATTCACTGTTCATATTTTTGGGGCATCAATTGTGCTTGAAAATAAACTACGAAAAAACAGGCCCCTCGAAACTTGCATTGTTTGAGCGGTTTCATATTAAATATGTCAGCCATATCAGAAACTTTGTTACGTTTGGAATAGCACATAGAAGTTGAAAGATACGACAAAGGGGCGTGGTTAACTTTTTATTTGAAGAACAAGAACATGACAATGTTTTTTTTTTCAAATTTAAACCAGTGAATAATTTGACCTGAAGCCCGCCTGATATTAAGCTGCGATGGAGTCGAGAGACCTGTCCTCGAGAAGCCTATTCACTCTTGCCTTAAACAGCCCCAGGTTATTTATATTAGGAACAAATCGACGGGCAAAGAATTCTACTCCTTTACAGATTTTGGGATAGCACGCCTATTTATTAGCGAAAGTATTATTTTCTCGGAAAAAAGAAAAGGAAATAATAAAGTCAAAATTAAAAAAAAAACGACGGGTTGCACTCTGGGAGTGCCGGCAGAAGTGAAAACTTGAATATTAACGTTGTGTATTTTTGATATTTTGGAAAGGTTAGGGAATAATTTTGCACGAATTGCTTCAATTATCAGTATAAAAGTACTCTCATTTATGTGGTAGAATACAATATTTATTTATTGGGCTATCGTACACAAACATGACAATTTATATTACATTAAAAAGTTTATCTCTTAGAAAAGTCAACCATTAATTGAATTTTTAATTATGAATTTGGTTTAAATACACACGAACATTCGCGCAAGCGGCCTGCGCCGCCTAAACGTAACAGCAGGCGCAAGCATACATTTTCGCCGCGCCGTAGAAAGAGAGGGGGATACTCCCTCTCCTACGCCGCGCCAGCTGTCTACTCTCCATCCGTCTTACGAATTTTCGATCAGGTCACGTGTCCTGACGCGAGTTTAACATTTTTTACCCATTCCAAAAAAAGTGCACAACGCCGCTAAAGAAGTTTTCACTTCAAAAGTCAAAGTCAAAAGGTTTTTATTCGAATAGACTTAAAATAAGCACTTTCAAATCGTCATTTTATTTTACTGTCACCCCCTGTTCGGAATGCTATTTCTACGGCACGCCTTCCCTCGTCAATTATTTTTTTTATTCTTGTGGCTTTCTAAACGTTTGCATTTGCATTCGAGTAGTAAAAATACTTTGTAAAAAAGTTTCCTGGTGAAAAGATGTAGATAGGACTCAATTTACTAAAAATAAATTTTTAAAATCATTAATTATATGAGAACTCATTTTTTTAATAACCTTGGTCTTATGATTAAAATAAATGCTACAAAAAACTCTGTTTTTTTTTTTTAATGCTATTCACAGCCCTAAACCGTTGCTAGTTTTATAGTGCGTTCAGACTATATAACTTGTAGTTTCTCTAATGGGCACAAAATTTGAAGTTGACAATATATTTGAAACTCCACGCGGGCAAATCAAAAAGGCTCGGCGGGTAGCATGCGGGCTGCGGGCCACGTGTTGTTGAAAGCAGTTTTAGCCTGTTCCATACTCCATGGAACGGATATTGCATTCACTGTCGAACTTTTTCAGTCAAAGAACTAGGTCACGATAGTTTTCAGTGAGATTTTTCTGCAAAATTTTCGAACCCTTTTTTTGTTAAATTCCCATCAGGTGTCGAAAGCGTTCCGCGGAATCGGAAACGAAATTGTCTTTAAATGAAAATATTGTCATACAAACAATAATAATAACCACATCACGATACACACATTGACTCAGCACTGCAGTAAGTATCGTTAGAACTTGTGTCACAGAAACTAAGCAACGATATGGCATATACTACAAAGATGAGAATACAACATCCAAGACCGGTAAGCGAAACAATGCGTCTTGCAAATAACACAAAGTCCCGCCCCCGCCGGGATTCGAACCCGGAACCTCTAGCGTAGCAGTCAGCTGTTTACATCACTGCGCCACCGAGGTCGACAACTCAAATTCAAACTCAAATTTCCGGTGAGAAAACTATATACAACACATAGCTCCGGTTAGAAAACTAAATACAATACATGAATATCTTCGATAATAGAGCAATTTCGCGTTTTTTTACAATTTAATGGGCAAACAAACAAACAGTTCACCTAATGGAAAGTGATACCGGCGCCTATTAACACGACGATGCCCCTGATGTCAATACCGCGTAAATCCAGAAAAAAAGTGACAAAAAACGAATATGACGGCCTCTGTGGAGCAGTGGTGTAAACAGCCGACTGCTACGCTAGAGGCTCCGGGCTCGAAAGCCGACGGGGGTAGAACTTTATTTGAGACGCATTGTTTCGCTTCACGGTCTTGGATGTAGTATTCTTATCTATGCAGTTTATACCATATAGTTGCTTAGTACCTGTTACACACGAATCTACAATCTTATTGCACAGCTGAGTCAATGTGTGTCGTGGTGATTATTATTATTATTTATTTTCCCATAGTAATTTTCCAATTTGATTTTGTTTTGTAGTTAAGCGGAATCGCATAATCACCAATGATATGTCACCTTTGGAGATATATATTTTTCGTTTGTAAATTATGCATCTGTTAATATTTGTGCGTATTTATTAAAAGTCAGATTTTTCTCTTTTCACTTCACTTTATTCGAAGTTCTTTATGAGGTCTGGCTGATGACAGCGAGCAACTGAAAAACAGCGTTTGTCTTTCGATTTAGGGCTGAGTTTTTTCCCCTTTTTTCTTACTGTTCCTTATGGTTCTTTACCCAAAGGGTAAAAAATGGGTCCCTATTACTAAGACTTGACGCTGTCCGTCCGTCTGTAAGCGGGCTGTAAGTCAAGAACCATAGCAGCAAGAAACTTGAAATTTTGGTGTAAACAGCCGACTGCTACGCTAGAGGTTCCGGGTTCGAATCACGGCGGGACTTTGTGTTATTTGCAAGACGCATTGTGTCGCCTACCGGTCTTGGATGTTGTATTCTCATCTATGTAGTATATACCACATCGTTGCTTAGTTCCTGTGACACAAGTTCTTACGATACTTACTGCATGGCTGAGTCAATGTGTGTGTCGTCATGTGGTTATTATTATTTTAAATGTAAAGTTAGGTAAGTTTTGGCCAGTTTCCATAGTTCTGAAGTTGTAACCAATTATTGTTGGATTACGCTAAAAGACTGATTTAATTATTATTTAAAATTGAATGTTAAACTTTGAAGAGTTTTAGTTATCGAGTTGTTAACTAAATATATATAGAAATGTTATTATAAACTCAATATATGGAGTGAGAATATTTCGCTTTATCGGCTAGATTGGTTTTATATAAAATATTATTAATTTTTCATAGAAGTCTTTAAATTTAATAATTCTATCATTTATTTTATACCAAATCATGGGCAAACAGTCACCTTATTAGATGAGATGATGATGAACCTAATAACGAATTAATTACATTAAAAACTATTGGTCATCAATTATATAGAAGTTATGAATATTCAGATTTTCATAATATTGAATTTTTTCTATAAGCAATTTTCGGTTATTTGATGTAGAACCTGAAGGTAAGTTAAATAGCCTATTGATACGACGGCGCCCTTGATGTCTGGAATGCAAAGGGCACCGCCAATTCTTTGGCCATGTAGAGGTAAAGATATACCTCTTTTACTGCCAATTTAAAATACATACCCAAAAACCTTCTTGGTATTTCTGAACGCCCCAAAATAAGTTCCTTTCCAATTCGACAAGCTGAAAGTTCACCTAATGAAAAGTGATAACGCTGCCTATTGACACGACGATGTGCCTGATGTCGTGGAACGCCAAGAGCATCATCAATGCGTTGCCCATGTAGAGGTAAAGATGTTATACTTATTGTCCCGGTAATTACATTGGCTCTCCAATACTTCGAGCTGAATTACAGCGAACTGCTTCACGTTGTAAATAGAAAGGAGGGTGGTACCAACGCAGACGATCTCGCACGTAGACAGGGCCGGGTTTAGAGGTCCGGAGGCCTCGGGGCAACAAAGCAGCGGAGGCTTATTTCCCAAATAGAATGATATATTTTTTTGGAGTGAACAAATATTGATCAATAATTTCTGCTAATAATATAATCAAATAATCATGTACGTACAAAGTTCTTTAGGTAAAGGTAGAAAAACCAAAAAAATAACATCAAAGGATAAGATGTTTACTCGTGTTTACTAGTTGGAATATGATTTTTTTTAAATCTCTTTTGTGGGGGCCCCTGTTTGTGGAGGCCCCGGGGTTTTCATCCCGGTTACCCTCCCCTAAATACGGCCCTGCACGTAGATATGCCAACTGTAAAATAAATAGGAATACGAAATGAATACGATTATTTAAATATCGTTCGGGAACCTTCGTGAAAACCGAGAAAAAACGATGTCGTGTTATTACTCACTTAATTTTTGCTATGATTTAACAAGAGAAGTTGTAAAAAAAGATATCTGTTACATTAAAATTGGAGTTAACGAGGTTTACGTTATTTTAATTAATTTTATTCTTCCCTTTTATGAAATAAACCGGATAGTTAAAAGATACCTTATTAAATTTAAAAATTAAAAACAAGCAGAGCAAAAACTGAAACAAAGGAAAATTATTTTCTCGTAACTTTTTTAATGAAAAACCAATCAAAAGGCCTTGTCTATTGTTTTTAATTTTGAAAAACTTTTTCAATTTGATTTTTTTTCAGACTCAAACTCTTTTGTTGACATCCGATGCTTTTGTGTGGCTTAAAATGTATCTCTTAACAATGTAACGTGTTGATTGATGATGTTTCGGCCATTGTTATTCTGTATTGAACCTTTTTTGATTGATTTTGGCCGCCATGTTTTTATAAAGCCATTCTAAAAGCTTCTAAATTGGTAGATATTTTTAAAATTGGATAATAGTTAGTAAAAGGACACACGTCATTAACTTAACCTGTTTGAAGTCTGTACCGTCCTTAAGCTGTACAGAATAAGGATTGATATTGCAATTTGAAGATTTATTGGTTGCCGTCTGTACTGCATGCATGCAAACGGATAAACTTTTCCGCTTAATTTTAGTTGAGGCTTATTCACAGTATCTGTAGATAGGACACAGACAAATGTATATCGATGTTCGTCTGCAACTTTATTTACCAATAAACAATGGTTAGTCATATGATTTATCTTAGTCGTGTGTCTAGCCATCCAAAGCGATCCTGCCTGGGATTCCATGGAGCACGATCCACTAGCGCGATCAGTTCCGCGTCTTGCTCCATTTTTTTTATTATTTATTCCTATTATTATTATAAGATCCAAATTACAGAAATAATAATAAAATTACACACTATTCATTAAAATGTTACAGTGAGTTAATTAAAAATTATTAATAAAATTGAAATAATGTAACAAATCCAACAACTATAATAATATAAATGAATTCAAACAAGATTCAAATTAAACCAATAAAAAAAACTAAAATTCATTAAATAGATAGTTAAAAATAAAAAGTTACCGAGAAATAATGATTGAATCATCAAAAGTGACAGGTCTTCAAATAATATTCGGCAATAACTATATACCTAGTCAGGTCATAAATTCTGTCACATGTTTAATATAAAATAATTGAGACAAGTTTATTCATTATGTAACCATTTATATACCAAAATGAACTTAACAAAACATAGATTCTTATGACACTAAAGTTTATTCAAAATGAATTCCGTGAT
Organism: Choreutis nemorana; assembly: GCA_949316135.1. Classification (NCBI taxonomy): domain Eukaryota; kingdom Metazoa; phylum Arthropoda; class Insecta; order Lepidoptera; family Choreutidae; genus Choreutis; species Choreutis nemorana. Next base: position 6,971,468 of record OX438618.1, read on the forward strand.
TTTGAATACAGGCCTTCAATCTGCGCGGCCAGTCGTCTATCGCAGCACGTACGAGGTCCATGTCAATATCGGCGGCTGCCTTAATCAAGGATGTCTTGAGTGACTCCAAATTGGGATGAGGCTTTGAGCAAGCCTTTTCCTCCACGTGTTGCCATATCTTGTCACCTAACGGATTCAAAGTAATTCAGTATCGGCTGAATGTTCGTGTGTTTCATACTACGAAAGTGTTTCGGTCGGGTCAGTCTGGGTCGCAGATACATTCATTGCGATCGAACTTTGTTTGACATATATTGCATCAAAAACCTTACTCCGAAGACACCGACACATTGATTTCGAATGCAGTGTTATCGTTGATTTAATGTCCGTTCGGTTTATCGGTCGAGACGAAGTTTCGGTGAAGGCTTTACAGAGTAACACCCAGATCAAGATCGTCAGCTCTAGCTGTTCTGTATTTATACCGCATGAATAAAGAAATGGTAGAGAGACAATTAGGATATTTCGTTTCCAACTCACTTATCAATTTAAAAATACAAACGAATAGAAACGAATAGGAATAAAATTTAAATAACTCGAAGAAACAAGAAAATAATTTTGAAAGAAATCCAGAAATGCATAGGTACAAATATGGTCAAGATAGAGCCGTGGTCGCACCAACTATGATTTTGTGGGTGCCAGGACTCTCACCCGTTTTGTTTGTCTGAAAATTAATTACACTTTGGGCTCTGGGATCTTATTCTATGATATTATTCACATACGAGGACGTGATAGCTCAGTTTGTTACGTGTCTTGGATAACCGACCGAACCGACCTGATCGAGCGAGGGTTCGAGTCTCGGGTGGCCGTAAGTTGTAGCTATCATGTTCCTCATTGTGCCCGGATAGTGGCGACAGATTCGCAACCTGTGACACATAAATATCCAAAATGCGGTGTGTAACACCTCTGCCCACCCCTCTTGAGGGATTAATTACGGCTTGAGTTTATGTATGTGTATCATGTATGTATTATTAACATTAATTTTTTTACCAAAATGTATTTTTACCAAAATTAATTTACATTTAATTCTATAAATATTTAATTATCATATTACACAAGTCAATAGTGCAGACATTTTTCATAATAAATACATTAACGTTTTAATTGTTATGATAATTAAAATTCCCGGTCAGTAATGCTATTATTGGTTTTTCGCGGGACAAAAGGTTTATGGGAAATAATTTTACTCTTCATTGTCTCAGATTAAAGCTTCCAAAAGTCCTTTGTGCTGTTTTGTAAATATAATCAACATTTTAAACAAAATGTATTCGTTGGTTTGAAAATGACTGCTTTTTTGGATAGTTTGGACCTGATATCCTTGATTATGGTCTAAATGAATATTTGAAGTTGTCTCCAGTGAAATTGAAGGTAGATTTTGAAATTTTCACGTTGCGTTTCAACCTGATTTTAAAATAGGAGGTGATTCTTTCAGGTTACATGGCGGGAACGGGAAATGTCAGTTAATTTATTTTTATTTTATTGTCTGTTCTAGTGAATCAGCAGACTTTAATGTGTAAAATGCCAGTGAACACCAGTGAACCAGTGAACATCTGTAGTGCTGTACAAGTGTGGAGAAAGTGAAATTCTACGACTTGGCCGCTCTTTTCATCATCTCGCGAGTAACTCAATAAAGCCTACAGATTCATCATTCCATTTATCATTTTCACCTCTTAATTATTTCATCTCTCATTTTATTCCTCATCAAAACTTCAGAAAAAATATTACTTGACACTGACAAAATACAATAAGATATTGCCATCAAAAGATTTATACCACAAGTAGATATATTTCATGACTCGCTGACTAACTTCAAAACAATGATTCCATCCCCATCTCCTCAAAGCTTAATCCATTATTATAATTTTTAGATAATTTTGTTCTTAATTGTTAGTATTTTTCGTACTTATTTGATTGATGTTATTTTAATTTTGGTTTTATTTGTTCTAATCATTTTCTTTTAATTTATTGATTTTGATATGATTTATTAATTTAATTATTTTTTATTTGTGCGGTGATGGCTAATGTTATGTACACCGGTATAGTCATACGTATCAGACAAAATAGTTAAATAAGATTTATTATGTAAATTTGAATATGTATGATGTGGTAGTACTATTAAATAAATATAAATAAAAGAAATGAAAAACCCTAGTTGCTTTTTAATCCACGTCTTCAATAATTCATTGTAGTTACTTCTTTCAGATTCGTTGTAACCATTTTTGGAGCGTAGAAAGAAAGAAATACTATGAGAATCATCTTTGTGGACCAGTGGTGTGTAGTGGTGGGTTCTAATCCCAGCCGGGGCAATACTTTGTGTTATTGGCAAGTTGTTTCGCTTACCAGTCTTGGATGTAGTATTCTCATCTATGTAGTTTATACCATATCGTTGCTCAGCATCTGCGAGACTACATTCTTTGATCTTACTGTAGCGCTGAGCCAATCTGTGTGTCGTGATATGGTTATTTATTTACTACGATAATTACTACGCCGTAATCTTAACGCAAGCGTAGTATTTCTAAACTTTACTGGAAATAAAAACCGGTCAAGTATGAGTCAGATTCAAACATAAAATATTAAATACTTTTTAGATAAATTCCTAAAAGATACAAGAGAAAACAAAAAAATCAATAAATCGTGTTTTTTGTTCGTGAGCCACCTTTAATTTTTAATTTCTGTTTTTTTTTAGTATTTGTTGTTTTCTCGGGAACAGAAATAGACATTCTCTGAGTCTAGTTCTAGTTAGAGTCCATTGTGGTTTATTACATAGACAGACTCAGGGCCGGATTAAGAGATCTGGAGGCCTCGGGGCAATAATGGAGCGGAGGCCCCCTCGTCCTAAATTATTTTCCAAATTAACAAATTTTTGAGTGAGCAAAAATATTTCTATAAAATTTAAAAATAATCATGTATGAACAAAGTTGGTAAAGGTAAAAAGGCCAAAAAAATCAAAGGGAAAGATGTTTACTAGTTGCAATTTGAAAGTTTTTTCCGGAATTTCTATTATGGGGTCCCCCCGTTTGTGGAGGACTAGGGGCTATTGCCCTCCCCTAAATCTGGCCCTGGACAGACTATGAACTGTGATTATGTGTGCGCCAGGATTAAACAAATATGTCGGTGCGACCATGGCTCTACCTTGATCATTTTTGTACCTATGCATTTCTGTCTGAATTAGTTTCTTGCTTCGTACTTTTTCGACCACTTTTTTGGCGCAGTCGGGTTTTTAAACTTAATTTTTAGGCTCGATGTTCTACTGAATTTGATTTTGACTTTTTTTATTTTTTTACAGTTAACATTCCAATTAATTTTTATAATTATTAACTTCTTTTATGTTCATACAAATTTGTTGATAATTCTTTAATTTTATAATTATTATCTTATTTTATCTTCATACAAACTTACAGATAATATTTTAATTATTAATTTATTATTGTTTTATACAAACTTGCAGATAATGCTTTAATTTTTAAGAACGTTTTATATTAGTGTTTAAAATCAATATTCCTATTTGTCCAGTTACACAGTTTAACTAACTATTGTAGATTTTTTCATTGTATTAACACTGTATAGTTAAAATTTAAAAAAAAAACACACAAGCTAAAAGCTGGATTAAATAATTTCAAAGGGATTTTTTCACAAGGCGTTATTGCAAAGGAGAAACTGTGATATATGTGAGGCAAGCAATATAAAAATCACACATCTTATAAGGTTTATTGCCTCCTACCCCCTAATAAAAATGAATTATGCTCTAAGATGATGCTACATTACATTTTTCTTTGTTTTTTTTTTTTCTGGAGTGGCACAGGAAGTTGGTATTGTTATTAAAGTTTATTGCTTTCCTTTCTTTCAGGTTGTTGTATGGTGCTTTATACTGTCTTGTTGTAAAGTCGAAACATTTAAATTAATGATTGGCGCTGAAGCAGTCCGCTGTGTTTCGGTTCGAAGGATTGGAGAGCCAGTGCAATTACCGGTACGAGTGGTTTAACTTAAATTTTACAAGGATTTAGTGCAGTAGGGAGTTACCACTTTCCTTCAGGTGAATCGGCCGCGTGGCTGCCCATGAACAGCATGACGATTTATAAAAAGATTTTTTTAAATTCAAACTAGGCAAGCATTTTATCACAAGCCTGATGTTAGTCGGCGATGGAGTCTAAGGTGGAACATGCCTACTTAGGAGAAACCTTTTCTCTCTTGCCTTAGTTCAAGAATTAAAACCAAAATTACACAAACATCTAATGAGATCGTCTGCGTCGGTACCACCCTCCTTTATATTTACAACGTGAAGCAGTTCGCCGGTTTCGGTTCGAAGGATTGGAGAGCCAGTGTCATTACCGGCACGAGAGAAACATCCTTACCTCTACATGGGCAACGTATTGGAAGTGCTCTTGGCGTTCTAGACATCAAGGGCATTGTGGTGTCAATATGCGACGGTATCACTTTCCATTCCCGTAATTTTGGATAGACAATACAATTTTAAAACGCCTTTTTCCCAATACAATTCACAATGTTTTTTTTAATATGCCAACACTGTTTATTTTCGTCTTTGTATAAAGGTATGCCACAGCCATGCAGTGGAATAAATATTGCTGGTAACACCTATAGAAACATTCGATAGAGAATGCGTCTCAAAGGAACTCGACACAATCGGAACAGTTGCAATGAACTGGTATCGATCAAGAGTATTCAAAACGGGTTATTGTTCAGAATCTTTGCTTGTTAACTGAAGCAGAATAAATTTGTCGATATTGGCCTTTCCTTTGCTTTTAATTTAAAAAAAAATGGTAACCACAGTTATTTTTGTAGTTTGAAAAAGCGAGCGAAAAAAAATTGTCCAAAAATAATTATAAGTAATTTTGTATGTGAATGTGTCATGACATTTTGGATATTTTTTTGGTTTTCCCCTCCTTCAGGGAATTGAACACAAAAGTCCCACTGTCTCTGCCTAAAGGATGGTGTAATTGTTTCTACCTAGAATTAATGCAAGTTTTCAATTGGCCTAGGCTACCCTCCCAATGAACAGCATCCGTATAATATTATACATTTGACAGTCACAACCAATTAGCTCTAAATATACTCGACTGCTTCAGTTGACATTTGTTACAAATGTTTCAAACGTAGTTGCCGACGGTACAATTCAAGAACGGGAATATTCTCATAAGCTGCGAGGCATCGCATTCGATATCAAGAGAAAGCATTTCTCGATACCGCATTCGCACCAGAGGCATTCTACACTGAAAGTTACTGTTTCATGGTTGAATTCAGTGGGAATCTCTTTGTTTGAGGTTCGTAGGGAATTGATTTGAAAATCAAAAACACTTTACTCTTATGTAGAAGATAATAAGGTTTATTTTTCTAGAATTACTTTTGAAGAATTGTACTTTCCATTTATGTAGTGTAAAATACTTACGAAGCGACAAAATTTTTAGTTTTGTCAGTTTGTTCGTGTACTATCTTGTTGAGGTATTGATGTATATCGTTTTTTTTTTCAAATAGCTTATGATTATTTACAGTACACATAATAAAACTACGATACTCTTAAATACTTAGCAAAGGTAATGAACGGAACAATATTACTAAGACTCCGCTGTCCGTCCGTCTGTTAGCGGTCTCTGAAGTAACGAACGGCCAATCATGTTAAACTAGATTCAAGTGTCCGCGTGTAGCCGCGTGTTTCCGTGCCTATAAAGTTTTGTGTTAACTTTGTTAACGCTATCGTGTCCAGTATGGTTTACCAGACTGCAGCGAGGCGAGGTTATGTATTTACTTTTTAATGAAATGGATTACCAATTAACGAAGTAAACTCGGAGAACATTCAGAGGTATTCAAAATAAATTGAATAATTTTGTTGATTGGGATCTCACATGTAAAATACCATAGTTTTTGTTTAATTAAATTAGACTAAGTAAATTAAATACGCGTAATTTTTTAACTAAGTTATTCACGAAGAACTGTTGTGACGTCACAATCTTCAGGTAAGCGCAGTAGACTGCTTCCTACGCCTTGCACTTACTCCTCGAGCACCTGTCCAAGCCAGCAGCGCACTGCGCTTGTGACGTCATTCATCTACTCGTACATTCCATACTGACGTCATTAATTTACATTTTTATAATCAAACACAGTACATCAGATAATAAACGCAGGTTGTTATAATATTGCGAGGTTTAAGCTAATAACCAAAAAAAATCATTTGTACATTAATCGTGCTCCATTTGTTAAATACAGTTTTAAAGGGGATTGGGGAAAACGAAATTTTAACATCCCGCTATCCCCGTTGTCTGGTCAACGTTAAGGGGAGAACGGGAATGATTTTTGATTATTTTATTCATGTCCCGATATCCCCGTTAAACCGTTCCCGTAATCCCGTAGTCCCATAGGCTGGGGGTACAGCCAACGGGAATACACCGAAAGATCATAGGGTTGTGGTTGCTTGACACTCAATTCTACAAATTGTAATAAAAAACTATTAAAAATTTTTGAAAAAAGCAACTACGGAGGTTTTTTGCCGGCTTCTTCCCCGTAACACTTATTTTAAGTCTATTTAAATAAAAAAACATTTTGAATTTGAATTAATTTTAGCTATAAAGGTTTTATTACCTATCGACCGCTAGTGTTGTACATTTTAGTTGGTGATCTGTATTAAAACAGACGTTTTGATTTAATACACATATCTACTATGGTATAGATTTAATATGGGCCTGAGCAATAATTTTATCCTCAAGAAAGAAATAGAAAAACATTTTGCAGCTATCATTAAACCCAAGGCACTCCAATGCACCTCATACGAGTATAGAATCTACATGCTTAATGTACTTCCATGCCTTCAAATTAAAAAAAAATAGGCATTTTAAAATCATTTTAATAAAAGGCCTAATAATAATAAAACAACGTCACGACACACATTGACTCAGCCCTGCAGTAGTAAAGAATCTTGCGTCGCAGGTGCTAAGCGACGATATGGTATAAACTACATAGATAAGAATACAACATCCAAATCCAAGATACGAAAACAGAGGAACATGGATGATTTCAAAGTCACGACGCCTTTCAAAGTGACTTTCATGATTAATTTGGATAAATATGATTAAATAAAGTTCGCAATTACCAAGGTGATGAGTTATTTTTCTTACAAATAAAACTTTGAGAACTATTTTAACAAATTTTCTTGTAAAACTTTTGGATATTTCAAAATTAACAAACCACAGAGTTAAGAAGAGATGTTGCAGATATTAAATACGTAATTATTATGATTATTTGATTAAGATATTTTTCTAATATTTTTTAAGTTTGGTTTATTGACCTAGATATGATGTTTTATTTCTTTATTTTGATTTATAGAACATTTTTTATTAATAACAAGAGAGAAGATTTAGGCTGTTTAACATAAAAAAATGTTTTTTTACAAGTGAATATTAAAAATAATAATTTCACATCACTGCGAATTCTGTTAATCTAGGACAGAAATTGCAACACAAATGTCAGACACTAATTTCCTTTTTGTGATTTCATGATTTCTACTGACGCAACACTGTTTATAGTGTCGCAATAAATTTCATAATTCGAGACACTTGTGTCCATACACTGACACTCGGAGTATAGTGTCCTTAAAACATGGTGAACATAAGCCGTGCGATAAACGAATACTGCGTTAAGCAATGAACCACAGGCTACGTGCCCGGACATACCAATGACAGCGGGAAACAAGGCAGTGGTAGATGTAAATAACAGAAAAATAAAGCAAAAACTTACGTGAGGAATACGAATTTGTTATTGGTACTTTTTAATCTGTGTACTTGCCTCTGATTTTTTCTCTTATAAAACATCATGGGCATACAAGCAGACAGTTCACCTAAAGGTAAGTGATACCACTGTCTATTGAAATGACTATACCCTTGAAATTTGAGAACACCAAGAGCACCAGCAATGCAAAATAAACATGTTATAACTCTCGTGCCGGTAAATACACTGGCTCGCCAATCCTTCGAAACGAAACGCAGGGAACTGCTTCACAGCAGAAATAGAAAGGTTGGGAGCAATAACCCAGACGATCTCGCACGTAGATCTACACCCTGCAAATGTATGTAATGAACTGAAATAAAATAAATAACACAAACTCACGTCGTAATCCCTCAAGAGGGGTTGGCAGAGGTGTAACACACCGCATTTCGCATTTTTATGTTGAATCCCAGTGTGACAGGTTGCGAATCTGTCGCCACTATCCGGGCACAATTAGGAACTTCTTTCGGGACACGCCCGCCTCTCTGTCCCACTACTGCAACTCCTGTTTATTCTTTGATCGAATAAACGTAAACTGAACTATTCTATTATTATATCAACGAATAATGCAGCTGTGCAATGACGCACAAGATGTTTCCGGACACCCTACCGACTGCCTTGGGACCCGCAACGAACTTAATCAGAAGAAATAGGATGTAATAAGAAACTGATATCAGACTTTCCTCCCAGCAAAGCGGAAACAGCAATTGAAATGGCCCAGAGGCCCAAAAACTAAAGGGAAAACAGTCAGGAGACCCCTGAACGTCAATGCAACAGGAAGTTCTACTAACTAACAATATTAAATGAAATACTAATCATAATGGTGCACCAGTAATAATGGCGAAAAAACTCTTCAAAAACACTGAAGTTTCCCTTCGTCTTTACAAGTTATAGTTAATAAATACTTGAATCGAATTTAACATGACTGAACGTTGAGCAGTTCGCTGTTTCGGTTCGAAGGATTGGAGAGCCAGTGTAATTAAGGGCACGCGAGGTATAGCATCTTTTTCCTTTACATGGGCAAAGCAGCAACGTCAATGCTTTGCCCATGCCCCCTGGGTTCTAAGACATCAAGGGCATCGTCGTGTCAATAGGCGGTGGTATCACTTTCCATCAGGTGAATAATAAAAAAACGTTCGTCATGCCAGGACTACACTCCCACAATGACAAACGTGGTAGCTACAACTTACGGTAACCTCGACTCGATCTCTCGATCTGCCGGGTCGGGTCTCTCGGTTAACAAACCGAGCTACCATTTCCTCACTGAGCTACCATGTCCTCAAAAACCTGTGTGACTGATCTGACTCCAAAGAAATTCCTGGTTTGGATCCCGACGGGGGGAGAACTCAATATTTGTTGAACCATATTGTAGTTTGGCAACTTTGATTTAAGATTAAATATCTTAGCGCAGGGCTGAGACACTGAAGTTTCCGCTTGCCCCAATTGAAATTAAAAAAAAATGAGCGGAATTTTACTTAGCTTTTTTAAATTGCCATTCTAAAAATTGCTGGTACTTTGTCTTTAACCTTAACTTTAACTTTGCACTGTCATTAGTTGTCAGTTTAGTTCAAAATTAGTTACAAGTTCTCATGCCACTTTTGTGTTTAATATTCATACAAATTTATTGCGGGAACTTTTGTTGCCTAACTTGAGGTTGGAAGTTTTCAACTTATAAACTGACGAGATGAGTTGAAATTTACGAAAATCTATATATATATTATTAACTGCCTCCATTTTTCATACGACAATGTTTAATGGGTACTTTAAAAATCACCGGTAAAGATATATCAGAAAAGTCGGTACCCAGTTTCCATATTAAGTGTAATACAATAAAATTAGTAGAATCCCTTTATTCACACCGGCCACCACCAGACGGTGCAGCTAGTATCCTGCATCGCGCAAACGATCAGCTAACTGGATACTTTAGTTCCCCTTTACCACCGAGAGAGGGCGCTGCTAAGGTGGACTACATCGAGGTATCATTTACTGAATATTTTCTTGTGTATCAGCAGTTTAATGTGTAAAATGCTAGTGTTTAAACCAGTGTACATCTGTAGTGCCTGGACAAGTGTGGAGAATGTGAAATACGACGATTTGGCTGCTCTTTCCGTTGTCACCCAAGTAACTCAACAAAGCCTACAGTAACATTACTAGCATGTTACTGTAGAAATAATTAATAAAGAAGAAAAATATAACACGGAAGACTTGTGCTGTATGGGCTGAAGCTCTTTGCTTTTCCCGACAAAAGGGACGAATTAAACTACGAAGAAGAACCATGTCAAATGTCATTTCGGTTCCACGCCAAAAAGTGGGTTACTTGGCGGGAACGGGAATTGTCAGTTAGAATTTTCTTATTTTACTGTCTTTTCTTATATATCAGCAGAATTTAATAATGTGTAAAATGCTAGTGTTTTAACCAGTAAATATCTGTAGTGCTGTACAAGTGTGGAGAAAGTGAAATACGACGATTTGGCTGCGCTTTTCGTTATCCCCCAAGTAACTAATACAACTACTGTAGGCAGATTCATCATTTTCACTGTTCATCTTGTCATCTTCATCTCATTTATCGTCTTCGAGAATGAAGAAATTATAATTACTGATGATGAAACCAATGCCGTTAAAGAAATACATAAGAAACGCCAAAAAGTAGGCATTTTCTAATTTACTGATATGCTTAAGTCCATGTCTTTGGCTGCCTTCATTTTGGAAACGTACAAAAGTACATACAAAAATTTATCCATAGTATAGGGCCGGTTAGGGACGTTAATAAATAATAAAGAAACTTATTAAGCTCATTCAATGCTAAAAGTAATCATATCAAAAGTGCTATATATATTTGTGATTTATTATCCTTACTGTCTGAATGAGAATAAAATCAATTTGCGATAATGCTTTGATCATTTCTAATGTCACAATGCACCCATTACAAATATTGACAACGAAAAATGTGTCAGTAAAAACGGAGCAGTTTTAATGTGATTGAGGATGTCGTTTGCCGACGCCTGTGCGTATAAAGATTTACTTATCCTAAACTATATAACTGGGAGGTTTGTTTTAGTGCTGTTAGAGGTTGTGGAATGGCTGAGAAAGATAAACAACGCACTAGGCTGCTGTAACGCGGCGGTTGGTGGCGAAACGTTCTATTGAAATTATATTTCAATCTTTTAACAAATATATCTTTACTTTTTTTTTAATACACACGAAACAGATTACAGTTAATATTTACAAATGACAGAAAGTAATTTCTTAATTTATAACTGTACTGTAGTCAAAAACTCGTGTGACCAGTAATTGGTTATTATGAGCGGCTCATGTAGGACCACTAACAAGAAAATAATACTAATAAATACACACATATACACATATATATCCATACAATCTAAGTAAAACAGTTCATGGGTCATCTAATTGTTTTGTCTCACATATCGCTTCACTTCATTTTAATCAAATTATACAGGATATAAATAACAAACGCAAACTGTAAGATTTGTATGATGAAGATTGTAAAGTATGTTTGCATGTATGGGTAGTGATTTTAACGACCTCTTTGGCGCAGTGGTGTAAACTGCCAACTGTTATGGCAGACGTTCCGGGTACGAATACCGGCGGGGTCGGTACTCCGCTCTCAAGTAGTATTCGTAGTTTAAACCATATCGTTGCTTAGCACTTGCAACACAAGATTCTTCAATTTTACTGTTGGGCTGGGTCGATATGTCGTGATGTGGTAATTATTATTATTTGTAATATTTTAAACTAGTCCTTAGATTTTGACAAATCTTTTTTCAACTGTAGTAATGGATTTTCTGTGTAGATTTTAATTATTTAACTATGATTAATTAGTATTGGTAACAGCTATTTTAATTAGACGTTTGTTAGTCGTCCTGCTGATGGACGATCGCTTTTTGTCATACAAAACGCGGGAGCGTTAACCGTGCGACAAATGCACCACAGCGTGCGTACCATGAGTTTTTCCTTCGCTAGTCGCTTGCGACTGCAGTAACAAATTCATACGAATCTTTGTAAAGCGCCCCTAACGGATTGATGAGGAATCAAGATTTGTTATAATCACTGTAGTAACTGTTGCTACCGGACGTGTAGAAAAACTATGCGAACTCATGGTAGACGTTTTGTATCAAAAAAGCAGCAGGATGACAAACGTTAGACAGATGACCGACAAACATCTAAATTGATTCCCGTAATCGTCGAGACTGCGTCTTATAAACGCTGCGTTTAAAAGCGCAGTGCGTGACGTATAAGCCGTGGTTATGCGAACCAGGGCCCTTTAGCAATAATTATACTATACTGTCTTCTCTCATTAAATTAAATCACATACTGTATAATGTTAATAAATTGTAATATTCTTGAATTAATGGACATGTTTAATTTGCATTGCGACTTCCATTTTGATTTACATGTGGGAATAGGCAATATTAATCATTTTTATTTATTTATTATATAATTCACAACCACATAAATACACAAATTCAATAGATTTTCTCAAATATCTGACTTATTAACTAAGTTATAAAGCTTCAAAGTCGTTGGTTAGACAGAAAGATCCGATATGTACAATGACGTCGAAGTACACAAGCGTCATACAACTTCCATAGAAAAGGTTGTTCTGATGAGCGAGATGGATATATTTACTTTTAGTGGTATTATATCTCCCTGGTTTATCTTACAATTCTAATTCTATTTTCACTGTAAATATATGTCATGCATTTTCCCTATTCTTTACAATTTAATGTTGAAAAACAAAAAAAATGCCTTGTGGTGTTAAACTTTACAACTATATACGTCAAAAACGTAATTTTTCAGATCGATTAAGCTGTTTTTGAGTTTTAACGAGACTAATGAAAAGTATTTAATTTTATATACAAGAAAGCTTTCTTAAACGCACAGGCTGTGGAGTGACCTCCCTAGCATGGATTTTCTATACCTAAACAAACTTAACTAGAACAAGTCTACATTTTTAGAAAAATTACGTTTTTTGTATGGGTTGTATGTTGTTGTAGTTGTATGGGTTTCTCCATTTACTTTTATTTGAATTTTAATTCAAAATAATGTAGAGGATAAAGATATATGGAAGTAATTTAATTAGCTGTACAGGTTTATCTTATTGACAATGGGGAGTGTAGCTAGAATTATTATGTTTAAACTGTAAGTTATCGTAGAAAATATTGTATTTAAATATTGAAGAAAGCAACTAAGTAGGTTTCTTGCCCGTAGAAATAGCATTCCGAACCGGTGGCAGTAAAAAATATGACGATTTGAAAGTGCTTATTTTAAGTCTATTCGAATAAAACATTTTGACTTTGACTTTTTAAATTTCCTTATATATTTTAGTATTTGTTGTTATAGCGGCAACTGAAATGGACATTCAATGAAAATTTCAAGAGTCTAGCTACTATGGTTCATGAGATACAGCCCGCTGACGGACAGACTGACAAACAACAAAGTGATCTTGTAAGGGTTCTTTTTTTATTTCGAAAACCTAAAAAAGAAGATAGAATACAGCTGTTAGGTATATAAAAGGACTAAAACATACGAATCCAGCTCAGCTGTTTGATATATTATGTGAGTCAGAATATATGAAGTTTCATTGCACTGTTATAGCTTCGGCTGGTTCATAGGTTTTGGGGGTCGGTGTCAAATGATACCTTGATGATTTTTCGTTTTAATTTTTGTTACTATACATAAGAAAAACGTAAACTCACGTCGTAATCCCTCGAGGGGGGTTGGGAGAGGTGTTACACACGCATGATTATGTTGAGTTCCAGTGTGACAGAATGCGAATCTGACGTCAATATCCGGGCAAAACGAGGAGCCTGGCAGCAACAACTTTATCAACCCTCAAACCCTCGACCAATGTGATCGGTTAGTTATGCAAGCCTCGTTACAAACTGAGCTGCCATGTCCTCACACATCCACCACATACGAACAATGTGAATAGTTCCGTCACAAATACAAGCAAGTCATTCATCAATCATCATCAGCTACAATACAGCCAACAATCAATGCGTTCCTCACTTTGCTGGGAGGGAAGTCTTAATTCGGTTTCTTACTACCTCCTATTTCTTCTGATTAAATTCGTTGCGGGTACTGCGACAGTCAGTAGTGTGTCCGGGCACAATCTGTACTTCATTGCTTAGCTGCATTATTCGTTAATTTTTGTATCAAAGGACGCCACTGTTGATCCTGGTGAACATGAGTTTCAGTGGTGGGACAGAACACTACCACATCACGATATAAAAAAGTGACTACTAACTGAATTTTTTTATTACAGTGTAAATAAAATTTTTGACGACAAAAACCTCTAATAAGGATCTTTCTTCATTTTAATACAAATGCTCTGACTTGAAATTTTGCATACTTGATACAAGTGAATTATGTATAACTACCTATTTATAAAACTTAACACCTCCTGTATGGTTATATTTCGTTTTATTATTCGTATTCTAACATCCACTGTACAGTAGCTGAAAATCTTGACGACTTGTAGCTTGGAAGCGTGAGTTACGTACGCAATAATGGACGGAACCCTTTGCCCATTAGGGATATCGCATCGTTTTTTCTCTATAAAACCACGGTTGGTTGCAGACTTGTAATAAAAAATTCAGGCGCTTGGCGACCGGCCAGCAAGTGGACGCTGAAAGATAGTGCAACTTTACATCTATTTCTTATTATGATTCTGCATGAACTCTTCACCGGATATGATGATTTAAGGGTTTATTTAAGGGTCCGTATTGTGGAAAACTATATTCAACGCAAAAGCTATTTTGCCCTCGGTTTCGTCCGTCGAAAATGGTTATAATAGAATTTTTAATTACTTAACAAAAAAAATTACGTCACGACATTGACTCAGCCCTGCACTAAGATATAATCTTGTGTCACAGGAACTAAGCAACGACATGGTGTATACTACATAGATAAGAATACAACATCCAAGACCGGTAAGCGAAACAATGCGTCTTGCAAATAATACAAAGTCAAGCCCCCGTTGGATTCGAACCCGGAACCTTTAGCGTAGCAGTCGGCTGTTTACACCAATGCACCACCGAGGTCGTCTATACATATTTACTTTTATACTTTGGAAAATTTACACGATAACTTTATCAATTATAGCCAATGCTATTTTGATGTATAAGCTATATTATTGTAAAGTTTTGTAAAGTAATTAAAATCGATTCAGTAGTTTTTGCGTGAAAGAGTTACAAACATCCATTCATCCGTACATCCTTACAGACTTTCGCGTTTATAATTTAAGTAAGGATTGTCGTTATAAGCAATGTTCACTGGTTTATACAAAATTTGAACGGGGATTGGCATATCTATTGAGGTTCTTTCAAATATCTGTCGAAATATTATTCCTTCATACATTTTGTATGACACTACTTAGAGAGTCTGAAACCGCTTTCTTACTACCTCCTATTTCTTCTGATTAAATTCGTTGCGGGTCCCAAGACAGCCGGTAGGGTGTCCGGGCACAGCCTGTGCGTCATTGCACAGCCGCATTATTCGTTGATTATTCGATCAAAGGACGCCACTGTTGATCCTGTTGAACAGGAGTTGCAGTGGTGGGACAGAGTGGCGGGTGTGCCCCGGATGACACTACTTAGGTGATATGTCACGATTTTTTTCTAGTCAAATCACTTCTTTTTCTCATTGGACGACTACTAAGCCAATGTCACGTGATGGGAACAAACAATGTTATCAAATAAAATAGACTTAAAAAATCTAAAAACCCACGTTTTTAAATGTCCTAAAAATAAGAAAATAACCCTAAGGGGCTGATAGAGGGGCCACTCAAAACGTAGGGGCGTAAGTTATTTAAGGGATTATTAATGGGATATATTTACATGACGTGTATAGATCGTGAGTGTAACTTGGAAAGAAACGTCCCCACGTTTTGAGTGGCCCCTCTTTCAGCCCGTATGGTTATTTTCTTGTTTTTAGAACACTTTAAAACGCGAGTTTTTAGATTTTTTAAATCTATTAATTATTTTATTAATTTTTCTGCCTCAAAATGTCACTTTACAAACTTTATTTCGCTTGCCAGTCTTGGATGTAGTATTCTTGTCTATGTAGTTTATACTATATCGTTGCTACGTCACAAGTTCTTACGATACTTACTGCAAGAGTCAATTAGTGTGTCGTGATGTGGTTAACAATTATTTATTTATTGTACTTTTTAATGTAAAAAAAGTATTGCACGTAAACAAAATCACAATATTAAACCAGTAAACAAGTTTTGAAATGCAACAAATGATTGTAAAACGATATTCAAACACAATATCTTTGTGCGGTTAAGATGAAAGATAACATTTTTGACGAATAACCCCCAGTAACCCTGATAGAGCACGATGCTGAGTTTAGAATGCTATAAATTATTCAATACTCAATAGTAGCACTAAATTCTACAGCTCTAAATTGACCTATTTGTCTACAGCTCTAAATTGAACTGATATATTCAAAGACAATGACGACCTCTGTGGCGCAGTGGTGTAAACAGCCGACTGCTATGCTAGAGGTTTCGGCTTCTAATCCCGGCGGTGGCGGAATTTTTTTGTTATTTGCAATATTGGATACGACTTTCCAATGATGACCTCTGTGGAGCAGTGTTGTAAACAGCCGACTGCTACGTTAGAGGTTCCGGGTTCGAATCCCGGCGGGGGCGGTGATGTTTTTTGCAAGACGCATTGTTTCGCTTACCGGTTTTGGATGTTGTATTCTTATCTAGGTATTTTATACCATATCGTTGCTTAGTGCCTGCCATACAAGATAATAATCATAGCGCAGGCCTGAGTCAATGTATAGATGGCCAGACATAAAGCTTTTTATGCCTCGAGAGGTTGGCAGAGGTGTTACACACCGCATTGCGCATGTTTATTTTAAGTCTCAGTGTACAGGTTGCGAATCTGTCGAAACTATCCGGGCAGAATGAGGAACATGGCAGCTACAACATACGGCAACCCGAGACTCGATCCCTCGACCTGTCGGGTCAGGCCGATCGGTTAACCTAAGAACGTCACAAACTGAGCTAGCACGTACCACTCACAAACTGAGTTATTGTGGATATTTTTTTTTCAAAAGATATATTAACCTTTTGTTTTCGTTGCATTCTTGCAAAGAAAATAAATTAAATTAACTGTCAATAAAAAGTACATCTAAAAACCTTTTCGGTGTTTCCAAAAGCTCCAAATAAGTTCGTTTTCAAATCGACTTCCACTGTTCCGTTGATTGTGATACCGCATATTGATTTAAAGTCCCTGATGTCGTGGAACGCCGAGAGCGACGCCAAAACGCTTTGATATGTTATACCTCTCGTGCCGGTAATTACACTGGCTCTCCAATCCTTCGAACTGAAACACAGCGGACTGCTTCACGTTGTAAATAGAAAGGAGGGTGGTACCAACGCAGACGATCAAAAGTTTTTCTTTTAATTTTTTATTTTATTTTACATTCTAATTATACATATTATATAATACTGTTATACAAGGGAAAGAACCCCATTGCATTTGCATTGAATAGGCTTTGAAAAAAAATTCTTTCAACGTTAGAATCCTGCATTATACCTGATGAATATAGGCGACAAAATAGTTTAATACCTATATATACTCGTGCGAAGCCGGGGCGAGCCTCTAGGTTTACAATAAAGGTTGCTTGTTTTGTATTTTATAGAACATTTCAACTCAAGTACCTGAAAATTTTAAAAAAGGTAACAGTCATTTTTTCAACTACATTGTCGTTCTTTACATACGTTTCCAGAACGTTATTTCCCCGTGGACCCCTATTGAACGAGTTCCGTACATTCAGCGTTGAACGGAACATATATATTAATTTAAACAATATTTCGTGAATATTTCACTCGGTTTTATTTGTGTAACATGGCGCCGATGGATTATGTGAAAATTCCGGAATAAATTTACTTTTGTATTTAGACTATTCGTTTGTTTAATCTTAAAATGACAATTTTTTTTTGCTATGTAGTTTCTCGATAATTAATGTTTAACATTAATTCATTTATTTTATATCAAAATCAATCGAGGCTGCTAATTGACAACGTTGGCGCAGAGATGTTGACAGCCGACTGCTACGCTAGAGGTTCCGGGTTCAAATACCGACCAAGGTGGATCTTTGTGTTATTTGCGAGACGCATTGTTTCGCTTACTAATCTTAGTTGTAGTATTCTTGTCCATGTAGTTTATATCATATCGGTACTTAGTGCCTGCGGTACAAGATTTATATCATAGTGCTGTGCTGAGTCAATGTGTGTGTCGTAATGTGGTTATTACTTGTGTTTGTATTAAAAAAGTATATAATGATTTGAAAATGCTTATTTTAAGTCTATTCGAACAAAAACATTTTGATTTTGACTTTATTATTTAAAACATCAGTCCAGGCAATCCAAAAAACGTGTGCTTAAATTAAAACGAGAGGTTATTTCACTGATTGCCAATATAACATATATTTCCAAGCATTGAAAAATGGGCCGTTTTTCTCTAACGTAATAAAGATAAGGTATGGGTGTCAGCTTGTGGTCCGTCACCCTATGGATCGTGATTTCAGTTTTAAGTATAATGTGGCATGCCGTGGTGTTAGTCAGGCGTCTCCTGACCGCAGAACCCCTTTAGCTTTACCGCTTTTAGCCTACATTGTCAAAACACCACGGTATGTCACTAACTAACAGGGTATAAATTAAATACTAACCTAAATCTTACACCAGTAATATTGGTGACAAAACTTTTTAAAGGCACGGAAGTTTCCCTTCGTTTTCACATGATTTAGGTGTGAAAATGCACATATTGTCGAGTGATTTAGACTCATGCATTCCCTGAGTCGGACTTTGGTTCAATTTAATGAGATTCCTGGAACAAAGCCAGGTAATAACACAACTGGAATATGTGAACAATGATGAGAATATTTGTCCTCACTAAAATTATAAACGCGAAAGTTTGTAAGGATGAACGGATGTTTGTTACTCTTTCATGCAAAAACTACTGAATGGATTTTGATGAAACTTCACAATAATTTAGCTTATACAACAGAATGACACATAGGCTGTAATTTTAAAACGATAAATGTCAGGTAATTAAAAATCCTATTTGAATCATTTTCGACTTCAAAATCGAGGGCAAAATCTTAGATTGCAATACATAATAATTAAGATAATTTTATAGAAGAAATCGTTAACAAAATTGCGGTAAAATTTAAAAACCTTTTTCAATAAAAACTATTTTCAGTGAAAAAGGTTGCTAGTATTATTAAATTGAATTATTTATATGAAGTATTTTAAAATTAAATTTAAATTGACTTAAAATAATAGCAAGAAATGTTATGCAAATTGAATTTCTTTCTCATCTTTTGTCTCTTTAAAATAATGAATGATAAAATAATAAATAATAATGAACGGCTGTTCGTTTGTCTCGCTCAAAATCGAAGACGGCTTTACCGATTCAGATGTAGATTTTCACGTTGTTCACTCTAACACAGGGAACGTTTAAAACTTGCTTTCCCGTGGTTAGGTAAAAAAAGGCAAATTTTCCCAAAAAAGCGGTCAGGTGGTACGTGGTAAATTCGAGGAGTCAATTAACTTAAGCAGTAATAATTGGTTGAGGAGGTATAAAATATAAATTAATAGGAAATTAAGCTGTTTTTGTGTAGATCTCGGTGGCTCAGTGGTGTAAACAGCAGTCTGCTACGCTATAGGTTCCGGGTTCGAATCCCGGCGGGGGCGGGACTTAGTGTTATTTGGAAGACGCATTGTTTCGCTTACCGGTTTTGGATGTTGTATTCTTATCTATGTAGTATATCCATATCGTTGCTTAGTTCCTGTGACACAAGTTCTTACGATACTTACTGCAGGGCTGAGTCAATGTGTGTGTCGTGATGTGGTTATTATTATTATTATTAGTACAAAAAATCCTAAAATTAAAAAGTTTTAAATGAGATTTTTACTTCACACAAATAAAAAAAACACAGATCTTTAAATTCTCAAAGGCCACCTCCCTTGAGTTTCCATCAAACTTGCTAGCATGTACACAACATTCACGTCTTTGATATAAGATTTGGATGCACAGTGTACAGGGTGATCAATACAAACCGGTCAGTATGGACGAGTCAGAAACTATCAGAGACAGTGAAATCTGTTAGAGGACGTGGTAGATCAGTTTACGTGCCTTAGAAAACCGACTGACCCCGACCGGTCGAGGGTTCGAGTCTCGGGTTACCGTGTGTTGTAGCTGCCATGTTCCTCAATGTGCCCGGATACTGGCGACAGATTCGCAACCTGTCACGCTGGGACTCGACATGAACATGCGAAAAGTGGTGTGTAGCAAGCAGCTCTGCGAACCCCTCTCGAGGGATAACGGCGTGAGTTTATGTGTGATGTTTTAATAATAATATAATAATAATAATAATATTTATTTCATTAAAAGGCACATTACAAAAAATCACAGTGGCCGGAGCCTCCTTTTAAGCTTAAAATAGCCTGTGTTAGGAGGCACCGCTCTTCCAGTTTAGACAATATATAAATAATAGTACCTAGGGTGTAAATATGAAATACATATCAAATACAAAGAAATCCAGTCAAGAGAGAGTCAGAAATTACAAAGAGAAACAAAAACAAAATAAACAAAAGCAAAAACAAAAGTAAAACTTAATGTGTTTTAATAGGAAATTAAAAGAGTTGTATTGGGTGAATGTGAGTTTGTATGTTTTATGGCATTTAAATATTTTTTAACCCATACATTTCCGGGAATCGAACCCGGACATTTTTTTTGTAAACTATGTTATAAGTTTGCGAGTTTATTCGTTTTTATTTTTGATGGTTTGAACACATAAAACAAACTAAAGCCTTAATTAATCCCTCAAGAGGATTAGGCAGAGGTGTTACACATCTCATTTCCCATGTTTATGTTGAGTCCCATTGTAACAGGTTGCGGTCACCGGGCACAATGAGGAACATGGCAGCTATAACCTACGGTAACCCGAGACTCGAACCCTCGACCTGTCGGTTCAGTTCGCCGGTTAACCAAGGCATGTAACAAACTGAGTTATCACGTGGCAATAATTAAATTAAAGTAAAGTATATATTGGTTTGATCACCCTGTATAATGTACCCTATAAACACACATACAAAGATACGTATATAGGCGAGGAGCATGCACAGACGGAATACCATATTTCTGGCCTTACTTTTATTCCTTGCTTTTCGGATAAGCAAGGAATAAAAGTGTATGTTTATCCGTGAGTTATTCTCAAACTCAAAATTACCCAAAATTACATTACTTGGACCCACTACAATAATCACATTACACATTTCGCCTGAGATACAGGTTTTCCTGTTAGTAGTTAGTGGCTTGCCGTGGTGTTTTGACGGTCAGGCGTCTCTTGAAAGTAAATCCCTTAGCTTTTGGCCTCTGGGTCGTTTCCATTGCTGTCTCCGCTTTGCTGGGAGGGAATTCTGAAACCGCTTTCTTACTACCTCCTATTTCTTCTGATTAAGTTCGTTGCGGGTCCCAAGACAGCCGTTAGGGTGTCCGGGCACAGCCTGTGCGTCATTGCACAGCTGCATTATTTGATCAAAGGACGCCACTGTTGATCCTGGTGAACAGGAGTTGCAGTGGTAGGACAGATTGGCGGGTGTGTCCCGAAAAAAAAACAGGTTTTCCTAGTTCGGGCATGTTTTGAGACATTAGAAATACAACTTATTTATTATTATAATTTTCTTTTGAAAATTATTTAAAACAAATATTCTAAATTTAGACCTAAGAAAAATTGAATAAAGACTAAAACAGGTTTTGACTAAGCCCTGTAGTAAGATTGAATAGTCTTTGTGGAGGATTGATAAGGTGATCTCCAAATACCAATCTATCAGGTGATAGAGAAGTGGTAGCGTTCGTGCTGGCGCTGCAGTTCTTGATCAGCACGTGATACATCTGACTATCAGCTGATAGATTAATTGAATACAACTCATAGTTATAAGCTATGAGGAAGGAAAAATTAATCGAATTCTTGAGAGTCAGTCGTTTCACTATCTACCACCACTGCGCTACCGTTGTGTCTCCTCTGGTGGTAACCGTGGCGGGCCAATCACAGACGTCATCGTTAAGTGAAGTCTTAATATCAAAGTTTTGTATCGCTGGATATTATAAGTTATATTTAATATTTTATAAAATAAACACAGAAAAATTGAGAAAAACGTGGAAATTTTTTTATTAATTTCAGTAAAATATTTTCCAAAAGTAGTTTTAAATAACTTACAGTTGTGATAGTACATAATAATTAAAGACATTGCCTTAAAATATAAATTAAATAATGAAAGAAAAAAAATCAAATAAAATAATTATTGAAATTTATAGGTATTAGATCTACATGCGAGATCGTCTGCGTTGGTACCACCCTCCTTTCTCTTGGGAACATGCCTACACAAGAGTAGCCTATTGAATCTTGCCTTAGTTCAAGAATTAAAACCGAAATTACACAAACATCTAATGAGATCGTCTGCGTTGGTACCACCCTCCTTTCTATTTACAACGTGTAGCAGTTCGCTGTGTTTCGGTTCGAAGGATTGGAGAGCCGGTGTAATTACCGACACGAGAGCTACATCTTTACCTCTAAATGAGCAACGCATTGGCGGTGCTCTTGGCGTTCCAGACTTAAAGTTCATTGTCGTGTCAATAGGCGGGATCACTTTCCATCAGGTGTTTTCCATCTACTTTCTGCCAATGACGTTTAAAAATGTCACACAGTTTTATTGCCATCGATCTGGACCATTCTGTATTGGGCAACAAAATGGTATATACTACGCAGATAACAAAAATATACTCGTAACAAAAGTCAGATAGCGAAACAAAATATTTTGTTGTTTCCTTCTTTTTTACTTAACGCTTTACCAATTTAAACATAGGAATTATTTTTTACATTACAAAAAATTATAAAATGTAATTAATACTTTTAGCAATTGAAACACAATTGCTTTAAAAAAAACAACATTTAATAACTTAGAAATAAATTTACAACACAAAGGAAAATATTCTTTTCAAAATCAATTATAATCAAACAAAATAACTCTAAACGAAAGATAAACAAAATGTTACGCAGAACGACACACCGTAGGGAGATCCTTCCGTCACAACGCCTGGATAGCAAAAGAGCCCGTTCTTTGTTGTATCGCCTTTTATAGCATTCTGTTATACACCCTCAAGTCATCTATATCAATACATTTAAAAAACCTAATAAAAATTATGTGTACAATGGAGTGTGCCCCCCATAGCACTGGCTGCATTTCCACGCTGTATAGCGATGCTCAACCTCTGAGCGAAATGCAGTCCAGCGTTACGGTCACGACTCTCTTTTTTATAATTTACCATTTAAAATTTGGAATAATCTTTCAAAATTTGATTATTATACGGTATTATTTCATTATTAATTCGTTTGTAAAATTTAGCGAAAAATTTTTTTTTTTTTTTTCGTCTGTAATGCTTTTTTACCGATTATTCTGTGAAGACACAATGTTGGGTCTCATACTAGATTGCTTATTCTTTATCATTGTTTTGTTGTGTCTTTAATTAAATAACACAAAGTTCCGCCCACGCTGGGACTCGATCCCAGAACCTCCAGCTTAACAGCCAGCCGTTACACCCCTGTGGCACACAAGCCGTCAAATACGAACATATCACTATATTCTTGTTTTATATATGTAAACATAGATGCTTTACGTACAGTACCTTTGTATTAGGCATGTATTGTGATACAAGTGTTTTTACTGGAACAAAGACGGTTGTAGTACTGTTACAAGTTGATACAAGTGAGCTTAAAGAAATCTGCCATAGAATTAAACTTAAACACGCTAGAAGTGACTTATTAAATAACCAAACCGAGCTGTCGGGTAAAATGTAAAAATTAACAAGTTGACTCCACGAATTTCGTACCAGGTGACCGGAACGGTAGCTATGGCAATTAAATTGCATAATGTTTCAAACCTGTTGGCAAACAACCAAACGGTTTAACCGCCTATAGACCCAATGATGCTCCTGAAGTCGTGGAATGCCAAGAGCAGCGCCTATGCGTTGCCTATGTAGAGGTAAAGAAGTTATACCTCTCATGCCTGTAATTACACTGGCTCTCCAATCCTTCGAAAAACAACGAACTGCTACACGGCAGAAATAGAAAGAGCGGTACCAACCCAAACGATCACTCAAGTAGACCTAGCAAACCTGTATATTCCCCAAATTAAAGGGAAGTAAATTCCGCATACAAATACATAAATAGTATATAACGATACGTGTGACACAAGTTTTGGATTATGGTATGAATCTACGGCAAGATAAAAGCGCCCTCACTCCAAACAATTTAACAAGCTAGAATTAGTTGGCGGGAACGAGAAGTGTCAGTTTTTTTTTAAAACACTTTACCTTCACATGGAAAACGTATTGGCGGTGCTCTTGGCGTTCCACGAATTTAGGTGCATCGTCGTGTCAATAGGCGGTATCACTTTCCATCAGGTAATCGCTTGTTTGCCAATGACGTTTCAATAAAATTATAATAATAATGAAGCTGAGAGCTGTTCGTGAGTTTCGCTCAAACTTGACGACGGCTGGACCGATTTGAATTATTCTTTTTTATTTAATTGCTCTAATACTTTGAAGCTTTAATAGCAATAATAATATACAGAAAACACATAACATAAGCTCACGTCGTTGTCCCACGAGAGGGGTTGGCAGAGGTGCTTGCTACGCACCGTTTTTCGCATGTTTATGTTGAGTCCCAGTGTGACAGGTTGCCAATCTGTAGCCACTATCCGGGCACATTGAGAAATATGGCAGCTACAACTTACGGAAACCCGAGACTCGAACCCTCGACCTGTCGGGTCTGGTCGGTCGGTTAACCAAGGCACGTAACAAACTGAGCTACAACGTTCTCCAATAATATACTGAAATACAATACAATAATAATATGATAGTAATAAATCGTTTATTTGTCAGATTTTTCATTATATGGATGTCACACACATTATGATTGGTCAAAGAAAAATTTACCAAAAAGGCATACAAAAATATAAAACTATAAAATTTGGTCAAAATCTTCCGGTGATGGTCCCGGTCACGTGGGACATACTCCGCGGGGAAAATTAGTGAATTTCAGCTACCTGTAAGATTTGGTTATTTAATGAGTCACTTCTAGTCAAACGTCTGCTTGTTCGTCCTTCAGGTTGTAAAAAAAAACTCATTGTAGACATACAGTTCTAGTCAATGTAGATCTATCTTTACGAGACTTGGGGTGGATCTTGTGTCTGATACCCTTCACTTTGAAGTGTCACCACAGCCAGGTTTATTTGACAAGGTACTCACAGAATCCTAGGGATATCCTTAAAATAAATATTATAGCCTGATATTTGACGACCTCGGTGGCGCAGTGGTGTAAACAGCCGACTGCTACGCTTGAGGTTCCGGGTTCGAATGCCGGCGGGGGCGGGACTTTGTGTTATTTGCAAGACGCATTGTTGCGCTTACCGGTCTTGGATGTTGTATTCTTATCTATTTACTCGTTGCTTAGTACCTGCGATACAAGTTCTTACGATACTTACTACAGGGCTGAGTCAATGTGTGTGTTGTGATGTGGTTATTATTATTATTATTAAAATATTGTTCATCGGTTTGAACAAAAAAATGAGTTTTTTACCGAATTAAGCTGGAGGATTTTTTATTTATTTATTCTGGTTTCTGTATTAAAACTAAGGGCGACGTCAACCATTAGCCTAGGGGGGCCAGTTGACGTATGGAGTTTGGGAAGTATTTGTATTAAGAGTCTTATTTGAGCGATTGTATTATGTAGGTATGGTACAATCGCTCGAGTGAGCATTTTTTATCTCGAGGGGGCAGCTGCCCCCTTTGCCCGACCTTGGCAACGCCCATACTTACAACAGGAAAGACTATCAAATTAAAGTCCAAGTGTACAAAGCCCCACAATCGTTTGACTTAGATTTTTTTTTAAATCTTGAGATGGCAGCTGCCATTTTTTTCAAAGTCGAATTGAAAAGAGGATTTAATACTGAAATAGAGCAAAAAAAAACAAGTTTTTTTATTTTATTCTCTTCTTATATATCAGCAGAATTTAATGTGTAAAATGCTAGTGTTCTAACCAGTAAATATCTGTAGTGCTGTACAAGCGTGGAGAAAGTGAAATACGACGATTTGGCTGCGCTTTTCGTCATC
This sequence comes from Choreutis nemorana, assembly GCA_949316135.1. NCBI lineage: Eukaryota > Metazoa > Arthropoda > Insecta > Lepidoptera > Choreutidae > Choreutis > Choreutis nemorana. Next base: position 6,997,489 of record OX438618.1, read on the forward strand.
TCCCAAGTAACTCCTTAGAGCCTACGGTAACCTTACTAGCATGTTACTGTAGGCAGATTCATCATTTTCATTGTTTATCTTATCATCTTCATCTTATTTATCATCTTATCATCTTTATCTCATTTATCATCTTCAAGAATGAAGAAATTATAATTACTGATGATTAGGCAGTATGGTACTAAAACCAATGCCGTTAAAGAAATACATTAAAAAAAATATGATCCGTTACATGTGTATGTTTAATTGCTATCGTGCTATCGTGAATAAAAGATTTATGTACTTTATATATAAATAAAGATTTTGGAAACATGTTTTTATATACATACTCAGTAAAAGTTTTTTGCTTTCGAATATACATTTTTTTGTCTTAATTTGAAGAATTTTGGAGGGAAAATCAAAATCAAATCCGGGTTCAAATCCGGGACTTTGTGTTATTTGTTTCGCTTACCGGTCTTGGATGTTGTATTGTTATCTATGTAGTATATACCGTATCGTTGCTTAGTTCCTTTGACACAAGTTCTTACGATACTTAATGCAGGGCTGAGTCAATGTGTGTGTCGTGATTTGTTTTTTTAAATAATGTATTTTAGTTGCGATAGATTCCTAACCTGTCACACTGGGACTCAACATAAACATGCGAAATGCTGTGTAGCAAGCACCTCTGCCAACCCCTCTCGAGGGACTACGGCGTGTGTTTATGTAATGTCATGTATATTATTTATAATTACAAAAAAAATACCTAAATCCCTTTCATTCCTTCAATACCAAAGTTAAAAGCAGTTTTTTCGTATTTCCTTTCACGTTTCTGTTTTCAAAACACTCGCAGCTTCATTTAAATCAACTCTTTGAATTCGAAGTGCTCTGAATGTGTATTTTAACACTTAAAAAATATTCAATTAACACTTTTTTTTATGAATAAAAAGATTTTTGTATTAAAGGTACCGTCATTCCATTTTACGAAGACGGATTATTTCAGGTTGTGTGAGTTTCGTGACTCGTGTACGTATGCAAGTTATTCGAGTGTGCGTGAGCTCAGTAAACAGGTGTCGCACACTAGGACAACTTGCATGAACATGTTTAAACACAACCATGACCAAACCGCCTTTGTGAGATGAAATGACCGTATGAAAAGGTAACGAATCTGAATCTACGTTGAAGTGTATCTTACAGGAGCAATTAGAGTCAAAAACTGTATACACTTGTGTCGCAGCTTTTGTTATTGTAAATTGAACTTTATTACTTTTTGATAAAAGTTAAAACAAACATGGCGTCTCGCAGCTTCAATGAGTTTTCAGTTATTGAAATTTCATCTTTATTTCGTTGCAGCAAGAGCTAAGGTAAAGGTCTTTTGGAATACAGGTGTGATACAGTGCAGGGTAGAGTTCTGATATTTAATTTTAAACTTTATTCCAAGTTAGATAAGGAAGTTTAGTTTGTTTTGTGGTTTGTCGTACAGCAGACTCCTAGAGCAACACTCGTCTAATTAGAGGTTTGAAATACTTCGCGGTAATGTGACAATGATTTTGTATTTTTAGGGACAACTTTTTCATTATTACGCTCTATTACTTACAATACTATTTCCCGAGATTTCGTCTGCGTAGATTTTTTTTTTTTTGTGTGATAATCAAGGTGATAAAATTTGTGAAGGTTTCACCGAAATCTTTTCAGCCGTTTCCTTAGGCTCGAGTAACAAACACACGTAATTTTTTTCTGTACTATTACTAGAAGGTTTTAATTATTTTGTTTTAACCATGCCTGCACAGAAACACGGATGGTTTTTTCGTTATATTTTTTTAATTTCGTTTTGTTTTCATTGTCTCTTCTTTCAATGCATGTGATGGTAACGATTTATGAGATAAAACAAACAATTTTGTGTCACATTAATCCGTGAGATTTAAATGATTGTATCCGTAGTTAAGCTGACCGTGCCGAAGTAGGTTTTTGGGTTCGGATCCCGGTGGGCGCGGAAGTTTGTGTTAAATGTTGGATTGGTTTCCTCCATTCTATTTCTACTGTGAAGCAGTTGGCTGATTTTTGATTTGAATAATTGGAAAGCCAATATAACCACCGGCACGAGAGGTATAAGATCTTTTATTTCTACTTTTGCTACACATTGGTTATGCTCCTGGCATATGACAAAGCAAAACTTTTCGAAAAAATAATAATATCTCCCTTTAATTTTAAATTTGCTCATGTTTTAGCATGTGTTGTTATAAGGGTAATATAAATACGTATTCTGTGAAAATTTCAATTGTTTATCTATTGTGGTTCATGAGATACAGCCCGCTAACGAACAGGCGGACGGATGGACAGCGGTGACTTAGTAATAGGGATCCATCGCATTGGCATGCTGGGACACTTTGAATAAGTTGATTGAAATTGTAGTTCAATTCGGTTCAAAGGATTATAGAACTAACAACCGGCTCGAGAGGTATAACAGCTTTTATCTCTACTTGGGCAACGCATTGGCGATGCTCCTGGCATACACATCAAGGGCAACATTCTATCAATACGTATCACTTTTTATTGAGTAAATGATTTACTGATTTGTCCATATTTAAAATCTATAAAAAAGAAAATTTAAATATCTATAATAAATATATATACAAAGTCAAGTTTATTTGTAACACGAGGACTTGGTAGCTCAGTTTGTTACGTGCCTTGGATAACCGACCGACCCGAGCTGACAGGCCGAGGATTCGAGTCTCGGGTTACCGTAAGTTATAGCTGCCATGTTTCTCAATGTGCCCGGATAGTGGCGACAGATTCGCAACCTATCACACTGGGACTCAACATAAACATGCGAAAAGCGGTATGTAGCACCTCTACCTACCCCTCTCGAGGGATAGCGGCATGAGTTTATATTTTGCGTTATTTGTAAAAAAAAAAAAAATATACTCGACTACGGCGAAGCAAAACGTTGGTTATGATTTTGACCGGTATGTTTGTATGAATGTTCATCTGTTCCCACATAACTTCAAAACTACTTATCATAAATTGACAATTGAGGTATCGATAGATGTGAAATGATCGTCCGCTGGTTATAGGCTAAATGAGGTCACATTAAATTGAGTAGGGCGCCCTCTATACGACATAAAGTAAAAAAAAAAAAATTTTCGTGTAAAGTGATCGTGTTAGGAATCAAATTAAAGGACTTACCACGACTAAATTAAATACTAAACTTCACAATTTCAGATGAGAATATTTTCTTGTTTCTTACATTTTAGAGCGCAGTTTTCAGTAGTCGGGTTTTAGTTTTTAAACTTAATTTTATCATGGTCACACTACAAAACCTAGAAGACAAAACAGCTGAAGGTGAAAAGTTAACTCGGTAACGGATGAGATGGCACCCTACACATATCACGAACCTAACGATGTATTACGTACTTTATTCTTTAAGACATAAGGTCCCTTTTAAAGCAAACATTTATTAGGGACAGTATAGTTGTTTGAAATTCTATTGTTTTATTTAAATGAATTTCCTGTTAAATGGTAATCTTATTGGAAGAAAACAACGTTCAATCGAGTTTTTCTTACCCAAGCTTGAAATACAGTAATCTGATTCTTAAAATATTGTAATGGAGATTGTAAGTAAGACGCTTTATATTATAAATAAAAATTATGTTTTAAATAAAACAAACATCAAACAATTTAAGACATTAATAATAATAACCACATCGCGACACACACATTGACTCAGCACCGCACTAAGACATAAGCTTGTATCGCAGGCGCTAAGCAACGATATGGTATAAAACACAAAGTAAATGATTGCAAATAACACACATACGTAGCAGTGGGCTGGCTACATCACAGAGTCGTTGGTTCATAAATTCCCATATTATAATTAAAATCTAGCAAAGTGTGAGCCGGACTTTCATATGAAGGGTTTCGTACCATTGTACCTATATGATTAACCACTAGGTTATTTTTAAATTTCTAAAATAGTAAATAAATAAATACACCACATCACGACACACACATTGACTCAGCCCTGCAGTAAGTATCGTAAGAACTTGTATCACACGCACTAAGCAACGATATGGTATACACTACATAGATAAGAATAAAACATCCATGGCCGGAAAGCGAAACAATGCGTCTTGCAAATAACAAAAAGTCCCGCTCCCGCCGGGATTCGAACCCGGAACCTCTAGTGTAGCAGTCGGCTGTTTACGCCACTGCGCCACCGAGGTCGCCAAAATATCATGTATCTCCCTTTAATTTTAAATTTGCTAATGTTTAAATATTTTTTGTTATAGCGGTAACAGAAATACATATTCTCAGAAAATTTCATGAGTCCAGCTATTATGGTTCATGAGATACAGCCCGCTGACTGACGAACGGACGGACGGACAGCGAAGACTCAGTAATAAGGTTCCGTCGTCCGTGTCAACGGGCTGTGCTCTTGGCGTTCTCATTCATCGAGGGCATCGTCATGTCAGTATTACTTTTCATCAGGTGAAAAATTCATGATGTTGTAAAAAAAAGGAAATGCGGTATCACTTTCCTTAAGTTATGTCTGCACATTATATTGTGTTAAAATTGTATTTGATTTTAAATTTACCTATGCTAAGCCACAGCTGTGAGGTGACTGAATTATACTGAGAACTTGGTGGCAATATGCCTGTTGCAGTTACAGAGAAAGTAAGGCATTTTAATAAATAACAGTCAAATATATAGTCGCTTTTGTATCCTGCTTTGTTTAATAAAAATAATAAACCACATCACGACACACGCATTGACTCAGTCCTGCAGTAAGTATCGTAAGAACTTGTATCGCAGGCGCTAAGCAACAATTTAGTATAAACTACATAGATAAGAATACAACATCCAAGACCGGTAAGCGAAACAATGCGTCTTGCAAATAAACAAAGCTCCTCCCCCACCGGGATTCCAACAAAGAACCTCTAGCGTAGCAGTCGGCTGTTTACACCACTGCACCATCATGGTCGCCATTGTTTATTTACTTTATAACGGGTGAACGTAAGAAAGCAATTTTAAATAACTTTATAGTAAAAAATACAGAAAATAAAACTTGATTTTAAAGCAAAAAGATGGTTGCCGACTCTGTTGTAAATAAATACACAGTCAGGTCATAAGTATTGTCACACAATAAAAACTTTTCTTTTAGAATGCTGGCCACAAAAAAGTTTATTGAATTCGAATTTCGAATTGTTCATGAAAATAAAAATGTATACGTTTTAGAATTTTACTCATTTCTAAATATGGAGTGGACGATTAAAGAAGACCGTGTTGCAATTATTGCGTTGCATCGTTGCGGTTACGCACCAATTCAAACTTTTGACATAATGAAAAATTTGAATATAACTAAAAGATTCGTTTATCGTACCATCAAACGATACAATGAAGACTCTAGTGTAGATGACAGGTCAAGAAGTGGTCGCCCTCGGTCTGTTAGGACTCCAGCAGTGATAAAAGCTGTGAAGGCGCGAATTCAAAGAAATCCCAAACGTGAGCAGAAACTGTTGGCCCTTCAGACGGGGTTAAGCAGAGCCACGGTGAAAAGGGTGTTAAATGAAGACTTAGGGCTTCGCGCATATCGAAGAAAAACAGGACATCGTTTGAATGTTGGTCTCATGGACCTGAGACTGAAGAGATGCCGCGCTTTGTTGAAGCGGTACGCGGGAAAAGAATATCGGGATTTTTTTTTACGGATGAAAAAATTTTTACCGTAGAAGAGAGCTACAACAAACAAAATGATAAGGTATTCCGCGTGTCCAACGAGGTCATTTTCCATCCTCGCTCATGGTATGGTTGGGAGTTTCTTATTGGGGCTTAACAGAGGTACATTTTTGTGAGAAAGGTGTAAAAACGAATGCTTTTGTGTATCAAAATACAGTCCTGACGAACCTTGTGGAACCTGTTTCTCATACCATGTTCAATAACAGTCACTGGGTATTCCAACAAGATTCGACGAAGACTGGCCCTCCTCCAGTCCATATTTGAATCCGTTAGATTACAAGATATGGCAACACTTGGAGGAAAAGGCGTGCTCAAAGCCTCATCCCAATTTGGAGTCACTCAAGACATCCTTGATTAAGGCAGCCGCCGATATTGACATGGACCTCGTTCGTGCTGCGATAGACGACTGGCCGCACAGATTGAAGGCCTGTATTCAAAATCACGGAGGTCATTTTGAATAAACTTTAGCGTCATAAGAATCTATGTTTTGTTAAGTTCATTTTGATATATAAACACAATACAGAACACACACAGAATTTTAGAATTTTGTTACATAATGAATAAACTTGTTTCAATTATTTTAAATTAAACATAATATCAATATCTATCTTTTTTAGATTTTAGAACACTTGAAACATTGTCAGGATGATTACTCGTTCTTTCAAGTCAATAAGGTTGCCAAATATCTTAAAGGTTAAACTGTAATATAGTTTGTATCGACTTTTGCGTGGTCTCAGATTCCTAACACGCCTAAACTTTTGTATTAAGCTATCATTTAAATTGTTCATTTTAATTTTTTAGGTTAGGTGGCATATGAACACTGCTATATTAAATAGATAGTAAGAAAAAATATTAGAGTATTTCTTGACTCATACTTCTTAGAAATAAATATATATATTTTATTTATGAATAAAAATTATTTTTTCAGTAGTCGGGTCCTTGATTTTAATTTTTTATTTTATTTTTGTTAATTTGGGAAACCAACAGTTTTATGTTTTAATTTATATTAACAAATAATAGTATAAATACCAATAAATTTTCCACTAATTAATATTCAAAATCTAAGCAAAAAAATAAATAGCAAAATAAACATAATCACAAATTAAATAATAAACAATGAACGTAACATGATTAAAATTAAAAAAAAAATGGACACATGCTGCATAAATAATGGAATTCATGGGGAATCACATTTTATTTTATTTTTAAAGATTTATCTGACATTTCATGAAGAACCGAACTCCGGCTTCTAGCTGTGACAAGAACCTAAGCAGATTCTCTTTGCGACGTTATTCTGTGGAGCTGAATTCTACACAGACTTATATAAACCTTTCATATAGATATGCCTTTTTAAATTATGATGGTAGTTTAAAAAAATTACGATGAAAAAAAGAGACGAAAAGCACTTAAATTAAGTCCATTTGAAAAAAACTAAAAAAAAAATTGGTTCCATATCTGAAGGGTGCCTATAAAATGGAACCCTGTAACGCTGTCCGTCCGTCAGGTCGATTATCAGCGGGCACTTCAGCGTTCTATTTCAAAACCATAATACTTAGCTCGAATATCATTATAAGCATCATCACTAAGGTGTCCACGGTTGAACATCCACCAGGACTCCTCACCAAATGTTTTTTAACCGTAGTGATCCTGCGGTGCTTAAATCCAGCGGCTCCCTGCAGCCATTATCAGATTGACCGCTTACCATGTAGGACGCCGTCGCAACGCCTTCCGGCCTGGCCTGACTCCAAACAAACATACATTTTTTGTTTATGTGATGTTGTATTGCATTGGAGGACGTCTCAGATCAATTTGAGTAGCATTTATGTTACGGGCTAGTATGGTACATACTTGTTATGTCACTACAAGAGGTAATTTATTAAAAAAACATTTTAGTTCATATATTGTTACATGAGCTTTATCGCAGTCTATCACCCTAGACTGTAAGATGTATTAGTGGCTGTAAGTATAGTATAAAACATGTTCATATAACAAATTACAGAATCTGGGGTTTCTCGCCGGTATCTTCCCCGACATAAATTTTCCGAACCGGTGGTCGAGTTATTAAAAAAATCATTTGACTATTCATACTTTCTTTTATGTTTATTGATTAAAGATATTTTGATTTCGATGTTATTATGTTCCTCGGTTAATCGACTCGACATGTCGAGTGTTCGAGTCTCAGGTTTCCGTTTTAACTTCGATCATCATTGTGCCCGGATAGTGGCGGCTGATTCGCAACCTGACACCTGCTCAACATGAACATGCGAAATGCGGTGTGTAACACCTCTGCCTACCCCTCTCGAGGGATTACGGCGCGAGTTTTACTTCACGTTCAAGAGGTCACTTCTAATGTTTTATTCCCTATGGTTTAGAGCGTTAACGGTCTCACCTTAAGCTCTAATAGAAACAAATCTCAGACAGTCTTTTGGGGATGCGGGATTCAATTCTGAATGCATTTAAATAGCTCAGTGGATCGTGTGGAGTCCAAAAAGCCCTCCTTTTTGCCCCAATGTAAAACGGTACAATTACAAAAAAGTATTATCGGCATGGGACCCAAAATCTACAACAAATTGCCGTTATCAATTAAAAAGGTAAGTAACATAATTTTTTTAAATCAGCCCTGAAACACATGTTGACAGAAAAAGCCTACTATGCAGTCAACGATTTCCTAGATGACAGATCATTTTAATGATGTTTAATCTGGAATTAATTTGTAACTGCCTATTGTAAATTCTAATTTTGACATTCTACTTTGTAACTGTTCTTAAAAATATGACTTTTTATTGTAAGCAAATATTTGCACACCTTTTCAGAGGTAAATGTACAGGTCTTCCTTAACTTGTAACCTACATTTTGGCAAAAAAAAAATATTTTATTACTATTATTTTTACTTGCAACGTGAAGCAGTTCGCTTTTTCGGTTGAAGGATTTTAGAGACAATGTGATTACCGGCACGAGAGGTGTAACATCTTTACCTCAACTAGGTGGTGTTTGCTGTTTGAATCAGTGGCTCGGCGTGTTATTAGGCGGCGGTATCACTTTCCATTAGGTTGACCGTTTGCTTGGAAGCTAATAACAGTGTAAAAATTAAACCACTTACACGCAATATGAGTGTGTTTGCGATTGCGACGGGATACAGCAACACAGTTGTGTGCCGTCTCAGCGACAAAAAAGTGGCTTGTATCCGACACACGTTTACGAAACGCCTTAATAATAAAATATTCCAACCATGTCTTCATTTGATTTCCAAAAATTTGAAACGTAAGTAATAAAAACTCGTTTTCGCCTACGTTTTGTATTAATAATGGATTATATTAATAATGGATTATAATAATAATGGATTATAATAATAATGGATAATATTAATATTCCGTTTAAGTTCCAGCGGTTTTCATTAATTCATAAAACGTATGGTCTTATCTTTTGAGCAGATCTTGTTATATTACTAGCTTATGATTAGGCTGGAGCTAGACTATAAGCTATTAAATAGCTTGATGACCTCGGTCGCGCAGTTGTGTAAACAGCCAACTTTGTGTTATTTGCAAGACGCATTGTTTCGCTTACCGGTCTTGGATGTTGTATTCTTATCTATGTAGTTTATACCATATCGTTGCTTAGTGCCTGCGATACAAGATTATATCTTAGTGCAGGGCTGAGTCAATGTGCGTGTCGTTATTTAGTTATTATACCCACCAGTATTTATCCTTTTTCGTATAAAAGTTCAGATTTTCTTTAATATTTTTGGTTCAAAAAGCTATTAAATTTATAAATTAAAATGAGGAATAAATTTTTCCTTACACATTTTCATTCTGCAAATATTAATTAAATAAAAATAAAGAAAGTATTATATCAGTAAGACAGACTGTATACTGTAAAGAGATGTCAACTTCCTTGGAACTTGCTAGTGTTGAATTTTAAGTTTTAAATTAGCAAATTTCAAATAGGTTGATATTGTTGAAGTTGTTGGTTAATTTGAATAAAAGATTAAAATATATAACATTGTAGTTTTATTGTAGAAGCACATTTACAGAGTGAAGATATTGACATCTTACGGGGGAGACTTCCCGAATTAGTACTAGGTGGCGCTAGATGTACCGTTTGAACATGAATAAGATTATTAAATTTACCTCATTACAACAGATATCTCTACAACACACGTGTGATCGGTTCGTGTTACGCTTTTGATGTGAGAATTCACAAATAAATTAGCTATCGCTTTGATAGCTTCACAATAACATAGCTTATAGTATCACGAGATCCTTATGATTATTTAAATAAGGTCCTTACTCGCACTGAATAGCAATTCATATCCATAGATTGCAGACCAATGTGATACTAATCCGTTTTTCATTATGTTATCCCTTGTGATAGACGTTGGTTTTGAAATCCCTCATTCACACGGCATGTCGGAGCTCAAGTTATGATGGTATTTCAACAAGAAACACGAATAACCATTATAATTAGATCCCAGTGAAAAAAAAAACAGTTTTTCGTACGTCGTTCAAGTTACGCTAGACCTTCGTTTGTTTTGTAGATAAAGCCATTATAACTTGACCTAACGTGTTGAGTCCGAGTGAATGTGGGGAAAAATATTAGTAATATTCAATTCACACAAATTAACTTAGTCCCTAACTAAGACACAGGCTTGTACTAAGGGTACTAAACTACGATATACTTACAGTTGTACATGCGTAAATAGACAAAAAAAAAGTGTATGTGTGTAAGTAAGCACACATTCTTTCTTTTATATATGTAAAGAGATACTTACATACTTCTATAAACTTACATACATATGCATGTAGCCAGCTGAAGTGGCAGTGGGCTGGTCACATTTGTCAACCGATGAATGCTGAAGTAATTGAGTTCTACTGTGGAGACCGCGCATGGGCAAACGTAGTGTTGGACGCTCCCCTGCTAGATGGAGCGATCTGCCTAAGGCAGCCACGGGATGCTCAAGATGGTCCAGATCGAGAAAAGTGGCGTGTCTTGTTTGAGACCTATGTCCAGCAGAGTCTTAAAGGAATAGGTTCGGGTAATGGGCAAGAATTTGATGATACAGTTAAAAAAAAAATTGTAGTGAATAAAAAACTTAAACTACAAGTACATCCCCTCTTTCACCCCCCATAACTTTTGAATGAAGAAACCGATATCGATCCAACATTGCTAAGAGCACGCTCGATTAAGTCATCTTTCAAACAAAAAACACTACATCAAAATAGCTCCATTCATTCGAGAGTTATGATGCCATAGACGGACACACACACAGGCACGTCAAATTTTTAACACACATCTTTTTGCGTGGGGGTTTAAAAAAATCGGATATTCGGATGCACATAAACCTAAACGCACGTCGTAATGAATCCCTCGAGAGGGGTTGGCAGAGGTTGCGAATCCGTCGCCTCTATCCGGGCACATTGAGAAACATGGCAGCTACAACTTACGGCAACACGAAACTCGAATCCTCGACCTGTCGGGTCGGGTCGGTCTTTTAACCACGCAACAAACTGAGCTAGCACTTCCTCTAAACATTACTTAAAATTAACAATGTATAAAAAAAAATATATAAATAAAAAATTCGATAATTTTTCATGAAATTTTTATTATTAAACATTTTATCATCGAAATTTATAACAAAATTCAAATTTTCCTACTTACAACGTTAGAATTTTATTTCGTTATTATATACTTTATTTATTATCAATTATATATATTTTTTTATAATTAAACAAATAATTGAACTGTATTTATTTACGCAAGCATTCGAGAACAAACATTTTAACAAATCACATGTTTAATGATTTTGACAATAACACAAACCTCATCTCGGATTTGAATCCCAGAGGAGGCAATTAACAGTTCAGCTTCTAGTTTAAACTTCCTCAATAGCTTAGTAGAAATCCACTTGACTGTCGTTTGGGAAATGACAGTACCCATTGCTTTCAAATCAAAGATAAACCGACTTCAAAAAAGTGTAATAAAAAGATTAAAATAAACATCTTCAGACTTTATAGGCTAATACAAGGACATGAGCTAAATGGTAAGACGCTAGGCAAATTTAAAAAGTAATTTCGGAGTCCATCTGTGGTCCTCATCATCAGTTCTTGACCAAGAAGTGGTATCCGAGAACAAATAACTAAGTTTTTGGCAATAATGCCCAAATGGCTATAATCACCATATCACGAAACACAAATTGACTGAGCCCTGCACTAAGATATAATCTTGTATTGCAGACACTAAGCAACTATATGGTATAAACTACATAGATAAGGATACAACATCCAAGACCGGTAAGCGAAACAATGCGTTTTGCAAAGAACACAAAGTTCAGCCCCCGCCGGGATTCGAACCCGGAACCTCTAGCGTAGCAGTCGGCTGTAACATGCGCTCATAACATTCGAAGAGTTCCCTCATTTTCATCAGATCATGAAAAACTGGAAAGATTTTACTTCTACAGAGGGCAAACGGGCACGCGGTTTATCTGATGGCAAGTGATTCCCACGCCCATGGACACCTGCATACAAAAAATGTCAGCAGATGCGTTGCCGACCTTTTAAAAAGGAGTAAGCCCTTATTTTGAAGGCCCCTATGTATTAATCAGGCAATACCTTCCAGCAGCTGATTCCACAAAGTGGTAACTCGAGGCGGGAAATTTCGAGTAAACCGTTCATTCGAAAATTTTAAGTACATCGTTTCTTACAAAAAAAAACAAATTAGTTAATAAATTACTATGTTCTGAGGAAACTAACATCAAGAAACTGAATTGAAACTTCATTTTTTGAAGTCGGTTATTAAAGCATTACCTACAGTGAGTGTCTGGCTTTACATTACAAAACAATTCAAAAATAATGACAAATACATGCACGTCGAAAGAACAAAGTGAATTTCAAAACAGAATTTAAAGTCCAAAATTGAATTTCAATAGACTTATTTCAAAACCGAAGTTTCTGAGTTTAAAAAAGTTTTGACAAAATCCCCTCTGAAAATTTTAAACTTTAGAAGTCAACATAGACGAATTAATAAACTCTTAGGCGTAATGTACACCAGCGCATGAAATCGCGCGGTGTTGGCGCTTTCAAAACGGCTGTAGAATTAAAAATATTTTCTACTAAGTTACACAATACCGCTGTATCCAGAGCTGGTGAACGCCGCGCTTACAAAAAGTTAAATGTTAAAATCTAGAATAAACTCTATGAAACTCAAGCACATTTTATGACTAATTTAGTACATCACAACACTTCCTAACGCATTTTCACACGCGGCGATACACACAGTGAAAAACAGTTTATGTGCGCACTTGTCAAACTTGTATAACAAGTAAATCTCCAACACATCCAAATAAATGCCTAGCGCGATTACCTTAATCAATGTATGTATGACCCTCTTCAGAGAAAACAACACCAAAAAAATTATCTAGTTTTAAAAACGACAAAGGCTAGACAATTAACGCTAACAGGAGCATAATAAAAATGTCTAATAATATTCAAAGCGCATTTTCTATACAAGAGACCAACACATACATCGAAATTTGAATTACTCATACATTTTTTAATTTCGGCATGCAATACTCGCGCGCGTGTGAAAGTATCCCAAGCCAGCGCCCCGCCACAAACTGTTTACTGTCCACTGCAGTTTTATTGACTAGCTTTTATTGGCTATCCTTTCAAAAGCTGTAGTGTACGAGGCTTGGCTTAGAACTTGTACGAGACCGTTCGTTACCGATCAGGCTCAACGTCAGCCATTACAATAACGGTGTTTCTACACCTTCTTTGTACTTCATCACAAAAGCACACGGTTTTCTGGCGAGCCCTAGGCTTATCCGAGCCAAGGTTCCTTGGCAGTGTTTTTGACTTATAAAAATCACTCTTTAAATAGTAATCGTAAATTAATTTTGGCCCTTCGTTAAAGTATCTACTATAGTAACCGTCGTAGTCATGGAAATTTACGCTTCTCGAGAAAGAGTCTATGTGGCCTTCTGGGCACATTCGGGGGCCCAGGGGCGGATCCAGTTCCGACGTGTCGGGTGGCGTTGGGGCCCAAGGAGGGGGCCCCAACGGTCACCCTCAGCGAATCGGCTTCGACACGATGATGACGTCAGGAGCTGACCTCGTTGTCTCCGTACTCATTGGCCGGCGATCCGACATTTTCTTCTCTGTTGAAAAAATAATAATTAAATGGACATAGTCGCTTCAGGATCGCTCCTGGTTGGGAAATTTTTGGGGGAGGCCGAGGTCCAGAAGTGGACGTCTGAGGGCAGATGATGATAAAATAGTTTAAGAGAAATATTATTACTTAATAATTTCATAGAAATTAAAAAGACAAACCAATTAAATAGAAAGAACAGTTATAAACCATAGTATTAGATTAATTAAATTGAAGTTAAATAAGATCAGTGACCTCCATTCTTATAAAACAGATAATATGCACTATACAGCATTGGCGGTGCTCTTGGCGATTAAGACATCAAGAGAATCGTCGTGTCTATCACTTCACATTAGGCATACCGTCTGCTTGTTTTTTTTTATTTTTATTCATGACCAGGCAGGCATTTGACCCCAAACCCGCCTAATGTTAAGCGGCGATGAGGTCTAAGGTGGATCATGCCTGCCTAGGAGAAATCTATTCACTCTTGTCTTAAAGAGGCCCAAGTTATATTGCTCAGGGAACACATTGGCAGGCAAAATATTCCACACCCTTGCAGTACGCATTATGAAGGAGCTATCGAAGCGTTAAGTCCGGATGGTCTATATCTACCACATAATAATATAATATCTACCACAAAAGGATGCAACTTCAGCCTACGTCTAGTATTCCGATTATAAAAGGGGGCCGTTTGCCAATATCCAAACATTTAGTTTAAAATACAACATGAAATAAAAAATCCTAAATGTGTCATTTTGCTGCGCATTATATTTGTTGCTTGAATTATTAAAGAATCGGGGTGGTGTTTAATTTTAATTACGCCTCTCATCCGAAATTCATACTAATTTGCAGCAGCTGGCGTGAAATGGCGCGAAATTAAGGCATCATACGACGCCATGTTGCTTGCATTATTTCGATGGAATTAAAATTTGTTACCAAAAGATTTGAAACGGCTGCGAAAATAACATTTTCTCTAATAAAAACGGTAATTTCAGTCTCAAAGCGGCTGATTATATATATATGTAAAGAAATAAAATCACTTTTCATTTCAACAGCTGTGATATGCTATATCAACGATTTAAAACAAAGCTGTATAAAAGTAAAGAATATTTGAACGGTTTCCTTTAAAAATTTAAGCAAAAAAAGAATTGGTATTTCCAATAAACTTACGCGTTTTCACAGAGTCTTGATGCTGGGGGACCTGCCTTAGCAGTTCTATTGTGATCTGCGAGGTGTTGGGGCCTGGGGGGGAGGGCCTCGCGATCGTGGCCCCTGAGTAACCGAACGTGGAGAAGCCCCTGCTGTTTGTTGTCGACTCCGTGCCTTGATTTTGGAAATTTTGCACTATAATTATTATATTTTATACTGCTAAGGTGGCAAAACTGGTAAATTTGTATTTGAACGTCTGTCAGTGAGCAGTTACCATTGCTTATGGAGGTCTGCAATACCAGAGGCATCATGTATTGCCGACCCTATAAAACCTTTTTGCAACTTATTTGAAAATTACTTCATTCACTAAGGAAACCCATGCCAGGGCCTTTCCAGTCGCCACAGTCGAATTGGCTACGATATGGTTTTTACTACATAAACATCACTTAAAAGAGAACATTTCAATGTTACAATCAACACAATGTAAAGTTCCACCCCCATTGGGGTTCGAACCCTCTAGAATTATAATCGGTATTCGAAAAACTTTTGAATCCGTTTTTTTTTTGTTCTCTTTGTGTCAAAATTTCATCACTCGATAATTATGAAATGTTCAGGGAAAAGTCGAAAGGAATTAAATGTGGCTTTGTTTGATGAATTAGCGTTATTTTAATAGAATCTTTTGAGACAAAAAGAACTTATTGAAAAAACATATATTTTTTAAAAACACCATGAAATTATTAAATATAAGAACAAACAATTTCAGAAACGTAACTTTTCAAGCTGTGCATTGACAATGGAATTACAAAAGAGATTTTTAAACACTTTGATAACCTAAAAACATAGATTTTCAAGGTTATTTCCTGCTCACCATCAGAACTTGGTGCAGTTCCAGTCTGGAAGAGGCTCTCCCTGGTCTGGCAGCTTGACTCCTTGGTGTCAGGGGCACCGACTGATGCGTCTCTTATCTCTTTCTTTTCTGATCCTTCTCTTTTACTCCTTACCGATTCTTCCCTCTTTTGAGAATAAAAATTGAGATTATGCAACGAAATTGTCTATATTAATAAAAATCAATTGCTTTATACAGAAGGTCATAAGTAAAGCTTCACATAACAATAGAAATATCAATCCTTATGCTGTACAACTTAAGATCTGTAAACAAGCAGGTTAGGTTGATTGATCCAAGACCGTCATACCAGGACGTCTCGACTGATTCGGAAGAAATCAAGATAAATCTGTACAGTAAAATATACTTGTCCACTGAAGGTAGACCATGTTGACCATGTCCAAGAAAATGCCTTTTTGTTTTACATTTGAAGTTACAAGTTGTAATTGTAAATTAGCAAAACTCGGAGCACCAGCACATAGCATAAAGAAAACGCCAACTTGCTGAATATATTGTTGATATTTTATATTACAATTATAATGTAGTTGTAGATCTACGTGCGTGGGGTTGGTACCACCCTCCTTTCTATTTACAACGTGAAACAGTTCGCTGTGTTTCGGTTCGAAGGATTGGAGAGCCAGTGTAATTACCGGCACGAGATTAACATCTTTACCTCTACATGGAAACACATTGGCGGTGTTCTTTTCGTTCCAGACATAATAGGGCATCGTCGTGTTAATAGGCGGCGGTATCACTTTCCATCAGGCGAACCGTCTGCTTGTTTGCTCATGATGTTATACAAAAAACGGTCTCTGAGGGGAGAAGATTCCAGTAATTCTTCCTATTAGTTAGGTACCTACCTCGCGTTTGCTTTTGATGGATTGTTCCTTTCTGCTCAGGTCACTCTTCCTTGGCCTTCCGTTCCTCTCGATCATGACATCCTCAGGGTCCAGAGGCATTGACTCAACCTCTCGCCTCCATGGCTCATCGTCTAGGTCCAGTTGTGTTTCTTGAATAAAGTCAGAGTCGATGCTTGTGGGCTGTGGGCAAATGATCTGAGTTACCAACTTCGTTAAATTAAGGTTAATTATTAAAATTCTAATATATTTGTTAGTATTAGTATAAGCTACGCTACGCTAGAGGTTCTGGGTTCGAATCCCGGCCGGAGCGGAACTTTGGTTTGTTTGCAAGATGCATTGTTTCGCTTACCGGTTTTGGATGTAGTATTCTTGTCTGTGTAAATTATACCATATCGTTGTTTAGTTCCTGTGACACTGAGTCAATGTGTGTGTCGTTTTGTGGTTTATTTATTTACCTAATATTGTGTTTAAAATTTTTTGTCTATTGGCAAATGTCAGACCGACAAACAAATTCAAAATAAAATATATTTATTTCGTGAACAAAATAAGTAATAAATACAGAGTTAGATAACATATGTAAACTGTTCAACAGATTCTGTTTAAATTTGGCATCGAGATAAATAACATTCTGAGGATTTATGTAGTGTAAAACAACAAATATCTAATGCCCATGAGAAACAGAGGTTATGTACCTTGTGTTGCGACATCTTTCTTTGCGGCTTGAACATCTCGTTGGTGTGGTTGTCCCTCTCCAAGCTGGCCCTAGGTTCGGAATCCAGCTGGAGTCTCTTGGCATCGAGGGTCAGGCGGCTCGCCACCAGGGTGTCGAGTCTGTCTTCGCATGACTGGCTGATGTGCTCCTTAATTGAATTTTAGTTAGATTGATCTTTTTTTAAATACATGCAGTGATATTCATTTTATACATTACAAAATAACACTTAATAAATAAATTAAAAAAACCTAATAAAAATCATGTCTACAACGGAGTGTGCCCATAGCACTGGCTGATTTCCACGCTATATAGCGATGCTCAACCTCTGAGCGAAATACAGACCAGCGTTACGGTCACGACTCTCTTTTTTCAATTTAAAATTTGGAATAATCTTATGAAATTCGCACCCCAAGAACCCATAGTGTCGAAACCAATTTTTTATCTTTATTTCGAAGTGAAAGAGTTCTTTAGTAGGTTCTGGTGACCTATGTTGTATTTCGTTTCGAAGATCTGAAGAGCCAGTATAATTACAAGTACGAGAGGTGATAGACGTTGACATTCTTGTCTCTACTCTACTCATTGGGTTAGGATATCAAGGTAAAAGCCGTGCCAATAAACTACAACTTAAATCAGGGATAAATTAATTGAAAACAAGATCCGAACTGTTACCATGGATGCAGCTCATATAATTATTTGTAATATGTGAGTAGCATGTATGGCATATGATACAACAGTTAATTGACGAAAGTTTAATTTTAATTCGTCTATGAGATTTATCACGTTATCTCACCTTAGACTGTAAGATTTATTAATGTAAGTATAATTATTTGAGAAACATAAATTACAGAATCTTGGGTTTCCTGCCGGCTTTTCCCCAGCTTAAAATTTTCAAACAGTTGATCGAGTCATATTTAAGAAAAAAAATTTTTTACGTTTTTAACAACTTTTTTAAGTTTACGGAATACCTCACGTATCACTTTCCTTAAGACTCGTCTGCATGTTTTCCCGTGAGGTGGAATAATAAAATTTCCAATACCTTGATGATCTTGTGATCCTGGTACAGTTTTCTGGCGCACTTGAACAGGAAGACGAAGCTCATGCCGGACAGGATCAGGGAGAAGATCACCAAGATCACCATGATGTGCGGCTGGCTTATCATGGATTCCGTTTCCGTCTGTGCAGAGCAGGAAATTTGTAACAAAATTCGTCAAAAGGATCAACGGTTTTTAAATACATGAAACACAACATAAACGTACGCTGTAATTAATCTCTCGAGAGGGATAGTTGTGTTACTCATCGAATTTAGCATGTTTATGTCCCAGTGTGACAAGTTGTGAATCTGTCGCCACTATCCGGGCACAATGAGGAACATGGCAGCTACAACGTACGGCAACCCGAGAGCCCTCGACCTGTCGGATCGGGTCGGTCGGTTAACCAAGGCACGTAACAAGCTGAGCTGCTATGGCGCCTAGCATACTGCGCTCGGGCAGCAGTTCCGTTCATCGTTTACATTTGTTATCATTGTTCCAGTTTGACCGCTACAGGTGCATTATTCGTTGATTATTCGATCAAAAGACGCCACTGTTGATCCTGATAAACAGAAGTTATAGTGGTGGGACGGAGTGGCGGGTGTGCTACGATTTACCGTCGTAGTCTAACCACTTCTGCAGGGCCAGCACACGGTGGAGCTATGCATGCTCGCGAGAATTCTTGTTACATGTGAGTAGCATGTTTGTTTAGCTGGTATGTAGTTCAATAAATCAATTAGTTTACATTTCATATTTACTGGAACTCGTGAGCTGTACTGTAAGATGTAATATTGCATAAGTGATTCATTAAAAAAAACACGACAGAATCTGTGGTTTCTTGAGGGTATCTTCCTTGATATTCTTAAAAGTATTTTTTTTAGTTGAAGATTTGGCTTTTTTTAAGATTTGACGCCCCAGAGTACTTTCACAAAGTTAACTGAATAAACTGAGTAAGTATCGTAAGAACTTGTATCGCAGGCGCTAAGCAACGATTTAGTATAAACTACATAGATAAGAATACAACATCCAAGACCGGTAAGCGAAACAATGTGTCTTGCAAATAACAATAAGTAAGAAGCCCCCGCCGGGATTCGAACCCAGAACCTCTAGAGTAGCAGTCGGCTGTTTACATCACTGCGCCACAATGGTCGTCAAGTAAAACAAATAAACGTTGAAATAAATCAACCGATAAAATAAAATACTTTAAGAGATATTTTGTTTATTTATAATATTCATCAATATTATTAGGAACCGTTTAAAAAGGGCCTAGGGTTGACCTTTCTTAATAGCTGTAGGCAACTATCGACTGTTATGAGAAAATACTTTGAGGGCTTAAATATCATACCGAAAAAAATCCCAAGCCTCTGTTATTATGACTATTTTTTTACTCAATATAAAACGGCAAGTGTGAGTCGAACTCGCAAATGATGGGTTCCGTACTGTTTGTTTTATCTTGTACGGTGACAAGATAAAACAATGTGTACCTTGTAGATAACTCCGTTAAGTTTGATTGGCGTATCGACATAACATACATAGATCAACATAATATATATAAACCTAAATTGTACTCATGTTTCTGCGAATTAATGATTAATAAATAATAAATAAATAATCACATCACGACACACACATTGACTCAGCCCTGCAGTAAGTATCGTAAGAACTTGTATCGCAGGTGCTAAGCAACGATATGGTAAATACTAAATAAATAAGAATACAACATCCAAGACCAGTCAGCGAGACAATGCGTCTTGCAAATAACACAAAGTCCCGGCCCCGCCGGGATTCGAACCCGGAACCTTTAGCGTAGCAGTCGGCTGTTTACACCACTGCGCCACCGAGGTCGTCACCGAGGATTAATTATTATTATAAAACAATGAAAAAATTATGATTCTGATGTCGTACAGGAGCCGGCTTTATTTATTTTTTAAATTTTTAGTATTATTAGGCGGCAATAGAAAAACCATTGAATATTTCTAGTGTCTTACGATTGGTATGAATTGAAATTTTTCATGGTGTTTGATTCCCAGTTGTTATTCACAAAAACTAATCCCCACTTTACACCAGTAGGTACGATGCCAGTTGAACTCAAAATAGATGGTCAGAATTATGGCTAATGGTGGCTAATGTTGAAGTATATAAAGATAATATATTTTGTGTCAAAGACCTAAGTATGTGGGTTTAATATGACACGAGCAGAGAGCATGGAAAGCCAGCAAATATCAAACCGTGCCTATTCCCTGAGGGGAGGAACCGCAATAAACGCTCGGAAAAAATACGAGTATGCCGCCAACACTAAACCTCAGCCATCTCTTGATATAGCTATAATATAATTTAAACTCCTCATTTCACATCTGCCTACTACTTTTTCGATCCTTTCGAAAATAATTTTACTGGTGATAGATCTATGTTAGTAACACCCTCCTTTCTATTTTACTGGTGGTAGATCTACGTTAGTAACACCCTCCTTTCTATTTTACTGGTGGTAGATCTACGTTAGTAACACCCTCCTTTCTATTTTACTGGTGGTAGATCTACGTTAGTAACACCCTCCTTTCTATTTTACAGGTGGTAGATCTACGTTAGTAACACCCTCCTTTCTATTTTACTGGTGGTAGATCTACCTTAGTAACACCCTCCTTTCTATTTTACAGGTGGTAGATCTACGTTAGTAACACCCTCTTTTTTATTTTACTAGTGGTAGATCTACGTTAGTAACACCCTCCTTTCTATTTTACTGGTGGTAGATCTACGTTAGTAACACCCTCCTTTCTATTTTACTGGTGGTAGATCTACGTTAGTAACACCCTCCTTTCTATTTTCAATGCTAAGCAGTTCAGTGTTTTGGAAGGATTTGGGAACCAGTGTAATTCCGGCATGAGAGACATAACATCGCAACCTCTACATGGGCATGGCATGGGAATTGTCGTGTCAATAGGCGGTATCACTTTCCACGAGATGAACCGTCTGACATTGTTTTTTTTTAAATATTGACATTTAATTAATAACAAAAATAAAAAGTAAAGTCGAATTGAAAACAAACTTGATCTTTGCTGGTCAAAAAGAAAAAAAACGACAGGTTGAGGGTTTGAGTCTCTTATAGCTCTCATAATCCCCATTGTGCCCGGATAGTGGCGACAGATTCCCGACCTGTCACACTGGGACTCAATATTAACGTGCAAAATGCGGTGCTTAACACCTCTGACTACCCATCTCGTGGGATTAATTACGACGTCAGTTAAGGTATGTTTTATCGGACAACATTAACATGCGAATCGCGGTGTGTACACTTTTTTTTTAGTACGTGGGAAAATCCTCATGGATCTCCTCCAGTCCGGGGGGACCGAAGGAGTATGTCGGACTCAGGTATAACCCGTGCCTACCGACTAAAACCCCATGTTCTACCAACACCGTTAGCTGTCCGAGCGTTACGGGATAGAGGGAAGCCAAAGGTACCTTCAGACAACACACTACTCCAACGGCTGGCCCATCTTAAAAACCACCACCGGTGAGCCTTACAAACAAGCAGGCCACACCGTCCTAGCAGTCTTCAAATGGGCCTTCATCCAGTGGGCCTTGCTGTGTAACACCTCTGCCAACCCCTCTCGAGGGATTACAGCGTGAGTTTATGTTACGTAGTTTGATAGTATTACCTTGCAAAGTTCGTGGTCTTCATCAGCTTTGAGTCTGCAGTGAGCGTAATTATTACACTTTAACTCAATGGCTATGCAGGTGTTGTCCTCACAGTCGAATTCAGTCTCGTCACATTTTTCTGTTGAAATAAATACGTTAGGGCCATTTAAAGCAATGCACAAAGTCGAGATGTGGGGAGAAACAGCTTAGCAGGCAGGTTATTTCTACAAAGCTGTGCGGGGATGTGTGGGGTCGGCAGAGATGTAAGCGGTACAGCTTTAATAGACAAATACCATTTTCCGTAAACGTTAACGCCAACAGAAAATAAACTAGTATTGAAATGACATTTACTCTCGCTAGAGCTACGTCATTGGAATGCCATTTCAGTACATTTTTATTTTCTGTTGGTGTTAATGCTTACGGAAAATGGAATTTGGTTTTTTGATCAAAAGGTCGATTTAGCTGACAGTTCAATGTGACATTTTATTCAAATTAGCATTTTTACTTTAGTTACTGGATATTCTGGCGAATGACCAATATACCTAGTATATCTACTCGAGGTTTCGGGTTTGAAACCTAGCGGGGGCTGAACTGTGTTATTTCCAAGATTAGGCGTATTACATAAGGCGCACCCTCTGCTTGTTTGCCCATGATGATGGTGATTGAATGGGCCCTCAAGCATATGTTTTTAGACTCAATTATAATTGTATTACTACAATCACTAATGTATTAAATTCCAGTATCACAGTGTCTTAAGATTATAAACTGTTAAACCGTGATAATTTTTAATATATAAAATTGCAAAATTATATATGGAAACTACATAGGCAATGCTATGGCAGTTCTTTTGGCACTGGAGCCATGATGTGGAGTAAGCAACCCCTCACCATCTTTCCCAGGGTCCATGGTCCTGAAAGCTGTGAAGGTGGCGTTGAAGGCTGAAGTCTTCGCTGCTTTGGTCGCGAACAAACGGACGTACATCAGGTTTGGTTTCTCCGGCTTACCCTTGCCTTTGTCATCACTTTTGGTTGTCACCGAGTTAGCCATCGAACCGCAGTAGTGGGCCAATCTGTCGATAGAAATAATAATAATACACACACACATTGACTCAGTCCTGCATAAAGATCGAATGTATCGCAGGAACTAAGCAATTATATGGTATTTTTTTCGGGGCACACCAGCCACTCTGTCCCACCAATGCAACTCCAGTTCACTAAGATCAACAGTGGCGTCCTTTGATTGAATAATAAAATAATAGTGCAGCTGTGCAATGACGCACAGGCTGTGCCCGGACACCCTGACGGTTCTCTTGGGACCCGCAACAAACTTAATCAGAAAAAATTGGAGGTAATAAGAAAGCGGTTTCAGACTTCCCTCCCAGCAAAGCGGAGATAGCAATAGAAACGGCCCAGAGGCCAAAAGCTATGGAAACAACATGGTATACAAAACATAGAAAAGAATACAACATCCAAGACCGGTAAGCGAAACACTGTGACATGCAAAAACCGATATCGATCATAGCTAAGAACACGCTCGATTAAGTCACCTTTCAAACAAAAAAAACTACATCAAAATCGCTTCATTCGTTCGAGAGTTTTGATGCCACAGACGGACACGCAAACAGATATGTCAAACTTTTAAATCCCCTCTTTTTGCATCGGTGGTTAAAATTAAGAAAGACCAAAACCTAAATGAGATTTCGTCGGCGCGGTCATGTAAACAGTCGACTGCTACGCTAGAGGTTCCGGGTTCGAATCCCGGCGGGGGCGGAATTTTGTGTTATTTGCAAGACGTTTTTTTTCGATTACCGGTCTTGGATGTTGTATTCTTATCTATGTAATGTATACCATATCGTTGCTTAGTGCCTGTGATACATATATCTTAGTGCAGGGCTGAGTCAATTTGTGTGTCGTGATGTGGTTATTATTATTATTCTACTTTTCATTTTATCTCGTAGAATTGAATAGTCCGGTCAAATTAGACCAAAAAATAAGAGTAAAGATACATAAATTTACAACAAGCTGAAAATCAGAAAAATTGTTTGTAAATATAATAAAAAAGAAAATTTGAAAGTTCCCCACCAATTCGGTTTGTGGAAAAATTTTAACTCAAGGTCAAAGGTCAAAAAAATGAGTTTTTCGCGATTTTCAGCAAAACGGTAAGTTTTATCATAAAAATACTTCAGACAAAAATTGTAGATCATAAAATTATCTACAAAAAAGGTATCAATACTTTTTTTCCTACGAGCTACCGTTTCTGAGTTATTACGATCCAAAAAGTTGTAATGGTCATAATATGCATGAGTACGCCACGTACATACATCTCTAGAGTTTGAATATATGTTATATTATTTATGTATCGGTCATTGTAACTTAAATTTAAAATATAAAATATAAATAAGTTATAACTATAAGAATATCAGGTAAAATGAAACCCAGTCCCTTTATTCATACACCAGTGTAACCTCGAGACAACATCTGTCCCCTCTTCAATTGTGTGCGTGGCTAGGGTCTTATACCTGCTATATTATATGAAATACCGTTAGTCTTGAGCTCTACTCTGTAGTAAAAACACGTGTTTATTCTAACCTATATTCTAACCTATATCGTGCTGTTTTGAGTTTTAATAACAAAAATGTCAGAGTATTGTTTTATTTGTGCTAAACTTTTAACTGAAAGTGAGGTTGTTACTGTTGAACGTGGTATGAAGACATTAATTAATGCAAGTATCGAAAGAGCAGATGAGTTTTCGGAATATCTTAAAAATCAGAAATCTGTGACAATTCATGAGAATTGTCGTAAAAATTATACTAGAAAGTCTTCTATTGCTGCAGCTAATAAAAGACAACGTGAAGAACAAGAAGCCAGTACATCCACATCAAGTCCTCCTCGTACTAGATCACGTAATAGTGAATCAGCTTTTTGTTTTAAAAAACTATGCTTCTTTTGTGGCCAGGAATTGAATGAAGAGTATGAGAGAAGAAGATCTTTAAATTCTCGCCGTCGAATTAGCCAAGTAAGTACACTTCAATTTAAAGATTCAATTCTGAAAACAGCTCGGACTCGTGACGATGCTACAGCAAAAGCCGTTATTGCTAGAATCGAATTTGAATATGATTTAGAAAAATCGAATAGAAAAATAGAATCGCGAAAAACTCATTTTTTTGACCTTTGACCTTGAGTTAAAATTTTTCCACAAACCGAATTGGTGGGGAACTTTCAAATTTTCTTTTTTATTATATTTACAAACAATTTTTCTGATTTTCAGCTTGTTGTAAATTTATGTATCACCAAATGTCTAGATTGACCGGACTATGAATTTCTTTTTTGATTTTACAGTTAAATAGTTACGTTAATGGAAGAATTGTGTTTCCAGTTTTGTTTTTAAATACGTTACAAATAATTAAACACGACGACTGTAGTGTACAGTTTTCATTTATAATGGGACGAATGGGAATAGTTCCCCCGCTGGTACGATTGATGGGTCTGATCGATTGTCCGATAGGACCAATGGGAACCATCAGACTTGAGTTTGTTAAATGATACATATAAGACCGTTCGGTTATAGTTGCTATTAGATGTGGATATGCACATTGTTCTAGTGTACAAACACGAGTGAACGCTGAAACAATGTGCCATTTATATTTCATATAATTTTCATTATTTTGTTTTTAAATTTAGAATTAAAGTAATCAACTTAAATATTATATGAGGATTGGTTTATATAACTTTAACTGTGTTTTATTTAAAAATTGTAATAGTAATTAATTTACTGTACCTAATTATTGAAAAAAAAGCAAATACGGAGGTTTCTTGCCGGAGAGGATCCCGTAGAAATAGCGTTTCAAACCGGTAGTAGTATAAAAGATGACGATTTAAAATAACTTATTTTAAGTGTATTTGAATAAAAATATTTTGAACTTGACTTTGATTATTTTTACTCGTAATTAATTTTTCTCCTCACCTCGCTTCCGACTCCAGAACTGACCCAAAAACTTGGACAACGTTGTCTTCGCATTCGTTAGGTTTCGCCAGAGAGTAGGTGGTGAAGTTCAGGTAGATTTTGGTGTTGGGTGGAGTCTCTATTGTCCAGAGGAAGTCCAGGGCCTGGTTGGAGGTCTTGTCCAGGCAGTCCTTGTTTATGGTTGAGCTGTCTATGGTCCCGTACCTCCCATTTATGGTCATGTAGCAGGACTCTGGTATGCTCTCTTTGGAAGAAAACAAAGAAAACAAATTGTATTAATGTATTTTTATCTCAGACCAACATGGTAAATCTATTGGTTAGGAGGAAATGAATCATTTGAATGTTAATCTCTGTGGCGCAGTAGTGTAAACAGCCGACTGTTACGCTAGAAGTTCTGGGTTCGAATCCCGGCGAGGGCGGAATTTTGTGTTATTTGCAAGACGCATTGTTTCGCCTACCGGTGTTGGATGTTGTATTCTTATCTATGTAGTAGATACGATATCGTTGCTGAGTCTATGTATGTCGTGATGTGGTTTATTAATTTTAAAAGAGTATTGTTAAATTTCGCGCCCCAATGAAAATATTTTTTCAGGACTTTTAATGGGTTTCAGCGTTCAGCAAACACTTTCAGAATGCTGTTTTGCCTACCATTAAAATGAGAAAAACAAAATCTAAAAATGATAGATTCTATTTATTTATTTATATGTTACACAAATAGCATACAAAACAGAATTAATAAGATATTTATCACTAAACAGAATATATCTTTTGAAATATTTTTTACTATTTTATGCTTTATTTTCGTATGAAGTTTTTTAGCCTGCTATACAATAAATACGTGAGAGATTCGAAATTTATTATTTCGTATTTTTTATGCAAATTTTATTATTATTAAAGTCTAAAGTCACTACTGTTTGTCCATATATCCATATATAGGGATATATATATAAAACCACGAAACTGATTTTGATGCGGTTTTTTATAGATAGAGTTATTCAAAAGGAAGTTTTATATTTAGATAATACATGCATAATATCCATGCGAAGCCGGGGCGGGACGCTAATGTCCAATAAATCAAAACACCCAAAGCTTAAATCAAAATTCAAATCAAATATTTTGTACGTAAAATAGTTTTCAATTCACAACCGGTCGCGAGTTACATAATAAAGTGGTTTATCTCCCAGAGCTGGGAATCGAACCCGTGGCCTCAAAGCAATAGCGTAGCCGAAGATTCATTACAGATCCTTGTGAATAATCATGAAGGCTAGTTTATATTCCGTGTCTTCAGGTGCAATGAGAGATGACTTGCTAAATAGAGCTATTAAAGGCTGGAGCACACCAAATTTGGTTGCGGAACCTGTTACGATATGTGTTTGCTAACTATGAAACTAAATGATAGACATCATCGCCGCACACACGCTACTTCGACCTAACCGCAACGCTTTGTCAAGTGGTGTAAACAGCCGACTGCTACGCTACAGGTTCTGGGTTCAAATCCCAGCGGGGGTGGAAGTTTGTGTTATTTGCAAGACGCATTGTTTCGCTTACCGGTCTTAGATGTTGTATTCTTATCTATGTAATGTATACCATACCGTTGCTTAGCACCTGCGATTCAGGTTCTTACGATACTTAATGCAGGGCTGAGTCAATGTGTGTGTCGTGATGTGTTTTTTTTTTACTTCGACCTAACCGCAACGCTTAGTCAAGTGGTGTAAACAGCCGACTGCTACGCTACAGGTTCTGGGTTCAAATCCCAGCGGGGGTGGAAGTTTGTGTTATTTGCAAGACGCATTGTTTCGCTTACCGGTCTTAGATGTTGTATTCTTATCTATGTAGTTTATACCGTTGCTTAGCACCTGCGATTCAGGTTCTTACGGTACTTACTGCAGGGCTGAGTAAACGTGTCTTGAAGTTGTTTATTATTATTATTACATAACAAAGTACTGGGTCGTTTCTGAATAAACACACACACACAGAATAAACACGCCCGTACCTTCAAGTGCCGGACGCCATCACCAGGCCAACATCTCCAGGTCACGCGCCACTAACCCATTGATTTGTTTGTATGTATGATTATTTCACTAACTGTCTACGCCATGTTAGCTAGCTAAAACCTCTTCTATATAACTCGCGCCTTTAATTAAGATGATCGTATTTAATTACTCACGACTGGTCGGAGTAGTAATGTAGTCGACTTTGATGTCAAACCCCTCGTATTCGATTGTGTCGTCCGAGTGGAACTTCAGCCAGAGGTGAGGACCTGACGATGTGATCTGCGAAGGGAACGCCTCTCCGCACACCTTGCCAAGCAGCCTGAAGTATCCATGGTGGCCATCTCGGATCTTCGTCGTGGAACAAAGAAAAATTAACTGTGTTATTTGCAAGACCCATTAAATTTAAGCAATATGTTAAACAAATTTTAATTAAGAAGGCTTACTATAAAATTCTAAATTATGTACAGGATAAAGATATATGGAAGTAATTTAATTAGCTGCACAGGTTTATCTTATTGACAGTTAGAGTGTAGCTAGAATTATTATGTTGAAAAATTGAAATTTGTAGTAGAAAATATTGTATTTGAATATTGAAAAAAGCAACTACGGAGGTTTCTTGCCGGATTCTTTCCCGTAGAAATAGTATTCCGAACCGGTGGTTGTAAAAAAATTACGATTTGAAAGTGTTTATTTTAAGTCTATTCGAATAAAAAACGTTTTGACTTTGAGTTTTGACATTTTGCTTTTTGGTCTTAGATGTTATTATGTACATAGTAAATACCAAATTAACCGCTTTATTATTGTTTGATTGTATATACTTTACTGAATTTCAATCTAATCTTGCAATGTTAAATTTTTCTATCTACTTCATTTGTTTGTGTACCTTTTTTAATAAATAAATAAATCGTTGCTTAGTGCCTGCGCTACAAGATTCTATCTTAGTGCAAGGCTGAGTCAACGTGTGTCGTGATTAAAGTAAACATGTTTATTTACCTCGAGGAACTCATTAATTTTAATTTGAAAATGATGGTATATTTCGTGTCATCAAAATTTTTCATCCGACTTTTTAAACAGCAAGATAGAATTATGCCAATCTATTTAGAATGTCGCTTATTCGCTTCGCTTATTTAATAAATAAGCGAAGTTCTCAAAGTCTACTGCACTGGAGCAATCCGGCGTTTGTATGTATAAATGTTTTTCCGACTATAACTCAAGTCTCGTTTATTGGATTGCCGTGAAATTGAAGAAATATTGAAGCCAATATGTACATATAAATGTTAGAATATGAGCCAAATCGGCCATGAGTTTCTTAAGATATTGGGGGTTGAATTTCATAGAACATATAAAACATAAATACATAACATGACATAATCTCACGCCGTAATCCCTCAAGAGGGAGTGGCAGAGTTGTTAAACACCGGATTTCGCATGTTTATGTTGAGTCCCAGTGTGACAGGTTGCAAATCTGTCGCGACTATCCGGGCACAATAAGTATCATGGCAGCTACAAATTAACCGACACTCGAACCCTCGAGCAGTCGGGTCGCGTCGGTCGGTTAACCAAGGCACGCAACAAACTGAGCTACCACGTCCTTCAATCATAGAACAACTAGGTAAAAAGTGTAACAATAAACGAGCGTCACCTCTAAATAATCATAAGCACAATCAGGGTGGTCTTCTATGTGGAACACGTCAACGAAAGTCAGTTGGATTACTGTACCCTCCGTGCCTGAAACAAACATAAAAATTCTATGACAATACTGTTAGAACATTTACATAAATAAATTAATATAAACCTAGTCTAGGTTATGGTCAGAATCTTGACCATCTTGTGATTGTTTTTATTGAATTATCCCATCCTCGTGTCAAAAGGCGTTGTATCAGTTTCTATCAGGTGAATCGTTAGCTTGTTTATTCCTGATGTTGTACTAAAAGTTAAGAAAATTTCTTTGTTATCTGGGTTGTGTAGTGCCAACGGG
Organism: Choreutis nemorana; assembly: GCA_949316135.1. Classification (NCBI taxonomy): domain Eukaryota; kingdom Metazoa; phylum Arthropoda; class Insecta; order Lepidoptera; family Choreutidae; genus Choreutis; species Choreutis nemorana. Next base: position 7,027,534 of record OX438618.1, read on the forward strand.
ACGTTGCCTTCGCTGTCTGTCCGTCGGCCAGCGAGCATCGTAAAGTTTCTGGCAACTCAATCGACACGAAAATTTTTTATATTAGATCCGTTAATTTCAACGTTGATCAGTCATTAACTAGCTATCAGACTAATCAAGGAATCGTCTTGTCAGTAAGTCTTGGATGTTGTATTCTTATCTATGTAGTATATACCATATCGTTGCTTAGCACCTGTAACACATGTTCTTACGATACTTATTGCAGGGCTGAGTCAATGTGCGTGTCGTGATGTGATTTATTATCATTATTATTAATAATAAAAATATTACTTACTATTGATCTGAAGTACACAGTCTATAGAATTGGCGTACTGATTGTTCTTATCTTTTTCAGATGGATGATAAATATGCTGTGTCGTTGACAGATTGAACCTCTCGCACTTGGCTTCATCGTCATCTCTTTTAACCCTCCTATGACTAGCTTTTGAAAGATAATCTTTACTGTATTGTCTTAAAGTTCCATTTTGATTAAACTCTCTTAAATTATAACTCTCTATGCTATGTAATTGAATTTTTTCATCACCAGTATATATTTCATCGTATATTTTCTCCTCGCTGACGAAATTATGTTTGCTATCATCGCTTAGAATTATATCGTTGGTCCTATTAAAATGGTTACTCATGTTTATTCTATGTTGGTTTTGAAAGTGACTCCGCGTTATGTTGGTCACCATTTTGTTGATTGTTTTATTATAATCAGCTGATTGCTCCAATGTTGTGCCGAACAGCGAACATACTGAAACAAATGACAAAAAAAAACAGTATTATTAACAAAATTAAACTAATCTGTCAACAATAATGTAAACCACAGAATAACCGATACTGGTATTCCATCTCATCATCATGCGAAGAATTCGGCCATGGTGGTAATTTCATGCGTGTATATATGCTCTTTTGAGCACACTCGCCACTCTCTTCCACCGTGGCGTCCTTTGATCGAATGATCAACGAATACAGATGCATGACGCGTAGGCTGTGCCCGGACATCCTAACGGCTGTCTAGAGACCCGAAACGAACTTAATCAGAAGAAATAGGAGGTAGTAAGAAAGCGGTTTCGGACTTCCCTCCCAGCAAAGCGGAGACAGCTATTGAAATGTGTACATGATCATCATTTTAGTGTGGGTAACTGTTTACTGATCGAACTTCTTGTGTTTCGGTACGAAGGATTGGAGAGCCAGTGTAATTACAGGTACAAGAGATATAACATCTTTACTTCTACATAGGCAACGCATTGGCGATGCTCTTGGCGTTTCAGACATTAAGGGCATTGTAGTATCAATAGGCGGTGTATCATTTTCCATCAGGTGTGTCATCTACTTGATTGCCCGTGATGTTGAATAAAAAAACACAGCTGCATTATTCGTTGATTATTCGATCAAAGGACGCCACTGTTGATCCTGGTGAACAGGAGTTGCAGGGGTAGGAAAGAGTTGAGGGTGTGCCCCGAAAAAATATGTCAAGCCTAAACCCTTGGATCTAGAAAGGTTTCACAGATGTTGGTTTAAGAAGGCAGATGAGGAGTAAAAAACCCTTAAACGGATATAGAAGGGATTGAAAGTTTTTAAAGGAGTCCGCCATTTCTTTGTACCTAATTCAACGTGAGCGACGAAGCCGCGGGCAAAAGCTACTTTAGCCATAAAGCCTCAAATCCAGTCCAGTCAACATATCTCGAAATATGATTTTCAATCCGCTCATCATATTTTCCGGTTTTTCGCCGATTTTCACTAGATTTTGTGATATTTTTTATGATCCCGGCTTATCTGTTGACAGTCAGCGTGATATATTGCCCCAGAAATGTGTTTGTTTCGAATGGTCTATGAAAAAGTGCACTTTTGTTCATTCCTGTATAAAATTTATACGAATTTAGAAATGTTCTAGAATATTCGGATTTATATTATTTTAGTTTTGAATTTTGAGCCTTAAATCTAGAATAAACGTATTGGCGTTGCTCTTGGCGTTCCAGACATCAATTGTCATGTTTAAATCAGGTAAACCGTCTGCTTATTTATTGTGATATTATAAAAAAACAGCATTTTCTCTTCACCCACATCGTCGCTTAACATTTTGGCCACATGCTTGATGATTCATTTTTTAATCGCTCAAGAATTATACCAAATAAGTTTTAACAAAATTCTTCAACATTCTAAAACAATTATATCCACTGGAATAAAACGGATGCGGATAGCTCAATCTTAACTAAAACCGTAAAGCTATAATTGTTCAAACTTCTTAAATCAGCTCCTCGCAATGGCGTTTAATGAAAGAGGAGTGAAAGGGAGGGAAAAAAGTCTTCTACGGCCGTTAAAATGGTTGTGGACTCAAAATGAACGATGAATAAATTAGTCTTGCGACCTGAGGGCGGGCCTCCGGAGATCTGGCACAGAATGCTTTAGTGTTGCCAGTACTGCATGAAAACTGATCTGGATGTGGATAATGTCCTAAAATTGTTTTAAGGATGTTGTATTCTTATCTATGTAGTTTATACCATATCGTTGCCTAGTGCATGTGACACAAGTTCTTACACTTAAAGCAGGGCTAAGTCAATGGGTTTGTGTTGCTGTTGTAATTGATTTGACATTCGTGTTCTACGCCCTCTGTGGTAGGTTTTAGGAAGTTTATACTTGAGTGACTTTTAGAAGTGGTTCGGAACGAAAACCTATTTTTTAATTACTCGAGACATTCAGTTAATGACATACGTGGATAATTTTACGTATTCCGGGCATGTTTTTTTAAATATACATAATTATTTAGTTCCAACAAATCTAGACTATTTGGTTCTATCTATCCTAGGATATATTAAACTTAACTTAAACTTTAAAAACAATAACTCTCTTTTTTCCGTTTTGTGTGTTTTGAATAAATTTGTTCTGTATCCATATCTAAGTTTGCCCATCACTAAAGTTTGAACAGGCCAGGAGCCGGGATCTAGATTTGAGAGTACATTATAGCCGCCGACACTGCTATCTGTCTCTTTTTTTACGTCATCCTTCTCCAAAGAGTGAATGAGATAAAAGATATGTTACTCTATAATTCCATCATGACTGCTTGATCATGTTAATCTGTTGGGTTTTGGACTGGAAATTAAAGATAATTTTAAATTTAAATGCGTATTTACTAAAAATTCCTGATTCAAAAACACAGCTATACTACTAAGCCAAGTAAATAACATAAATAAACCAAATCACGACACACACATTGACTCAGCCCTGCAGTAAGTATCGTAAGAACTTGTGTCACAGGAACTAAGCAACGATATGGTATATACTACATAGATAAGAATGCTTCATCCAAGACCGGTAAGCGAAACACTGCGTCTTGCAAATAACACAAAGACCCACCCCCGTCGGGATTCGAACCCGGAACCTCTAACGTCGCAGTCGGCTATTTACACGACTGCGCCACAGAAGTAAATTTAAATTAATTTATTCGAATCCCGGCGGGAGCGGGACTTTGTGTTATTTGCAAGACGCATTGTTTCGCTTACCGGTCTTGGATGAAGCATTCTTGTCTATGTAGTTTATACCATATCGTTGCTTAGTTCCTGTGACACAAGTTCTTACGATACTTACTGCAGGGCTGAGTCAATGTGTGTGTCGTGATGTTGTTATATAATCGTAAAAAGCAACGCAAGATCTTTTAATACAACTAATTAACTGATTTTTATACTAAAAATTGAGTTAAAGTAAACTGGGGAATCCCCTCAACCGTAAACCGTGAGACGATGTCAATTAAAAAAACGTTACGTCAATACAACCCTTTGACTAATGACGTTTGCCAAACATCAAACTACTGAACGGATTGTGGTTAACGAGGCATAAATAAGTGTCGAAGGGAAATTCCGAGGTTGGTGGGCCTTTGAGTTTTATGCTAAAAAAAAATTACAAAGAGATTTCAATTATATGAAAAAAAACTAAAATTTAAGAAAAACTCCGATTGGTCATATTTGCTTACATTCGATTGTTCATCCCCACTATCACCCCGCATAACTTTTGAATGGGGGAACCGATATCGATCATAGCTAAGAACACGCTCGTTAAGTCACCTTTCAAACAACAAAAAAACTACATCGAAATCGCTTCATTCGTTTGAAAGTTATGATGCCAGACTCACGGACAGACACATCAAACTTGTAACAACCCTCCTTTTGCGTCGGGGGTTAAAAAAAAAAAAAAAAAGCTTCGGTAAATTCAATGTTTTATTCAAAAATTTCGGTTAAAATATTTTTGGAGCCACATGGTCTAGCTGATAGTTAATCAGGAAGTTTAAATCACTTAAACACTTGCTGAGCATCTATCTTGCACTTAAGCTCCGAATAAGCTATCAGCCACTTTATCATCTGGAGGTAAATCAAGGCGTCAATCTATTTATTGCAGTAGTTAAGGTCGTTATGCCGGAAATTTGTTTCGGTAAAAAACACTCCGAAATCAAGATAACGTAAAAACTATTGCTACTCGGTAAATGTTAAACACAAAAGTATTCGGGAAATAAGTAATTTTGTTAAAATATTTCTAATCTTTAACATTAGTTGAAATCAATTACACATACAAAAGATCCACATCAAAATCAGCCTAGCCGTTTAAAAAAATATCGTTTTGAAGACACAACTAAAAACTTATCTATCATTTTTTGTAAAATAGTAAAAAAGTATAGGAATTTTAACTTTATTACGTTCGAACTTCAAACGAAACGCTTCGTTAACAGGAGTTAAGAATAAGAAAACATAAAAAAAACATGTTACGAAGTAGTAAATATCAAAATGTGTTTTTGCACCACATGTTGGCCGTTTGCCAGAAAGGGCAGGTGACGCCGCGGCCGCACATTAGTCACAACTTAAGCCACGTCCTCCACTATTGGGAATACATACCAAGAAATCATCGTTATATATAATAAAATGTTTAAAATTTTTGTTACTCAAACGCCAGAAGGAATTCGGATGATTGGCCCACAGGCAGTTTATCACTTTTTTCTGCTAACAAGCAAACGTTTCACCTGTTGGCAAGTGATACCGCCCATGCCGATGTAGAAGTAAAGATGTTATACGTGACATATTTTAATACGAACCAACATTTCTTTACCATCGAGAAAAAAAACGACAAATTTGATTTAATTTTAAAACCAGTGGACCTCTAATTGGACATTAAATTAAATTGCCTCCAGAAGCCAAGGGCTTCACATAAATTTAAGGACATCTCCAAATGATATCCAGGGGTTTTTCACTGCCGTGATATATGACCTCGCCCTGGGATAGACTAATAGAATTCTAGTCTCTTTGTAGCCCTCCACAGTGTCCATGTCACTCAGCGGCAAGCTGAGAGATATGCTTCACACTTCCATTGTAGACTTGCTGGCGTGGACGAGCTCAGCAAAACACTCAGAAGTTTGCGAACATGTCAGCAAAACCAACAGTTTCGGTGGCTTTAAAAAAGTCGTTTGATTTGTTAATGAATGAATAAGAGCGCGAACTTATTTTAGTTTGATAGGGCAAGCCGGGCTTTTGGGCTTCTATGACAGTACTGCCGCTGATGTCACTGTCAGATTGTAAACTTGAACTGCTAACGCATTATTTTCACAAGGCAGTTCACAATATCTAGTAAGTTTACAATTTTACGGTTATCACAATGATTGGTGACAATTGACAGCGGTTTTATTTACGATAAGTTTAAAACTTTGCTGATTTTGATGTTTGATTTATCTATTCCTCGACGACTTCGGTGGCACAGTGGTTTAAACAGCCGACTGCTACGCTAGAGGATCTGGGTTCGATTCCTAGTGGGGGTAGAGCTTTGTGTTATTTAATGCCGCATTGTTTCGCTTAACGGTCTTGGATGTAGTATTCTAGTCTACGTAGTTTATAAGTCTACTAATAATTAACGTATTGTGGATATTATGTATTTTTTAAACTTTTTACAAGTATTTTAGTGAATCGGCTATCGTAAATTAAGAAGGTAGTTATTTTAAAGTAAAACAACAAATAAATCGTCAAGATAAAGTCAAAAATTATTATTATTTTGATTTTAATAATAAAAATAAGTAAACATACCAAGTAACGGCCAAAGAGGAGAACTATTAGTAAAATTTGCTAGCCTCGAGGCCTACAAAATGTGTTTGGAACTTCATAAAACGGGATATATTCATATAAAACGGAAGGCAAGTCTGTCCCCTTCAAAAATTTTATAACCTCATGAATTTTCACCGAAACGTGCCTCGGTATAGTGCATAAAGAAAACGTGGGTACCACTACGAGAATTTTTATTCACTTCACTTTTCGCTTAATCACAAACCTGAATATTGGTTATAGAATAATTTATACTTGTACAGATTATTTGTGAAGCGTACAAAAAATTTACATACTCGTAACACATAAACTTAAGCCTCGGGAGTTGTAGGCAAAGGTGTTAAACAGCGCATATCGCATGTTTATGTTGAGTCCCAGTGTGACAGGTTTCGAATCTGTAGCCACAATTTGGGCATACCGAGAAACGTGGCAGCTACAACGTACGGCAACCCAAGACTCAAACCCTCGACCTGTCGGTTCTGGTCGGTCGGTTAAACTAACAAACTGAGCTACAATGACCTCATGTTTTAAAATGTTTTATTTTAATTGAATAAAACTCATACTCGAACACAAGGACGTGTTTCGAGAGATTAATGCACTCTGGAGTAGACTAACCAGGGAATTAGTAAACTCTGGAGTAGCCTAGCCAAGGATAGAGTCGGGTGGAGGAGATGGGGGGTGGGCGTGGGCCAGGCGCAGAGGCAACATCCATAAATTAAAATCAATGTATTACCTTAAAATTAAGTACATCAATAAAGAAATGAATGTAAGAAAAATAATACATGTGTAAAATAAAATAATGTATGTATTTATTAATACTTTGTTTTAAAATGTTTTAGTACAACAAAGGTTATTTTATTTTCTCGAACACAAATAATACTTCTCATGTAATTGAAGGCATCAAAATAATTAATTGAATTTTTTCAATTTAATTTTTTTTACAGTACTATTTTACTCGTTTTTTTTTTAAATGATATAAAATATAAAACAATCCAAAAAATTAAACATTCATTTGTGATTTAACAAAAACGAATCGAGATATCATAGTAGATCTCAAATCGATTACATCTAGTCTTCACAGACATTTTCCAAACTGAACCTTAACTCGATGCGGTAAAATTTAAATTAGAAAACCTTAAACACCATACACAATTAGCAGATTACCTACTTAAATATTCATTATTATAACGACAATAAACTCTGAAATTATTAACAAATTCTGAATTTTGTTGTTATTTACTAAGAAGTTATGTACCAAGCTTAAAGGCTTAGATGATATACTTCTTCTGAAATAATCTTTATTCATAACATTTATAACCGACTTAAAAAAAATGTGAACGTGAATAAGTATTTTTGGGTTCCATAATTAGCATAAAATTTTTAACTTTGGTACATTGTGTTATTTGTAGTTTTTTGTCTTGGATGTAGTATTCTTATAAATGTAGTTTATACCGTATCGTTGCTTAGTGCCTGCGATACAAGATTATATTAGTGCAGGGCTGAGTCAATGTGTTTGTCGTGATGTGGTTATTATTATTTATTTATATTAAGAAAATAGATGCGAAATCAGCGGATACAGTTTTAAAGTGGATAAAGTTAAAAAAATCACGCCTCGCTTTAACAACTCGCACTAGTATGAAATAAAGATCATGCCAAGAATATACGAAGTTTGCTGCTAATACTAATCTGTGATAAAAATATGTAAAAATAATTAAGGCGTTCATCACCTAAAAATGGATTGTGTCCGGAACGAGAATGAAAGGAAGCTAGTACATGGCTTAAATCCCTTAAATACAGGTATCGCGCAAGCACCCTGTCCACACCAACTTCTGAAGCAGCCATAGCTATGTGCTTCTTTTACATTGTTATTGTTTAAGTTAATACATGAGTATAATAATAAATAAGATACAATGAGATTGACATGGCTGTATAGATAAAAATCTCAAAAAAAAAAAAACAGAAAAAAAAAAATCATTGTGACAGTCGATATTTTTAATTGCACGTATTCTTCGTTTAGGATAATCGTTAAATGTAGAATATTTTGCCGTTTTTTTTTTCCAAGTATTATTGATTTTTTTTTCATGTTAATTTTAATTTCTTTGTTTTAAATTCAATATTATTAGTTTTGTAAATTTTCAGCGGAATCTTGAATAGTAGGTATATGTTTTTTTTATTTTTGAATTGATTTTTTTAATTATAATAACTGTTTGTTTCGTAAATAAAGTAAAATAAAATAAGATAAATGTCATCGAAAGGTTTTTAAAGATTGAGACGATAACTCTTTTTCCATAGTCACATAAACTCACGCCGTAATCAATCCCTCGAGAGCGGTAGGCAGAGGTGTTACACACCGCATTTCGCAAGTTTATGTTGAATCCCAGTGTGACAGGTTGCGAAGCTGTCGCCACTATCCGGGCACAGCGAGGAACATGACAGCTACAATAACTAATATGGCAACCTGAGACTCGAACCATCGACCTGCCTGGCCCGGTTCAGTCGGTCAACAATGCAAGTAACAAACTGAGCTACCACGTCCACTTTTTACGTATGCATTTAATCCAATGGATTTCTGAAAAAAACCCCACATAGGTATTCAGTATTTATTGCAAAATTTTTACATCGAAAAAATATATATTTAAATTCAATTAAAAATCAACCCAACACCGAAAGCATAGGGTTTAAATCAGAAAATCGATTTTAATTTACGATGACACGAATCCGTCGAGACATTTTTCAATTCGGACCGTATTTGTATAGATATGGGGCTGATTTTTGAATGTCTACTATAAATTTGTGGGATATATGCCCTCGTACGGGTCATAAATTCCCTTTAGACTACGTTGTAAAGATCCAAACTCGCGCTTGACCAATTTTTTTCAATTTCCTTTAGATCGCTTCTGCACAAAAAATCCTTCAATGGAAAATATACCTTGTTTTTAATGGGCAGAGTTTATTTAAGCTTGACATAATTTCTGTGGCATCATGGCATGATTTTTATGTCGATGTCAAAGGATATATTAAGTTAGAACATCATAAAGTAAGATTATATCTATATTATATATATTTATCTGTATGTATATTCCAACACACTTACTCAATAATATTTTATTACTCAAAAATTATTTATTATTAGAAAAAACAAGGAAAGTGGTGCCATTCTTAATTGGTGCTGTGGAGAAACCAAGAAACTTTGTGATTGATTCCACTTATACCACTGCAGTGGTAAAGAAGCATACGTCCCGCCTGATGGTAAGCAGTCACCGTAGCCTATGGACGTTTGCAATACCAGGGGTATACTGCACGAAACGCCGACCCTGTAAATACCTTATAAAATCATCAAAAATCTTGAAGAACCTTATGCTGAAGTCACTTGGGAGAATCATGGAGGTTCATTCCACAGCCTGAGCGTTCGCGAACATTGCATCGCGTTTCAAGTGAATAAGGTTGCGATCTACGTTCGAGATCGTCTGGGTTGGTACTACCCTCCTTTCTATTTACAACGTGAAGCAGTTCGCTGTGTTTCGGTTCGAAGGATTGGAGAACTAGTGTCATTACCGGCACGACAGGAACATCTTTAACTTCTTGTCTTGGATATAGTAATCCTATGTAGTTTATACCATATCGTTGCTAAGTTCCTGTGACACAAGTTCTTACGATACTTATTATAAAGCTGTGTAAATGTGTGTCATGTGATGTGGTTTATTATTATTTATTATTACATACACATAGAACGAAAATGCGTATATACACGTAAAAAAGAAATGCAAAAAAAAAATTGCAAGTGCGGTATGCAGGTAATTAACACTAGCTCTTAAACAATTTAAAACGATCCAGTTTTTTCGTTTTAACCGGTTTTTCAGTTACCGGGAATAATCCGCGACGAAAATTTGATTTCACCAACTGTCAGGAAAAATACCGTTTGCAATGAATGACGCGACGTTGTTTTATTCATCGCATCGCAGGAATTGAATTTTAACAGTTCTTTTGTACTATTTACATGTTGTTTTCTGGATGTACATTTACACCTACATTTTTTAAATGTTACTTTCAGACATCGTTGTTATGAATAATAGTAAATAAACCACATCACGACACACACATTGACTCAGCCCTGCAGTAAGTATCGTAAGAACTTGTGTCACAGGAACTAAACGATATGGTATAAACTAGGTACATAGATTCGAGACTGGTAGGCGAAACAATGCGTTCTGCAAATAACACAAAGTTCCGCCCCCACTGGGATTCGAACCTAGAACCTCTAGCGTAGCAGTCGGCTGCTGACACCACTGCTGTGTAATAAAAAAAATAAAGTTTACTTATTTTAAGTAATAAAAAAATCAACAAAATCAATCTTTTTCAAAATAACTTATAGTTAAAACGGACCAATAATTATTTTAATGTAAATTTGCCACATAAGTGTTTTTTAAAACGTTCTGAAGTGAAGTTAAAGTAGAGGTAAGTTGGGCCTCTTTAAGGCAAGAGTGAATAGGTTTCTCCTAGGCAGGCATGATCCACCTTAGACCTCATCACCGCTTAACATCAGGTGGGCTTGGGGTCAAATGCCTGCCTGGTCATGAATAAAAAAAGAAATGATAAAGAATTTTTTATATTTTATCGTTTAATTCGTATTTTTGCTAAATTTTGATAACAAAATTTAGCCTCAGTTACCTCAGTCCACTCTAAATTTTGAATGAAAGAAATTCTGAATCAGATGTGTAGCTTTCTTACACTTCACTTTACTCTTTCTACAAAAAAAGGGATAATAAGCTATTTCAACAAACAAAAACTTTTTAGGAATCTTAAAAAATCTCCGCTTACGAACTAAATTGGAGGAGAGCATCAAAGGAATCCTATAGGGAGTGCTGAACAATGAAATAAGGGTGGAAGGCGTGACCATTGCCGAGTCAAAGGCGCAAGAATGCCTGGTAAGCATTCCACAACTCTTGTTTGCTTCTTTCATTCAACTTATATGTTAAGGACAGCGGCCCCCGTCCGCGCTCACTCCTCGACCATTTTTGTACATTGTTAATGCTTAACACAAATACAATATGGCAAACATCCAGCGTATCGCGGTGTTAATAGGCATTGCATCAGATGAGCAAAATTTTTTGCCTATAACATTGTTTAGTAAAAATAGTTTAAACTCAAAAAATTAACTATAAGAAAAAGATCTGATAGAAATCCAGAAAGAGTCAAGGCAGAGCCGTGGTCACACCTACTGTATACCTTAACATCGCCAGATCCTGAATCTGATCTTTGAAAATAATACTTTAATATAATACTGTATTTAAATTTAACATTAACCATACCACTTGATGACTGTGAGAAACGATGTGCGAAAGGAGGTGAGAGATGACAGGTGTCAGGCCAAGCTCAAGCCCGAAGCGCTTTTAAAATAAAGCTCATCAGTTTTGTGAGAGGGGGAGACACTGCTAACAATCCTTAATCAGCCTCTAGTGAAAGAGAGACAAAGAAAAAAACCAAACCCAAGTAAATAGGTCTAGGATTTTGACGACCTCGGATTCAGTGGTCTAAACCGCCGACTGCTACACTAGAGGTTCCGGGTTCGAATCCCGGCGGGGGCGGGACTGTGTGTTATTTGCAAGACGCATTGTTTCGCTTACCGGTCTTGGATGTTGTATTCTTATCTATGTAGTTCATACCATATCGTTGCTTAGTTCCTGTGACACAAGTTCTTACGATACTTACTGAGGGGCTGAGTCAATGTGTGTGTCGTGATGTGGTTATTATTATAGGATAAGCGATTGAAGTTATTTGTGTGGTTCAAGCTAGCTGTTCTGAATTCTTCAATCCCACCTGCAAACGACCAAAAGGCGGACTCATTCTTAAGTGAGTACCTGCTTGTGTTTGGTGCGTTTAATTATTAAAGAGGGTCTTACAATGCCCGCTGATAAACTTCAGGCATATATTTTAGTATAGTATGTTTAGTACAAGAAGACTACAATAAGTGTATAAAATGACATAAAAAAACTCACGTAATCCCTCGAGGACGAGGTAGCTCAGTTATTTACGTTCCTTGGTTAACCGACAGGTTGAAGGTTCGAGTCTTGTGTTGCCGTTAGTTACAGATTCGCAACTTGTCATACTATGATTCAATAAAACATGCGGAATGCGTTGTTGTAAAAGCTCTGCCAACCCTTCTCGAGGGATTACGGCGTGAGTTTATGTTTGATGTTATACACTTATTATAGGCTTCTTGTACTGAACTATAACATGCTATACTCAAATATATGCCAGAAGTTTATCAGCGGGTGTTGTAAGACCCTCTTTAATAATTAAACGCACAAAACACAAGTAGGTACTCACTTAAGAATGAGTCCGTGTTTTGGTCGTTTGCAGGTGGGCTTGAAGATGTTGATTGCATGTTATTGTAAGCAGATTCACCATTTTCATTGTTCATTCTATCATCATTATCTCATCATGTTCAAGATTACTGAAATACTAATGATTTAGCAGTGTGGTAGTAAAACCAATGCCGTTAAAGAAATACGTAAAAAAAAAACTCTTACAATTCCAGCTTCGGTAGTCTTTGCATGAAATTCCACACTACTCCATATAATTCGTAATGCAAAAGAGGGGAATTCTTTCTGCCGATGTGTTCCCTGATAAATGTAACCTGAAGTATTAAAGGCAAGAGTGAGTATGCTTCTCTTGGGTGGCATGTTCCACCTTAGACTCCATCGCCGCTTTACATCAGGTGGGATTGGGCTCAAATGCTTGCCTGGTTTTAATTGAAAACACCAAAAAGTCTTCATTGTTCACTAATTACCATTACAGAAACATATTGGCAGGGTTTGTTAGCGAGGCGTGATGATGGCGTTTTAAAAAAAATGGAAATCTTAGGGTAGCAAGAGAAAAAAAGGGCTACGGTAGAATTTTATTAAAATCTAATGATGGAACTAAGTTAAATCGTATTATGGCCACTAATTGCTTGGACATTGAACTGTCATCGATTCAACTAATTAGCGGCAAGAAATAGAGAAAACGTCTATAATATGTTAACAATTTAAAAATCGAGAGCTTTCAGAAAGCTGAAAGAGGGGCCACTCAAAAGTGGGGGCGTATATTATTTAAGAGATTATTAATGAGATATATTTACATGACGTGTATAGATCGTGAGTGTAACTTGCAAAGATACGCCCCCACTTTATGAGTGGCCCCGTTTTCAGCCCCGTAGAGTTATTTTCTTAATTTTAGGAAATTTAAAAACGAGGGTTTTTTAGATTTTTTAAATCTATTTTTCTGCCTCAAAAGTCACTCCAAACAAATTTTATCAAAATCGGTCCAGCCGTTTTTATTGTTATAAATTGCATTGTCATCGGGTTTGAAGCTACCCTGAAAATTTCAGCCTACTAGCCTATCGGGAAGTGCCTCAAGATTGAGTTGCAAAAATCCAACCGGAACGACAAACAAACAAAAAAATGTGGGTGTATAAAAACATGGGAATATATTTTTTTTAAACCTCTTAATTAAAAAAAAAACCAAATACCTAAAGCTGAAAAATCTACTTCATACACTTCTATTTTCCCAGCTATAAAGTAAAATGGAAGTAACAACTTCCGAAACCATAAATAATTCCTGAAAGAAACTATAATTCACGGACTATCTTTTATCTATTTCATTTTAGGTCTTGTAAATATGAAATAGTGTTCTGCTCCAAGTTAAGGTCGTGAGCATATCTACTCGAAAAACTTAAATTGCAAATAAAAATAAAAAAAAGCCATTTTGAATATATTTGCGTTCACTCGATTTTTCATCCCCAGTTTTACACTCATAACTTTTGAATGGGGGAACCGATATTGATCAAACCTAGCTAAAAACACGATTGATTAAGTATCTTTTTAAACAAAATCGCTTAATTCGTTCGAAAGTCATGATATAACACACAGACAAATACACAGACAGAAAAAATGACAAATACACAGACGAGCACAAAGATAGACACACACAGACTCACAGACAGATATACAGATAAAGACACAGAGAGATACACCCCCCTTTTTGCGTCGGAGGTTAAAAAATGGACCATCGACGCCTCGTCTCTTGCCTCGCAGTTAAATCGCAGTGAAATCATACTGTCAGTTTGCTAATAAATGTGCGTCGCAATATTAAATTTCATACAAGAGTAAGAAACCTCAGAAAGAAACTACATTATAGTACTTAAAACAATTATATCACAAACCCTAATAGTGAATGTGCATGACTTTTTTAGTTATCTATTATTATTCGATACCACATACTTATTCAAATCCGTTAAATTTTCTCAAAAATCTGACTCCTTAACTATGTTATAAAGCTTCAAAGTCTATGGTTAGACAGGGAGATCCGATATATACAATGACGTCAAAGTACACAGGCGCCATACAACTACCATAGAAAAGGTTGTCCTGAAGAGCGAGACAGATATATTTACTTTTACTGGTTATAGCTCCCCGGTTTATCGTTCAAGTCTAATTCTGTTTTCACTGTAATCATACAATTTTTACATAATTTACGATAAATTGGTTGAATAGTCAAATTAAATTTCATGCATATTTCCCAATGGCGGCCGAGTTCCTTCAATATCATAAACGTCAAACTGATATTGTCACTTGTTCTTATTGATCTTACATCAATTAATGCACTAGCTGGTAAATGTTACCCAAAGAATACCGAACGGGTCGATTTGATCCATGTACGAATTGAGAGGTGTACGACCTTTAATGGTCAAGGGCGAAACGAGCTTTCTTTGAAATATTATAACAAGGAGAAGGGCAAATCTAACCATTAAAATGATAAAAAACATGTTATTGTAATCCAGCGATAATTAAGCCTGTTCCATTTTTTTTTTCTTATTTAATAGGTTTTCAATATTCAAAGAAAATTTTATTTTGGCTCCGTCGGTGATATTGCCGTTTTTATATTTCTCTTTTTTCTGCCTTTTGTATTTAATTGTTTATCCTTGCCGATGTGACGTTTTGAGGGCGTTGTAGCTCAGTTTGTTACGTGCCTTGGTTAACCTACCGACCCGACCCGACAGGGTTCGAGTCTCGGGTTGCCGTAAGTTGTAGCTGCCATGTTTCTCAATGTGCCCGGACAGAGGCGACAGATTGGCAACCTGTCACACTGGAACTCAACACAAATATGTGAAAAGTGGTGTGTAGCAAGCACCACTGCCAACCCCACTCGAGGGACTAAGGCGTGAGCTTATGTTTTTTACGCGAAATGTGTTTATCCTTGTATTTTAAAAATAATGAATAGTTACGTAATATTTTGTTTTCATCTCAGGATATGAAGTCGTTTTTCAGTTTGCAGTATCTCCGGTTACCATGGCAACGGGAAATCGTTCCCGGATACAGCAACAGTTCCGAGAAAATCCCGCAAAAATTTATCCTCAATAATAAGGGAATTAAGTTAAGAGAAATTGGTGTGAAAAAAAAAAGATATTGCCTTTGGGATATAAATTTTTCGATGTATTTAATGTTCGGAAGATTTTTCATATTCAATCTATCGTTACAGGTATGATCAAAGAGTGTGTGCTTTTATTGCTTTCCTAGATTTTTCCTAATTATGGCAACATTTAAAAAAAACTTGCACAATTGGGGAGTAACTTGGCGGGACCGGGAAGTGTCAGATAGAATTTTCTTATTTTATTGTCTTTTCTTATATATCAGCAGAATTTAAAGTGTAAAATGCTAGTGTTTTAACCAGTAAATATCTGTTGTGCTGTACAATGTTGAGAAAGTGAAATATGACGATTTGGCTGCGCTTTTCGTCATCTCCCAAGTAACTCCTTAAAGCCTAAAGTAACCGTACTAGCGTGTTACTGTAGGCAGATTCATCATTTTCATTGTTCATGTTATCTTCATCTCATTTATCATCTTCAAGAATGAATAATAACGATAAGGCACAAAAGGACTCGTATCCAGAGCCGCAACAACATTAACAAAAAAAACTTGCATATTTGGCTATCAGATCAGTGTGAAGGAACTTCTAGGCACCAAACAAATTAAGTTGACAAAATTCTTACTTAGATACTGAATATTTTATTTCATATTGTCATCAGAACTAAAGGTGTGTGCCAAAAAACAGGTCGATCTGTCAACAGAAAGAGGGTAAAATTTTAATCCCTAAATTTGACCCAGACAAACTGGTCAAGCTAAATAAAACCATTTTAAAATTCTTGTTTCCTGAAGGGTAAAGAAAGAAATCTAAGGAAGCGAAGTCATTGTTAAAAGCTTCTATGATAACGAGTCATAATACCTTTAGTATGCAATTTGTTTTAAATTTGTGAAACATGCAGAAATTTTCTTGCTAAAAAAATAGCAACGCCCGGGCATGCGTTGCAAATTTTAAAAGCGACTCCAGCTGAAAGTGACCTAATTACTTTTCTAGTGAACTAGAAATTTTTTCAGTTAAAATTGAAAATTCCGAATTTTGCAGACAATTACTACGGCTGGCTACGGCGTAGCCGTAGTTATACTATGTCACGAAGGCAGTTAAGGTAATGTTGTTATTTGATTTGAAAATACACACGGTTCTAGGATGCATAATGTCTACTAAGCAAACTCGGGGCTACGCATTAAACATAAACTCACTCCGTAATCCCTAAGGGTTTGCAATGGCACTACACACCGCATGTTTATGTTGAGTCCCATTGCGAGAGGTTGCGAATCTGTCGCCGCTATCCGAGCACAATGAGGAACATGGCAGCTATTACTAACAACCTGAGATTCGAATCCTCGACCTGTCGGGTCTAAGGCACAAGGCAACTAAGGCACGTAACAGACTGAGCTACCACGTCATTCCAGGTCACACACACTGGAACATTATGCATGTACATGTTTAACAAAACTAACACAAGCTCAGTGAATCGTCCTTCGTGAGATAGAAAAACTGTAGCAATTTGAGCGTAGTAAAATAGTTTACAACCAAAACCGCGACGTGTAAATATGTAAAATTGTATACAGGATTTTCCATTTTAAGGTAGTAAAGTAAATTAAAACCCGGATTTCCAATGATTAAAAGTTCCGGTAAAAATTCTTTTTTTTCTTGTTAAAAATAAAATGTAGAAAACTCGTAAATAAAGGATTAGGTGGTAGATCTACGTGCGAGATCATCTGCGTTGGTACCACCCTCCTTTCTATTTACAACGTGAAGAAGTGTGTTTCGGTTCGAAGGATTGGAGAGCCAGTGTAATTCCCGGCACGAGAGGTATAAGATCTTTACCTCTACATGGGCAAGGCTTTGCTATTGGCGTTCCAGACATAAAGGGCATCATCGTGTTGCAAGAGGGCGGTATTACTTTCTATCAGTTTTGTCTGCTTGTTTGCCCGTGATGTATAAAACATTTTAATAAGGTATCAAGGTTAAAAATGTCCTACACTGAGCGACTGAGTAGAACTATCCTAGCCTGAGTGACTAAGAATAAAAATGTCCTACACTGAATGGATAAGAGTAGACATGTCCTACACTGAGTGAATAAGAGTTAAATGTCTTAGCCTGAGTGACTAAGAATAGAAATATCCTACCCTGAGTGACTAAGAGTAAAATATCTTAGCCTGAGTCACTAAGAGTTAAAATGTCCTACACTGAGTGACTAAGAGTAGAAATGTCCTACAATGAGCGACTAAGAGTAAAAATGACTTACTAAGAGCGAATGAGAGGAGAAATGTCTTACCCTGAGTGACTAAGAGTAAAATATCTTAGCCTGAGTCACTAAGAGTTAAAATGTCCTACACTGAGTGACTAAGAGTAGAAATGTCCTACACTGAGTGACGAAGAGTAGAAATGTCCAACACTGAGTCACTAAGAGTAGAGTAAAAATGGGAATTTCTTACCTAGTGCCACTAAAAGCACAAACGTATCCGGCGTCATTGACCTGCCGGTCGGCGTCGCGCCGCGCCTTCATTCGCGTCTCTGTCTCAACCATCAAACGAACATCAGCCTGACTCACTGCCACTTGTTTATATCACTTTCTTTATCATACTGGTACAAGAATTTTGCGTTTTAAAAGAGATCTGTCACTAACACTCGCTCGCTGAAAGATAATAGCTTGCACTGGTTTTTTTTTTCACTGTATTTTTACAAAAAACTGTATTTGTAATGTTTTAAGTTTTATTGAAAGCCACTGTTTTTTTAAACCGTCTTTTTGCTTTGTGATATTGATATTAGCTTTTAGTTTTTATTGTTTTTTTCGAATAGCTTTTATCCTTTGTTCAGCTCCGTTTCAAAATAAATTGAATCGAATGTTTTATTTATTAACATTCACAACAGCATTTCTTTTCACATTTGAACATTCTATTAAATTTATATCGACTTTGATAGGTTTAATTTTAGCAAAAAAAATTTATCGAGCAACGTTCTTCGATTACATTTAACACTGTTTGTTTTTGACAAAAGTTTTCACTTAATAATAAATGCACTGTGAATTTCTCGACGGTGAAGTGGAAATTTGAACGCTCTTGGAACTGATCGTTGAAGACCTGCAAGCAAGAGAAAGTTTGATTAAGTCGTTTGAAATAAAATTGAATGAAATTAATCCATGAGGAAGTTCAAAAACTGGGATTTGGTATTCCTTTTGTTTTTATTAAATTTTCCTTGAATTCTTTTGAAAAAAGGAATTCATGTTATCAGTTAGTTGTATGTCCGTCTATCTCGATACAAAAAATGTTTTTGACACTGTTCGTAGAAAATTATGAAATTCGCAAAAAAAGCGGTCAAGTGTGATTCCGACTCGCAGATGAAGGGTTCCGTAGCATCTTTAAAGATAAAACATTACACATTTTAGATAGTTCCGTAAAACGAACAAAAAAAAATCGAAAAATCACGTTTGTTGTATGGGAGCCAACTTTTAATTGTAATCTATCTATGTTTTGAGTATTTTTCGTTGTAGCAAACACAGAAATAGACATTCAGTGAAATTTTCATGAGTCTATCTATTACGGTTCATGAGGTACAGCCCGCTGATAGACAGACGTACAGCGGAGGCATAGTACTAGGGTCCAGTTTTTTACCCTTTGGGTACAGAACTTACAAACTAATGTGTTGAAGCCAGGGCCGTCTTGTCCAGCCGAGGCACTAGTACCAGTCGTATAGGCCTGTTTTTTTAACCAACTACGGCAAAGCAAACAGGAGGGTTATTTTGACCAATATGTATGAATCAATATCTGTTCCCTCATGTGTTTTTAACAACTTATCATGAATTGACAAATCAGGTATCGTTGGATGTATCATGATCATGTGCTGGTTATAGGCTATATGACGTCACGTTTCATTGCGTAGGCCGCCCTCTATAGGACATAAAGTCATGAACCAAAAACCTCGTGTATTGTGGCCGTGTTTGGTATCAAATTAAAGGGCTTAACAAGCACACTTCAATTATATATATATGTGAGCTGCCTGCCCGTTAAAGCGGATAATAAAGATAAATAAATAATGCGTTAAATGTATAAATAAGTGTAACAATCTTTTACAAAACACCGCATAGAAAAGGGTCTCTAACATTAAGGGAGTGTCTGAATGAAGATTTAAAAAAAATAAGTTCAATACATAAATCCGACTCAGGGCACATCCGGCACTCTGTCCCACCACTGCAACTCCTGTTCACCGGGATCAACAGTGGCGTCCTTTGATACAATAATCAACTAATAATGCAGCAATGACGCACAGGCTGTGCCCGGACATTACCGGCTGTCGCGGGATCTGGAACGAACTTAATCAGAAGAAATAGCAGGTATGTAGTAAGAAACCGATTTCAGACTTCCCTCCCAGCAAAGCGGAGACAACTATTGAAATGGCCCAGAAGGCAAAAACTAAAGGAGAGACAGTCAGGAGACGTCTGACCGTCTAAACACCACGGCAAGCCACTAACTAACAGGGGATTAATTAAATACTAACCTAAATCTTACACTAGTAATATTGGTGACAAAACTTTTTAAAGGCACGGAAGTTTCCCTTCGTTTTCACAAGATAAATAATAGATAAGTCCTGTGGGTAAGTCCGTTTTATTTGTGATTTTTTGCCTTTTTGTTTCGTTGAACAAGCGAAGTATGTATATAATAATAATAATAATCATCACATCACGACACACACATTGACTCAGCCCTGCAGTAAGTATCGTAAGAACTTGTGTCACAGGAACTAAGCAACGACATGGTATACACTAAATAAATAAGAATACAACATCCAAGACCGGTAAGCGAAACAATGCGTCTTGCAAATAACACAAATTTCCGCCCCCGCCGGGATTCGAACCCGGAACCTGTAGCGTAGCAGTCGGCTGTTTACACCACTGCGCCACCGAGGTCGTCAAATCAGATCTAGGTAATAAATAGGGCAACACGCAGGAACTTGAATCGAATCATGATTGATGATCCCACAAGATATGATGGTCAGTTTACCACATTAGTTAATACATAAGGTTTCTTCTTATCCCCAAAAAGTGTTACCTTCATGAGGGATAAAAAAAAAAGAAATAAATGCAGACGAAAGACTAGTATTCATAAAATATTTTGTAGTCAATTTTATACCTTTTATTTTAGTCGGAACTACGCCAGCTAACAAAATGTAGCATGCTATAGCAGAGTATATGCAATCTTGAGTGCTCACTCGTTTGCTACTCGTCCACCACTCGCATGCCACTCAACTGGCACTCGAAACTGCAAGCGTATGACCGTTCCATCTCACTAAGACCGTTAGCTATGTTTGTGTTTGACTTGTATGTATATATATTATTTATATAGTTCATATAACATACTTATTTACATATAAATAACAAATTATAATATGTTGATAATTCAGTATTTAAATGTTATGATATGTTATATATGTATGTGTACTGTTTATTTATATGATATGTAAATCAGTATTAATATTTTAAATAAATCATATATTTTTTTATTTAATAATATTTGTAAATAAAGTAAAAAAGTAAATTTATTTATGTATTTATATAAACTATACAAATGATATATATACGGCTAAATGACATGCATGTTACTGTAGTGTGCGTATCGTGTCTAGATTACGCACACTACACACGTTTACACAGGGCCGGATTATATCGGGGCCTGAACTCAAGCACGGGGCCCCCCCCCCATACTCTTAATTCGAAGATCGCAAGCCAGCTCTGGACCAGTAGTCAGTTGCCTGAATTTAATGAATAATCCAGCACTGCATGTGCACGTCGGACTAAGCTAACAATATCAAAAATCAAATATTTTTTATCTAAATGAACTTAAAATAAGTACTTTTAAATCGTCAAAATTATTTTTAAGCTACCACCGGTTCGGAATGCCTGTCTACGGGGAAGAATCCGGCAAGAAACCTCCGTAGTTGCTCTATTCAATATCATAATACAATCTTTCATTACAATCATATTTATAGTATAAAATGTTACAAAAAAAATTTGGATATAATATCTACAGATGTCAATAAAACATTTTATACAGACGAAATATAACAATAAACAAGTAGCTACTTAAGCAGTCCTATTGAATTAAAATATAGTAAAGTTACTACATGAACTATTGGAGTTGCAACAAAGACCCAACTGATAAAAGCTAGCAGAAAATAGACAAAGTAAATTTATCTTCGTCACATAGAATGACTAACCCATTAAAGTTCGCTACACGTCCCCGACTGTAGTTCAGTTTTTTAAACTTTTCACTGACCTGAGAATCGTTAGGAACTTCAATGGAGAATAATTTTAACTTTAATAATGAATGAACTGTCTTAATGTGGTATAGGCGCTGAACAACAATCAACGTTAATTTATAAATATCTAAATCATATTATTTATATTTTTTAAATAAAATATAAAATATTGTTTTACTGTTCGAGGACCTGGTAGCTCAGTTTGTTACGTGCCTTGGTTAACCGAGCGACCCGACCCGACAGGTCGAGGGTTCGAGTCTCAGCTTACCGTACGTTGTAGTTGCCATGTTCCTCATTCACAGATAAACATGCGAAATGCGGCGTTTACGACCTCTACCAACCCCCTTGAGGGTTTACGGCGTGACTTTATCATTATGTTATGTTTTATATTGTTTTATTAGTCTATTCTATTGTCATCTATGCGGGTCAAAATCAAAAGTTACCTATGTCCGAATCAAGGTGATAAACTACCTTTAGGACATTGGTAACTTTTTGTCCCCAAAAACTGTAAAGTTCCGGAGGGATAAACAACGAAATCTATATATACGAAGTAACAGGCAAAAGGTAGTATTCAAATAAAACAAAATGGCGTCCTTTTTTAACGGAAAAAAGTGAATTTAAACCGTTATCTAGGAAACTCTTTTATGAAACTTCAATTTTTAAACTTCGACTCAAAGAGCAGTGTCTTTTAATTATTTTTTTCTGATACCTAAACTTTTCTGAAAGTTAAATCGCTGATCATTGTAAGGACTGGTTCAAACTTCGGCAAATTATTTGTAAACAATTAATTACGCGGCCCGTACCACACACCAAGAACGACGGTAATAATAATAATAATAATAATATTCCCAGTTGTTCTCATCTGACCAACGGTGAGTACTTACACAGACATAACTTAGTAGCTAGGATCATTCACCAGCAACTTGCACTTCGATACGGACTTGTGGAGACCGAGGTACCGTACTATAAGTACGTACCTTCGCCAGTTCTGAAAAATGGTCTTGCCTCGTTTTGTATATTGTAGGACTATTGTAGCCAATAAACCTGATATCGTGCTGACAGATCGATCGCAGCGTCGGGCAATACTCGTCGACATCACCATCCCGCATGACGAGAACCTCATGAAGGCTGAGAAGGACAAGCTCAGCACCTTGACTTGGCCCACGAGGTGACCGATCGATGACGATCATTGTACCGACAGTTGTTTCCGCGATCGGTCTTATAGCGAAGAGTCTCGACCAACACCTGAAGACACTCTCGCTAGATAGCTGGATCAAGGGTCAGATACAGAAGGCAGTACTCCTAGACACGGCATGCATTGTCAGGAGGTTCCTCTCTCTGCAGCCCTAACCACCGGTAGCTTGAGCACTGCCCCGCTGCCGGCGGCACTCTAGGTTATGTTTTATAGTGTTCATATTTTGTATCTGTGTTTTATTTTACTATTACATAAATATTGTAAAAACCTAAACTATGAATTAAAATAAATAAAGAGAATAATAACAAATAAAATTACAAATAATAAAAAAAAACAAAACAAAATCTCTGCATGTGTCGCAGCTACAAGCATAAATATCCGTTAAAGTAAAGAAATTTATTTACGCCAACATTATTATGCGTAGAATAGTATTGTATATACATTAATAGATAATTTATGGTATTTAATAAAATAAACATTAACATATAAATTGTTATGTAATACTCACCGGAGCCCGAGAACTTTCCATTTTTTTTTTAAAGATAACTTCCTAAAGAACCAGGAACAAGCAAAAAATGTCGACAAAATTACCTTTCTTGTATGGGAACCTACTTAATCTCTTATTTATTTACGTTTTTAGTATTTGTTGCTAAAGCGGCAACAGAAATAGACATTCTATGAATATTTCATGAGTCTAGATATTATAGTTCATGATATACAGCCCGCTGACTGACAGACGGACAGCGGAGGCTTAGTAATCGGGTTCCGTATTTTACCTTTTGGGTACAGATCCCTAAAAAAGGGTTTAAAATATTATTGCACTGAGTTCCGCCTCTTGAACGTTATCTTTAAAATTTTATTTGCGAAGCCATTTGCATGAATTCTCTTGTTAATGAATTAACTTTGAATATTCTGTTTTGTTGTTCCGCCATTTTAAGCGAGAATAATTTTTTGATGCAAACAAAACTTTTGGGCGCTTCGCCCTTGTTCTGATTATCAGAGATTAAATCAAAGTCAAAGTCTAAATGTTTTTATTCGAATAGACTTAAAATAAGCACTTTCAGATCGTTTTTTTTTACAACCACCGGTTCGGAATGCTATTTCTACGGGGAAGAATCCGGCAAGAAACCTCCGTAGTTGCTTTCTTCAATATTCAAATACAATATGTTCTACTACAAATTACAATTTTTGAACATAATCATTCTAGCTACACTCCCTGTGCAGCTAACTAAATTACTTCCATAAGGAGCAAGGTATTTGTATTTAATAAGCCTATGATTATGTGTATTCGTTTAGAGATCCTTAATGATTAATAATTTCAAACGAATGATTTAACCTGATGGTTTGACGACCTCGGTGGCGCAGTGGTGTAAATAGCCAACTGCTAGAGGTTCGAATCTCGGCGGGGGCGGGACTTTGTGTTATTCGCAAGACGCATCGTTTCAATTACCGTTCTTGGATGTAGTATTCTTATCTATGTAGTTTTTACCATAGCGTTGCTTAGTGCCCGCGATACAAGATTATATCTCAGTGCAGGGCTGAGTCAATGTGTGTGTCGTGGTTATTATTATTATTTAATAAAAAATATAAATTATTTATTTCAAACTAGGTTCATATATTTTATACATAATGCATGATACAATTAATAAAACATAATTCTAAATTAATATTAAATCCATTCCGTTTTGTTTAATTAATTAATGAAATAAATGGGGCTTTTTTATATTTTTTTTAACGGCATTAGTTTTAGGACCATACTGCCTAATCATCAGTAATTATAATTTCTTCATTATTGAAGATTATGAGGTAATAAATGAGATGAAGATGACAAGAAAATGATGAATCTGCCCACAGTAACATTCTAGTACGGTTACTGTAGGCTCTAAGGAGTTACTTGGGAGATGACGAAAAGCGCAGCCAAACCTTCGTATTTCACTTTCTCCTCACTTATACAGCACTACATATATTCACTAGTTAAAGCATTTTACACATAAAATTCTACAAATATATAAAATAAGACAATAAAATAAGAAAATTCTAACTGACACTTCCCGTTCCCGCCAAGTAACTCCTGGGGCTATAATACTAGTATGTATGTGTATGTACGTCAAGCGTCAATTTATAAGAGATGCGAAACAGGGTATGAAATTTCCTATAAAGATTGCTCAAGCGAGGTGGGAAGTCCAGTTTTATATATATGAAAACTATATTCATACTATAATATATATATATTTGGCCTCTGGGCCATTTCAATTGCTGTCTCCGCTTTGCTGGGAGGGAAGTCTGAAACCGCTTTCTTACTACCTCCTATTTCTTCTGATTAAGTTCGTTGCGGGTCCCAAGACAGCTAGTAGGGTGTCCGGGCACAGCCTGTGCATCATTGCACAACTGCATTATTCGTTGATTATTCGATCAAAGGACGCCACTGTTGATCCTGATAAACAGGAGTTGCAGTGGTGGGACAGAGTGGCGGGCGTGCCCCGAATATATAACCCTGAATCTAAATATATCTATATATGCTAAATTTATAATATATGCTTTGAATATATGTCGATATGTTCCCTGATAAATAAAACCTGGTACTCTTTAAGGCAAGAGTGAATATGCTTCTCCTGGGTAGACAAGTTCTACCTTAAGACTCCATCGCCGCTTGACATCAGGCGTGATTGAGGTCAAAAGCTTGCATAGTTTTTAATAATATAGATATATATATAGCTTGTTTAATATATTACTCATATTAAATTGGATCTTGTTTAACATTTCACCCTTGTCAAATCTTACCTGCGAATATGCCCTAATGGAATGATCTTGTCAAGGTTCCTAAAACAACTTGAAACATGGACTGCTGTATGTAGATTATATGGAGTGAAGGGCTTTGTTGATATTTATAATATTGTTAGGTGCATATATGTAATGTTTGGATTGATTCATATTACTGTCTTAGTAAAAAATATTCTATTAAATTAATTACATGTCAACTTTGACTTTTTAAAACATGTTGACTTCTGCTGACATGACGGTGAGATGACGGGCACGGTGACTAGGTGACTGTTTGGAGGAGGTGTCATTTATTTATTCTATTGTTATTAAAACAATATCACAGTTTAACAGGTAACCTAAAACACTATGACACTTAAATCTAATACATTTATAGTTATAATTGTAATTAAACACATACGCTTGAGGGCCTATCATCAATCACCTCACAGTATCTCTTACACTCGACATATACATTCGTCCATCGCCATGCAAACACATCGCATTCCGGTACCGATGTCAGAAACGCATTCAGCAGGGTTTATTTTGAAAAGTTTGATTATCAATCTGTCTAGATATAGAGTTCGAACTGGAAACGTCAAAAAAATGTAACCCGATTCTTACAGAAGGTGTTCTTTTCGCTAGATAAATAGAAAAACTGACATAGAAGTGTTAACAGATATTGTGTGGTAGAAAATAATGAAGAATTGCATCTCTATAATATATTAAACTATAAAATTTTGATTCCTTATGGCTAATATCCTATTTTTTTTTACATATATATTTTAAGAATGTTCTTATTGACCACAAACACAATATTTAGAAAAAGTAAAAAATAAAAATGTATTTAAATTAAACCCATTAATACATTTTTCGCGAACATAATAGGAAATATTCAAAAGCTGGTATCACTCCGCATGCTTGTGAGACAAGACGTCACGTCTACTTGTGTGGGTATTACGCAGCAAGCCTTAAAAAAAATTACTATTGTCTAGTTTGCGATTGTTGTTTGACACTGTCTAGTGTAGGCGTTAGCCCAGTCCCAATAACAGATTCATATTTTAAGCACTCCTTTATCGCCTTTAATTCATATTTTATTTACTTCTCGACATAATGACACCTCCTCCAAACGGTCACCTAGTAACCGAGCCCGTCATCTCATTGATTTACTAAGCCAATAATACGAGTCAATCTGAACATAATAACAAAAGCACCTAAACCCCTAAACACTGAATAGGTTGAAAGCGAAGGTTAAAAAGTATTCATGTAGTTTGTATTGAAAAAAGGTATGATTAAAGATATATAACTCGTATTTGGTTTGTGAAGGATTTTTATAAAATTTTCCATGTAAATAGTAAGTATATATTTCTAACATTTAACGTAATAGATTTTTTTCTACATGCCATAGTTTTAAAATGAGTTAATGGAATGTAAATAGGATTTATGTAGGAACAAATTAATGACTTCAAAATAAGATAAAATTAAAGGGGAATAAATCTACCCTCCCTTCGGTGGGTTGTTATGAAAAGCCTCAACATTGGAAAGCCTCAATTTGAAAGCCCTAAAATTGTTTTACCCTGAAACTTGTCGGAGATTGTTAAATTAAGATTTCTCGATAAATCTTTTGGGTGTTTTGTGACTGCTGTAATGATCAAGTATTTAAGTGTAGGATGTTTTTGATAGGAATGTTGGATCTTTCAATTTTGATGTTTTTTGTCAACTAGCTTCGGTTCCGAAGCCGTGCATTAGTCGTCCTGCCAACGGACGATTACATTCTTCATACGCATTACACGACGGGTACTATTTGTATGAGAAAAGCGATCTTCCTTAACCAGGACGCTTAGACAAATGCCATCATTCCGCAAGCGTTAATGCCAACAGAAAATGTATGGAAATAACAAACAATGACGTTACTTGAGCGTGGGGAAATGTCATTTCAATACATTTTTATTTTCTGTTGGCGTTAACGCTTGCGGAAAAATGCTATTTGTCTTAGGGGTCAGGACGACTTACGATATTTATAGATATTATATACATTATTTTTTTGTAACATTTTATACTATAACTTAGATTGTAATGAAAGATTGTATTATGATATTGAAAAGAGCAACTACGGAGGTTTCTTGCCGGATCCGGTGGTACTTTAAAAAGAGTTTTGACGATTTTAAAGTACTTATTTTAAATCCATTTGAATAAAAAATTATTTAATTTTGATTTTGAATACAAATCGGTGAAGTATTTTAAGCCTGTTCAAAGTAAACAAACAATCTAATGTCCTCTTTATAATATTAGTGTAGACATGTTAATATATAGTAACTTGTTGCTTAGTGACAAAAAAGAAGAGCTTTTGTAAAAAAAGGGTTGCAAAGTTTTGCTTCATCTTTAAAACTACTCAACGGATTTTGATGCGGTTTTTCATAGAGTGATTCAATAGGAAGGTATAAATGTATATAATACATGCAACAAAGTATCTTCCCGCTATCTGTCCCTATGTATGCACAGATCTTTAAAACTACTCAACGGATTTTGATGCGGTTTTTCATAGAGTGATTCAATAGAATGGTTTGTATGTATATAATACATGCATAGTATCCGTGCGAACCGGGGCTGGTCGACGGTATAATAAGGTGAAAGTGAATTGTTACATCACAGACCATTATACATTAAAATATTATTACGTCTGTCCGTAAGAGTGTGTCTAGACAGCCGGAATTCACTCGGTTCTTGGAATTTCGCCAATACTCCGGACGGATTCCATTCTTCAAAACTTTTATCGTACGCATTTTAAATGAAATATCTCAATTTACACATTTAAATCGGTTTCTTACTACGTCCCATTTCTTCTGATTAAGTTCGTTGCGGGTCCCAAGCCGGTAGGGTGTCCGAGCACAGCCTGTGCGTTATTGCACAGCTGCATTATTCGTTGATTATTCGATCAAAGGACGCCACTGTTGAACCTGCTGAACAGGAGTTGCAGTAGTGGGACAGAGTGGAGGGTGTGCCCCAGTTCACATGCATTCATAAACTCACGCCGCAGTCCCTCCAGAGGGGTTGGCAGAGGTGATTGCTACGCACCGCTTTTCCCATGTTTTTGTTGAGTACCAGTGTAATAGGTTGCGAAACGATCGCCACTATCCGGGCATAATGAGGAACATGGCAGCTATAACTTACGGCAAACCGTGACTCGAACCCTCAACCTATCAGGTCTGGTCAGTCGGTTATCCAAGGCGCGTAACAAACTGAGCTACCACGTCCTCATAATAAATAGACATAGATCTTACGATACTGTAGCGGCGAGTCAATGTGTGTGTCGAGATGTGGTTTATGTGGTGAATTTGAATCCTGTCCTAGCGGATCTTGGGGTCGGACTAGGGGGCTCGAGCCCTCCCCAAAAGCATTTGAGTTGTTTGGACTTTTAGCCCTTGCTTGATTAAAACACAAAGTTCAAGCTACCCCCTTAAATATAAAGTATTTTGTACTAGCACACGGAAATAACTAGTTTTCATTCTATCCAGTCAGTAAAATTTGATATTTCGTAATGGGTAGTCCTTTTTTTTTGTATAAAACAAATGGATTGAAAAACTACAAAAAAACAGAATCAGAACTTTATTTTTGCGTTTATTTTTGCACAGTAAATAAGATACAACAATGATTATATATTGTATTTGTTATAGTTACATAACTGAACTAGAATTTGTATATATGAATTACTAATGGAATCAGTACACATCATTGGGCTTCAGTATTAAAACAAAGAATTGAGCATGATTTCTTTTATTTCGAATAAAATTCTTTTTTTCTTTCGATCGCTTTTCCATCATCATGACAATAACTCATTGACATTATCAAGTAATATTTAATATCGAGTTTTGTAGAGGAATGTAATAATGAAGAGATGGATACTGACGAAAAGGGCAGCCAAATCTTCGTATTTCTTTATCTCCACACTTGTATAGCAACACAGATATTCATTGGTCAAAACACTAGTATAATAAACAACTTTTATCGTACAACAGTTACCATTAACCAACAAGCAGAGAGGAGAGAGAGGGATCGCCTCCGGCAGTGAAAAGAAAAACATGACTATATTTTTTAAATCTGCAAGGCACAGACAACAAACACATACAGTCTGTTATAAAATTTATAATCGAACGATAGTCAATATTGAGTTTTGAATATTTATACCCATACTTGATACATTTTTCTATTATGACTTACTTAACAGAAAAATAACAAACAAAATACGGACATGCTTATGATTAGATAACAGCGAAGGAAGCTTGCGACTTTTGAGCCTTCACGCGGATGTTGCTAATCCTATAACACTCACCATATTTTAATGTTTACATATTGAAAAAAAGCAACTACGGAGGTTTCTTGCCGGATTCTACCCCGTAGAAATAGCATTCGGAACCGGTGGAAGTAAAAAAAAATGACGATTTGAAAGTACTTATTTTAAGTCTATTCGAATAAAAACGTTTTGACTTTGACTTTATATTTATTCGAAATTTGTAATGTTTTTTTTTTGTGATGACCGTGAATGTCTCTATCTTCTTTTCTTTCTTTGTAAACTTTCTGCTTTAAATTATACGACAATTTTTTCCATTTTTCATCCGGTCTGGATGTTGTATTCTTATCTATGTAGTTAATACCATATCGTTAGTGCCTGCGATACAAGATTATATCTTACGGCAGGGCTGAGTCAATGTGTGTGTCGTGATGTGGTTATTTTTTTTTCCATTCGGTCTGAAGTTTTTTATTTTTCTGAAAAGATATTTCAAGCTTGAGTTTCCATAACCTAGTATTTCTTTCTGTGGATTTTAACTTTGCACGGTTCCAATTAAAAATCAAATAGCAGTTTCAAAGATATCTCCTGCATCCATAATAACAAACATCATCCCTTAACAATGTTAGTGCATATAAAAATAAATATACATAGCAATAACCAAATAACTGCAGACGCATTGACTCAGCCCTGCACTAAGATTATAGAATCCTGTGTCATTGGAACTAAGCAACGATACGGTATATACTACATAAATAAGAATACTACATCCAAAACGGGTAAGCGAACCGATGCGTCTTGCAAACAAAACAAAGTCACGCACCCGAATAGAACCCGGAACCTCTAGCGTAGCAGTTGGCTGTTTACACCACTGCGCCACAGAGGCCGTCAATAGTTATTATAAGGTTCAATAAGTTTTGAAAGTTAAAATAGAACTGTTGAAATGACTTTGCTTGACTATGATTTCTGGGGTTATTTCGGGTCACGCCCTATACTCTGTCCCACCACTGCAACTCCTGTTTATCAGGATCAACAGTGGCGTCCTTTGATCGAATAATCAACGAATAATCCAGCTGTGCAATGACGCACAGGCTGTGCCCAGACACACTACCGGTGGTCGCGGGACCCGCAATGAACTGAAAACTGGGGTTAGCTGAAAATAGCTTTGTTGCTATGTATTATAAAAATTACAAAGCTAATTTACTTTCCGATGTTACAAAGCTATTTTAAGTTGCCCCCAGAAATCATACCCCTACTATTACATAAACAGTTATATACTAAAACACAAGCCGACCAGTTATAGTTGCTGTCAAGGAAACCGAATAAAAAAAAGATTTATGCCCCTAATTAATCTTCCAGGCAAACAAAGTTAGGTGCCTTCAAGGTTTTTGCCGCACTGTTTCCCGAAAAAAGCTAGCCAAGGGTGAATTGCCCTTAATGCAAATTACACACACACACACACACATTTTTTTTTGGTGAAAAGTTTTAGAGTTTTAGTTTTAAACCACAAAAACTGAAAATCAGTCTGTTAAAAGTTGAACGAAGGGAGTGAAGTTCTCAGAGTCTAAGGAGCAATCCGGCGTTTTTTTATTTAATCTTCAAGGGCAAACAAGCCAACGGTTTACCTAATGGAAAGTGATACCGCCACCTACTAACACGACGATGCCCATTATGTCGTGAAACAAGAAGAGCACCCCATAAGCGTTGCCCATGTATAGGTAAAGATCTTATACCTCTCGTGCCGGGAATTACACTGGCTCTCCAATCCGTCGAACCGAAACACAGCGAACTGCTTCACGTTGTAAATAGAAAGGAGCATGGTACCAACGCAGACGATCTCGCACGTAGATCTAACACCTAATCCTTTATTTACGAGTTTTTACATTTCAATTTTACCATGAAAAAAAATAATGTTTACCGGAACTTTTAATCATTGGAAATCCGGGTTTTAATTTACTTTACTACCTTAAAATGGAAAATCCTGTACAAAATTTTATACTGTACATGCGCAACGCATTGGCGTCATCGAGTCAAAAGGCGGTATCATTTTCCGTAAGGTGAACCGTTTGCTTGTTTGCCCATGACATAAAGCTTTGATTTTATCATAAACTGAAAATTTGAAACAGCTTAAATCAACATATAGAATCAAATTATAAGTCCCTCTATTTCCAAATTGAGTTCGAGAAATTTCCATAACTTTAAGTTTTATAGGTGAAAACTTAGCAAGTTATTTATCTTTGGTCTTGTTTAATATATATTTACTTCCATGTATGTTTATATATTTATATGAAGGCACACCAGGATTGTCAGATACAGTATTCAATCTCTCTGGCTCCTCCATCATGGGTTATCAAGGCGTGGGTTCACGGGCGAGGAGTTAAAATCAAGTTTAACGAGTCACAAAAGTTTACTATAGAAAAGTCACTTCAAAGACGTTCTGCAGAACACCAGGTGATTCGGTAATGTAATTAAATTCAATCTCATTGCGAACATCCAATTCGATAATGTCCAAGAATCAATCTCCCGATCTTCCTTTTTTTCCTTCCCGCGCTGTCTCACTGACCGTTATGTTTTTTTTAAAATCAAGCACCAGTGTTCTGCATTACGTCAAGGGCGTCTCAACATACAGCCCTTACATAATTATAATAATAATAACACATAATTATAATAATAACAACATAATTACAATTTAAAAATAGACGTTCCGTTATATATTTATGTTTGTATATTTATTTATATGTTTACTTTAATGATTATGTAAATATTTCCACCAAGAAAGTCTATTTCCAACATGATAAATATAGTAGTAAGATATAGATAGGAATCTATAGTATGCTAAGTTACGTACATACATACATAAACTTACGCCGTAATCCCTCGATAGGGGTAGGCAGAGGTGTTACACACCGCATTTCGCACGTTTATGTTGAGTCCCAGTGTGACAGGTTCCGAAACTGTCGCCACTATCCGGGCGCAATTAGGAACATGGCAGCTACAATGTACGGCAACCCGAGACTCGAACCCTCGACCTGTCGGGTCGGATCGGTCCGTTAACCAAGGCACGTAACAAACTGAGCTACCACGTCCTCAACGTATATTAAGTTAATTCTTAATTCTTGGATATGCGGCCACACTCCATTCTAGACATTATTTTTGATTTTTTAAATGTATTAATTAAATTTTATAAGTTTTTGCAATAAAGAAGTGAATGCATATTTTAAAATAAATAATTACGATAAAAAAAACTTAGTAATTAATTAGTTTCAGAATTAACCTCCTTCTTAAAAATTCAACTTTTAAATATCAGTTCGATAGTATTCTAAGTAGAAATAATTCTATTTTTATTTATTACATTCCTATCTTTTATCATCGTAGTCGACATTGATTCTAATAGGATTTCTAATAACTTGACATTTGTCAATATATTTTGGACAATACACACGATATCTTCATAAATTATAACCTACGTGTTATAATAATAATAATAATAATAATAATAACCACATCACGACACACAGATTGACTCAGCCCTGTAGTAAGTATCGTAAGAACTTGTATCACAGGAACTAAGCAACGATTTGGTATGTACTACATAGATAAGAATACAACATCCAAGACCGGTAAGCGAAACAATGCGTCTTGCAAAGAACACAAAGTCCCGCCCCCGCCGGGATTCGAACCCGGAACCTATAGCGTAGCAGTCGGCTGTTTACACCACTGCGCCACCGAGGTCGTCAAATGTTATTCGGATATATAAGCAATATTTTTGTAAAGTTTAATTAAAATCCATTCAGTAGTTTTTGCGTGAAAGAGTAACAAACATCCATCCTTCCGAACATCCTTACGAACTTTCGCGTTTATATATATTTTATTAAAGATTTATGTATTTTGTGGACATAATAATTAATGTCACTGTAATACCAAATTAACGGTCAGGTTTATTTTCATGCGTGCTTTCATAATAAAGCCTCAAATTAATTATGATTAAAGTTCGTGAGCTCATTTATTTTTATAAAACTTATTTCAGCTTTCAGAGGTTATTTTAAGTGTGATTAATTTATAAAAGCTTCAAGCTTCGGACACACTGGAGAAAAGTAACGCTGAAAATGATTTTAAATACAAGCTTTTTGCTTTTCTTTTCTAATAAATGAATGTTAAAAAAAAGTCCGTCGAAGAAGTCATTTCTAAGGGATAAACCTTAGTAGTCAAGAGCAATCCGGCGTTTGCTTGTTTGTATGTATGTATAAATGTCTGTCAGACGATATCTCGCGTATCGTTGATCGGATCGTCGTGGAATTTGGTAAGTAGGTAAACAAGGCTGAAAGAATTTCTAACATCAAATATGAGGCTAATAGGTCAAGTTCTTGAGCTATAGGGGGTAGTAAGCTCATTGTTCGGAGTGAGCTATTAGTGTAATTAAGTTTATTTGTAAAAAATGTAAAAAAAATGTATTATGGATTTACATTTATTAATTTCAATTAAATTAATAATAAATAATAGTTTTTTTAATAAATCTTATTCACTACACAACCTTTTTTAAATTAGACAAATTTAACAAAGATATAAACAATAATTTCTGGGCTACAACTAAAAACTGGAACATTAAAACATGAGATGTGTGTATATATTTTGTGTGTGTATGAGTGTAAATGTGCATGTTTGTTTGCCCTTAAATGAAGCATGAGAAAGAACCAGACCATACGATGCCAGCTGGTAGAATTACAAAGTTACTAAGATTGTCAAGTTTTGTATTCTGAAAGTCAAGATTTGTATTCTGAAAGTCAAGATTTGTATTCTGAAAGTCAAGATTTGTATTCTGAAAGTCAAGATTTGTATTCTGAAAGTCAAGATTTGTATTCTGAAAGTCAAGATTTGTATTCTGAAAGACTGTTTGAATTGTTTAAAAGATATCGAAAGCAATTATTTTTTATTTTTTTTATTAGTTTATGTTATTGTTGATTTGTGTTGTAAATGTTGTGCTCGCCTTTAATTGGTGTGTGTGTATGTCCTGTGAAAAATAAAATGTATTTATATAATTGTGATGCATGTGTGTGTGCGTGTGGCTTGCCTTAATTAAAAAAAAAAAAATCTATCAGCACAAAGATTAATAAAAGTTTTTTAAATTGAGATTGAATGCTCGAATTTATTATAAACTCCGATCCGTCAATTAATTGAATTGGAATTGTTTTGGTATTACATGCTTAATATTCGAAAACTGACAAAAAAAACAGAATACATCTAACTCCGTACAAAAAATATTTAATGGTGTAGTTTATTTGTGTTAGATTTTATTTATTAAATAATAATAATAATAACCACATCACGACAAACACATTGACTCAGCCCTGTAGTAAGTATCGTAAGAACTTGTATCACAGGAACTAAGCAACGCTATGGTATAAACTAAATAGATAAGAATACAACATCCAATGCGTCTTGCAAAGAACACAAAGTCCCGCCCCCGCTGGGATTCGAACCCGGAACCTCTAGCGTAGCAGTCGGCTGTTTACACCACTGCGCCACCGAGGTCGTCAAATTACTGTTATTACGGTTATTTACTGTTGAACAAGCTAAAAAGCGAAGTAGAAAGTTCTGGGAATTTACTGGAGCAGTCTGTGTGTGTGTATAAATGTTTGTCCGAAGATAACTCGAGAATCGTTGATCTGGTTACCGTAAAAGTTGGTGGACGGATTAGTGAGGGAAGAATGATCTTGAAATTCAAATATCAGCCTAATCGGTTAAGAGGTTTCCGAGATATAGGTGGTCGCGAGCTAATACTTCGGAGCGAGTCACATGTATGTCGTCAGAACTCATGAATATGTGTAGGTACTTATCACATTGAAAAATATTTAATTGAACTTTCTCAGTCGACACAAAAATTCTAACTTCATATAAATTAATTTTAATTACACTTTTATTTATATCTATATTATTTTTAATGAAAATTATTATTTATAATTAAATAAAAAAAACAATAATAATTGAATTACATAGATTTGTAAGTAATCAATGTAAACAGGGATGAGCGCTGATGTCTGAAATACAGATTGTAT
Organism: Choreutis nemorana; assembly: GCA_949316135.1. Taxonomy (NCBI): domain Eukaryota; kingdom Metazoa; phylum Arthropoda; class Insecta; order Lepidoptera; family Choreutidae; genus Choreutis; species Choreutis nemorana. The sequence continues at coordinate 7,063,576 of OX438618.1, forward strand.
GATCTAGTTCAGACACAGATGTCTTGCATGAGTATTAGTAAATTTGAAAAATTGTATGGCACTTTAGTATCTAATTGTACATGTATTCATTCTGGGTCAATAAAAAATATTATTAAAAATACAAGTTCTACGTGAGCCAAATTTTGATCAAAATCTTTAAACAAAAATAATTATATTTCATAACTTTGCCTCATTCAATGTTATTTTCACATGTTTGTTTTTGTCTTAAAGAAATTATTTTAATTAGACCTCTTCATGGCGATATAACTTTATTCATTGGTTCAAATTTAAAATTCAAGTCCAGTGTGCTCGCTTCCTTATTCAACGGTAATAAATGAAGGTTCCTGACTGTGGGCGGAAAAAGGTTGAAACAGAAAAATTAAGAAGATTCTAGAATGATGTGGAAAAGTCCACACAATCGTCCATTTTTTTTTCCCACAAAGCCCCGGTAATACTGTCGATTTGTACTAGGGGGCTGAGATAAATAAATGACTGCATATTTGTTTTTAAAAAGGTGTAGACGGAGAATGAATAGCCATTTTCTAGCCAAAGCTCGACCGTCGGCTTCATAGCCGGTTACGACAAATCTACGTGCGATATCGCCTGCGTCGGTACCACCCTCCTTTCTATTTACAACGTGAAGCAGTTCGCTGTGTTTCGGTTAGAAGGAAGAAGAGAGCCAGTGTTATTACCGGCCCTATAGGTATGTCATCTTTACCTCTACATGGGCAACGCATTGGCGGTGGTCTTGGCGTTCTAGACATCAAGGGCGTCGTGTCAATAGGCAGCGGTATCACTTTCCATCAGGTCAACCGTCTACTTGTTTGCCCATGATTGTGTATAAAAATAAATAAAATACGATCAGTTCCCTTAGATTAACCCCTTAGATACCACTTTCCGCAAGCATTTACTCCAACAGAAAACGAAAACGTATGGGAGTGTCATTTCCACGGGCTCGGTTTACGTCACTGTTATTCCATTTTTTGACGACCTCGGTGGCGCGGTGGTGTAAACAGCCGACTGCAACGCTAGAGGTTCCGGGTTCGAATCCCAGCGGGGGCGAGACTTTGTGTTATTTGCAAGACGCATTGTTTCGCTTACCGGTCTTGGATGTTGTATTCTTATCTATGTAGTTAATACCATATCGTTGGTTAGTGCCTGCGATAAAAGATTATATCTTAGTGTAGGGCTGAGTCAACGTGTGTGTCGTGATGTGGTTATTATTAATTCAAAACACTTTTATTTTCTCTTGGCGTTAACGCTTGCAGAAATGGTATTTGTTTAAGGGGGGAGGGGTAGGATTGTTGCCGAATGCTTATTTAACGAGTGAGCAAAGCGAGTGAAGTTCTCTGAGTACTCACAATAATAATAATAATAATATTTTATTATGTATGAATAAATGTTTGTCCGACGATAACTCGAGTTTTGTTCATCGGATGGTCGTGAAATTTGGTAAGCGGAATAAAGTGACATTAGTTTAGTTTTAATATAAATATGAACCAAATCGGGAAAGAGGTTTATGAGATATAGTGTGTCACGAGTTCATACGTACTAGTGTAATAAAGTTTGAATCTGTACTAATATGTTACAGGTATAGTTTGCATTTAGGAAGCTTCAAAACTTTAGTCTGCATTTAAGAACTCCCATTACTTCTTTTTAACAATACCTTAAGAATTCTTGTTCGAAAATGGCATAGAATACATTTCGTCTAAAATTTCGAATAGGATTTCAAACATAAACATGCATTTATTTGCTAAAATAAGTTTTCAAAATGTGTCTACCATGAGTTCGTATAGTTTACCTAAACGTCAGGTTACATAGATTACTGCAGTGATTTCGTATGAGCAATCTTAATTCCTCATCAATCCGTTAGAGGCGCTTTACAAAGATTCATACAAATTTGTAACTGCAGTCGCAAGCGGCAATCGAAGGTAAATCTCATGGTAGGCAATTTCTTGCATTAGTTCCACTTATTATACCTGTCTAGTGTGCAAATGATTATAATCATTAATGAAATAGACGTAATCTACACAGTCCTAAGCCCAGTCCAAATAACAGATTCATATTTAAAGCATTCTCGCAGGCTTAAGGTCGTGGTTGCTTTCGCGGCACACCCGCCACTCTGTCCCACCATTGCAACTCCTGCTCACCAGGATCAACAGTGGCGTCCTTTGATCGAATAATCAACTAATAATGCAGCTGCATGCCCGGACACCCTACCGGCTGTCTTGGTACCCGCCATGAACTTAATCAGAAGAAATAGGAGGCAGTAAGAGAGCGGTTTCAGACTTCCCTCCCAGCAAAGCGGAGACAAAACAAAATGGCGGATAGTTGTAAAGTTGGCTGTTTAGTGGTAGTCGCCGTTCAAACTTCATTGTTGGTGTTAAATTATTAATGAGCTCCCAAAACCGGCGAACACAACGCGGGGAACTGTTTCCTTTTATTAATTAATAATAAAACAATGCACATTTTAATTTCACCTCAGGTTTAAACTGTGAAAACTAACTTCAACAAGGATGTCTTAACTTTCATAACTTAACAAACCTCAAAGTGCAATAACTATCAATTTGTGTAACAGCCGACTGCTATACTAGAGGATCCGGGTTCCTATCCCGGCGGAGGCGGAACTCTGTGTTATATTTTACTTTATTTGGGACTCAAACAGTTATTATAATGAATTAAAATCAATTCATATTAAAAAAAAAAACATTAACCAATCAAGTTTCCGGTGAAAAATTTACAGTACAAATAATATTGAAATAAAACAAAGAAATTAAAATAAACATGAAGCGAAATCAATAATAATTATACTATAAATTAACAACTAGAAAAAGACGGCAAAATATTGTACATAATTACTGTGTTATTTACAAGACGCATTGTTCAAAATCAAAATCATTTATCTGTAAGATTTTTAGTCGTTTCGCTTACCGTTCTTGTATGTTGTATTCTTGTCTATGTAGTTTATACCATATCATTGCTTAGCACCTGCGATACAAGATTATATCTTAGTGTAGGGCTGAGTCAATGTGTGTGTCGTGATGTGGTTATTCAAAATCAAATAATTTTTTATTCAAATTGATTTAAAATAAGTACTTTCAAATCGTCAAAATTCTTTTAAGCTACCACCGGTTCGGAATGCCTGTCTACGGGGAAGAATCCGGCAAGAAACCTCCGTAGTTGCTCTTTTCAATATCATAATACAATCTTAGTTATAGTATAAAATGTTACAAAAAAAATAAATGTATATAATATCTACAGATGTCCATAAAACATTTTATACAGACGAAATATAACAATAAACAAGTACCTACTTAAGTAGTCCTATTGAATTAAAATATAGTAAAGTTACTGCATGAACTACTGGAGTCGCAACAAAGACCCAAATGATAAAAGCTAGCAGAAAATAGTTCATGTTCTGAATCTACATTTCATGGAGCATGATTGCAACTCCTATTTTTATTATTATATATATGGATTAGAACAAAGAAAAGCTTTAACTCGTTCCCTTGTAGGTAGATAGAGTATGTAGAGGGAGGGTTGTTATTGTTAATGTAAGACTTGTCTTGGTAAATTCCTTTCGAGACTATTAGATTGCTACACACGTACCAAGCGAGCCTCTTACAGATTTACTGCGGCTCGTTGTTATTTAAATAAAGAAAGAAAATTTCAAAGAATAATACGGTTCTGTACGGTATCTTTCGGATTTTTTTTTTTGTTGTGTAAGAAAATATTATATTATATATTTATTGGTGAAGAAAATGTTTGTGCGTGTGTGTGTGTTTTTTTTTTACTGCTGTTGTTGTGTTTAATATAGATTTTTTATTACAACGGTTATTATAAGATCTATTTAAATATATAAATGGAATAAATGTAAAATTTTATTAATTTCTGTTCTATAATTTTTTCTACGATTAAATATGTGTAAATAAATTGTTATGGTTTATTAACTCAAAAAAAAAAAACATATTAACAATCAGCTTCTATTAACACTGAAATAAACGATAAACAGAAATTCAAAAATAAATATTGCCGAAATGAAATTTTCTGTTTTATTCCTTCCCCATCATCCCTCTAGCTGTTCTTTCAACCGCTTTATAGCTAGGGGTGACGAAAAGTGCTAACTTTTATTACTTTTCGGGGTTTAAGTGCGTTAAAAGTTTATTTTCACAAAAAATATGGACGAGAAAGAATATTTTTAGGTTTGTATTCTCAAATTTATCTTTTAATGGGAAATTTATTGGCAGTTTTTTTTCTTTTTATACAACATAATGAGCAAGCAAGCAGACAGCTGATGGAAAGTGATACCGCCGCCTATTGACACGACGATGCCCTTGAAGTCTGGAACGCCAAGACCACCGCCAATGCGTAGCCCATGTAGAGGTAAAGATGTGATACCCGCCGTGGAAATTACAATGGCTTTCAAATCCTTCGAACCGAAACACAGCGAACTGCTTCACGTTGTAAATAGAAAGGAGGATGGTACCAACGCAGACGATCTCGCACGTAGATCTACAAGTAACTAGCAAAGTAATTGTATATTATAGCTGTGTAAAATGTAACCAATATTATATTCAGTATTTTTCTTAAATTTTAAAGTGTGGTGGTTTATACAAAACAGTTAGATCGTTAAAAATATTTAACAAGACTATACGTGCGAGATCGTCTGCGTCGGTACCACCTTCCTTTCTATTTACAACGTGAAGCAGTTCGCTGTGTTTCGGTTCGAAGGATTCGAGAGCCAGTGTAATTACCGGCACGAGAGTTAAACTATCATAATTTAATTAATATTATTACATAAGATACCTAGTTAAGATTATCACATACATTCCATTAGTCAATCTATTTTATTCAGTTTTACCTGGTCTTCTAAAATACATAACAAATAAGTATTAACTAACTGTTAAACACGCTTAGAAATGTATTCTAGAAGCTTCCATCTCAAATACGGAACTAAAGATAATTCAAAATGTTGTTTATTTAAATAGACTTAAAATAAGTGCTTTCAAATCGTCACACCGGTTCGGAATGCTATCTACGGGGAGAAGAAGCCGGCAGGAAACCTCCGTAGTTGCTTACTTCACAAAAGTTATATTGAACGTTGAGTTGAAGGGTTATATTGACAGCCAAACATGATCCTCAGTATCTCATTGAACGTTGAACATGACGCTGTTTTCAACGACTTCAGCTTAAAAACCGGAATGCGAATCAGATTCCACACAAACTATACACCAACGTAAAAGATATTGGTTTTGAAGATTATTTTAACATACACACATAAACTCACGCCGTAATCACTCAAGGGGGTTAGCAGAGTTGTTAAACACCGCATTTCGCTTGTTTATTATTAGCATTATGTCCCAGTGTGACACTGTCGCCACTATCCGGGCACAAACCGGGAAGATTCGGTATGTGTTATAATAGGCAATATAACAGAATTAGAATTGAACGATAAACAAGAGAAATGATACCATTAAAAGTAAATTTACTCGGACCTGTCTCGCTCAGCAGAACAACCTTTTCTATGGTAGTTGCGTGTGTACTTTGACGTCATTGTACATATTGGGTATCCTTGTCTTTAATGCTTTTTGACTTATAGTTAAAGTAGAGCAAATATAATCTTGAAGAGTGCATTTTTTATTTCTTGCTATAGCGCGAACCGAAGCACTCTATGAAATATTCAACTATCTTTTCATGTTTCAATTCCAGAACATCGTATGAGATCTACGTTTTAAAGTTAGACGTTAAAATTTTATTGTTAAAGTTGAGCAAATATCATCATGAAAAGTTGTTTTGTTTTCCGACTACAGAGAAGCAAAAAGTGGGGTTATTAATATTTTTGTTAAAGCGCGAACAGCATAAAATACAACATAAACTCACGCCTAAATTAACCCTTCGAGAGGGGTAGTCAGAGGTGTAAAACACCGCATTTCGCATGTTTATGTTGAGCCAGTGTGATAGGTTGGGAATCCGTCGCCGCTATCCGGGCATAATGAGGAAAATGGCAGCTACAACCCGAGACTCGAAGCCCCGCCCTATCGGGTCGGTCGAAACAAGGCACGTAACAAACTGAGCTACAACATTCTCATATATATATACCACTCAAAACAAAATAAGGGCCACGATGTATTTTGTCTGTACCATGAAAATAATAAAACCAATAAATATCTTTTTGTCTCCATAACGAAAACTAATGTTGTTTTTACCGTGTAGACCAATAAACTTATTCCAATGATAATGATTAAAAAGTTTATTTGCTTTTGAAAGAAAAAATCACATTTAAGGTTAAAAATAAAAACAAGGTAAAGTTACTGAAAACAAAAGAAAATACTCCATGCTCATCTTTTAGTAACGAGTAAGCCCTCCTCGTTTCGCTACGCACTCCTGAAGCCTGGAGTGCATGCTCTCAATCAAATGCCTGACATTTTCCATTGGAATCTCTTCCCAGGCCCTTTTAACAGCGTTAATGAGTTGCTGTTGGTTGTGGATTTCCTGATCACCGTCTCTAACTCTTCGTTTCTCTCACTCAACTCATCTCACATGTGCTCTATTGGATTTCAGTCCGGACTGTTCGCCGGCCACGGCAAGACTTGAATTTGAGACGCTTCCAGTACAAACCGAGTCGCTTGAGCCTTGTGTGCACGAGCATTGTCTTGCATCAAGATGAATCCAGGACCCGCTCGCTGGGCAAATGGGATCACATGTGGTCTGACAACTTCCTCAATATACCGCTGAGCAGTAACAGTACCCTCATCTAAAATAGCGAGCTCAGTTTTGCCGTGTAAGCTTATCCCGCCCGAAATCATTACATTTGGACCACCAAAACGATCGACTTCATGGATGCAGGCTTCTGAAAATCTCTCGCCGCGTCTTCTCCATAATCTAATACGCCGATCGTCGTTAAAAAATTTAACTTTGCACTCGTCTGTGAAGAGCACCATGCCCCATTGGTTTATGTCCCAGTCCAAATGTTGACGGGTAAATCTTAAACGAATTGCACGATGATTTCTGGTTAATGGAACACGGACAACTCGCCTTTTTGATGCCTGCTGGTCTTCATGCAATCGATTACGAATAGTTTGGTCACTGACACGAGTACCCGTTGTGAGCCGTAAACGATTTTGCAGCTTGCGGGCCGTCGTTGTGCGATCTCGGCGCGCACTTAATCGAATGTAACGATCCTCTTGAGCTGTTGTAATGCGAACTCTGCGCGAACCAGGTCTTCTTCTAACACTGCCGGTCTCTTGGAAACGATTCCATAGATTTTGAATAGCTCTTCGAGAAAATCCCCATTGCATTCTTCACTCATTGTAACGGCTCTGGTTGCTGTCAGCGAGTCCATATGACACCTGCGTGCTTGTGGCATATTGCAAAAGATTTTTTGACTCGAGATATCAATGAACTCTGATAATTTCTAATAAACAAAGAAGCTAAGGAAAGCAAAACGACAAAGAAAATGGAATCAAAATTTTCAAAAATAATTTTAAATCAAATTTTATCGAAAATTGTTGCCAGCATTAGATGAATACTACAATATTAAAAAGTTTAGGTATCAAAGAGTTTGTATACTCAATATTTTACTACTTTCAATATGTAAATGTTTAATAATTTACACCAAAATGAAAAAATACCTCGTGGCCCTTATTTTGTTTGGACTAGTATATATTAAAGCTATATAATTCAACATAATTCAACTAAACGAACTTACGAAGATCGTTTAAAAAATATATAAGTTATCTAATCTAAAAAGTTCAATGTAACCATTAAAAATATCTTGTAATACGCATTAAGCCTAAAGTAAAAACCTGTATGGTTTTAACAATGCCTTATTTATCTTTTGTTTGTGTAACAACGCCTAATTATTAAAAGAAAACAATGTCACATGATAAAAAGACAGTTATTAATTAGATTGATCAATCTTTCAACAGGGTTTCCTAGTTCGGGCAAAGTTTATTTATAATCTCTTTATTTAATGTGTTTTGTTAATGTTTTGAGTCATTAGAAATACAACTTAAGTATTATTTATTATTGTACCTTCCTTTTGTAAATTATTTAAAACAGATATTGCAAATTTTGACCTTAGAAAATTCAATAAAGATTATTATTATTATTATTAACTGGTGATTGTGTCGACCATGAGTTTTACCTACGATTGCCGCTTGCGACTGCAGTTACAAATTTTTATGAATCTTTGTAAAGCGCCTCTAACGGATTGACGAGGAATTAAGATTGCTCATACAAAATCACTGTATTAATCTATATTTATATTTATATTTATTTAATAGCATCAACAGGAGATGCAATATTTAATTTACGACAGTATTTCCATTATAATACAAGTTAATTGTTCACCCAATTACAGAGGAACACAACATTCTCATAGTGACATTGCTCAAATTATTACGCGGTAAAATTAAATATAAATAATTAATTCCAAAATAATAACACTAGTTACATGCATAATTAAAACTACAATAAAATCACATTAAAAAAATTACATTATAAATTAAGAATAAACATAACCAACACAAATACAAATACGGACAACCAAGATTCATTTATTATTACATATTTTCTTTGTGAATGTGAGCAGACTGTCAGAAAATAAGTCCAAATGCAACTTTTTACAACTCTATGTTTGACTATGTCTTGTTTGTATGGTTTGACGACCTCGGTGGCGCAGTGGTGTAAACAGCCGACTGCTGCGGTAGAGGTTCCGGGTCCGAATCCCGGCGGGGGCGGGACTTTGTGTTATTTGCAAGACGCATTGTTTCGCTTACCGGTCTTGGATGTTGTATTCTTATTTATTTAGTATATACCATATCGTTGCTTAGCACCTGCGATACAAGTTCTTACGATACTCACTGCAGGGCTGAGTCAATGTGTGTGTCGTGATGTGGTTATTTATTTGGTTATTCTATGTTACCTGACGTGTAGGAAAACTATACGAACTCATGGTAGACATAAAGATGACCTGAAAAGGACGGACTGAGTGAAGCGTAGAATCGATTTGATTTCGAGAAGCGAGAACATGTCGCATGAAATCAAATCGCAAAATGGCCACTTATTGCTTAGTAATTGGACTTGGTGACTCAACCAAATTATTAAGCGGCCATTGTAGGTTAATTATTGGCAGTCGCGGTTCTCGGGGAACAATCTATATATATTGCGGCCATCTTGTTAAAATAACTATGTTCTTTCAACAATTTCGTAGAAAAAAAAAGGCAGGGAAAAAAAAAAAAATTTCGAAGGGAACGTCCCGTGAGGTTATTATCGTTGAAAGACAATACCATAAATAAAAAAAATATAGTAACTGGAGGCAGATTCATCATTTTCATTGTTCATCCAATCATCATCATCTCATTGATCATCTCATCATCTTCACGAATGAAGAAATTATAGTTACTGAAGTTTTTGCAGTGGAACCAATGCCGATAAGATATACCTGTGCAGCTAATTAAATTACTTCCACATATCTTTATCCTCTACATAATTTTGAATTTTATAGTGAGCCTTATTAATTTAAACTTGTTTATTTAAGAATTAAAGTCCAAAGACATTTCGTATCTTTTCATTATGTACTGTAGTAATTTATCCTGTAATTGTCAAAGTACAAAAGTCCGCTCAGCTGTAACATTTATTTGACAGCTTTCAACGATCCGACGACGTTTTCTGAAACATCAAAAGTGACTGAACTAGTAAAGCATACTGTCAATAGATAATTTACGTTGAAACTTGAGTCCTATTCTTTAGATATTAGGGTGTACAATGACTTCAAAGATTCGGAATATAATGTTGAATAGTAGGAATTAATTAGAAATTAATTTTGTTAGTTGCTTCGGGAGACATGATTAAAGTTACTGATGAATGAAAAAATTTAGTCAAGTGTGAGTCGGACTCGCGCATGACGGGTTCTGTACCATCTTATAAGATTAAACATTATGTACTTCCGTAAAAGAAACCAGCAAAAAAGTCTTGGATGGGAGCCCATTTTAATTTATACCGCATTTTATCATGTTTTTAGTATTTGTTGTTATAGCGGCAACAGAAATAGACATTCTCTGAATATTTCATGAGTCTAGCTATTATAGTTCATGAGATACAGCCCGCTGACTGACGGACAGACTGACGGATAGCCGAGGCATACTAATTGGGTCCCGTTTTTTACCTTTTGGGCACGGAACCCAAAAAATCTGCCATTTGCGAGAAATAAAAGAATAAGATAAATATACTTAGAGTATATAATGTTAATTCTTATATACATAAACTAGCTGACCCGGCGAACTTACGTATTGCCTTTAGTTATTAGCCGAATACAGCAGCGCCACCTACCAGGTTCAAATGTTTTCAAACCATCCAGAAACTCATTGGAATGTACAAACAAAATTTCATCCGAAACTGTCCAGCAGTTTAGGAAGAATTAGGTGACAAACACACGTTCAAAAGATTTATATCAATTAAGATTAAGGTCAATAGAATTCACGTTACATGTATGTATGGCTGATGGGGCATTTCTTGTTATTTTTTTATTTTATTATATATTTTTTAATTTGTTGTTATAGCAACAATAAAAATAAATAAACTGTGAAAATTTCAACTGTATACCTAATAAGTTTCATGAGATACAGCCCGTTTGGTAAACATACTGACGGATGGACAGTACGTATAGTATGGAGGCCTAGTAACAGTGTTGCGTTGGAACTACAGCAACATCCGTAAAGGTACAAAAACCGAGGTTTTGTGGTCTCTCAAATAACATGAATTCTACATTAGATTTTAAATGCTGGTTTCTCAGATTACTCTAAAATAAAACCTACACTGCATTCGATTATAAGTGCTAAAAACAACGGGACAGAGATCATTTTTAAAAACAAACAAACCATTAAAATTAAAGGATTTCTTCATTAATAATAACGAACGGTATCTTCCAACAAATCATGGGGTAAATGAGGGTTTTACTTTTATATGATATTTAATAGCTTTTCACGAACGTAATTAAGCATTTTTGCTATAAAAAGGATTTAAGTTTAATTTAATACCAATGCCTTCTGGATACCAATTCTTATTGCGAAACTTACTTAAACAAGAAGAAGAATCTTCGCCTTTAATTTTGTGCGCGAAATGTTATCTTGTAATAATAATAACCACATCACGACACACACATTGACTCAGTCCTAGACTAAGATATAATCTCGTATCGCAGGCACTAAGCAACGATATGTTATAAACTAAATAGGTAAGAATGCTACATCCAAGACCGGTAAGCGAAACAATGCGTCTTGCAAGTAACATAAAGTTTCGCCCCCGCCGGGATTCGAACCTGGTACCTCTAGCGTACTCAGGCTGTTTACACCACTGCATCACAACATTTACCTTCACAGTTTATTTCTATGGAATCCATGCTGATTGAAAAAATGAACGGCACCAGAGAGATTATATCTTTACCACTACTTGGGCAACGCATTGGTGGTACTCTTGGCGCTGCAGGACATAAAGTGCATCGTCATATCAATAGGTCTTTCATCAGGAGAACCATCTGCATGTTTCGCCTGAGGTCGAAAAAAAAGTTAAATTCAAAATGGGTGTAAATTTTCCAATCATTTCTTATATTTCTCTCTCTTTTCCTTTTGATATCTATTTATATTACATTACACAGCCTTGAAGACATTTCCTTGGAATTGCTCATAAAATATTTAAGTACCAGATAATTGCTCGAACGTTTCGCTATTTAGTTAAAGTCAATTTAATAAGCAGCTCAGAAGGTTTGAGACTATTTCTGAGGTTCCGTAAGTTATGACAGAGTATGTCTGTCAAGACCGCGTTATTGAGCTAAAATTAATAAAATACATTAATACCAAATTTGCATACCAAACCATCCTGAACCAAAATGAAATAAACTTTGACCGGTATGTATGTCACCTATTTTGTTGTGATTTTTATAAGCGCCATCTATTATGATTTTTAAGAATTACATTGAAACGTCAAACTAGTTAGTTTGAGGTGGAATCGAGTCGTGGGATTGACAATCCAGTTGACTGATCAATAGCCAGTCAATATTATGGCGATAGCCAGCCAGTCAGCATTCCTGTAACAGCCGGCCATTCAGTATTCTAGCTTAGGCATTCTAGCCTGAGACACGGTCGAGTGCGGACGTAGCCAACCAACGACTCGGGATCACCACGTTTCTGTTAAATCCGTTGATATCTTTACAATCCTTGTTCATTTTAAATTCCAAATTGTTTAAATTAATTATACGGTCCTGATGCTAAACGACAGTAGTTTTATTTTGATTCGCCAACATGATCGAAGAGCCACCTGATAACAGCTCTCTACCCCGTACGCCGTTATATGTATGTATGATTGATGACGAAAAAACCTAACCTAACAGAATAATACAAGAGAGAAAGTTTGCCTAATATTGTAAGAGACATATGACCGAGGCTAAACTGAATAGTTTACTTAACAATAACAGATGAGAATAATTTTACGTATCACACTTTTTCTAGCGTGATTTCCAGTAGTCGGATTATAGTTTTTAAACTTACTTCTTTTAGAAAATAAGACTTTTTTAGAAGCTCCATGCAACTCGATATTAAATGAATATTCTTCCAAAATAAAAGCATTAAATAGAAAGTAAAAAATCGTTCCCGACAGTGCTTCACAAATTAACCTTCACTAGTCCATAAACATAAACTCACGCCGTAATTAATCCTTCAAGAGCGGTAGACAGAGGTGTTACACACCGCATTTCGCATGTTTATGTTGAGTCACACTGGGACAGGTTGCGAATCCGTCGCGACTATCCGGGCGCAATGAACATGGCAGCTACAATATATGGCAACCAGCATATATATAACCAGCGTTATTACGTGCGAAACATTTTGATTGAAATTTGTTTCACTAAACACGCCGCACCCCCGTTGCGACAATGTCACTTTTGCAAAAAATGCACCCCTTTACTTGGTGCGATAACGTAACTTTTGTAGAAGCCATAGCTTCCGTATAGTAAAGTTAAAAGTTGACTGTCGTTGAAGTAGCTGTTCATCTGATCTATATATTCTTAAGTCATTGTTTTGTGAGGTGTAAAAATTTCAAATGCTTCTCCTGAAAAACTATATTTTTGCATAGTGACAGTGTCGGACAGGGTTGGACATGAAAATGATTAGTAGGTTATCTTTGTGGTGTTTAGACGGTCAGGCGTCTCCTGAATGTCTCCCCTTTAGATTTTTGGGCCTCTGGACCATTTCAATTGCTGTCTCCGCTTTGCTGGGAGGGAAGTCTGTAACTGCTTTCTTACTACCTCCTATTTGTTCTGATTAAGTTCGTTGTGGGTCCCAAGACAGCCGATAGGGTGTCCGGGCACAGTCTGTGCATCATTGCACAGCTGCATTATTCGTTGATTATTCGATAAAAGGACGCCACTGTTGATCCTGATAAACAGGAGTTGCAGGGTGGGACAGAGTGGCGGGTGTGGCCCGAAAAAAAAGGTTATCTTTGTTGACAAAAATTGATACCACGATATAGAAGTGGAGCAGCGTTTTCGAAATCGGAAATGGTTCTAGAAGGATTTTTAATAACTTGACACTTTTTGTTATGTTCTCGATAATTCACACAATATCTTTATAAATTATACCCTATGTCCTGTTTTGATGTATAAGCTATGTTATTGTCAAGTTTCATTAAAATCCATTCAGTAGTTTTTGCGTGAAAGAGTAACAAACATACATCCATACATCCTTACCTTATATAACAGAAATTTCAGATATTAAATTTAAGCAATATGTTAAACAAATTTTAATTAAGAAGGCTGACTAAAAAATTCAAAATTATGTTGAGGATAAAGATATATGGAAGTAATTTAATTAGCTGCACAGGTTTATCTTATTGACAGTTGGGAATGTAGCTAGAATTATTATGTTCAAAAATTTTAATTTGTAGTAGAAAATATTGTATTTGAATATTGAAAAAAGCAACTACGGAGGATTCTTGCCGGAATCTTCCCCGTAGAAATAACATTCCGAACCGGTGGTAGTAAAAAAAAAACGATCTGAAAGTACCTATTTTAAGTCTATTCGAATAAAAAAATATTTTTACTTTGACTTTGACTTTACAAACTTTCGCGTTTATAATATAAGTAAGGATCTCCGAAATATCTAGGGACGGTATAGGCTCAAAGAGTTAACTTAAAACTATGATACATAATAAGTTTCATAGTTTTTTGCGTTTGTTTCATTAAGGTTCACGAAATATATTTATACTGTTATTTTCAGTTAAATTTACGAAAAATAGATTATCACTACGTAGTATAAAACAAAGTCGCTTCACACTATCTATCTGTCCCAATGTATGCTTAGATCTTTAAAACTACGCAACGGATTTTGATGCGGTTTTTTTTAATAGATAGAGTGAATATAATACATAATAATAATATCCGTGCTAACGGGGGCTGGTCGCAAGTTGTTCTATAAGATCAACAAATGTAAAAGAATGTGTATGTATGTATTTGTATGTGTGGATGTAGAAGGGTCTTATGTACCTACTTCAGAGCTAAATTAACGTTACACTTGTCATAAAGGATTTCTTTACTAAAAAAATAAAACCAAGAAGCAAGAATCGGTTATGATATTGGCCCTTAACGTGTATAATGTGCCAAAATCATGCGCCCTTTTATAGGCAAAGGTTTATAAAATGTATCCCAAGGGATCGTTTACAAAAGGGATAGAAAGGTATACCTAACGAATCAAATAGGGGATGTAAATATATTTTCCTTTAATAATTATATCGACTTATCCATTTAAAAATGAATATAAAATAGATAACAAAACTTTTATTACTAAATTATATGAATTACTAAACGCTATTTCGCTATGAAATTTCAATACGAACATTCATCCCCTCTTTTAAATGAATAATAATAATCGTGATTGATTTTAATAACCACATCACGACACACACATTGACTCAGCCCTGCACTAAGATATAATCTTGTATCGCAGGCACTAAGCAATGATATGGTATAAACTACATAAACAAGGATACAAAGACCGGTATTCGAAACAATTGGCATGACGTCAAAATATAATGAATTGAAATGATGTTACTTATTATATTGTGAATAATATTTTTTAGTTATGGAAATAGTATAGACTCAGCTCTAAGATATAATCTTGTATCGCAGGCGCTAAGCAACAATATGGTATAAACTACATAGATAACAATACTACATCCAAGACCGGTATGCGAAACAATGCGTCGTGCAAATAACACAAAGTTCCGCCCCCGCCGGGATTCTAAACCGGAACCACTGCGCCACCAAAGTCGAAAGCCATAGGAAAGAAAAAAGGTGATCGAGAGGTCGCTCACCAACAGACGCGCTGGACAAAAACCGCTAAGGCAGGTCATTCGCTCCAGATGCAATCCTGATGCTGACCACGATCCTTAGTCATGAGGGACCGTCTAGAGAGAGAGAATTCTACAAAACAGTCTAATAGTGAATTGTCTCTACCAACACCTGAAGAGATTCTAACAATGACTGGATCAAAGGATCAGATACAGAAGGCAGTACTCCAAGACACGGCGCGCATTGTCAGAAGGTTCCTCTCTCTGCAGCCCTAACCACCGGTAGTTTGAGCATTGCCTCGCTGCCGGTGGCACTCTAGATTATGATTTTTTATAGCGTTGCCATTTTTAGTGTCAAGTAAAATTTATTATCAAGTTTGGATGAAGAATGTAATGATGGAGATTTGAATAACGATACATGGAATAACGAAACTGCCTAAGTAACATGCTAGTACGGTTACTGCACGCTGTAACAGGTTACTTGGGAGATGACGAAAAGAGCCGCCAAAACGTCGTATTTCAGTTTCTTCAAACTTGTGCAGCACATATTAATTTTTCTCACTTAATGTTGCTTAGAAAAGACAATAGAATTAGAAAAAGCAACACAGATTACGTTTTTGTAGTGTTTTTTTTTTTTAATAAAATAAAAACGTAAACTAAAAATTAATTAAATAAAGGGTAATAATAATAAAAATGCATTTTTTATTCACACATTCGTTTAATTCGTCAGAAACGAATATAAAATCGTAACAATATGAAATATGTAGGACGAGAATTTATAAGGAAACTTTAACTTGGTACATTCGTAGCAAAACTCGTCGACACGCCATATCTTGATATTCGCCATTAATTCGAACGGCGACAATAGCACCATCTGTTTGTGACATGACAAATGACAGCTGATGGCCCGCGGATACGTGACGGCAATGACGAGTGAATGTTCACAACGTGTAGACCTAGCGAACGCTGTTTGCGAACGCTCGCAAACGTAAAGATAAATTGATTAAAGCAACAATTTTTATTTTTGTACACACCAAGGAATTCACTTAAAAAATGGCGTCGAATAAGTTTTGAGATGTAGATTAGAAATAATGTTTTATCACAAACAGCATATCAAATGTTCAAAGCGAACTTACTTTAAAAAATGCTTTTCAATAAACAAACTACCATAAAAAGAATGCCCAAATGTTGAATTTGGTGCTTATCGTTTTCTATCACTACAATGTGTATGTATTTTTCGTACACTTTCTTGACTGCAGTAGGTTTGTATGAATCTTTGTAAAGCGCCTCTAGCGGACTGACGAGAAATTAAGATTGCTCATATAAAATCACTGCGTAATCTTTGTTACCTGACTTGTAAGAAAACTATACGAACCAATAGACAAGCAGGCACACAGGACGTCGGATTTAAATATACAAGTGTATTTTACTGACGAGCATTCGGATGATCTGTACATACAATAACTACACAAATGGATGATAATTTAGTGCCAAAACTTCTTTATAGTGATATTCTGTTAAGCTAAGAGGATGTCATTTAGTATTGACCTTGACTGCGAACTGTGGCTCCATCAGTTAGATGTCAAAGAGTTTTGATCCTAGATTACCATCCTCCTTTCTATTTACAACGTGAAGGAGTTAGCTGTATTTCGGTTCGAAGGATGAGAGAGTCAGTGTAATTACCGGCATGACTGGTATAAGATCTTTACGTCTACATGGGTAACGCATTGCCAATGCTGCTGGCGTTCCATGACATCAGGGGCATTGTCATGTCAATGTCATTTTGAACTGTCAGCTTGTTAGCCAGGGATGTTGCACAAAAAAATATAACCTATTTACAATTTTACTAAGGTTTAAGCTCTTAATTTTTATCCTCTAAATATCGTTTAAGGAGCCTTTAACTGGCTACCATTTAAAAATCAAATTCAAAAGTATGAATTAATACAATTGGTCTTTCAAAAGCTCTTTTGAATCGTCATAATGAAGCATCGGTTCGGAATACTGATGTTCGAGAAAGAGAAAGAGAAACCTCCGAACTGATTTTGATTAAGGCTTATATAATTTTGCAAAAAAATATATATACACAATACATAAAAACATGTACACGATATGTTTGACATCATTTAATTTTCGAAGGGAAACTTCCGTGCCTTTAAAAAGTTTTGTCACCAATATTACTGGTGTAAGATTTAGGTTAGTATCTCATTTATCCCCTGTTAGTTAGTGGCATACCGTGGTGTTTAGACGGTCAGGCGTCTCCTGACCGTAGATCCCTTTAGCTTTTGGCCTCTGAGCCGTTTCCATTGATGTCTCTGCTTTGCTGGTAGGGAAGTCTGATACCGCTTTCTTACTACCTCCTATTTCTTCTGATTAAGTTCGTTACGGGTCCCAAGACAGCCGATAGGGTGTCCGGGCACACCCTGTGCGTCATTGCACAGCTACATTATTCGTTGATTATTCGACGCCACTGTCGATCCAGGTGAACAGGAGTTGCAGTGGTGGGACAGAGTGGCGGGTGTGCCCCCAAAAAAAAAACATTTTATTTTAACCCGACTTGGGGTACATTTTTAGTGTAATATATAGTGGATAGTTTAAAAAAGTGGAATTTTTGTATTGTTGAGGACGTGGTAGCTCAGTTCGTTACGTCCCTTGGATAACCGACCGTCCCGAGCCGACAGGTCGAGGCTTCGAGCCTCGGGTTACCGTAAGTTGTAGCTGCCATGTTCCTCATCGCGCCCGGATAGTGGCGACGGATTCGCAACCTACACGGTAATGGATACTTTTCCAATAGACGGGTTTTAGTTTTTAAAATAACTTTTTAGATTTCCTTCCGCAGCAACATGTTTAACAATTATCAATAATATATTGATCAAAACCTTTAATTTTAAACTTTCCTTGACAATTCAGTAAATCAGATATAGTAAATAATTTCCGAATATTTCTAATGTAGGAACCAAAAACATGAATCAAAGGAATAACAAGACATTGAATGAATTTACAGCAGAATAAAAGGTAATTTCAAATTATTTGTAAATATTCCCGCTCGATTTGATTGCAAAATCACCTACTCTGAAATGACGCCTAAGAAACTTCGGGACGACCGATAAACCGAACACAAAATCAACGATAACACCGCATTTGAAAACGACGTGATAGCTCAGATTGTTACGTGCCTAGGTAAACAAACTCATTTCCCTACGAATATTATCAAAACGTGATATTCAATTCGGCGTATTCTATTTGACTAGTATAAAATAGTTTTAGAATGAAATGGTAGCTTAGTTTGCTACGTGCCTTGGATAACCGACCGACCCGACCCGACAGGTCGAGGGTTCTGGTCTCGGGTTGCCGTAAGTTGTAGCTGCCATGTTTCTCAATGCGCCTGGATAGTGGCAACAGCTTCGCAACCTGTCACACTGGGACTCAACATAAACATGCGAAAAGCGGTGTCTAGCACCTCTGCCAGCCTCCCGAGGGATTACGGCGTCAGTGATGTTATCTGTCGAAGTACATGTCAGTGTCTTCGGAGTAACGTTTTTGATTCAATACATGTCAAACAAAGTTCGATCGTAATGAATGTATCTGCGAGCCAGACTGACCCGACCGAAACACTTTCGTAGTATGAAACACACGGACATTCGGCCGATACTTCGTTTTTCGTCGTTTCAGAATAGACGCTAAGTTTCGAATTATTAAAGCATTTACAGCTCCGAAAATAGTTATCCAATAAATCGCTAGCTGCAGTAGTCGAAAAATAATGCAAATTAGTATGAATAGAGGTAATTATTTCGTTATTTTCGCTTTTATACTGCAAATACAGTTTCGAAGTAGGGAATTTTCATTTCAATAGAATCTTAGTGCATGGCTGAGTCATGTGTGTGTCGTGATGTGGTTATTATTATTTTATTTGTAAGTATGGAATTGTTTATATAAAATCACAACGCAATATTGTATGTTCTTAATAAAAATAAAACACATTTTTTGTTAAGAGGAAATATTAGAAACAATGTATATATTATGGAATAATTATTTTACTAGAATGTTTATAATATTATATAACAGACTTTTAAAGTGAATATAGACTTGATATCTTTAAGAAAACATGAAAACTACTCGACTGAAATTACGGCCAAAAGTTTTATCATTAAAAGTATGGTTTCGCAATTCAAATTTACGAGTCAATAAAACTCGCTCATTAACTGTAGTCCAGCTGTAAGCGTCGTTTCGAGCTAACAGACGAACGGACAGATATCCTACAAATATCGCAATGTTCGGCCTCGGTCTCACTTTTGGCATCGCACACGCGGTCAAGGCGCATACCCACGAGATGTATCACTGTATGTGTAAGCAATACAATTACTATTGTTTTTAGGGTTCCGTTGCGAAAGGGTGCCAACGGTTCCCTGTTAATAAGCCTCCGCTGTCCATCTGCCCTTCCACCGACCGGCTGCATCTCATGAACTATATTATCTTATATAGATTAAACAGTTGTCTCCCTGAGATCTGAAGACGGCTGGACCGATTAGAATGATTTTTTTTTACTTTGTATGCTTTAATACAGGGAAGGTTTAAATGGTAAAAAATGGGACAGCATTCCCAAAGGAAAGGTAAGCTTCACACAGGTACGCAATACCACACGATATTTATACATCTTTATTATTATTACGTATAAGCTATATTATTGTAAAGTTTCATTAAAAAATTCATTCAGTAGTTTTTGCGTGAAAGAGTAACAAATATCTGTTCACCCATACATCCATACAAACTTTTTCATTTATAATATAGTAGTAAGTATATATGTTTTTTTTCAGTTATCCTTTTTTTCCTGTTTACCTTGAAATATTTTTTAATATTGTGGTACAAGATTTAAATAGAATTAGTCATCTACATATTTAGCTATCAAACAAGCCCTTTTTTTGCCTTTTTGTGACCAGTAAGACAGAATTACCTACCAAAACGTACACAGGTCCACGTGCGTGCAATAAAAATGGCGGCAATTTAATTTTTCATGAAAAAATAACATATAAATTACAGATTTTTACTTCAGTGAAGTGTATTTTACTAAAGTCTTCAAAAAACTGTGCCTAGAAACAGAAAAACTTTCCGGTAAGTACACTAGCTTTTGTCATTGATTGAGTACTTTTTATTCTCCTAGAAACACAGTAAAACTTTTGTTACCGGTCTGCAGGTTCCATGACAGCTACTGTGTCCGTGCACGTAGCCTGTGCTTCATTGCACAGCTGCACTATACGTTACAAAGGACGCTGTTTGGTGAAAATTGCAGTGGTGTGACGGAGTGGCTTGGTAAATATCAGGTTTTAGTTTTAAAGTTTCCCTATCCAAAGGTTACCAGCGGACCAGCTATCAGTATATCAGTCAACGAGCTATACCTTATAACATAATATTTTAATTAAAATATTTAGGAACGTCTACAGCAAGACATAATAATAATAAGTAGAGAATCGATTTTTTACAGCAGATGTATCAGTTGATCTGACTTTATTGGCAAATATAATAAAAATTCGTAATATCCATTTTATATTATAATGTTAAATCCAGATAGTACGGAACCCTTTGCGTGCGAAATCCAACTAGAACTTTAACAAGTCTCATTGGCTACCTACTATTTGTCATCATCCCTTTGCTGTGTTTTGTGTGTGTCAAATAAATTGTTTCTCTCTACTTTCTTTTCTATTGAAGAAAATGTATGAAGTAAATCTTTAAGAAGAATAAAAAGGGTAATTTGATACGTCTGGGATAGGAGCTGTCAAAAGAGAGATAAATTGCTTCGGGTTGAGGAATGACTTTGTAACGTATTATATAAAGCAATAAGTTCAAAATTAAATGTACAATC
The DNA here is from genome assembly GCA_949316135.1 of Choreutis nemorana. NCBI lineage: Eukaryota > Metazoa > Arthropoda > Insecta > Lepidoptera > Choreutidae > Choreutis > Choreutis nemorana. Next base: position 7,084,769 of record OX438618.1, read on the forward strand.
GCGGTGACACATGTACATATCCAGTTAAAGTGACTTCGCTTTTAAGAATAGTAAGAAATTAATTATTTAAGATGAAGTAACCGTGAATTTTACGCGGAACCTTTAAAATGGATTTAAGTTCAATGCTTGTTTTATACGAGTGAGTGAAGCCCTCTGTGGTACCTCAGGTTCCAATCCCAGCTTGAGTTGTTTTTATTAGGTCGACCTGTATGTAACTAACTATGTAATGGAATCTAAGGTAACTAATTTAACCATCTTCCAAGGGTCGTAGCGTAATGGAAATTGGCAGCTGAATGTAGTTCTGATGATTATACAATAATATCGAACTCATCTGATGATGGAGCCGGAAGATATGAACTGGAACTTCATGATGGAAAATCGTTTTGAATTTCTTGGAAAAGTCTTGTAATGAACTTTGACCACGATATTAGATTTCAAGGTCTGATGATGAAGCCGGAAGATACACACTGGCATTCCATGCGTGTTGTTCTAGTGTTATTTAAACTATTATTTTATTTGTCTATTTTATTTTTAAATTTTTATTGCGTGTCAAGTTCAGAAAAAAAAAACGAAAAGTAAGCAACATAAAAATTAATCAACTTAATTAATGACTACAATTAACCATATCAATTTTTACATTGAGGACGTGGTAGCTCAGTTCGTTACATCCCTTGGATAACCGACCATCCCGAGCCGACAGGTTGAGGCTTCGAGCCTCGGGTTACCGTAAGTTGTAGCTGCCATGTTCCTCATCGCGCCCGGATAGTGGCGACGGATTCGCAACCTATCACACTGGGACTCAACATAAACATGCGAAAAGCGGTGTCACCTCTGCCTACCCCTCTCGAGGGATAACGTCGTGAGTTTACGCATGTATGTATGTGATGCATTTATTTTTAAATGTCGTTTTTGTAACGTTCCTCTAAATTTGTCCTGGAGTCTATTATATATCGGAGGTAGTCTAATTTAGATAAATAGATCTTAAAGAAGGACAAGGCCCATTTCATAATCCGAAAACCAAACAAATAAGAACAACAGATTGAAATAAGTGGCCTTGAGACTACCATCTGGAAAAACTAATCCCAAAATAGCTTACAGATATACAAACGGACACTGAAAGCGAGTCTTGTCATAATGTTTATGGGTTTTCAATGCGAGGTTATGACAACATAAACAAAGTTATATCTGCTTGCATATTAACTGAACGACGGCCACTAAATATATAGTGTACAGTCTGAACTTCATTTTTGGCTCCTTCCCGTTTGGACACTTTCCCGTTTCGTAACCTTATTTAATTTTACTACACGTAAAAAAGGTTTCCCAAACGATTGCCTAAACGCCATAAGACTTATTTATTATTAAAAGGATATTTAATGAGGGTTACGAAACGGGAAAGTTTACAAACAGGAAAGAGCCCAGTTTTGGCAGCCACGCTCGACGTAACTGCTAGGGCTGTAAATTTTTTACTGAACCCAAAATGATGCAAGAAGTAAAAACTGCTGCACCCGTGGCTATAGAAATAGCATCTGGATGTATTTTCTTTGATATTCAATGTTGCAACTTGTTACTGAAATTAACTTTTGACGATCTCTATGATGTCAAAATTAATTTTATTTTACGCATAAATATCTCTTTATCATCTTACGCCTAGGTTTTCGCTGGAAACCACTAAAAGCATTTATGAGAGATAAACGCATTGTTTCGCTTACCGGTCTTGGATGCTGTATTCTTATTTATTTAGTATATACCATATCGTTGCTTAGCACCTGCGATACAAGTTCTTACGATACTTAGTGCAGGGCTGAGTCAATGTGCGTGTCGTGATGTGGTTATTTATTTTTAAACAAAATCACAGTTTCTACCTGATTTACGAATAAGAATACTTAGGTTTGTTGGATTTTTTTAATTACTTTTGTCATTCGAAATCTTCCGTTTTAATAATAATGAGAAGCCATGGAAGTTTAAAAATTTAACAAGTGTTATTAAATTTCTACTCTGTTCCTATTTGTATTACGTTACTAGTGTAACGTTCAAGTCCCCTGATCACGAGGATTTAACGAATTAGGTCAGGTTAATATCACTATGTCAACAAAATTAACGAAGGTCCAGCGTAACTTGAACTCAGACTCAAAGGTTACTCTTTGGTAGACACCCACGAGAACTTTATTCAATCTTGCCTTAAAGAGGTTATATTTATCAGGGAATACATCGGCAGGCCAAGAATTCCACTTCTTTGCAGTTCGCAGAATAAACGAGTTCTCGAAGCGTTTAATCCGGGTGGTTGGAATATCCACAACGAATGGATGGACCTCCCCCCGACGTCTCCTGGTAATGTTTGTATGGGCCAAGTTAATTAGTACACACAATACATTAGTAGATGCAATACCAGCTATTTAGCTATATAAAATATCCATAAAAACATAAACTCACGCCGTTATAAATCCCTCGAAACACGGCGTCAACTCCGAAACGACGGAAAACGAAGTATCGGCCGAATTTCCGTGTGTTTCGTACTACGAAAGTGCTTCAGTCAGGTCGGGTCTGTCTGGCTCGCAGATACATTCATTGCGATCAAACTTTCTTTGCATCAAAACCCTTACTGCATACATTTCAACACATAACATAATCTCACGCCGTAATCCTTCGAGAGGGGTTGGCGGAGATGTTACGTACCACGTTTCACATGTTTATGTTGAGTCCTAGTGTGACAGGTTGCGAATCTTTCGCCGTTATCCGGGCTCAATGAACATGGCACTACAATGTACGGCAAAATAGTATATTTACAGTGAAAACAGAAAAAGAATTGTAAGATTTTGACGACCTCGGTGGCGCAGTGGTGTAAACAGCCGACTGCTACGCTAGAGGTTCCGGGTTCGAATCCCGGCGGGGGCGGGACTTTGTGTTACTTGCAAGACGCATTGTTTCTCTTACCGGTCTTGGATGTTGTATTCTTATTTATTTAGTATATACCATATCGTTGCTTAGCACCTGCGATACAAGTTCTTACGATACTTAGTGCAGGGCTGAGTCAATGTGTGTGTCGTGATGTGGTTATTTTTATTGTGAAGATAAACCCGGGAGATATAACCATTTAAAGTAAATGTATCTCGCTCATCAGAACAACCTTTTCAATGGAAGTTGTATGACGCTTGTGTACTTCGACGTCATTGTGCATATCGGATCTCTCTGTTTAACCAACGACTTTGAAGCTTTATAACTTAGTTAATAAGTCAGATATTTGAGAAAATCTAACGGATTTGTGGATATAGGAGGTATCGAATTATAATAAATAAAAAAAGTCATGCATATTCCCTATTGGGAGCTAGTTGAGATTATTAATTATGGCGTCCCATGAAAACGCTCTTTCTTTTATTCTTTCCATCATCACGGCAATAGCTTTAAGTGTTTTGTCAGTGTCAAGTAATATTTATTCTCAAGTTTTGATAAGGAATGAAATGATGAAGAGATGAATAATGAATAATAAACGTGCCTACAGTAACATGTTAGTACGGTTTTTAATAGGCTATTTGGGAGATGACGAAAAGACCTGCCATTTCACTTTCTCCACACTTGTACAGCACAACAGATATTCAGTGGTCAAAACACTAGCATTTTTATTAGGTTCTGCTGATATACGAGAAGATAAAATAGAATTTCAACTGACACCCGTTCCCGCCAAGCAACCAAACTGCGTCTTAAATATGGTGTCTGAAGTTATTAATATTGCTATGAGGTGAGACAAGGAATTTCTAATTTAATTTTCTCCAATACCTAACATTCCTTTTAGGTAAAAGCGAAGGCTTTCCCAGAAGTATATTCCTTTGTAATCTTATTTTTTCTAACGGCCGGTAATCCAATATCCATCTCCCTCAGACAAAGGTCAAAAATGAATTGAAAAACAGGACAAACACAGGTTCTTAAATGTTTAGCAAAAAAAAACCGTACAAAAGAACTTTTATTTTCACTTATTCATAGAGCGTTTTGTAAAGAAAATGGATTCCGGGCTGGCTGGTGGATTTTGTATCTTATTTCCTGAGAAATAGGGATGATTAATTTCGAGGATATTCAGGAGTGAGGTGTACGCAACTAAACTACTCCATCTATGTCCCGAGAGCAGTGACGTGGCATTGATTAAAAATATTTTTTAAATTTTATTATTTTTTTATTTAGAGAAAAGTTAATTTACATCAAAATTGTAAAACAAAAAACCGGTGGTCTAGTAATCTTAAAGATAAATTTGAATTTATTTGAAGAATCTAAGATTGAAGTTAATTTGATTTTGGTGTTGTCTTTCGGTTTTCTCATCAGAATAAATAGTATGTAAATAATTTAATACCCTTTTAAAATACTTTTAAATAATAAAGCAGCAGACAAAGCGATTGAAATAAATATGTCTGTTCATTACCAATTAGAAGGATAGCTAAGGATTCACCAGGATCAACAATGGCGTCCTTTGTTCGATAATCAACTAATGATGCAGCTGTGCAATGACGTACAGGCTGTGCCCGGACACACTACCGGCTGTCGTGGGACCCGCAACGAACTTAATCAGAAGAAATAGGAGGTAGTAAGAAAGCAGTTTCAGATTTCTTTGATAGCTAAGTATACTTTGTATCCGGTAGGTGACACTATTGTCGACCAGGTTACAACTGAAAGAGAAAGTGACTGAAACATTTACAAACCACGAATCTTTTGCGTTCGTAGAAGACTACAGGATCGTTTTCGGTTATAAAAGAGGTTACTCTTAATTAACTATAACAGCACATTGTTTTGTAAGTTGGTCCATTCGCGTTCGTATTTTATTTACAGAGTTTTTTCACCTGACGACCTCCGTGGCGCAGTGACAGCCGACTGCTACGCTAGAGATTCTGGGTTTGAATCCCGGCGGGGATGGAACTTTGTGTTATTTGCAAGACGCTTTTCGCTTACCGGTCTTGGATGTAGTATTCTAATCTATATAGTTTATACCGTATCGTTGCTTAGTTCCGGTGATACGTTCTTAAGATACTTACTGCAGGGCTGAGTCAATGTGTGTCGTGATGTGGTTTATTTATTATTACCACATTAATTATATAAATTAAGATATAATATTTGCACACCTTTCAGAGGCAAAATTTTAAGGAATTTGCATGACTATGTAACCAACATTTGAGCAAACGCATTTGGTTTGATTTGATTAAAGTATAATTTGCCAGGTTACCGTTGCGGTGACTAGGGCTCTGTAAAAGGGTGGTATTACAAGGGATTGCTTTATGAGAAAGGAACGATAGGGTTTGAAGTGGGGAGTCAAAACACAGGCACTACAATCGCAGGCTTTTTACTGATGAAATTGTAAGGACATTGGGCCGCTTACGTCATAATTCATTAACATTTAAAAAAAATACGAGTACTAAGAATACCCAGTTGGAAAAAAGAGGGGTGTTACAAATTTGACGTGTCTGTCTGTGTGTCTATCTTAAGCATCATAACTCTCGAACGAATGAAGCGATTTTGATGTAGTTGTTTTTGTAAGAAAGGTGACTTAATCGAGCGCGTTCTTAGCTATGTTTGATTGGTATTGGTACCCCCATTTTAAAATTAAGAGGATGAACAATCGAATGTACGCTGATATGTTTAATCTGGGGATTTTTAAAACGTGTAGTTTAAGTTTTTAATGTTATAAAAATTAAGAATTTCCGCACTCGTATTTACATCATACGCCGTAGCCCTTTGAGAGGGGTTGGCAAAGGTGCTTGCCACACACCGCTTTTCGCATGTTTATGTTGAGTTCCAGTGAGACAGGTTGCAAATCTGTCGCCACTATCCGGGCACACTGAGAAACATGGCAGTTACAACGTACGGCAACCCGAGACTCGAACCCTCGACCTGTCGGGTCGGGTCGGTAGGTTATCCAAGGCACGTAACAAACTGAGCTACCATTTCATTCTAAAACTATTTAATACTAGTCAAATAGAATACGCCGAATGGAATATCAAGTTTTGATAATGTTCATAGGGAAATGATTTTGTTAACTTCGTCAGCATAATCAATTCAGTTCAGTTATGTTCCGGTTTAGGTTCAATAATTCGACGATGTCATCAGAAGAGAATTCAACTATGGTGTATTTTGGTAATCATGGATGGAAAATTAATAGTTGATTTGATCCAAAATAATCATAATATTAATAGCAAAATGCCTTTTTACCCAACAACGGCGACGCAAAAAGGAGGGTTATCATTTTGACCGATATATTTATGAATGCAGCTATTCAATTTAGCCGTGGTCATATGCCTATACCAAACCGAACGTAACATAACAAAATAATAATAATAATCGATAAAATTTGATATTAGATTTTATTTTTATGTTTTTTGTCGACCTCGGTGGCGCAGTGGTGTAAACAGCCGACTGCTACGCTAGATGTTCCGGATTCGAATCCAGACAGGGGAGGAACTTTGTGTTATTTGCATGACGCATTATTTCGCTTACCGTTCTTGGATTTTGTATTGTTATCTATGTAGTATATACCATATCGTTGCTTAGTTCCTGTGACACAAGTTCTTACGATACTTACTGCAGGGCTGAGTGATGTTTGTGTCGTGATGTGGTTAAACTACTTTCTTAAAAATTTTGTTGTTTTTCATTTATTGTGTATTTTGATTGACATTAAAATACGAATTTAATTAAATATGTACGCCCTAAGTGGCAGGTTTTTTGAAACTTTTAATTAATTAGATTAAGACCTATTATGTACATACAAAAACCTCACAAATAAAGAATTTGAATTTGAGTAAATTTGCCTCATAATGTAGGTGGCATTGACCATGGCTAAATTGAAAAGTCTACTTAACAATTTCAGATGAGAATATTTTCTTCTTTCAAACTGTTTTAGAGCGTGGTTTTCAGTAGTTTTAAGCTCATTTTTTTCTACCATTGAAGTTATATGTACTACTTATCGAACAGCCATCTTGAACAGAAAGTGTGCGCAAAAACTTACATGAGCCACAGACAACTCAAAACAGCTGAACAGAGGTAACAGGGTATAGGTTAGGTACAGAATACAAACTACTGCAATATCTCATTACTATATGAAGGGCATAATAGCTTAGGACTATAAAACGTCTAGCTTTGTTGAGTGTCCAAAACATACTAGTGAAAGATGCTAACATCCAATCCATCCTTAGTGGTACAAAAAGTCAGTACGCAATTTCGCCTCTATACATAGGTATCTCAATGCATTTTACGAAAGACGGAGGTGTTTGAAATTCTACACTTACAGTTTGTATCTAATATCAAAAAAAAAAAACGTAATGAACTTCAGAAACTGTATTATATTTATAGTCATGTTTAGTCTAAAATATTTATAGTGTGGTGGCGCGGTGGTGTTAAAACTGCCTAAAAAGTTCCGGGTTCGAATACCAGCGAGGGTGGAACAGTTATTTACAAGACGCATTGTTTCTCCTATTGGATTTGCATTTAGTGTTTTACTTTTGTAGTCATCGAGATCGTTTCTTATTGTTCCTTTACAGAGGGCGTTAATTGCCTTGCCGAGCTGACGACACACATGCTGACTCATCCCTGGCTTTTTACACAAATCTCAGTATTCCGCAAGCGTTAACGCAAACAGACAACAAAAACGTATTGAAATGACATAACAACGACGTAACCCGAGCGGGAGGAAATGTCATTGCAATACATTTTTATTGTCTGTTGGCGTTAACGCAAACAGACAACAAAAACGTATTGAAATGACATAACAACGACGTAACCCGAGCGGGAGGAAATGTCATTGCAATACATTTTTATTGTCTGTTGGCGTTAAAGCTTGCGGAATACTGGCATTTGTCTAAGGGGGCAGCACTAAGACGTAATCTGTTATTTAAATACTAAACAAATGAAATAACTGTTTTCAGTTTCTTTCATAAAAAGAACCGTTAAATAATCAGAAGAATAACAAAGAAACTTAATTATTTCTTTGTTACTTACTATTTAGATTAAAACTTTCTCCACAAATTTTTCAATAATTGACATTAATAAATACCTGTGGCAATTATCAGATCGAGGGTCAGATCACATAAAAGAGACATTACAGAAGCACAAAATGGACACAGTATCGAAGCACAAAGTAGATCAGTACAGAAGCACAAATAGAAACAGCACAGAAGTAAAGCTTCATACAGTGCTTGCTTTCTAAACGCACACATAGACATCATTCACTCACGCGAAATTTCGGACGAGACGGGAAGGTAACATGCGCGACTGTCACTCACTGAAAACACTTGACGAATTAAAGTTTTCTTAATTGTAAATAATTTTGTTTGAATACAAATTTAAATGCTTTTGTCTATTTAAAAAATATAATTAAGAAAATATGAAATTCCATTAAATAAATTACCGTGAATTTACAAGATGTCGAAATCGTCAAAACCTGTTTTTGGGAGAAATGTCAACCAAAAAAAATTAAACAATAGACATTTAAACGAGTGTTATTGCTACGGCAGTTAAAATATTTCTTCATCTTTTTTGCTTTAATCAAAATTGACAACCCTAGCGCAAATAGCGGCGCAGCCGTCAAAACTGGAGGACCACCACACAAGCTTTACTTCTTTACACTCTCTGTTTAATGTTCAGTTTGTCGCTAACATCCAGGGATTTAACAAAAACGCCGAAAGTCACAAACAAAAACACGCCAATTCTTCGGAGTTCTTGTGAAAATTTCAATGACTTTTTCCGTCACGTGATCAATTGAAAAGAAGCTGATAGTTGAATAACGTTTCATCTGTTCTTTGTGGAGACCAGCCTAAACAAAAACAGTCGGACTAAGAAAAATATAGTCATGTTTAGGTATTGGTGATGTGTAAGTTAATACAAAGGCAGACAGCACTCATCTCAAACTCGGGTCGTTCGGAATTCTTAGCATGAAATTCTCTACAAAGCTTATCAGAATCGAGTCGATATCGTATCGGATTGACAGCGACAACAACAACGTTCTTCCTGGTAGTATTAAATTCAATTACTTAAGTCATCTTAACCTTCATCACCTCAAAACAACAAAGGCAAACAACTAGACAATTTACCTGATGGAAAGTAAAGCCGTCGCCTATTGATACGACGGTGCCCTTGATGTCCGAAACGCCGAAAGCATCACCAATCCGTTGCGCATGTAGAGGTCAAGATGTTATACCTCCCGTGCCGGTAATTACTCTGGCTCTCCAATCCTTCGAAATGCTTTCCATTGTAAATAGAAACCAATTCAGACGATCTCGTCTGTAGATCTACCACCTGTATTATTTCTTTTGGCATACTTTAGGTACTGTATCGTCGTGACAATTCGCGGTATCACCTTCCAACAGGTGCCTGTCTGCTTGTTTGCCCATGAGGTTGTATTTTTTTGCCCCGACTGCGACGAAGCGAAAAAATTAAGGTTATTTACTAGCACCAAAGTTAATCAGTGATAACGGTTTATCCAGCTTTTTAAACAGAGCCGACACAGAGTTAACAGGGCAGGGTTAAAGCACATCTCTCGAGGTTTCAGGTGTAATCTTTTTCGCACACAGCCCGAGGCTGATAAGGCTTGATTCATGGCGACGCACGCGACCGATTCGGAAAAATGATCAAGCTCGTTAAGGGCTCGAGTTTATTTTAAACCAGTAACAGTTGTTGGAAAAAAAATATTTTATTTAAATATCTTGTACTTTGCTATGAAGTTGTGGAAGGAAGAGAAAAAATGTAAAAGACTATATATTAAAAAAACTGAATTAGTTAACTTTACAGAAGTACTTTGAATCGTCATAAATTTTATTAAAAAAGGTAAGAAATTTTAATTAAAAAAATACTAGATCACGTATCGAAAAATGTAAGCCGGGAAATATTTTTAGCCTCAGATTCAGTAAATTTTTATGTCGTTTTTTGCTATTATGGATAGATTTTTTATCCGTCTATTTTAAAATATTCAAAGATTACAGTCGTGTCTGAAGAGATGCGTATATTAATGAAAAAAGGTATAAGAATAAATATTGATGAAGTATTTTTCGATTCGGACGACTATTTTTAATTGCTTTTAAAAAAGTTTTGTATGAACAAATTTCCAATCATTTCTTCGATTAACGTAGATTAAACTGTAAAAATAAATTAAAACTACCTACTTAAAAAGCAAGCGTGAACTTCCTTCCATTGTTCGTTAATTCTTAATCAGCACATCTCTGAAGAGGGCCTTAGAACAACACTGTACGGGTTTTCAATTAAAAAGAAATATCAAAAGCTAAATTAGTTGAGGACAGGACTCTTTGTAAACATTGGCCTGAGATAGGTTATTTAATTAACGGGTTCTTCAAAAAGGGGAACGAAAGATTAAATTTAACTTATATTTGTTTAAAGGAAATTTAATAATAACAATTTGACAAAAAAAAAAGTAGCGTCTTTGCTTGGTCCAATAACAAAAAACTGTACTTTTCAAGGTGATTCCGTAAAATAAAGAAAGAAAAAAGCCCCCGTTTTAAAGTATTTGTTGTTATAGCGTTAACATAAACAGACATTCTCTGAAAATGTTAAGAGTTCTAATTATCGTGGTTCATGAGATACAGCTTCTGACGGACGGACGGACAGCGGAGGCTTAGTAACAGGGTCCCATCTTTCATCCTTTGGGTGGCGACTCTAAAAATCACCAATATTTACAATGAACTTGAATAGAAACGACCTGCATTTTGTTTAAAAAATATACACTCGGGAATGATTGCAGGCATAAGAGAATTAAAATATTTACTAAAATTCCTAACCCCAACCTTACACACGACAGGAACAGGTATTACAGGTGGTAGATCTACGTGCGAGATCGTCTGCATTGGTACCACCCTCCTTTCTATTTACAACGTGAGGCAGTCCGCCGGTTCGAAGGATTGGAGAGGTATTGTATTTACCGGCACGAAAGATATAACATTTTTACTTCTACATGGGCAACGCATTGGTGCTTTTGGCGTTCCAGACTTCAAGGGCATCGTCGTGTCAATAGGTGGCGGTATCACTTTCCATAAGATGAACCGTTAGCTTGTTTACCCATGTAGTAAAAAACACCTCTCCCTAAGTCATCCAGTAATCGTGCCCATCTTTTACCGTCTGCGGAAACGTTGTTTCACCATGTATGTAATAGGCGGCAGTACCACTTTCCATCAGATGAATCATCTGCCGGTTTGCCTATGATGTATTTAAATTAAGGTCCTTTTAATTTATTTTTTTGGCTTGACCTATGGGAGCTATGAGCTTTGTTTTGGACTAAAGTTTCTGTACGACTGCAGCAAAGCTAAATGCCCTATGATTGTATTAACTACATAGATGACTTGACTCAGCTTTCTCAAGCCATCTTCAAGGGGATAGTCCAAAACAAACAGAATCAACTGAGACTAAATGGTTACCAAAAGATTACCGTATTCCATCGCAAAATAAATGCCATGGTATCACTTTCCATGAGGTGAACTGTCTGATTGTACGCCCATGAGTATAAAATATTGAAAAATAATTTCCATAATTTCTTTTGACAATACATTACCTTAAGAAATATGATGGCTATACCCTTAGCACTGTAGACCAGTCTTCACTTTCTATAGGTTTTATTCAAGCACTAGGTCGCCGGTCGCCCGGGCATCTTTTCATACATTTAGAGTCGCCGGGAAGAAAGTCTAAGTGCCCCCTTGGAAAGGGGACCTAGAAATGGTCGCCATTTTTTACGGGCCCTATTCTAAATTTGCCAAGGGCGGTATAGTCACGCCGCCAGCGTTTTGTCTCCTAACCAATATTGGTCGGGAAAAAATCCACCGTAGAATACTAATGCAGAATGAAATAACTTTTCAGCTCCGATATATTAGTCTGAGGTTTCCGAACGGAGAGCTTAGGACGAAGTTACGTTCAGAAATTTGCTATTTGATTTTGGAACTGAGATGGCTTTTTGTGGTCAGAAGGACGAAAACAAAAAATGGCGGACATTAACAATAGGGGATATGCGTAACATTTAATTTGATTATTCAAATAATTTATCGTAAAATATGTGAAAAGCATATTTACAGTGAAAAAAAAATTAAAATTGAACGATTCACCAGGGAGATATAACCAATAAAAGTAAATATATCTATCTCGCTCATCAGAACAACCTTTTCTATGGAAGTTGGCAGCCGTGTACTGTGACGTCATTGTACATATCGGATCTCTCTGTTTAGCCAACGATTTTGAAGCTTTATAACTTATAGTCAATAAGTCAGATATTTTGAGAAAATATAACTAAATTTAAAAATAAAAAAGGCATATTCCCTATTTTTGATGTTTTTTTAAATTAACCTTTATAGGCACAAGCTGACAGACCATCTGGTAAGTGATACCATCTATTGACCCCCTTGATATCTTACAAAGCGAAGACTACCGCCGATGCGTTAAACAATATTATTGACAACATTGAACTTTTTACCCAACTACGGCAAAGCCTAAAAAGGAGTTTATATGTTAGACTTGAATGTATGTATGAATATTTGTATGTCCATCCCTATGTTAACTCTTAACCACTAAACGGCTGAACTGATTTCGATCATTGATTTCTCGTTAGATTTGTCTCTATTGCACGAGTGCTAATAGTAATAAAGCATTGATTTAAACATGTGATTCCATTACTAAAATATTTCATTATCATATCCATATGGGTATCAAATGGGAGCTAGTAAATAGAGTAATCTAAAAATTTACTCAACATTTAATTTAATAATACTATTTTGACTTAAGCTGCTGAAAAATCTACAAATCTTTTAATTAAATACGCTTCGATAGCTCCTTCATAATGCTTACTGCAAGGGTGTGGAATTCTTTGCCTGCCGATGTGTTCCCTGACCAATATAACTTGGGCCTCTTTAAGGCAAGAGTGAAAGGTTTCTCCTAGGCAGGCATGATCCACCTTAGACCTCATCGCCGCTTAACATCAGGCGGGCTTGGGGTCAAATGCCTGCCTGGTCATGAATAAAAATAAAAAAAATCATTCGCTGGCGAGATAAAAAAGAACAAGGCAAGTTAACAGCGCATAAAGCTTAAATACTACACAATTAACGTCCACCCAAAGTGAAGTCACTAGTGATAAAGTCAAAGTGACTTTAAAGTTCATTAAGGACTAGGTTTACAGTTGAAAAGCTCGTTATTTCGCTCTGGTACAATCGAGATCAGAAGCTTCAAGCTGGATCTTTTCAAAGCTGAGTCGGAGTTGGCTGGAAAAAATATTGGCGCTTATCTCAGAACGCTTCCTTTGTGTCAGCAAAGCGGGATTAGATGCGATGTTTTCGGAAAGTTTCCGTTCATTTCCAGGGAGTATACGAAAAGAGGTGGCATGTTATAGAAATGCATAGTTTACACTTTTAAACTAGTACAGAACGTTCGCTTCGATGTCAGCAAAGTGAAATTATTTATATAATTATTAAGTCGAAGCGGGGATGTTTTCAGAAGGTTTCCGTTGTTTTCCAAGGAGTTTAAAAAGAGGAGGCATGTTTTAGATATTAATAGTTTACGCGTTTAAACTTACAATATAAAAGGAAAAAATATACAACCTATTCATTTGGTTTCGAAAATTATTGTACCAATATTTAGAATGTTCTATCAAGAGACATGGGGTGATCTGGTGTCCGAACTCAATTTGGATTATTGCGTCACCGTAAAAAAAAAAACGTTGCGGTGGTAGTAATTAAAAATTACGATTTGAAAGTGCTTATTTTAAGTCTATTCGAATAAAAACATTTTGACTTTTGACCGTAGTCATATTTTGATCGGAATTTCAGGGTGAACAAATTCTTAATCTTTATCTTGCAACAAAAATATTGTTTCTACACTAAAGTTTAAAATAAAAGCTAATCTCACTATCTTGCTATGTACTATCTAAAAATCACTATCTTATATATATATATATATATAATGTTAACAACAACTACAAAACATATGTACCCATACAAACGTCTCTGCTAAAAATTACCAACTTTAATAATATTACCGTATAATACAAATCCTACAAAAAAATCCAGGAAAACTTCCGTTTTTTTTCCAAAATCGCCACACCACAAACTCTTCCTCGAACGTCCGTTGTAATGGATTACTTATTATAGTCTTAACGACTGCTACAGTCGTTTACAGTTTTCTTTTCGTTGACACTTTAGTGCCTGGATGTCCAGAGATGACGTTTTACTGTTGTCACCGGCTTTCTTTAATGTTTATTGAAATATACATTGTTGTGTAGTCGTTGTTGTATTTCGTTCCCCTTTAGATTTTCGGGCCTCTGCTCTGCTGGGAGGGAAGTCTGAAACCGCTTTCTTACTACCTCCTATTTCTTTTGATTAAGTTCGTTGCGGGTCCCAAGACAGCCGGTAGTGTGTCCGGGCACAGCCTGTGCGTCATTGCACAGCTGCATTATTCGTTGATTATTCGATCAAAGGACGCCACTGTTGATCCTGATAAACAGGAGTAGCATTGGTGGGACAGAGTGGCCGGTGTGCTTACTGCAATCTCAAAGTCGTTGGCAATAAACTTTTCTTTTTAAGAAAATTTTGCTGATATTTAACAAAAAAAAATTGTCAAGAGCAAGTAGGACTGGCAGACTAGGGTTCCGTACTATTGTTCAATTTTTTTTTTCTGCACTTTTTATTTATAGTGATTGGGGCTCTTTTGGTGCGAGTTTCAAAAGATTATTCAAAGTTTTAATTGTTAAATTAAAAAAAAGAGAGTCGTGACCGTAACGCTGGTCTGCATTTCGCTCAAAGGTTGAGCATCGCTATACAGCGTGGAAATGCAGCCAGTGCTATGGGCACACTCCATTGTAGACATGACTTTTAAAGGTTTTAATATATTAAACATTCGATTTCTGTCTTGTAAATACGAAAATATAAAACTAAAAAAGAGCCTAAACAAATTTGATTTCGCCCACTTATTAAATCTCTAGCGATTTGATAATAAAGGAAAGTCAACAGGATCTTGAACTTTATTATTGGATTTATTATTGATAATAAAGGAAAGTCAACAGGATCTTGAACTTTATTATTGGATTTATTATTGATAATAAAGGAAAGTCAACAGGATCTTGAACTTTATTATTGGATTTATTATTGATAATAAAGGAAAGTCAACAGGATCTTGAACTTTATTATTGGATTTATTATTGATAATAAAGGAAAGTCAACAGGATCTTGAACTTTATTATTGGATTTATTATTGATAATAAAGGAAAGTCAACAGGATCTTGAACTTTATTATTGGATTTATTATTGATAATAAAGGAAAGTCAACAGGATCTTGAACTTTATTATTGGATTTATTATTGATAATAAAGGAAAGTCAACAGGATCTTGAACTTTATTATTGGATTTATTATTGATAATAAAGGAAAGTCAACAGGATCTTGAACTTTATTATTGGATTTATTATTGATAATAAAGGAAAGTCAACAGGATCTTGAACTTTATTATTGGATTTATTATTGATAATAAAGGAAAGTCAACAGGATCTTGAACTTTATTATTGGATTTATTATTGATAATAAAGGAAAGTCAACAGGATCTTGAACTTTATTATTGGATTTATTATTGATAATAAAGGAAAGTCAACAGGATCTTGAACTTTATTATTGGATTTATTATTGATAATAAAGGAAAGTCAACAGGATCTTGAACTTTATTATTGGATTTATTATTGATAATAAAGGAAAGTCAACAGGATCTTGAACTTTATTATTGGATTTATTATTGATAATAAAGGAAAGTCAACAGGATCTTGAACTTTATTATTGGATTTATCGTCTTATTAAATTCTCTGCTACACCACACTACGTTTAATATAGATACATATTTCAACTTACTATTAGTTACTACACTATTGAAAATCACATAAACACACGCCGTAATTAATCCCTCGAGAAGTAGGCACCGCATTTCGCATGTTCATGTCGAGTCCCAGTGTGACAGGTTGCGAATCTATCGCCACTATCCGGGCACAATGAGGAACATGGCAGCTACAACTTACGGTACTTGAAACCTCGGCTGGTCGGTCGGTTAACCAAGGCACGTAACAAACTGAGCTACCACGTCCTCTATTCTTGTCTACCACTTTAATCCTATTAAAAAATAAGTTAGAATTGGACTCGAGCTCCGAAGGTTCCGTACGAACTTGTAAGTGTGCCAATGACCCAAAATAATTAGAATACTATATCATTTTCCACCTGGCGTTTCTCAAGGGCAGGCGTTATATCGACGGCTAAAACTAGCTAAATGGCATAGGCGTCATATTACCGAGGTTCATAAATGATGAAATCACAGAAAATTCGAATCGTCGAATAGGCGGTATCACATTCCATCAGGCGAACCGTCTTGTTGTTTACCCAAATGTATATATTTTTTTATTTTCAGCATTTTTGAACAAACAATACAGGTTTTGATTCCCTTGGTCTTAACAGGTAGACGGGCAACGAAATGGTCCTTTAAGGGTTTGTGTTTCGAGATACGGAACCCTAAAAATCTAAAATATCACGTAAAACTCTCTCTTGGCTGCGGCTTATTTTAAATTCCAACGTATGAAAGGCAAAGAGGCGGGAAATTTGTTTTGTTGGGTATTAACGCAATTACTGATTCAATGGAGAAGAAATTTTCACGAGAGCCTTATAAAGGAGTGGTTATAAACATAGCGGGTTAACCCACAGGAGATGGCGGGTATTTTATTTTTATTTTACTTTATCTGGGAAACAAACAGTTATTTTAATTAATTAAAATCAATTCAAAAATAAAAAAATTGCCGGTGAGGTGCCGGGCACAGCCTGTGCGTCATTGCACAGCTGCGTTATTCGTTGATTATTCGATCAAAGGACGCCACTGTTGATCCTGGTAAACAGGAGTTGCATTGGTGGGACAGAGTGGCGGGTGTGCCGCGAAACCGATAAAGTTTTCGCTAAAAATTTACAAAACAAGTTTGATTGTATAATAATAACAGGTTACGCCTTAGTGCAAGGCTGAGTCAGTGTGTGTTGTGAGGTCAGCAAGGTAATCAACGCCCCCTGTTTAATATCCACTATTCCAATTTCAACTTCAAAATGTTTTTCATTTAAACAGACTTAAGATAAGTACCTTCAAATCGTCATTTTTTATCTACCACCGGTTCGGAATGCTATCTATGGGGCAGAAGCCTCCGTAGTTGCTTTTTTCAAAATTAGATTAGCTGTCAAAGAGAATGTAAACGATACCATTAGTCCCTTTTCACATGTACATTTTTTCCTTAACTATCACTTGATTACTGAGGTTCCTGCTACCTGTACTGATGTATGAAGTATTCTTTTTTTGAAAATTCATACTGTAATGTAAGAAATTTTATACAAAGCTCGAACAGCTCGATTTGTCCCATCTTTTTTAAGGAACATGACGTAATAGAACAATTTGAGAAAATATTGTCCCTATTTGTACTATAGAACGGTTTGTACTTTTTTGTCTCAAATTGTTCCATATCACAAATTATATTTCTTCTTCTTGAATTTGATATGTATACTGTATTGTTAAACTACTTGCTTTTATTTTGCAAAATAAAATATATTATGCAGCGAGTAGTTTCATTTTTTTGATAGTGAACTGCACTAGGTATTAACGTCAGAGATTGTCATTCACGTCTTTCTCATCAATCATCATAGAAGAATTTGGGAAAAGCCTATTCCCATTTAGTTCTATGCATTCACAGACAAATAAAAACAGGAGCAAAAGCTAGTATGTAGTTCTATAGTACAAATAGGGACAATAATTTTTCAAATTGTTCTTTTACGTCATGTTCCATATAGCAAATGGGACACATCGGAACAGCTAGAGTTTCATGCTCTTACAGGCAACCCTAGCTAAGCAAAGTGCTGATGCCGTTGTTCTGTCCGAGTTCCCACTACGCTGAGTAAGACTTACTTGATCACCCAGGTATCCTACCTACCACTCAATGCCAGTCTGGTTCCTACTTTTAATCCGTTTGACGTTTCTAAGTTCGCACATGTTTCTATATCTATTTGTTTTAAGTCCAATAAACAGTTGTTCAATAAAACAGTTATTTCTTGTTAACCTTAGCTCTGTTTTTAAAAAGACTGAGTCAGTCTAATGTTCGCTCCGCTGACGTGAAACTTAGAATCGCTGCCGCCCGTGACTTGGACCCTCCAAAAAATTAGGTCTTTTATAAATTCTAGTTGAGATATTATACTCCATTAGTGACTGCCACGCTATGCTTCCGGAAGGCGGCCATGGCGGAGATAAAATTTATTTATTACTGACATTTGCGAAGCATCAAATAACTTAGCCCTTAATCTGTGTCGGTTAAAGTGTTTCGAGCGGCTTAAAAAGCGACAAAAAAAATTAAACAACATTTAATGACAAGTTTTTCGGATTTGCTGCTCGGATTTTTGTAATGAATACAAATTGTCTTTAATTTTACATTGTTAACTGATTGCATGTTTTTTTATTTAAAGAAAATGTCGTTAATTTGTCATTTTTTTATAAAGATCAAAACAAACCTCCGTCGCGTCGTCTGAAGGAAATGAATGAAAAATTATTTAAACAATTTGTCAAAATTTTTCCACATCTTTCTTATTTTGTTGGTTTGTGGGTATTTTATCGATTTCATCGCAGGATCAAAGTCAAAGTCAAAAGTCAAAATGTTTTTTTAAATTCGATTAGACTTAAAATAAGCACTTTCAAATCGTCATTTTTTTTACAACCACCGGTTCGGAATGCTATTTCTACGGGGAAGAATCCGGCAAGAAACCTCCGTAGTTGCTTTTTTCAATATTCAATTACAATATTTTCTACTACAAATTACGATTTTTCAACATAATAAATCTAGCTAAACTGTCAATAAGATAAACCTGTGCAATTACTTCCATATATCTTTATCCTCTACATAATTTTGAGATTTATAGTAAGCCTTCTTAATTAAAATTTGTTTAACATATTGCTTAAATTTCATATCTGACATTTCTGTTACATTCGACCTACACCATGATACTATGGGTAGGATTTTTACTAATGCCATAGAACGAATACCTGAATGTTATTAAAATGTATGTGTTTTTTTACTTATTGTTACCTTTTTGTAATTTTAATAACTTAGTTAAGTTAACAAAAAAAAATTGTCAAACCTCATATTACATTGCATGCTGTGTTAGCCTCTAAGTGATTAAGACACTGAAAAAGTTCTTAAAATGTTAAAACTATATTGTAATGTGTTTTTAATCGTTTTTTAACCAAATAAATCAAATAAAATTAAATTAAAAATAATGGTTTTTGATTAAAAATAGAAAAAAAGTAACTTTTTATTCAACGTCATGGGATGGGTTATGGGATAACAGTCAGTTCTGATGGATGATACCACCGCCTATTGACACGATGAGGCTTTCGATGGTGAACGCCAAGAACACCGCCAATGCGTTGCCCATGTAGTTGAAGATGCGTTGGATCAGAATTATTTATGTTGGAGCTATATACATTCGTTAATTCTTCCATTGGTAACATTCTTAATGGCTTTTTATTATTCTGATGGGAAAATTTATTAACAAAAAAAATTGATTTAGTAAATTAATTCTTGATTTCAATGGCTTTTATTATTTTGACGTGAAAATTTATTAACTGATAAAAAAATAAAGCGAAACTAAAAAAAAAGAAATTCAAAAGAATTGTTTAAATTAATTCTTGATTTGATAACAAAGATTTCAATGGCTTTTTATATTTTTGACGTGAAAATTTTTTAACTAAAAAAACGTATTTCAGTATCCATTTTTTAACAGAAAAAAAATCACAAAATCAAAAAATAAAAAAAGTATGATTTTCTGACTCTTCAGCATTGTCGAACAAACAAAATTTATGAAAACGTACTACAATAAAAAAAAGGTGGATGAAAGTTGATGCAGATTTAAAAAAATTAAAAGATGTTATCTCAGTTATTTAATTTTAAAAGGTAAACAAGGGATGTTTTTGGTAATCTTTGTTAGAACGTTGATTATGCAAAACAACAGTTTGAGAAGACAGCGTACTGAACGGCGTGAGTGGGGTGGGATGCCTTTAGTAGCGGTAAACAACGTAAAATACAGACCTGGAACAAAGCGGACTTGCATACAGCCTCATGTACAAACTGACGATTAACCTGATAATAATAACCACATCACGACACACACACATACTCTCAGCCCTGCACTTTAATCTTGTATCGTGGGCACTAAGCAACGATATGGTGTATACTACATAGATAAGGTTACTACATACAAGACCGGTAAGCGAAACAATGGGTCTTGCAAATAACACAAAGTCCCGTCCTGATAGAAAGTGATACCAAGATTTACTGTCATTTTTGAATCGAAACAGTCTTGGACGTACTATTTATGTAGTTTATACCATATCGTTGCTCAGTGCGATACAAATTCTTACGATACTTACTGCAGGGCTTAGTCAATGTGTGTCGTGATGTGGTTTATTATTATTTTGCCTTGGCTAACCGGACGATCCGAAACGACAGGTCAAGGTTTCTCGGGTTCCTGTAAGTTGTAGTTTCCATATTCATAGTTGTGCTCTGATGGTGGCGATAGATTGTTAAATTTACATTCGTGAGTGCTTAGAACCTCACGTGATGCCATACGCCGACTATGTGGGCCCATCAATAAGAATACTACATCAATAAGAGTACTACATCCAAGACCGGTAAGTGAAACATTGCGTCTTGCAAGAAACACAAATCATACAAAGCAATATCAAATAAATAAAGTTAAATATACCACGAATCATACCACAACTTTAACACTTACTTTTAAATCCAGGTGTATCAACCCGCTACAAGTCAGACCACGTACCCTATCGGCAATAACGCTTTCCGCTCCGCTCGTGCCTTATCTAGAGTTAACGAACCAATTACCCGAGCTCAGGGCGGGGCCATTCCCTCTAAATTGTTAAATAAAGATTTCACGGGAATTCGCCTGAGTGTGTTTTTTATTAACTCGCTTTAAGTGACGCCTTTACTTATACTGTTGAGGATTTGTTTTATTTTAATGTTAGATAAAATAAATAAATAACCACATCACGACACACACATTGACTCAGCCCTGCACTAAGTATCGTAAGAACTTGTATCGCAGGTGCTAAGCAACGATATGGTATATACTAAATAAATAAGAATACAACATCCAAGACCGGTAAGCGAAACAATGCGTCTTGCATATAACGCAAAGTCCCGCCCCCGCCGGGATTCGAACCCGGAACCTCTAGCGTAGCAGTCGGCTGTTTACACCACTGTTTACTTTGATGCGGTTTTTTTACTAGATAGAGTGATTCAAGAAGAAGGTTTAAATTTATGTAATACATGCATAATACCCGTGCGAAGCCGGGACGGGTCGCTAGTACTTAATATACAAATCAACGGAGAACTACATAGGAATAAATATAAAAAAATTCGTTTCTTTTTTAGCCGACTACGGCGAAGCAATAAGGGGGGTTATGATTTTGATGAACATGTTTGTATGTATGAATGTTCATCTGTTCCCTCATAATATCTAAACTCCTGACAGGCCATGGCGGATTCTCCGAGTATCTCGCATGTTTCGGATGCAAGGGCAGAAACAGTCCCACTTTCAGTAATGACAGAATGAACGCTGAGCAAATGTTGAAATGTGATGTGAAAGAAGAGAATATGGATCTAATGATGAATGAAGATAATGTGGAATGCTTTCTGAATTATTGTGTGGGTGTGGCGCGAAAGGTGAATAAGAGGAATGGAAGTAAGTATATTGTAAATGGTGTATTTGAGTCAAGTGTATGGTGTAATGTTGTTTTGTGTAACATGACATTGTTACGTTTGTTTTCTCGTATATTGTTTGTCGATTTTTGTGCCGTTTATATATCATAAATAACAATACGTGCATTTAATTTGTAAAAAACTAATACAGTCTCTGGCCTTACTTCCATATACACACACTCACACCCGCCCACACTCCTACATATAATTTCCCGTTCATTAATTAACCCACTAATTCATATTTTCATGTTTTGTCATAATACCTATTTAATTTATCCATCTACATTTATTCTGTTATTGTATATTGTATTGTTTTGTGTACTGTATATTATAATTCATAGAGTATTAAATTGGACGCCTGCGATACAGGCTCGCCTAACGCAGGGTCCACGATAAAATATTTAATGTTTTTAAGACTTTTGCCGACCTCTCGGTGGCGCAGTGGTGTAAACAGCCGACTGCTACGCTATAGGTTTCGGGTTCGAATCCCGGCGGGGGCGGGACTTTGAGTTATTTGCAAGACGCATTGTTTCGCTTACCGGTCTTGGATGTTGTATTCTTATCTATGTAGTATATACCATATCGTTGCTTAGTTCCTGTGACACAAGTTCTTACGATACTTACTGCAGGGCTGAGTCGATGTGTGTGTCGTGTTGTGGTTATTGTTATTATTATTTAATTTATAAAAAAACTAATACAGTCTCTGACCTTTGTTAGAGGAAATCATTAACTAACAAATGAGGTATCGTTAGATGTGTCACGAACGTCGGGCGGTTAGGCTATATGAAGTCACATTCAATTGAGTAGGGCGCCCTCTATACGACATAAAGTCATTAATCAAAATCAAATTAATTTAATGATTAGATGAATATTATATCTTTTACTGCGGATTTTTATATATATTCTTGTATTATTAATCTCTTATTCGCTGCCTATAACTTATAATAATGTCTAAAATCACTACAAAGATTTGAATTAACTTATATCTTTAATATTAATGGGTTATATTTACATGACGTGCATGACACGCCCGCACGTTTTGAGTGGCCCCTCTTTCAGCCCCGTAGGGTTATTTTCTTATTTTTAGGACATATAAAAATTTGGGTTTTTACATTTATTAAATCTATTAATTATTTTATTATTTTTATGTTTGTTGTTTGTCTGTTTGCCAAATTTTATCAAAATCGGTCCAGCCGTTTTTATTGTTGTAAATTGCATTGTCATCGGGATTGAAGCTACCCTGAAAATTTCAGCCAAAAAATCCAACCGGAACGACAAACAAACAAACAAGAAAAGTGAGTGTATAAAAACGTGCAATGACGCACGGGCTGTGCCCGGACACCCCAACGGCTGTCTTGGGACCCGCAACGAACTTAATCAGAAGAAATAGACAGCAATGGAAAGAGACAGCAATGGAAAGTGGCGGTTTTCAGTAGACGGGATTTAGTTTTTTTTTACCTTATGCGTGACGTCATGAATTTCGTTATGAGTTATGACAGAGTTCATGACATGACGGCATGACAAATAAAATTAAAGGCTTACCAAATGACGATGACAAGCGACATGTGCTTCAATAACTGCAGTACATCTGAAAATGAAAAAAACTTTATTGGATTTGTTTGTCTTTTAATTAAAATTTATTTCTAACATCATCCAATTTGCATACAAAAGTTTATTTTCATAGTTCAGTTGTTTCATCCTCATGTTTATTTTCATAGTTCAGTTGTTTCATCCTCATGTTTATTTTCATAGTTCAGTTGTTTCATCCTCATGTTTATTTTCATAGTTCAGTTGTTTCATCCTCATGTTTATTTTCATAGTTCAGTTGTTTCATCCTCAAGTTTATTTTCGTAGTTCAGTTGTTTCATCCTCATGTTTATTTTCATAGTTCAGTTGTTTCATCCTCAAGTTTATTTTCGTAGTTCAGTTGTTTCATCCTCATGTTTATTTTCATAGTTCAGTTGTTTCATCCTCATGTTTATTTTCATAGTTCAGTTGTATCATCCTCATGTTTATTTTCATAGTTCAGTTGTTTCATCCTCAAGTTTATTTTCGTAGTTCAGTTGTTTCATCCTCATGTTTATTTTCATAGTTCAGTTGTTTCATCCTCATGTTTATTTTCATAGTTCAGTTGTATCATCCTCAAGTTTTTTTTACACAGTTCAGTTGTTTCATCCTCAAAGCTAGGTTTGGACTGTTATATTTATTAAAGCTACAATCAAATATTTACTGATATAAAGTGCATTTGTTATAATGTTCAGATTGATTCATATTATTGGATTATCAAATCTATGAAATACATTAATTAATTAATTAAAAAGCCGTTTATTCCAAGCATTAATAACAAGAAATAACAATATTTTGTTTCTATATTAATTGATTTCACTAATTTTTAATAGTATAAGTTTAGCATTGACATTATTTACCTTACATTTAAGTTTGTATAAAGTAAATCAATTATTGTATTCAAATGATTACGTAAATTTTAAAGGATTAACTTTTTTAAAAATATCGTGACTTCCGCCGTTTAAAAATTAAAAATGCAAGTTAAAAACGACCTTGACGACGTTTTGACGACCTCGGTGGCGCAGTGGTGTAAACAGCCGACTGCCACGCTTGAGGTTCCGGTTTCGAATCCCAGCGGGGGCGGGACTTTGCGTTATATGCAAGACGCATTGTTTCGCTTACCGGTCTTGGATGTTGTATTCTCATTTATTTAGTATATACCATATCTTTGCTTAGTTCCTGTGACACAAGTTCTTACGATACTTACTGCAGGGCTGAGTCAATGTTTGTGTCGTGATGTGGTTATTATTATTATTATATACATACTTCGCTTGTTCAACGAAACAAAAAGGCAAAAAATCACAAATAAAACGGACTTACCCACCTACATTCCAACAAGACCGTAAATAAAAGCTTCTAAAAATAATTAACGGGTCAGGTGTGAGTCGTACTAGCACATAATGGGTTCCGTGCCATCTTCTACGCAGGAGTTGAAACAAGTGACAAAAAATCTGTCAAACGTGAGTTGGACTCGCACATGAATGAATGGTTTTGTACAATCGTATAAGGTTAAAAATATGTGCTTTTTAGATCATTACCTACAAAAACAATATATTATTATTATTATTATTATTATTAATTCACGTTTCTTGTATGGGATGACCATTTAATTTTCTTTTATATATCATTCAATAGTATTTATGTTTTGTATTGTCACAGCGACCACAGAAATATACATTGTCTTAAAATTTCATTAGCCTATTTATTATGGTTCATGGAATACAGCCCGCTGACAGATAGACAAACAGAGATGGACATAGTACTAGCGGCAACGGAAAAAGACATTCCTTAGAAATTTTATAAATTCCAGTATTTTATTACTATGGTGCATGAGATACTACAGCCCGCTGACATACAAGCGAACTGTCACAGTAAGAGGGTCCCGTTTTTTATCATTTGTGTACGGAACCCTAGAAACTACAAGTCAGCGCCAGTAAAGATTGGAGAGTTCTGCATATTTAGAACTACTTACTTTTTAAAAATATGTTATTTTCTATCTTTTTTCATTAGTATCGGGTTTTTTCAATATGTAACAGTTTTTTCTATCTAAAATAACAAGCACACGGCACAACGACTAGCAAATCCCATTGTTATTATTTAAACCAATATTTGTTCGCTCCGAACTCGCGACCCCCTATATATCTCAGGAACCCCTTGATCGATTTGGCTCATATTTAAATTCAAAAATTATTTTTGCTTTATTAACTCGCATACTAAATTTCACGACGATCCGATCAACGGTATTTGAGTTATCGTCGGACAAACATTTATACATACATACATGCATACAAACGTCGGATTACTCCAATATACTTTGATAACTTTACTCTTCAGTAAAACAGGAAAAACCTAAAAACCTAACCTAAAAATGTGTGTATAGTTAATTAATGTCGCTGCGTGTGTGTGTGTATTTATATTTAATACTCTTACACATAGACATTCGAAAATATATGAAATATCAATTAAAACATTTTATATAAGCTTTTTTTTTACATTTAAAAGTTACGCAAAGGGACAACCCTATTTCGATTATAAAAATTTCAAAGTTTAGCCATGGTCGTTTGTTCATCAATAACATAATAACGGCTGAACGGATTTGGATGAGATTTGGCACACAGATAGTTTATACCTTGATTAACAAATAAGATACTTTAAATCTCAAAAAAATATTGTATTGTGGGATAAAAAATTAAATCAACTCAGACAAAGTAGCAAAACTAGTTTTCATAAAGATAAAGCCCCTCCTTTCGGAACAATTGAAAACGTTACCGTCCAGGCATCGAATTTATCAGAATATGGTTGGAATATCTCTGTAAATTATCTCCCAGTACTAAATCCTCAGCAGTTCCCTTCAGATCCCCGGGAACTTATTTCACTCTCATGCCCTGCAGTACCGGAAACAGTTAATCCCAAAATTCCAGAGTTTTCTACAAAGCTTTGTTCCAGCTTGAAATCGTACAGCTATTTTATCTTGTATGCTCTATAATTAGCGTGTCGCAAGCTGCTTTGCGATTTCCGTAGCTTTCGGTTTTTTTAAAGGGAAACTTCAAACAGATATTTTTCTGCACCATTTCATGAAAGTTACTAAGTTGCCCGATTACGTATTTAAGTTATATTTTGTACACTTTCATGTATTTGTTATTTTATATTTTAAACCTAACGATAAGATTATTGTTTTATTATTAAATAAATTAATGAATTTACCTATACCATATAATTAATTTTTAATATAATTAAATACAAATGATACAGACGATGGAATATCATAAAAAAATATATATTTCAATACAAAGCTTTTTTCAAAAAGGGCAATCGAGCAGGCGGCTCAAGTGATGGTGAGTGATACCTCCAGGCAAAAGATGTCCGATCTTTTTAAAGGGAGTAAGCCCTTAAGGAGCCTTAAAAACTTTGGTCGTATTAACTTGTTGATCAGACCCATGTTTTATCAATAAAAACCTGAAATGAAAAGAGTTCGTTACAACTATTTTTCAGTTAAAAACGGGTAGATGTCAGATAATAAATTTTGTAGTACATAACTTAATTTGACGACATCGGTGGCGCAGTGGTGTAAACAGCCGACTGTTACGCTAGATGTTCCGGGTTCGAATCCCGGCGAGGGCGGGACTTTGTGTTATTTGCAGGACGCATTCTTTCGCATACCGGTCTTGGATGTTGTATTCTTATTTATTTAGTATATACCATATCGTTGCTTAGCACCTGCGATACAAGTTATTACGATACTTACTGCAGGGCTGAGTCAATGTGTGTGTCGTGATATGGTTATTATTATTATTATTCATACTTTGACAGCACCTTAACTCAATAATTTTTGGCATTTATCTTGCGATGGAATACGGTAATCTTTTGGTAACCATTTAGTCTCAGTTGATTCTGTTTGTTTTAGACTATCCCCTTGAAGATGGCTTGAGAAAGCTGAGTCAAGTCATCTATGTAGTTAATACAATCATAGGGCATTTAGCTTTGCTGCAGTCGTACAGAAACTTTAGTCCAAAACAAAGCTCATAGCTCCCATAGGTCAAGCCAAAAAAAAGACATACAAGGACCTTAATTTAAATACATCATAGGCAAACAGGCAGATGATTCATCTGATGGAAAGTGGTACTGCCGCCTATTGACATGGTGAAACAACATTTCCGCAGACGGTAAAAGATGGGCACGATTACTGGATGACTTAGGGAGAGGTGTTTTTGACTACATGGGTAAACAAGCTAACGGTTCATCTTATGGAAAGTGATACCGCCTCCTATTGACACGACGATGCCCTTGATGTCATGGTACGACTAGATCCCCGCGTATGCATTCCCCATGTAGAGGAAAAGATAACTCTCGTGCTAGTAACTACACTGGCTCTCCAATCCTTCGAACCGAAACACAGCGAACTTCTTCACGTTGTAAATAGGTGGTACCAACGCAGACGATCTCGCACGTAGATCTACTATTTGTAATCAAATATATAAATAATTTTACACATAAATACCATTGCCGAATTTAAATCAGTTCAGTCGGAAAATGATATTTTACTTCAGTGTTAGCTCTAACTAAACTTGCTCAGGCTTCCAGCTTTTCTCATGTTGGTTCGTTCCGCTCTAAAATTCAGAAAGAACGTTAACGAACACTGTTTTTAGGGTTCCGCAACCAACGGGACCCTGCTACCTGCTAAACCTGCGCTGTCCGTCCGCCTGTCAGTCAGCGGGCTGTATCTCATGAACCGATATAGGTAAAGAGTTGAAATTTATACAGAATATGCAATTCTGTGGTCGCTATAGCAATAAATAAAAATCAAATAAAGATACCTTAAAACTTTTTTATTACGTTTTACTATACTGCATCGGCTTGCCAAATGGCTGGGAAATTCGGGACTGTTCCGGAATTTTTCGTCATGTCCCGTATCCAGTAATTTGACTTAATTGTCCCAGATTTTGAAAAACTACTATTAACATTTCTTTTAAACAGATTTAACAATTTTACTAAAATTTAGACTTAATTACTTGTAAAAGGATTTTTAATTTACTAATTTATAGGTCCGGAACAATAAAATCAAATGTTTAAAAGCGGATAAAAAAAAATCGCTACAAGGGTTTTAACAAAAATTCGTATGAATTTTATAGTAATTTACCCCTCCCCCTAGAATTGTGCCGGAAATTAATAGCTAGGTGCTGGCAACTCTGACGCTGTATCGTTTTAGTAGGTTACTTGGCGGGAACGGGAAGTGTCAGTTAGAATTTTCTTATTTTATTGTATTTTCTTATATATCAGCAGAATTTAATGTGTAAAATACTAGTGTTTTAACCAGTAAATATCTGTAGTGCTGTACAAGTGTAGAGGAAGTGAAATACGACGATTTGGCTGCGCTTTTCGTCATCTCCCAAGTAACTCATCAGAGCCCACAGTAACCGTACTAACATGTTACTGTAGGCAGATTCATCATTTTCATTGTTCATCTTATTATCTTCATCTCATTTATCATCTTCAAGAGTGAATTATAACGATAAGGCTCAAAAGAACTCGTGTCCAGAGCCGTAAAAACATTGAAGCAATCATTTTGGTATTACATTCTAAATCTTGTAAGAAGTTACGAAACCCTTTATTTGTGAGGTCAATTCGCACTTGACCGGTTTTTTTGCATTATCCTTTGCTTCTCATTACCACAGTAACACCAGAAACAGAAGTGACAATATACATTTCATATTTAAATTTGCATAGTAGTGGAAACCCGACCGAGAAAGCTGCAGTTTTTTGAGTGAACTCTGAAATATTTTCGCTAATTGGACTTAATAATAACAATGGCAGTATTAAGACAGAAAAAAAGTATATTAATAAGTTTAACACCTCACACGCACATAAACTCACGCCGTAATCGCTCGAGAGGGGTTGGCAGAGGTTTACACATCGCATTTCGCAAGTGTGATGTGGTTGCGAATCTGTTGCCACTATCCGGGCACAATGAGGGACTAGGCAGCTACAATGTACGGCAACCCGAGACTCGAACCTGTCGGGTCGGATTCGTCGGTTAACCAAGTCACGTAACAAACTGAGCTATAACGACCTCCTCTGATTTTTGAAGCTGAGCTCTTATATAAAATGTTTAAATATTATGCCAAAAGAAAGTAATTAAGATAAATGTTGAATGACATTTCAAAGAATTTTGCTTAAGAAAAGAAATTTCTAGCGAGCAAAAATGATTTAAAAGACATTCAAAGCCTATATGTGTATTTATTGTGTGACTCTGTGTATGATACTCACTAAATCATGTTGAAATAATTGTGTTACGATACATTATAAGATTAAGAATTTCAATAATTATAACCACATCAAGACACACAAATTGACTCAGCCCTGCACTAAGATATAATCTTGTATCGCAGGCACTAAGCAACGATATGGTACAAACTACATAGATAAGAATACTACATCCAAGACCGGTAAGCGAAACAATGCGTCTTGCAAATAACACAAAGTTCCGCCCTATTGCGTAGCTACAGAGACCATCTCTGTCCTTTAATGTAAGTACAAATTTTTATCTAGACAGTGTGGGAGTGTGTCAAATTTAACAAAAACAATCTGAAACGTTTTCATTACCTCTCCGCGTCGTATTTATTAAAAGAAAACATTCTCCCGAAACCTTTACGGGTATTTCGTTCAAAAAACTACCTTATTTTTAGCGTCATAGAGTTGAAACTTAAGTGGATACTAAGTTCTTAACAATTTGATATTGTGTGACAGAATATTATGTCATGATACATCTTTAAAATACTATGGTTTTATTAATTATAAAAAAACTTATTTACCACTGCGGTGGCAAACAAGCAAATGGCACCTGATGGTAACGGTAACCTGTAAAATTATTTTTACATTCTCAAAGAACCCTATGTGTTCCTTGTTAATTGCTTTTTTACCAGACTACGGCAAAGTCAAAAGGAAGGAAGGGTAAAGTTTTTGGTGGTCTAGGTATGTATGTATGCATGTTTGTTAGTGTGTTAGTGTGTGAAATCGACTTCATCCGGCACGAAGACTGGCCTTCCTCCAGTCCAGATTTGAATCCGTTAGATTACAAGATATGACAACACTCGGAGGAAAAAGCGTGCTCAAAACCTCATCCCAATTTGGAGTCACTCAAGACATCCTTGATTAAGGCAGCCGCCGACATTGACATGGACCTCGTTCGTGTTGCGATAGACGACTGGCTGTGCAGATTGAGGTGCACGGAGGTCATTTTGAATAAACTTTAGTGTCATAAGAATCTATGTTTTGTTAAGTTCATTTTGGTACATAAATGGTTACATAATGAATAAGCTTGTTTCAATTATTTTATATTAAACATGTGACAGAATTTATGAACTGACTAGTTATATACAAAATAAAGTTTTTACATTTTATCAACATTTTATGTCACGGAAGTTAACCTTCAAATTCTTACCCCGAAAAAAGTTAAACTGAGATAATCATTACGTGTTTGGTATCAAAAGAA
This sequence comes from Choreutis nemorana, assembly GCA_949316135.1. NCBI lineage: Eukaryota > Metazoa > Arthropoda > Insecta > Lepidoptera > Choreutidae > Choreutis > Choreutis nemorana. The sequence continues at coordinate 7,115,592 of OX438618.1, forward strand.
AGGCATTGGCGAGCAAATTACAAATATATTAATATCATATTGTTTAAATCATAATAAAGTTCCAGTTTCAGAATCCGGAATCGAGAAACGGAAGTGTATTGGATAATTTTGTTTGTTCCTAAACTACAACCCGACTACGTCAATAAAATGGTCTAAAAAGAACTAAACAAGAAAATAATTCAGATAGAAATGCATAGGTACGAAAATGGTCAAGGTAGAGCCGTGGTATCATATCAATAACAAGTTGAAATTGCGGTTCCGTAAAGATATAAGTTCCGTCGCAAAAAAAAGTTTTAGCGCCACTTGCTTAGACAGTATCCATTATTGACCATTTACTCTCGACTTAAAGAGGTTAGGAGGGTTGTTACTGTTGCTATAGCTCAGGTAACACAACCACTAAGAGTGAAAAATATTGTAATATTGTATGAATAATAATGTAATTGGGTGCATGCCCGTTTAATTATTTTAAATAAATAAATAAAATAAAAAATTAGAACAGATAACAAAATTAAAAATTTCGTGAAAATGTTTTGTTGAAATTAGTTTCAAGTAATCTTATTTTCATTTGTTTACAAGCTTTCGCCGACGATTTCGTCGGTAAAACTTGGCAGATTTAGTTTTTTTATCCCACAGGAATCTAACATTTTTAGGCCAGATTTCATCTCAATCCTTTCAGCCGTTTTTGCTGTAACACAAACTGACTGAGTAACAAAAACAAACTTTTGTAATTACATTAGTTATATAGCGTTGGTTAATTAACGTAATACAAAATGGTTACTAACTTGATTTCAACTGTCTGCTTATCACTGTTCATGAAATAGCAGACACTGTCTGTCTGAAAGATGGATGGACGTAATAATAGGCAGGAATAATAATTTACAGGTCTTTATGCGAGATCGTCTGCGTTGGTACCGCCCTCCTTTATATTTACTACGTGAAACGCTGTGTTTCGGTTCGAAGGAGAGCCAGTGTAATTACCGGCGCGAGAGTATAACGTCTTTACCTGTAAATGGATGATGGGGTTCCAAGACAACATGGGCAACGCTATGTCAATAGGCGACAGTATAACTTTCAGGTGAACTGTTTGCTTGTTTGCGTGTGACGTTGTATTTCAAAAGGATTAATAAATTTTCCGTCGGCACCATTAAACCACGGAATCCTAAAAACTAAAGACGTCATTAACAAAAACATTCCAATCAAATTCTCGAAGCAGTAGACCGTGAAATATACAGAAAAGAAACACAAGCTATTGTGATCGAAATTCATTTTACGTCAATTACGATCTTCGACTCGACTGGCCTCCATCCATTCTTATTGTAATGTAATTGACAGCTTCTGCTAAACATAATTTTATTACTAGCTCTCGTCGGCGGTTTTATATATACTATTATACATATTTTATTAGATAGGGGACAAACCAGCTGGCAGATCACCTGATGGAAAGTGGACATTTGCAACACCAGAGGAGCTACAAAATGCGTTGCCGGCCTTAAATTATTAAAGCCAAAACACGGAAACAGCGCTGAAACAAAAACATTACTGACAAATGTCACTTAAAAGTGTCAGTAGTCTTTTGTGTGGTGGCATAATACCACACAAGAAGTCCAATCAAATGTTCAATGGGTTGGACGTTTTCTGTCAGATCGATATCCGGAAGGCGTCCGAAGCTGGACGTAGGCCTCCTCCAAAAACGTGTTCCCAACTGAAAGGAGCCTGAGCAGCTTGGAACAGAGGACATCACACTGTGCTCGAAGCAGAGGGGCTCTAACAAATAACATAAACAAACCGCCATTTTGCAAAATGACGAAGTTTTTTTTTTCGTTGTTGTCGTAAGCTGTAGCTTCCATGTTCCTTTTGCCCGGATAGTGGCGACAGTTTCGCAACCTGTCACACTGGGACTCAACATGCGAAAAACAACTCTGCCTACCCTCTCGAGGTATTAATTACGGCGTGAGTTTATGTTTATGTAGATTTTACTATAACGTTAATTATAATCATAAATATTTTTTTATGATTATATAGTCTTTTTACCTTTTTTCGTAGTAACTAAGAAATTGAGATATTGATGTTTCTATAGACTGATGTTTTAAATATAGATAAAACCTCTGTGAATCTCTCCCATTGTTTTAAATTATGGATAAAAATTGTTTTGTAATTTTGTAGTATTTATTTGTTTTGTAAAGCAATATTGTTTTATTTATAAATAAATAAATAAGTAGATAATAAAAGCGAAGATATAGTTTAGGTTTTACACCAGTTCTATGACCGTAGTTTGGTCTGCAATTATATTGATTAATAAAAAACAAATTACAAAAATACCCACTGCATACAATTTAAGAAAAATAATTTTAAGATAAGAAAATCCATCATTTTTTTTCATAATTTCTAATCCAACGATTCATCAAAGTCGGTTCAGTCACTTGGTAGTAACTAGGGAGCATAGGAACGGGTAAACATAACGATATCGCATGTAACGATATCGTATCGCCTCGATTCGACAGCGAGACAACAGTGGCGGTACTGTCATACAAGCCCGGCTTGCCCTATCTAACCAAGGTAAGTTCGCGCTCTCGTTCATTCATTACTTTTCAAATCAAATTATTGCATAGCATAGGTCAAAATTCGCGCTAATTTTAACGCGTAAGTATGAAGTGTAGATTTAAGAGTGATGAGGCAATAAAACATGTATCAAAATTAATTATAAAAACGACAGTAACGTATCTCTCGGCTTGCCCTATTCTAAAACTCAACAGATACAAATATTATGTATTCATAATTTGCTACTTTCCATTTACATAATCTCTCTAAAAACATACATTTTCTACATTAAAACCAACTGTTTGCTATTCATAAATATTTTCAGGAACATTTTTCAAGAAAAGTAACTTTTTTTATTCATGACCAGGCAGGCATTTGACCCCAAATCCACCTGATGTTAAGCGGCGATGAGGTCGAAGGTGGATCATGCCTGCCTAGGAGAAACCTATTCACTCTTGCCTTAAAGAGGCCCAAGTTATATTGGTCAGGGAACACATCGGCAGGCAAAGGATTCCACACCCTTGCAGTACGCATTATGAAGGATTTTTTTTTATAACAGCCATACAAGAGTCTGTTAATACTTGTAAGAAATTTAAGGGTTTATCAAACAATTTATTAAAAGATAATAAAAGTATGCTAATCCAACATCTTAAGGGCAAACAGTAATTTACGATGAACTTAAATATTATCTTCAAGTTCGTACTAAATTACTGTTCGAGAATAATAAAAAATTCGTTAAAAACAACTAGAGTTATTGAACTGCATTTTTTAAATTTTGGCCTTAAATTTTAAGTTAAAAATGTATGTAGAATATTATCTTTATTTACTGGCATTTTTATTCAAACATAACAATCTCTCGCCCGCGGCTTTGTCTCTTTGTATAGAATCGTACGTGCAATACAAATACAAGGGATATAATATAAAGCTGTTCATAGACATGTCCTATAATATAAAGCGTGGTATCGCTAGTCAATGATGTAAACAGTGGTGTAAACAGGCGACTACTACGTGGTTTCGGGTTCGAATCCCGCCGGATGCGGGACTTTGTGTCATTCGCAAATCGCATTGTTTCGCTTACCGGTCTTGGATGTTGTATTCTTATCTATGTAGTTTATACCATATCCTTGCTTAGTTCCTGTGACACAAGTTCTTACGATACTTACTGCAGGGCTGAGTCAATGTGTATGTCGTGATATGGTTATTATTATTATATGACACTCTGTGGGAAAAAACGCTCCACTGACGCTCACTAAACCTTTACGGTTACAGTCTCTGAACCGCTACTCCTACTGTGTGCGATATCTTACGATATCGTGATATATATTATAGCTTACGTCTGTGAAGCTCTTTAAACCAAGTTACAACTAATATAAAATATTTACCTTTTTACCCAGACGAACAAAATCGTTTTACAAGCTTCTTTAAAAAGTGACTGAAATATTAAATATTGTAGATCTACGTGCGAGATCGTCTGGGTCGGTACAACCTTTTTATTGTCTCTCAAATTTCTCTTTGTTTCGGCTTGAAGGGTTTAAGAGCCATCGGCATGAGTGCTTTATTCATCTAATTAAACTGCCATGTCTCGGTAACCTCTCGACCGATTCGACTCATGTGTAACTTTAAAAAATTATTTTGTCTTATTATTCTGCCTCCATAACAGTGTCGGCTTTAGCATGACCAGCGCCCTGGGCGAGATTTCCTCCGGTGCCCCTACTCTAAGAATATTCAAAGACTAAATCTTGTCGCGACGACAACGCGCCGGCGGGCTGGTAATTTTTATAAAGGTATTCATTTGACAAAAAAAAATCATTAACTCGGAAAGGCGCTAAAATATATTATAGAAGCAGTGGCGTGCCTAGAGTTTTAGAATAGGGCAAGCCGAGAGATACGTTACTGTCGTTTTTATAATTCATTTCGATAAATGTCTTATTGCCTGATTACTCTTAAATCTACACTTCAGACTTTTGAACCATGCTATGCAAAGCATATTGTTATTTGATTTGAAAAGTAATTAATGAACGAGAGCGAGAACTTACCTTTGTTCGATAGGGCAAGCCGGGCTTTTAGGCTTGTATGACAGTACCGCCACTGTACAGAAGATAGACCTATTGTAACTGTATTTAATGATGTAAATGTATTTAATGATTTTGGCACCCTTCCTCCCTGGCGCCCTAGAGCGGTTGGTAGACCTATTTAGAGTACAGTAAACCTACAAAATTTCACGACGACCCGATCAACGATACTGGAGTTATCGTCGTACAAACATTTATCCATACAAATGCCGGATTGCTGCAGTAGACTCTAAGAACTTCACTTGCTTCGGTCGCTTGCTCAATATAAACAAAGAGTTGTTCGTTTGTCTCGCTCAAACTCGAACTCGGCTGGACCGATTTGGTTAATTCTTTTTTGCCTTGTTTCTAACACAGACTAGGCTTAATGGGGGGGGGGATGATCCCAAAAGAACGGTCACGTGATACAAAGTTTGCGGGGTCGACTAGCTCATTGTGTATCCTTGTATTATAATCATAACTCCAATGAACTTCATTAATTTGTAGTTGAGCGGTAGTTAAACATTATTTTAATTGATATACAAACTAAAACAAGATGTCAGATTCAATTTAGAAGCTTCAGGTGATTTGATTAAATAATTTAACTTAATTTATCAAACAACTTTGGTTATTAACCTGTCTAGATACAGTGTCAAACAACAATCGCACACTAGACGCAGTTCATTTTTGAAGGCTTGTGTGCGTAATACCCACACAAGTAGACGTGGCGCCTTGTCTTACAATTTGTTGTTGTAAATGTTTTTACGGCTCTGGATACGAGTCCTTTTAAGCCTTATCGTTATAATTCATTATATAATATGATAAAGGAGTTTAAGGTGATAAGATGAACAATGAAAATGATGAATCTGCCTACAGTAACTAAGTAGTTTCTTCGGAGATGACGAAAAGCGCAGCAAAATCGTCGTATTTCACTTTCTGCAAACTTGTACAGCTAGCAATGCTAGTAACACTAGCATTTTACACATTAAATTCTGCTGATATAGAAGAAAAGACAGTGAAATAAGAAAATTCTAACTGACACTTCCCGTTCCCGCCCAAGCCAAGTAACACCCTTGTCTTACAAGCATGCAGAGTGAGCTTTTGAGTCCCATTATGAGTGCCAAAAAAAAAAAAACACATTTTTAATTTAAAAAAACAAATATTGTGTTTGTGGTGAATAAGTACCTTCTTGTAATATATTTGTTTCAAGCAAACACTACTTTATAGCGATTCTTTGTCGATTTTAAATTGTTCATTACAATAGACCTATTAAGTGTTTTTTTCGGGGCACACCCGCCACTCTGTCCCACCACTGCAGTTCCTGTTCACCAGGATCAACAGTGGCGTCCTTTGATAGAATTATCGACGAATAATGCAGCTGTGCAATGACGCACCGGCTGCGCCCGGATACACTAGCGGCTGTCTTGGGGCCCGCAACGAACTTAATCAGAAGAAATAGAAGGTAATAAGAAACCGATTTCTGACTACCCAAGTGTATACATTTTGTTCCATATACTTTTAGACCATGTTAAATTCTGAATAGAATCCGAATTTATTAAATCACATTGTCTTGGATGTAGTATTCTTAACTATGTAATTTATACCGTATCGTTGCTTAGTGCCTGCGATACAAGATTATATCTTACTGCAGAGCTGAGTCTACGTGTGTGTCGTGATATTGTTATTATTATTCATGATCTACGCACATTAGGAACCGCTCAAAAACCGCTTTCTCTCGCATTTTGTTACCAAAAGCGGAAACCACAATTTGCTTAAAGATGAAACCCCGTACTTAATTTTGCACTTGAATAGATCCAATACGACTTTCAATCCGAGAACAATGAGGTAATCACATTACATCAGTTATTGGTTTTCTAAAAGCGTTCAAATTTAATTAACTTAATTAGAGGGTTTTAGGCCCGTCTTAAGTACTTTCTATTCATTCATTGTTACATTCAATTAGATTTATTTCGGTCTACTTTACATTATATTTTATGTACCTACTTGTTTTTAGGGTTCCTTACCCAAAGGGTAAAAAAACGGGACCCTATTAATAAGACTCCGATGTCCGTCCGACCGTCAGTCAGCGGGCTATATCTCATAAACCATGGTAGCTAGACTCTTTAAATTTGCAAGTTATGTATACCTGTTTGTAATAACAACAAACTGTTGCTGGAGGCGCCTCTCACGCGAGCACTGCGCACTCTAACCAAACAGCCGGTCGCACTAAAATATAATTTTGTTCTCTGAATGAATTTACAAGAGTTGCCTTAGCTATAAATGACTAAGATTGTTGTCGGACTATTATTATTATTGTCTTTGATTATTTGTTTGTATTTTGTTGTTATTGAAATAAATTTTATTATTGTTTATGTACGTATACTGCACTATCGCATTGGTCCTTGACTGTAATGATAGTGTAGATGTTAAAAAAAATATATAAATACTAAAAAGTCAAACAAATCAAAAATTAAGGTTAAGATCACATTCAAAAAAAGGGATTTCTCCAAAAAAAAATATGCGTGTTATTGTTTCTTTTAAGAAATTGTCTGAAAAGTATATAATGTTTAATCTTGTACGATAGCACGGAACCCTTCATGTATGCGTCCGACTCACACTTGACCGGTGTTTTTATTTACTTAACTTTATTTGGGAAACAGTCAATACAATTTCATTAAAATTAAATCATAAACCAATCACGTCTCCACTGAAAACATACAAAATAAATTAAATTGAATTTAACGAAAATAAATTGGAATAAAAATGGAATGTATCGAATAATTCTTGTGAAATAACTAATTAAGGGAGAAAAATATACACATTTTAACATATTATAAATTAAATTTAAAATAATTGTTTTTTTTTTAATTTAAAACAGGCACTATCATAGAGATATCATTAGATATGTAATTATTAGATACCAGCTTTTGTCCACGACTTTTCCTACGTAGATTTCTCTTTCTATCCTTTAGAAATCTAATTATTTTCGGGATTAAAGGTATCCTAAGTGTTAATCAAGTTTATAATCTATCCGTTTGCCGAATCTCATCCAGATCGCTTCAGCCGTTATTGCGTAATTGACTAACAAATGCCTGTGTGTAATTAAAAATACACAAACAGATAAAAACAATAAAAAAGTTGAATAAATTAACATCGCAAGACTAGATTGAAATCCAGAAAAATATACACAATCAAACGGCTAATAAAAACATGATTAAGACAAAATAAAAAATAAAAACTACAAACAAGTGTTTATTGTTGCACATATTATGTATGTGTTTGTGTGGAGTGTATGCTTCGGACAATAAGTTTGAAAAAGTCACGTCACTAACTCTTTTTGTAATCCTAATGTTTTTACCCGGATATCGAAGTAACAATCAATCTTTCAAGCGAGATTAAACCGGTCTACGTTTCCTGCCGCAAAACCGGTTTTAGTAAAACGGTGATTTTCGATATCCCAGTGAGAAATGTACTCTGAAAGCACAATAATTCACGTTCCACTGCAATTTTATTGCCCCTTTGGGGGATATTTTATAAACGTTGTTAAAAACAAAGAAATCTGTCAGTGTTAAAACATTGCATTTTCTCAGTTTGATACTCGACTCGACGGGTTGAAGGTTTGAGTTGCCGTACGTTGTAGCTGCCATGTTCTTCATTGTGCCCGGATAGTGGCGAAGATTCGGAACCTGTCATACTGAAACTCAACATAATCATCCGGAATTCGGTGTGTGACTCCTCTGCCAACCCTTCCCGAGGGATTACAGCTTGAGTATATGTATGTCTGTGTTAAATATTGCATTTGTTTTCTGTGACTCCTTCTAGCAATTTTGAGATTAAAATCTGATCTCAATCTTCAAATATTCATTTCATTTAGCAGCCTAGTTTGATTGTATTTATACATTGCCAAACATCCCCTTTTCGAGCTAAACATTTAATGTGTGTCCTAAAAGCTTTTGATTGGGATCTTGTCAAAGGTAAAAAAAGTCATCAGCCACCAAAAGTCACAGGTGGTATATCTACGTGCGAGATCGTCTGGGTCGGTGACTCCCTGTGTTACAAAAGGCGGCAAAAAGGCAGTTTTTCGCGCAATTTGTTACTATTATTCTCTTTATTTATTTCAATTCATAGTTTAGGGTTTTACAATATTTATACAGAAGTAAAATAAAACATAGATACAAAATATAAAACCTAACCTAGAGTGCCGCCAGCAGCGGGGCAATGCTCAAGCTACCGGTGGTTATTGCTGCAGAGAGAGGAACCTCCTGACAATGCGCGCCGTGACTAGGAGTACTGCCTTTTGTATCTGATCCTTGATCCAGCTATCTAGCGGGGGTCTCTTTAGGTGTTTTTATTATTATGTATTGTTATTATTATTACACGTGCTACATATGCGTTACGCATGAGACGTTGCATGCACGCGTTAGACTTTGCACCAGTACGACGACCCACATAATTTTCCCACAGCCGCGCGCTGCACGAGGCGCCGAATCAGGACAACGTGCCAGCGCTTTACCTAACACTGGAAACCAAACCGACCCACACTTTTTGTTCTAACATCGACAATAAGAAAACTGCAAATTTATATTTTAATTTTATTAAATAAATAAAACATTTTGGTTTTTGCAATCTTCCACTGTTAAAGAAAAACAGCATAGGTCTTCATAGAATATTTGGCAATAACCATATATAATATTGAGGTGGTCAGCAAAGTAGTCGCATTGTGGATAGCGTTGAAGGAGTGCATTGAGCGCTGCTCGCAATAGGCACACCGGAGATTGCGTGCACGCCTCGGTGCGGCACGGAGCCACTGCGAATAGCGCACAACGGCGACATGAGCGCTGCCACATATACCTGTCCGGTACATTCAAGACGCACAGTAAATTGTGCAACTCTGGGACCTCTACAGTACCTCGCAAAACCTTCAGTGCTGTCTGGAGCTCCAGGTGTTGAAAACACAGAATCCATACAATAACTGAGACCTAATAAACGCTCGTCAATATTAATTACACAGACTAATTTACTTCTTTACGTATTTCCGCTTTACTGGGAGGGAAGTCTGAAACCGCTTTCTTACTACCTCCTATTTCTTTGATTAAGTTCGTTACGGGTCCCGTGACAGCCGGTAGTGTGTCCGGGCACAGCCTGTGCGTCATTGCACAGCTGCATTATTCGTTGACTATTAGATCAAAGGTCGCCACTGTTGATCTTGGTGAACAGGAGTTGCAGTGGGACAGAGTGGCAGGTGGGCCCCGTTTTTTTAAAAGAGTTTCTGGTAACGACAAAAATAGGTAAAGAAAGAATAGAATTTTGTCTCTATAAGTTACCAATCGACTAAGTACCAGAACATATCTAAAGGTATACATGTATTGATTTCGATATAGCCGGGTTATAGCCGGACCATAAGGCAAATTGCATCAAAGGAACATGCGTATAAGCACGAAGCCCTTTCGGGTCATAGTTTAAAATTCAAAGCGTAAGATTTTGACTATGCAGTTCATTAAAAATTTTCGTTTTTTCAAAACCTCATACCACAAAAGTTAAGATAACAAAATGCTTCGAAAATTATTTTATATTGTGTACAGCAAAGGAGTGGAATTCTCTGCCTGCCGATGTGTTCCCTGATAAATATAACCTGTGGCTCTTTAAGGGAAGAGTGAATAGGCTTCTCATGGGTAGACATGTTCCACCTTGGACACCATCGCCGCTTACCATTAGGCGGGATTGGGGTCAAATGCTTGCATAGTTTAAAAAAATCGAAGACCACAAGGTGCCTCGTAAAAATTCAAAGACAACTACTACTAGTGCATTGTCGTGTCAATAGGCAGCAGTATCACTTGTCATCATGAAGACCGTTTCATCGTTTGCCCATGACTTTGTATAAAATTGTAACTTAAGGAGAACTTGCTACCTGCATTGTCAATCTATACCGTCTTTGCCATAGGGGCACAGGGACCATGGACACTACCTCCAACATTAGGGAGGGCCTCCAAAAGTGTAGGTTTCAAGAGACGACACTCAAATTCGATTAGAAAAATGTTTCCGCTGCAAATACGACATCAAAAAGGGTCTACTCCAACATTTTGGGGTTCAAAAGTACCTAAAAATGTTTGCCAGATTATAAAGAGGGCATACAAAAGTCGAAAAGAAGGTCCCCTCAACAAGGGGCAACGATTTGGCAGGTTCTCTATGGCTTCTTCGGCCATTCACGTTAACATTGCATACAACATGTTTGCTAAGGAAGTGGCGTAAAGAGAAACATAATTAGTGCTAATTGATTGTGCGTAGCAACTCGCCATAGCCTAAAGTTCCGGAAACACAGAAAGCGATACATAACAAATGCAATATCATTCCTTATGCTGTACAACTTAAGAGTGGTACAAAGTTCAGATTATTTAGGTTGATGCATAGTCGTGTGTATATAGAAACTACTTAGCTTCAACTTGTCATAGATATGTCGCAGGCATTTTGTATAACACACAGTTACAACACGTTGGCGCGCCGGATTGAAAAACGTCGCCGTTATGTTGTGAGGCTACTTCACGTTCAGTCGGATTGAAGTGGCGATACGTTATACAAAGTGGCGTACAACATTCAGCTTTATTATGTAGTGTTGGGTGGTTTATGAAAACCAAGTATAGTTATAACTAAAAAATCTTCAAAAGTAAAGAGAGTCTTGTAAGAATCAGAAGAAAATACAATTATTTTAAATAATTTCATGATAAATCTTGTGAAACAAAAACCCAAACTATCGTTTTCGAGACATGGAAACGTACGAAATGATGCGTAGATACGTAGAGGATGATATATTGCCGGCCTCGAGAGATTTCTGGCGGAGTTAGTGCAAGGCGCGGCAAGCAATGTAAGCCTGAGATTTTTTTTAGTTACATAAATTTACGCCGTAATTAATCCCTCGCGAGAGGTAGGCAGAGGTGTAAAACACCGCATTTCGCACGTTAAGTTGAGTCCCAGTGAGACAGGTTGCGAATGTGTCGCCACTATCCGAGCACAATTAGGCACATGGCAGCTACAACTTACGGCAATCCGAGCCTCTCCGTTCCAATTCACGTAAAAGCTAACAAAACGCATAAACGCGTGTTATTGAACAAAGTTTTAATTGATTTTTAAAACAAATGTTCTCCATTCGTTTAAGTCAACTTTTAAGATCCATTGATACTTAAATAAATAAGGAGTGTGAAATGAATAGCGAATATTAAAGGATACTAATTAATTTTAATTAAATCGTTATTTTAAGAGGAAATCAAATATAGTAATAACAATTACATACAATGTAGTGTGCCCATAGCACTGGCTGCATTTCCAAGCTGTATAGCGATGCTCGACCTTTGATCGAAATACAAAGCATTAATACCTATTCACCGTAATCCTTAACGCAAAAATTTATAATCAGCAAATATTAGTGCACTGGTCATTAAATCACTTTGAACTTAAGGAAATTTGGTTAGAAATAGGGTTAAATAGAAACGTAATTACTGCATTCGTTCCATCTGACGAAGGATTTTTGTTAAGTTTGTGTTTTCGTCAGGTGTGTCAAGCACATGTTGTCGCTAGATATGATTCATATATTATGACATGAGCTTTATCGCAGTCTCTCACCGTAGCCTTTTTTTTATTTTTTTATTCAAGACCAGGCAGGCATTTGACCCCAAACCCGCCTGATGTTAAGCGGCGATGAGGTCTAAGGTGGATCATGCCTTCCTAGGAGAAACCTATTCACTCTTGCCTTAAAGAGGCCCAAGTTATATTGGTCAGGGAACACATCGGCAGGCAAAGAATTCCACACCCTTGCAGTACGCATTATGAAGGAGCTATCTAAGCGTTTAGTCCGGATGGTCGGAATATCTACCACAAAAGGATGCCACTTCAGCCTACGTTTAGTATTCCGATTATAAAAGTGGGCCGGTGGAATTAAATTGTGCAATTCCTGCGTACACTCTCCGAAATGTATCCTATAAAATACCGACTGTAAGATGTATTAGTGTATAAAACATGTTGATATAATTACGAGTACATATATTACAGAATCTTGGGTTTCCTGCCGGTATTTTCCCCGACATAAATTTTCCGAACCGGTGGTCGAATCTTTTTATGAAAAATTTAAATTCATTTGACGATTCTAAGTACTTTCTTTTAAGTTTATGGTATAGTTGGTATGGTATGGTATGGTAGAGGCACATCTTAAACGTGAGTCCCACATACTCCTTTGGTTGGGGGTCGTCCATGAAGATTTGCCCACATTAAAAAACGCGTATACATGCTCAGCTTTAGTATGCCAAACCTCGAATTTGTTCAGTAAGATTTATGCTCACATTGTTTATGGTTTAAACACTGTACATTTACTGCACATCTATTGATATTATATACAAGTTTTGTAATATTTTTTATCATACCTAAGACTGTAATGAAAGATTGTATTATGATATTGAAAAGAGCAACTACGGAGGTTTCTTGCCGGATTCTTTCCCGTAGACAGGCATTCCGAACCGGTGGTAGTTTAAAAAAAAATACGATTTAAAAGTACTTATTTTGAGTCCATTTGAATAATAAAATAATTAATTTTGACCTTGATTTTGATTTTAACTGTGCGAGTCTAGCAGTACGCTGAATGTACACGAATCATAAAATAAAATTTCGCAATTGGTGCATTTCGCAAAATAAGCGCTAAGGTTAAGGCGCTCAAGCTATAAATAAAAATAATGTATTTATACTTCTTTGCCAAAGTTCTGATTATTATTATGTTATTATGACATTCACCTGAAAAATGATAATTTACTCATTATTAATATATGTTTTTTTAAGCTCTCCTTGAGTATTCGTTTGAATGAATATAATATCCACGTCATGACAACACATTGACTCAGCCCTGATTTAATGTAGAATCTTGTATCGCAAGTTCTAAACAACGATATGTTATTAACTAAATAGACAAGAATACTACGTCTAATATATTTGAGCAGTCAGGGACATGTGTAAAGAATGAAGTAGTGCAAAATGCATGAACGAAATTTAATTTGATTAATCAATAAATTTATCGTTAAATATGTGGAAATGGTATATTTATAGTGAAAACAGAATCAGAATTGAACGATAAACCTGTCAGATTCATTGTAAATATATCTATCTCGCTCACTAGAACAACCTCTGGAATTTGTATGGCGCCCGTGTAATTTGCCGTCATTGTACATATCGAATCTCTCTGTCTGACCAACGACTTTGAAGCTTTATAACTAAGTTAATAAGTCAGATATTTGAGTCAATCTAACTTGTGTATAAATGTGGTATCGAATTATAATATATAAAAAAGTAATGCATTTTCCCTATTGCGGAATGATTAAATACATTTTTTGCATCTTCTTCGACAGACCTTACTGTCTTATCAGAAATATAAACGAACGATCTTCGTGACATGTAATGATTATATCAGTCCATTGTTTTACATACAAGCTAGGTATTGTTAGTGGAGAAATATTGAAAATAGAATTTTGAATATCGTTAACACACTAACCAAATGAAATGCTAAATAATCGCAATATTCTAGAACAATACAGAACACTTATCAATAATCCATCATATTAACATGTGAAGCAAACATTTTGTAACACTTTTAGCGAAAGATCGCACGAGAATAATAACGTGTATACAATTTGACAAAGATAATATCGAAATAATCATAATAATCGAATAGTGCAAAACAAATATGTACGCTTAGATCTTTAAAACTACGGAACGGATTTTGATGCGGTTTTTTTTAATAGATAGAGTTTTTCAAGAGGAAAGTTTATATAATACATGCACAACATCCGTGCGAAGCCGGATTTCTATTAAATATAAATTTGCCCTATAAACTTGAATTCAAAAATACATTATCATGCGTTTGACACACATACATATTTACGAGTACCTTGACATTTATTTACCGCACGAAAGCTATATTATCTTTACCTCTAAATGGGCTACGCATAGGCGATCTTGGCGTTCCATGACATCAAGGGCTTTTGAAAGGCGGCGGTTTCTGTTTCCGTCAGGCGAACCGTTTGCTTGTTTGACCATGGCGTTGTTTAAGAATACAAAACTACTTTATTTGAGTCGTATTTGGACTACTCGATGCCAACTAGTACGAATAAATAGCTACGTAGTTAAAAATTTACAACCACTGAACAAGATAATTGGTTTTTTTTTTTTTAATTTCTATTGGAATTCTATTAAAAATATTTATCGTTATAAAACTGCAATATAATTTAGTTTTAAAGCTTGGTACAAATATAACTGACTCAACCATGTAGTAAGATTGAAAATATTGTGTCGCAAGCACTAGGCAACATGGTAATGAACTACAATAAGAATCCTACATCCAAGACCGGTAAGCGAAACGATGGGTCTTGCAATAACGACCCCGCCGGGATTCGAAACCCGGAATGTTTCCTTCTTATATAGTTCTTTTATTTAAATATATATCTTTATTTTAATCAAAACAAGTAAACAGTTCCGAAGTAACGGAACAACTCATTCCGGATAACAATTTAAACTCCGAAGAAAATTACGGCTTAAATAAATAAAAAGCAACCATGTACGAGTTGGACTCGTCGCGACGGTTCCGTTCAAAGTTGTACATACAATGTAATAAATTAGGTATGCAAAAAAAAATAGGAAAAAAATTGTGACTATCTTCAAGTATTCTGATTTCTTTAATTTGTGCTAAAAACTGTGTTTTATGTCTGTGCTATTGCAGATAAATAATAATAATAAAAATATCACGACACACACATTGGTACAAAATTATATCAGGGCTGAGCTGTACTATGATATAATCTTGTATCGCAGACACTATACAACGCTAATTATATAAACATCACACATAAAAATACAACTTCCAAGACCGTTAAGTGAAACAAAGCGTCATGCAAATAACACAAAGTTCCACCCCCGGCGGAATTCGCACCCGGAACCTCTAGCGTAGCAGTCGGTTGTTTACACCATTGCGCCACTAAGGTCGTAAATATAAATTTATAGTAAGTTTTGATTCCCTGGACAAAACGACGGACATTAAAGTGATCATAATTATTTGAGTAGGTAGACGTACCCAGTTAACCGACCGACCCGACCTGACAGATCGAGGGTTGCCGTAAATGTAGTTGCTATGTCCCTCATTGTGCCCGGATAATGGCAAGATTCGCAACCTGTCACACTGGGTCTCAACATTAACATGCAAAATGCGCTGTGTTACACCTCTGCCGACCCCTCTCGAGGGAGTGCGGCTTGAGTTCATGACATGTTATAATAATATGATTTCCTTTTTCGAGGCACGGAACCCTAAAAATATACTTAGTAACTCTGCATAACTTGTAACCAGGAGAAGTAAGTTTGTGTTTGTCAGATGACGGGATACAAAACTGAAAAATTTAATTTGAATGAGAGCAAACGAAGAAATAATAATAATAAACCACATCACGACTGAATTCCACTGGCCTAGAGCTATCAAACAAGTTGTAGGCACTTTATATCTTGCATCTTTAAAACTACGTTTCAATAGACATATGTATGTTTCATAATAAAAGGGCTTTCATTGTATTGACTATTGTATTTTGAGATTTAATTTTTTTAAACATATCTTAAAATGATAATCTTATTGTTAATTTTGTTATTGTGTCCAAATAAATTTGTTAATTAAATGTGTAATTTTAATATTAATATATAATAGTATAGAACATGACATTCTGTGATTTTATATTAATGAAAAATAATTATTATTATTTAAAAAAAGCTACTTAAAAAAAAACACGAAAATCCCGGTAACAGAATCCAAAAGTCAAGTAACAACGTAGTATTCGTATTTATTCAAACGTAAAACGAGTTATTCACGTTTTCAGAACGACGCGGACGATCTAAACCCACAAATCAATGAAAAATATAAACACAGTGTCCCGAAATACTAAAAAAGAGTACAAAGCCGACCAATCACGAGCTTATCTGGCAGTGTTAAAGGGATGGACCGACTGACGGTCGTAAAACCGGATAAAAACCGGTACCCGGAAACGGACCGGCGCCAATAAAACTGATAAAACCGGACGCGACGTAACATTCACACGCGAATCCAGTTTTCATTTTATATAAACATATCACACACATATATATACACTCACATAATAAAAGTTCCCTCTTTTTAATATGTCAACAATTTTTATTATTCTTTTAGGCTTTGTTTTTCAAAGAAAAATTAGTGTTTAACTAATAAAATAATTTTGTAGACATTCAATATTGATCTAAAACAATTTTCCTTGTTGCCAAGCCTAAAATATTTTACGCAAAGTCTGTACCTAAAATATCGTATGCGTAGATTTTAGATCTAGGAAAAAGTACAAAATGTGCGGGATGTTCGAAAATATTGAAATAGACTAAAAATTGTTTTAAAAGTATGTTTAAAATTTAATGTATCTTTTTTATGTATTTCTTTAACGGCATTGGTTTTAGTACCATACTGCCTAATCATCAGTAATTATAATTCATTAATTCTTGAATATGATAAGATGAATAATGAAAATGATGAATCTGCCTACAGTAACATGCTAGTACGGTTACTGTAGGCTCTAAGGAGTTACTTGGGAGATGACGAAAAGCGCAGCCAAATCGTCGTAATTCACTTTCTCCATACTTGTACAGAACTACAGATATTTACTGGTTAAAACACTAGCATTTTAGACATTAAATTCTGCTGATATATAAGAAAAGACAATAAAATAAGAAAATTCCAACTGACACTTCTCGTTCCCGACAAGTAACTCCTAATGTATCTTCTTGACAATAATTGTTACAATTTAAAAATGTTAAAACAAAAGCATATTCTTCTTTTAAAAATCAAGTTATTAAAAGCGAGTTTTTATTTGCGTTAAACGTCACAGCGATGAGTTTATGTGCGAGTAACTTACTACGTCTACCACTGTTACTTTCACTAGTACATGAGACCACGCTGTATTCTATTGCAAGCAGGCAGATATTTATTACAGGCATCAAATATGTAATATTAGAAAAACATTGATAGCGTGATTCAGCATAAGAGCAACGCCATCTGTTATCAATTAATCAATCAATTGAACAATGTGTATGTATGTAACCTTCCTTCTTGGACATAAGAACGACTTCCCTAGCAGTTTTCCTAAGCGACTTCTCAAGCTTAGCGGCATCTAAGTTTATTTTACGTACGTACGTAAATAGTATCCTAATTATTTGTCACGGAAAAAACAATCGATTTGCTGAATTCCGTCCAAATCCTTTAACCGTTTTCGCACGGTTAAGCGACAAACATTCACATTTATAACAAGGAGTAGGCTGTATCCCTTCCGTTGCAGTTTTCTTAAGCGATTTTCCTAGTTTTCATTATTTGACCTCGCTAAAGTGTTGCCATGTCAAAAAAGTCGAATATTTATCCTTTACCCACGGCTCTCCAATACAAATCGACTTATTTAAGTTTGCAACACCACGTACTAAGGATATGCTGTGGAAAGAAGCGATTTTACATTATACACATTATTTATTTCTCCGATATTAATAATCATAATAATAACCACATCACGACACATACATTGACTCAGATTGATTTGATATGGTAAATACTATTTAAATAAGAATACTACATCCAAGACCGGTATGCGAAACAATGCATCCGATATGTACTAGTTAAACCGTTTTCTTAATACCTCCAATTTCTTCTGATTAAGTTCGTTGCGGGTCCCAAGACAGCAGATAGTGTGTGAAAGGAAGCCACTGTTGATCCTGGTGAACAGGAGTTGCAGTGGTGGGACAGAGTGGCGGGTGTGCCCCGAAAAATGTAGTAGTAAAATTTAAAAATACGACCCAACCATTAGAAGCCTGTTACTGTCTAATGAACAAGACAATTTTTCACGTAGTGGTTATTATTGCCTTTAAAAAAGGCCTTTATTAAAAAAGGCAATAATAACCACTACGTGAAAAATTTATTTATTAAAAATTAAATTAATTAAAAATAAAGTCATTTTAATCATTCGTATAATCTTATAAGAACCGTTTTTTTAAACTAAACCGGTTTTTAACCAGCAACGCAAAAAGAGGGGTGTTAAAAGTTTGACGTGTCTGTCTGTGGCGTCATAACCCTCGAACGGATGAAGCGATTTTGATGTAGTTTTTTTTGTTTGAAAAGTGACTTAATCGAGTGTGTTCTTAGCTGTTTGATCGATATCGGTTCCCCCATACAAAAGTTATGGTGGGTGAAAGTGGGATGAACAATAGAATGGATACAAATACGTCCAATCGGGAATTTTTAAATGTAATTAATGCTCGGGTTGTTTTTGACCGGTAACTTCCATAACATCAATACCGCCCCACTCATCACTAATTCTAACCCCAAACGGTCACATAAAAGGGACCACTCAATCCGCATTTGTATGTTATCCGGCGTAGGGCCTTGTTTTGTTATATAGGGACCTTTACAAGGGAATGCGCAATTGGGAAAAATGAAAAGCGAAAAAAACTGATATCGGAAAGTGGGTGACAATGCGACCGCCGTTTGGGTTTCAATGGAATTCGTCGGATAACCCTTTTGGTTTTGTCCCCTAATAGGTTTGGGCTAACTGATGGACAATGATCATGGCTTCGGTTTTGGTGATCGCTTGATATCCAATTAAATACGTCGGGTTTTTTAAAAAAATCGCTTTTTTGAATCACTGATTAATGATTTATATTTAATTCTGTTTTATATGATGTACATATACTTGTCCAATAATTTACTAAAAATATAAATTTATTTATTTGATTTTTATATATTTTATAAAATGTATGGATGACTTTATGTCTGTTTATTCTTTAACGCAAAACCTACTGAATGGATTTTAGTGACACTTAAAAATAATTTAACTAATACTACAGAATAAAACATAAAGATATCGTGTGAATTTTCCAAAATATAATGATAAATGTCAAGTAATTAAAAGTCCTATTAGAACCATTTTCAACTTCTACGCGAACGAAGTCGCGGGGTAAAAGCCAGTATTATATAATTTTATCGTTTCAAAGTGACTAGCCATTTTTGCGTAATTAAATCTTAATTTATTATTATTCATTAATTTATTATTTATTTTAATAACGAATTAAATTTTTCATTTACCGATCTTAACACGAAAAAAAATCTACATCCTAGACTAAATTTGTTAATTTGACTATGCACTTCGAGAATTATTTTATAATGCATACTGCAAATTAGTGGAATTCTCTGTCTGCCGGTGTGTTCCCTGATAAATATAACCTGGGGCTGTTTAAGAGAAGAGTGAATAGGCTTCTCCTGGGCAGGCATGGTTCACCTTAGACTCCATCGCTGCTTAGCATCAGGCGGGATTGGGGTCAAATGCTTGCTTGGTTCAAAATAATAACAATAACCACATCACGACGTGACTCAGCCCTGCACTAAGATATAATCAGGTATCGCAGGCACTGAGCAACGATATGGTATAAACTACACAGATACGAATACAACATCAAAGAGCGGTAAGCGAATCAATACGTCTTGCAAATAACACAAAGTTCCGCCCCCGCCGGGATTCGAATACAGAACCTCTAGCGTAGCAGTCGGCTGCTTACACCACTGCGCCACAGAGGTCGTCTAATAATATATACTATATATGAGCTTCTTATTTACTAATAATATATTTCAATCTTTTTAACACAGTTCTTTGCCATCGCTTTTGTAAAAAGAAATATATTTCATTATAATGAGTTCGCAGGTTAAGCTTCAGCTTAGGATGTCTCTTCGTAATTTAAGAAAAACAACTCACAGATTAAATATAGGATAAGGGGCAGTTTTTCCCAAATTGGAAACGAGCTTACAGGAGCTTAGGGTGCCGAAAATTTTGATAAATAACTTGTAAACAGATTATTCATAAATTAGGATTTATAAACTTTGTTCTGTTTATGTTGAGGACTTGGTAGCTCAGTTTGTTACTTAACCTGACCCGACAGGTCGAGGGTTCGAGTCTCGGGTTGGCGTAAGTTATAGCTACAATGTTTCTCAATGTACCAGGATAGTGGCGACGGAGTCACACTGGGACTCAACATAAACATGCGAAATGTGGTGTGTAACGCCTCTGCCTACTCCTATCGAGGGATTAATTACGGTGTAAGTTTATGTTAAAAATATATTTAATCGTCAACTGAAATTAAATTTCTCTTAAAAATGTCTCGACCACTGGTTCAGCAACGATATGATATAAACTACATAGAAATGAATACTACATCTAAAACCGGTAAGCGAAGCAATGCGTCTTGCAAATCACACAATGTTCCGGCCCCGTCCGGATTCGAACACGGAACCTCTAGTCATTGTCAGCTGTTTACACCACGCCTTCGAGGTCAGCGTAGAAATTCGATGTATGCAATGTGATGAATATGCCTTATTAGTTTAAAATGCTACTTTTACGACAGTAAAGGAAAGAAATTAACTCTAACCAAAGCACTCTTAACTGAAAACCCAATCTGCTATCTTGAATCTATAAATCGACTGTCGAATGACTAGAATGTGGTAGTTCAGTTTTTTACTTTATTAACCGACCGAATCGACCCGATAGGGTGAGGGTTCGAGTCTCGGGTGGGCTAGCTACAATGTGCCTCATTGTGCCCGGATAGTGGCGACAGATTCGCAACCTGTCACACCGGGACTCAACATAAACTTGCGCAATGCGGTGTGTAACACCACTGCCTATCCCTCTCGAGGGATTAATTACGGCGTGAGTTTATGTTTTTATATGAATGACTAGAACGAATGGTGTTACATATGAATAAACTAGCTATGGCCTGCGACTTGGTCCGAAGTCTTGGTTAGAAGTCGAAAATGGTTCTAATAGGATTTTTAATTACTTTACAATTATCGTTATATTTTAGACCATTCACTCAATATCTTTATAAATTATAACCTATGCGTTATTCTATTGTATAAACTATGTTAGTGTTAAGCTTAATTAAAATCCATTCAGTAGTTTTTGCGTGAAAGAGTAACAAACATCCATCTGCGGCGCAGTGGTGTAAACAGCCGACTGCTACGCTAGAGGTTCTCGGTTCGAATCCCGGCGGTTGCGGAACTTTGTGTTAGTTGCGAGACGCATTTTCTCGCTTTCCGATCTGAAATTATCTTGTTTTATACATTTTAGGGCGATTTTTTCTATAATAGTCAAGTTTTAGTTTAGCTTATTAAAGAACAAATCAAAGAAATTCATAAATTATCTTAAAACCTTGTTATCCAAGCAAAGTAAAGACACGAAGTTAGTGAATAAATTTAAGGGTGCCTACCCTAAGATTGTAGCATACAAAAACTAAGCCCTCCGGTTAAGTGGTAATATATGTTCCGAGCACGTAACAGATCTAAATTTGATTCCCCGCACATCGAATTCTAATGCCCACCAAAAATATATTCCCCGATATGATTTATTCAGCATCGTCATTGGTTTACTTATGTGATTGTTTCCGTAATCTAAGGACTTTACACACACACACCTTAACACGCACACACATCGCACCTTAAGGTAAATTGAGATCAGGATAGAAATTGCAAGATATCAGATATTTTTGTTTTTAACGACCAAAGGGAATTTGCATGACTTTTTATTTATTTATTATTCGATACTACATACCCAAACATACACAAATCCGTTAGATTTTCTCAAATATGTAACTTATGAACTAAGTTATAAGCTTCAATCGTCGGTTAGATAGAGAGATCCAGTATGTACAATGACGTCAAAGTACACGGGCACCATACAAACCAACTTCTACAGAAATATTCTGATGAAAGATATATTACTTATATATTTACTTTTAAATCTCTCTGGCTTATCGTACAATTCTGATTCAATTTTCACTGTAAATATACTATTGGCACAATCTTTACGATATATTTTTATTATTCATGACCAGGCAGGCATTTGACCCCAAACCCGCCTGATGTTAAGCGGCGATGAGGTCTAAGGTGGATCATGCCTGCCTAGGAGAAACCTATTCACTCTTGCCTTAAAGAGGCCCAAGTTAGATTGGTCAGGGAACACACCAGCAGGCAAAGAATTCCACACCCTTGCAGTACGCATTAAATACGCATACGCATTTGAAGTAAATTGATTGAATAATCATATTAAATTTCATACATATTCCCTATTGGTGCACCTCGTGTAATGTCCGTGAGTTCAAATCTGTTGTATTCTTATCTATGTAGTTTATACCATATCGTTGCTAAGTGCCTGTGAGACAAGATTATATCTTAGTGAAGGGCTGAGTCAATGTGTGTGTTTAATTCCTATTCGATGTCATATTTAAAGCACCATAACGACAGATCTCAGTTATATATCGCTTCAATTGTATTATAATTTATTACATCACATCAATAACTTTAAGTGGATCCCTTATCCCAAAGGGTCTCAATCCATCGGGGTATTTCGGTCATTGAATATTAATATAATGATTTATTTAACACCAGATTATGAGTGACCGACTTTGTAATTAATTACTATATTTATTAATTTGAATAACTCTGTTAATGCTTAATAGAAATTTACACATTTTTTGTTTGATCACGTAGCGGTGCTTTTTTGAAAAAAAAAAAAAAAAATTGCTCGGATGAATATTTTCAAATAATTTCCGCATATACTTTAAAAGACAAACAAACCTCATTCTAGTATTAGTAACAAAAATTGAAAAAATGTCATTAAAAATTAACAAGATAGAAAACTTTTATAATGTGACCCGGAATCGGGTTCCGTACAATTCCATACAAGATTTAACAATATGTACGTATTAAATAAATTCGTATAAGAAAACAAGTATAAAAATTAATATCAAAAAAATACTTTTCCTGTATTGGAGCCGCTTCATGTCAAATTTGTTAATGTTTTTATTAAAAATGAAAATCAAATAATATTTTATTCAAATCGACTTCAAATAAGTACTTTTAAATCGTCAAAATTATTTTACCACCTTCATCTAAAAATAATAATAATCTTTATTGATTTTTCTTAGGTCTAAATTTACAATATCTGTTTT